>JAQPPZ010000765.1:653750-1307500 GCA_028583015.1 Wollemia nobilis
TCCATGTATTACTTGATAAAATTTGAACTTTGGTTTCCTCTTTTAAATATAAAAAAAATTGATCATTTGCCACTTGATCAACCATATAATTAACTACAATATGAACTTTACTTTTTTTTTAATATCACTTGTTATAAAATAAAATATAATCATCAATATACTCATGCACAATATTATACTATATTAAATTGAAGATCTTTATTTCAAGCTTTTGTAAATATTTTAAGGTTTTTTTTTTTAAATTAATTTATTGGAGATTTCATGTAACAAGGACTTTAGATAAATCTTGTCATACATATTTTAAGTTTTTTTTTTTAATTGTATTTTGAATCTCAAGACAATTTAAGTGGGTTTGGTAAATACATTAGAACTCAAAAAAAAAAAGTTAAAAAAAAATACAATTACACACTCTATGAATTGGAATATTAGTTCTTATATTTGGTAAGAGCATCTTCTATTAATATATTTCCATAAGGAAACCTATGGACTTTCTTGGATTGATGCTAGAGGAAAAGGTTGCTTGCAAATCCTTATATGATATCTTGAAAGGGATTATTTTATTTAATGGGGATAAGGACAAGTTATTTTGGGAAGCCAAAAATGATGGTCATTTCTCTGTTAAATCGGCTTATGCTTTGTTAGACGGTCAAATTGATCCTTGGTTTCCAGCTCAAGAGTTGTGCAAGAATGGACTCATGCCAAAAGTAAACATCTTCTGGTTGGCGATACAAGGTAAGTGTTTGAATTTGGATAATCTTTAAAAAATAGGTTTTATGATTGCTAATAGATATTTCCTATGTGGATTAGCGGAAGAAACACCTGAGCACCTTTTTGCAGAATGTTTATTCGTCTAGGAGGTTTTTGGCTTATTGCTGAGATTCTTGGGTTTGGATTGGGTCCTCCCTAAGGATTTGTTTTTCTTTGTTGAGCAGTGGAAATGCTCGTTCCTCCCTACTTGCCTTCGATCCTTTTGGTTAATTGTCTTACCTCATGCTTGGTGGCACATTTGGAAAAAATTAAAGTCGAGGGCATTCAAGAACATATCCCGTAATCCTAATTCAGTCTTTGTGAAGGCAATGATAGCAACAGTTAAGAATATATGTATGTTGTTCTTAGATAAGGGCTCTATAGGTAAGGAAGTAGAGATTGAGAAGGCATTGGGTTTGAAGTCTCAGTCACCCTTGTTCCCCAAGAATCAAATTGCTTCCAAGACAAACACTGTATGAGAACCCCCACTCTTGGCTGGGTGAAGCTGAATTTTGATGGAGCTTCCAAAGGAAATCCTGACATGGTCAAAGATGAAGGAGTTCTTAGGGATTCAAATGGGCAAATTTTATTGGCATTTGCTGAGAATCTAGGAATCCAGTCTAGTCACGTGGCAAAAGCTAGAGCACTCTACCAAGGTACCCTATAAGTGAGCTCTATGAACAGTAGAAAGATTATTTTTGAGCGAGATTTCTTAAATATTATCAAGATGGTCAATGAGAACTATACTCCCACTTGGACTATAGTAAATGTGATAGATGAAGTTCTTAGAATAACTCAAACTCTGGAAGTAGTCCAATTTAATCATATTTTCAAGGAAGGAAATAAATATGCTGACTTCCTGGCTAACTTGGGACTCTCTCAAAATAGTGTTTCAATATGGTGCAATAAGTTCTCGAAAGGTTTAAATCAGCTAGATAATGAAGGCAAGAATAAATAATTTGTTAAGTGCTCTATTGGAGACCATAAGGAGGGAAAGGTTGAGTGAAATGGTATAGTTTTTATATTTGAAGAGACACCTTTATTCAAATATTTTGAATTTGAATAGAAAGTTGAGTTGCACAACAACATTAAGCAGTTGGGATAGATGGCTTTTCCAAGTGGGCCTGACTCAAAGATACGTTGGAATGCACGTGGACGGGAAGGCCCAGACCCAATTTCAAAAGTTTTGTTGTGTTTCTTGTATACTATGTTCTCCCTTGCATGGGTAGCTTGTGCCTGTTCTATTTTGAAATCCCATGTGAGGGATTGTGGTGTGTTTAGTTTAATTTGTGGTTGATGTTTTTTGTTTCCTTGGTTCTTGTAGCTCTTACGAGAGTGTGCTCTTCTCAGGATCCTTGGATTATCATAGTGGCTTGTGTGCCCTTTTACCTTTTTATTGGTTGGATCCTTTTTATAAAAGGTTCAGGGACCTTTCTAAAAACCCTTCTTCTACCTAAATTTTTTATTATAGTTTTATATTAATGTTATAAAATTAGTTTATGCTTTTTTTAACTAGAATAATTTAAAAATCATTAATTTAAAATAACACTTAAAAAATTTCAAAATATTTACTTATGTAATTAAAATAATATTTAATGGTTATTTTTTTAAATATGTTATATATTGTTTCTATAGGGCCACTTCTATCAAAATACCAAAATATAACTTTTGTTGTTAGGTTAATTAAACATGTCCAAATTCTTTTTTTTTTTTTTTTTGGTAATATTAAGAAGCGGGGGTTTTGACCAGGAATCCCCAACCTGTTACAACAACTCCACCAGGGAGACACACACCTACCCCCTCACACACTCACCCACGCCACAATTTGAACCTTGGGCCTCCCGAAGAAGAGCCAAAGCCCAAACCGTTGTCCAAATTCTTTTTAATGATAAATATGTTTTATTTATTTTTCTACTAAATATATTCTTTACCTTCTTCAATGTGTTATGTTTTCACAATCAACTTATTGACATCATTTTTATAAAAAGATAAAATCTCACTCAACCACTTACCTTCTAAATTTAAATTCATGATGACAATAAACATTGGGATTGGCTAAATTATCTACTACTTGATTTCCTTTGTGTAGATATACTCATATTTCCAAGAGATTGCCTCCAATAATAGATGATGAACATCAAAAATAATATTATTTTTTGTCTCATCTTTATATCCAATTTTTTTGATAGCATTGATGATAATTAATGAATCCTCCTCAATTTTGAAATATATTTCCATCAATTTTCAATAGCAATTTTAATCCCTAATCTACAATAGGCATTATTTCCACCACAATTATTTATATTAAAAGGGATTGTTATTATCTTTTTTGTTTTTTGAATTTACATAGTGGAATCGGTAGCCACCACAAATCCGGGCAGACTATCCAGATTTTTATGGCCGCCACAGTATTCTGCGTTGTCCGCCCCAGAAGTCGCTACACAGATCTTCGTGCAGTCCGCCCCTATAACCACCATGCCACAATCATTTTAAACCTTTTACGCCATTGAAAGCACCAGGAAAGGGACAAGCGTTCAGTCCGACGAGTGTTATTATCTTAATTAGTATAAATATTTCAAAATTTTAAACATTTAAATATATTTTTATTGTCATAATTAAGAGAAATACTTTAAATATACTTGTTTTTCATATTCTACTTTTCATTGATGATATTTTTTTATCATTTTGCTCAAAATATTTTTGTGCTGGATAAAAAGGGGTTGTACTAGGGTCCCCCACCTCTCTTCTTTAGAGCTTGAGAGTTTATAAATAGATAAATTTCTCATCTCAATTAATATGCTATAGCTAGAAACCTACATCATTTTACATAAAATGTCTAAATTCTTTATTTTCATTTTCTGGATCTTTTCAATTTTCTATATGAATACAAATATTCCAAAATTCAACATCCTTCTTGACATTTTTCTATAGCAACCTTCACAATACCAAAACTTCACCTCTACTATCTATTCATTACATCTTAGTAGAGTAATATTTCCAAGACATAATTCTATCATAATCCACTCTACAAAATCTAGATTTCTAGAATCCTTCCTGAAACACAAGTGCAACCACAAAAAATATAATAAATATTTTATATGAAAATGCATTATCATTATAAAATAAAGTAGATATTACCAATGGAAAACATTAAAGTAAATCTTAATCATTATTTGATTCAGGTAGTCAACATTTTCTTGTCAGCTTTAGCTAAACTTACTACTTCCTCTAACAATGGAAAGTAGAATTTAACTTCATGACCCTTAATCAAAACCCCTCTATTGGCTAGCCTATCTACACATTTTTTTCCTTCCCTTAATGTATGTGTGAAATTGATTTATTCAAACTCTTTAGCAAGATCTTGAATTTATGTAATTATTTCTTGTATGTTCCATGGAGCCTTTGCTTTCCTCAAAATTGTATTTACTACTATGAGAGAATCACCTTCCATCCATACTTTGTTACTTTTTATTTGTTTACATATTTTTAACCCTTCTAAAACCGCCCAAGATTTAGATTCATTATTTGTATTAAATCCACTATTGAAAACGTAATGAGATAAAATCTCTCCTTTATTATTTCTAAATATTACTCCTTCTGTTGGTATTGAATTTATTTTAGATGCTCCACAAAAATTCAACTTAACCAACTCCACATATGGTGGTTTCCACTATATTCTTTGCCTTCTTTTTTCTACTCTTGTACCCAACATCATAATTCCATTTAATGACTTGATTCCATCTATCAAGGCTCTCTGGTTCCCGATTAGGGATTGGATGAATTGATAGGTTTGGTTTAGACACCTCTATGGCTAAACATATATTCCTTTTCATTACCTCTAAGCTAATTTCCTTTCCTTTAAATATTTTATATTCCTTTCTAGCCATACAGTCCAAAGTATTGTATCTTTTGATACATATCATATTATCTATAAAGCCTCACTTTTATAAGTGCTTTGCCATTGCTTTAACCATCTTCAATTCTACTATTCATCATCATGCATTTACAAAACATATTAATAATCCATTGCCATAGTTTCTAGACTATTGAGTAATGTCCCAAGACATGGTCTATTCTCTCCTCCTATTTTATACAGAACACATTGAGAGAGGCCATGGAAACCCTTTTTCATAAGGTTATCCTAGGATAAAAATTTTGTATGACCTACTAGCCAAATAAATGTTTTGACTTTAGGAATGCTTGGACTATACCAAATATCTCTCAATATTCTAGTGATATTACTATTTTGTTGGTGCTTTACATTATATCAACTTCTTGTTGTGTATTCTCCTGAGCTATTCAACTCCCAAATCAATTTATTCGCGACTCCCCTCAAAATAATCATAGTTGTTATATTTCGACTCAATTACCTCTTAGAATCAATGTCTTGTATACTTGTAAAAATATTCTTTCCATTTGTATCTTCCTTCCTGATCCTTGTACAAAATTTTTGAAACCCTATCACCATATTTTTCTTGAAGCAATCTCATCCAAGGTTTCAAAATTAGATCTAAATTGAGTGGTTTTTTATCACACCAAGCATCCATCAAAATATAATTTTTTTCTCTAGTTTACACTACCCATATTAAACATTTAATCATTAGATAAAATAGATTTGTTTAAACCATTCCAAAGAGCAAAATCATTTGGTAGAGAGAATATAGTAAATATCAAACTTGGATCATTGGGATCAACATACTTAGAAGAATTCTTGGCCATTGTCTTTGACTCTCTTTGTACAATATCCAGATTAATTTTCCACTAAGATCTAAGTTTGCATCTATAAGAACTCTTAAACCAAGACCTCCCCTAGTTTTATCATCACCTACCTTGCTCCATTTCACTAAAGGAAATTTTCTTTTATCATGTAAACTTGACCATAAAAAGGACTGCATAATATAGATTAAACTTTTTTCAATTGATTTTGACATAGTGTACAATGATATATAATAATTTGGAATGGACTATAAGACTAAATTAATTAACTACACTCTTCCTGCTAACAATAACCATATACCTTTCCAAACTGGTAGTTTATTCTAAACTTTACTAATAAATGGATTCCATAATTCCATCCTCATTCTCCCCTCAAATAAAGGGATCTCTAGATAAGTTGCTAGTAAATTTGCCTCCTCCATTTGAAGTAACTTGTAAATTCTTAATTTGATATTAGCTAGAGTGTTAAGGAAGTAACTTTTGAATTTAGTCTTATTAACTTTTTGCCTTGATGCTCTTGTGTATTCTTTTAAAAAGTTATTCAAAGCTCTGGCCTCATTTATCCTCGCCCTTCCAAAAAGAGTTGTATCATCTATAAACTATTGATGGATGATGTTGTCAATGTTATTACTAACCTTAAGTCCACTTATAAGCCCATATTTGTAAGCCTTATTTAAGTTCCTACTAAAAATATTTGCTATAATAATGAACAAATAAGGAGATAGATAATCTCCTTGTCTATGGTCTCTCTTGGATTTTAAATATTTTGTTACTAACCCATTGACTAACACTGAATAAGAAACTATATAGACATTAGCTTTAATCCATCTAACCCATTTCTTCTCGAATCCAAACTTCTTTAAAACTATAAAAAAATCCCATTTAACCCTATCATAGCCTTTACTCATATCAAGTTTTAAGATCATTGTTTTCTCTTTTCTTGAAGCTACTGAATGTATAACTTCATGAGCTACTATGATCCCATCCATAATTTTTCTTCCTTTCACAAATCCTCCTTGCTCTTTTGAAATAATTTTGTCTAATAATGGCCTTAATCGATTCACCATCACTTTGGAGATAATATTATAAGTCATAGTACATAGGCTTATGGGTCTAAAAGAATCAAGCAATTCAACATCCCTATTTTGTAGAATTAGGGTAAAATATGTTGCATTTATTTTATAAGGTATGTATTGTTTTACCCTAGACTATTCCACTTCCACCAATAAATAATCCTTCACTATATCCCAATTATGTTGGTAAAAATATACAAAGATCCCATCTAGACCTAGGTATTTATCCTTATTAAAAGATAAAAGAGCTAAATGAACTTCTTCTAGAGTAATAGGCTCCATCAGTTTTCTATTGTCTTCATTCGTTATAACTAAAGGTACATCTTAAAGAAGTTTATCATTAAGAACTTCAATCTCCTATGATCCTAGAATATTATGATAAAAGTACTTTACCTTTTTTCTAATTTCACTATGATATTCAATCTAAACCCCTTATATTGATTTCATTCTACTAATTCTATATGTTGATCTTTGTATTATAGCCATCCTATGAAAACATTGTATTTTTATCTCGTACTTTTAACCAAGTTTGTCTTGATTTTAATCTCCAAAATTTCTCTTCCTTACTCAAAATATTATGATATTCACTAAGCAAATCCATTTCCTCTAAGCTTGGATTATTATGATCATATTTTTGGAATTTTGAAATTTTATCTTTTAGCTCTTCTTTCTTCTTTCCAAAAGTGTTCTTATTCCTTTCTTTTAATCTAGATGTCATAGATTTAGTTTGTTTTGGAAGAGCATACAACCCGCCATTTCCTGAAGAATTCCATGTTTGTGTGTTCATATCAAAAAATTGAGGATGGTATTCCCACATCTACTCATATTTAACATTTGATTTTTTTTTTAATTCACTTACCACCATTTTAAATCTTATTGGCTAATGATATAAACCAATCCTTGTTAAGGTATGCACAAGTTCCTTCATTTAGCCAATGATAGAGTATGCATCTATCTAATTTTTTTGCTATTAGTTTTGGCCTCTCATATTGTTGGTCCATGTATAGTTGTCTTATTTAAACTCAACCTTCCATAGATTATTGTTTTGAATAAAATCTTAGAAATCTCTCATACTTTGGGTTAATTTCCTAATTCCTCCAATTTTTTTATCTAGCTTGGTTATGGTATTAAACTATCTTATGATCATGAATCAAGTTTCTTGGTATTTACTTCTCATAAAGGCTTTAATCGCACTCTAAAATTCTAATATACCTAACTAAGTTGTAGGTCCATGGACATTGATAAGGATGAAAATAATATTTGCAAAGTAGCAAGTGACTAAGTAGACTATCCCTAGTTTTATGAATGGTTACACAAGAGGTTCTAGAAGTACTTCAACAAGTTAGAATTCTCCCTACCACTTCTTCTGAATTCATAGCATCCCATTCACATATTTCCCATACTACTTTCATAGTTTTTAAAACTTCTTCTGTCATTTTAATTTTCTAGATACAAAGAATATTAGGCTTATTACTTAAACATAGGTCCCTGATACACCTCTTCTTTGAGGGGGCATTAGCATACCTTATATTGCATGAGATGATAATCATGTCTCGTTAGGGGCTATTGGCCCTACCTGCATATTACCAATATCATTTTGTTGTTTAATAAAGAGAATTTCAGCCAACTTAGTATGTGTTCCTCTCTCTATGTTTGCTCTTGCTTCCTTGGATCTTGCTTGATAATTTAAGGGGTTTACTCTTTTTGCCTTACCTATATTAGGAGTATGTATTATTATTCTAGTCCTCAATATTCTTTCACAATTTTATTTTTTATCATATTTATCCTCTCCTAGCTCTATTACAGAAGCTTTTGATTTGTCCTACTCATTTTCTAATATTTCCTTATTAATGGCAAAGGTATTAACCTCTAAAACTGCATTTTATTTGTCAAATTGTTTCTCTTGAATGGTGCATGGGACTTTAAGAGAGTCTTCAAAATCTTATGAGATACATTCCTTAGGTTCATCGAGAATTTTCTTCCTTTAATTAGGATCATATTTTGAATAAACAGTTCCTTGTTAATATGTCAAACTTGTTGTATTGTGTCCTCTAAGTTTTGATATACTTTTTCTTCATAGGATAAAGTATTAAAAGAGTTGGTATTTCTATCCTTTCTTACTGGTCTCCACTATTTATTTTCTTTCATTTTCTAGATTTGTTTTTTGGAAGTTGAAAACCATCTTCATCCATAACCATTTGTAAGTTTCTCTTATAGTTTTCTACATATGATTTTGTTAGGCTCTTCTTAGGGCATGATATCTCAATATTCCAGACCTCATGACATCTTCTACATCTATAAGATATGTTTTTGTAATCAATGGTTTGAATCCACATATAATCCCCATACTTAAGAATGATTGATTCTAGTAAAGTTTTACTTATATTAATCATGACCAATATCCAAGCATAAGTAGCCAATAATCCATATTTTTTAGTATCTGAAATCTCAAGGAAATATCTTAGAGTGTTTCCTATTGCCTTGAAGGTATCTATTTTCCAAAATTTAATGGGTAACCCAAACATCCTAATATAGACTAGTGCTAGAGATAGATTTAAATTTTTAGGTGAAAAGCCTTCATACCATCACGTAAGGAAGAGTCTTGCTCTTCCCATAAACCAAGGATCCCCTTTTAGGATGTTTTCTCTTTCTTACCTAGAACAAAAAATGGCTAGGAAGAAACCTTTGGGAAGAAATGATACAATTAATTTTGGAGACTTCCAACTCCTATCAATCCATTTTCTCAAGGTTGAAGACCTAGCCAATACCCATTAAATTTACCAAAATATGCCCTATATTGGAGTAATGAGAATATCTATGAGGTGTGATCACTAACCTCTACCACTAGATATGATTCTAAGAATTTAACTATAAATTGATCCATGGAAAGGAAAATAAAACTCAAAATATTTTGAGAGTATGCATCTGTCTAATTTATTTGTAGTTAAGTTCTAGCATCTCCTATTGTTGGTCCATGTATAGTTGTCTTCTTCAAACTCTACCTCCCATAGATTATTATTTTGAAGAAAAGTTGATAAATCTCTCATAATTTGGGTTAATTTTCTAATTCCCCTAATTTTTCATCCAGCTTGGTTATGGCATTAAAATTTCTTATGATTGTAAATCGGGTTTCTTGGTCTTTACTTCTCATAAAGCTTTCAATCCCACTCCAAAATTCTAATCTACCTGATTGAGTTCTAGGTACATAGACATTAATAAGGATGAAAAGAATATTTCCAAAGTAGCAAGTGACTAAAGAGGCTATCCAATGCCTATTTTTATGAATTATTACGTAGGAGGTTCTAGAAAATTCCAACAAGTTAGAATTCCCCATGCCACTCTTTCATAATTCATAGCATCCCATTCACATCTTTCCCATACTACTTTCATAGTTTGAAACTTCTTCTTTTGGAATTTTAGTTTCATGGATACAAAGAATAGTAGGCTTATTACCTAAACATAACTCCCTGAGACACCTTTGCTTTAAGGGGGCATTAGCACCCCCTATATTCCATGAGATGATAATCATGTCTCATTAGGGGCTATTGGTCCTGCCTGAATATTAATAATATTATTTTATTGTTTGGTAAAGAGAAGTTCAACTAACTTAGTTTGTATTCCTTTCTCTATGTTTGCTCTTGCTTCTCTAGATCTTGCTTGATAGGGTTTTCCTCATTTTGCCTTGTCTATATTAGGAGTACATTTTATTATTCTATTCCTTAATGTTCTTTCATAATTGTATTTTTTATCATATTTATCCTCTCCTAGATCTACTACAAAAGCTTTTGACTTGTCCTACTTATTTTCTTGTATTTCCTTATTAATGACAAAGGTATTAACTTCTAAAACTGCATTTTCTTTACCAATTTTTTTTCTCTTGAATGGTGCATGGTACTTCAAGAGAGTCTTCAAAATTTTATGAGACACATTCCTTAGGTTCATCAAGAATTTTCTTCCTTAAATCAAAATCATACTGAATATATGGTTTCTTCTTAATATGTTGAACATGTTGCATTGTGTCCTCTAAGTTTTGATCTACTTTTTCTTCATAGGCTAAAGCCTCAAAAGAGTTGGTATTTCTTCCAATATCCTTCCTTACTAGTCTCCACTGTTTATTTCTTTCATTTTCTAGATCTATTTTTTGGAAGCTATAAACCATCTTAATCCATAACCATTTGTAAGTTTCTCTTACGGTTTTCTACATATGATTCTACTAGGCTCTTCTTAGGGCATGATCTCTCAATATGCCCCACCTCATGACATCTTCTACATATAAAATATATGTTTTCATAATCTATGGTTTGGGTCCACATATTATCCCCATACTTAAGAATAATTGATTATGGTAAAGCTTTTACTTATATTAATTATGACCAATATCAGAGCATAAATAGCCAAAAATCCATCTTTCGTAGTATCTGAAATCTCAAGAAATTCTCCTAGAGTGTTTCCTATTGCATTGAATGTATCTATTTCCTAAAATTCAATAGTTAACGCAAACATCCTAATCCAAACTAGTATTAGGGATAGATTTATATTTTCAGGTGAAAAACCTTCGTATTAGTGGGTAAGGAAGAGTCTTGCTCTTCCCATAAACCAAGGATCCTCTTTTAGGATTTTTTCTATTTCTTCCCTAGAACAAAAATGTCTGGGAAGAAACCTTTCGGAAGAGACGATAGAATCACTCCTAGAGACTTCTAACTCCTATCAATCCATTTTCTCAAGGTTGAAGCCCATGGTCAATACCCATTAAATTTATCAAAAATTTCCCTATCTTGGAGCAATGAGGATCTCTCTAAGGTGCACTCACTAACCTCTACCACTAGATATGATTCTAAGAATTTAACTATAAATTGGTCCATGGAAAGGAAACTAAAAATCAAAATCTATTGAAATTTATTAGAATGCCCTATATCAAATATAATATTTGATAAAAAAAATTATAATAATTTGCATGCAAAATTTCTAAGATAAAGAAGGAAAAAAAACTTAGTTGAAAAATTCTATATCCAGATGGAATGTCTTGTCTTACTAAAGTTATAGCCCTTCAATGCGCTTCCCTTCATCCAAATTCTAGCTGAAAAATATTTACAATTTTGTTTTTCGTGAATTAAAAAATCATCGCTACCCTTGTTTTGGATGGTTGACTGCATAAGTGGTTGACTACATAGGGTCATATCTCCCTTAATATTGCTCAGATTCCTATTAGCTTTTGATGAGTATATGATATAGAAAATGCAACCACAAGATGCAAGCTATGATATCTATATGATGATATCACTATAATATGTAGGAAAATAAGGAGATGAACATCTGTAATAACTCAAAAATATGCCATTAATGAAAGCTCACAAAAATAGTACAATGTAGTATAATGGAGGACATGAACACTCCATAAACTATTTTTAAAGGAACTACATTGTATCACACTACTAATCTATACTATGCACTCTCTATATTATATCTTCTTTATTTCACTCACTAAAAGGTCTTTATATAGGAAGATAGGTTCCTTGGCCTTTACATTTGTCCTTTCTGATTTCCTTCTCGATATTCCAATTGAGGATAACTGTATGGATGTTGAAACTTTTGTTGACGAGGATTATTTTGAGTTTGATATTGCCTTGGTTGGAATACCCTATTTGGTTGGCTTCCATAGTTTATTTGATTCCCTAATTCTAGTTTCTAGGATTGAATCTGTAATAATTAGTGTTATTTCCTTTTCTCCTACATACATGACAATATATGTTATTCTATGGTCTTCATCCTTTTAAGAATGAAGCAATGTTTCCTTATGGGTTATATTTTGAAACTAATACATTGTTAGTCCTTTCATCTTTAATTGTATTTTCGACCTCATATTCTTGAATAAAATTGACTAACTCATCAAAATATGTATCTTTACTTAGGATTTGTAAAGATGTAACCAAATGCTTGTAGCTATCTGGAAGAGCTCTCATAGTTACTTGAACTAGAAACTTGTTGTCAATATTTCCTCCTAAGGTTAATAATTTTCCATTTATATCTGGTACCTTCCTTAGGAATAGTTCTATACTTTCACCTCTATTCATTTTTGATGAAAGTAACTGAGTTTGAAGATTTAAGATAGTAGCTTTATTCTTCCATTCAAATATATTGGATAGGTTTTCCAAGCTTCTGTATATCTTCATATTGAACTAATGTGAGGTTGTATTCATTTGTAATGGAAAAAATTATTATCATTAATACGTTTGCATCACTTCTTCAAATTTTTGAATCTCTGTATCATATTTAGCAGGTTTAGTTATTGTTCCTTTGACAATTTATCAAATATTTTCAACTATCAAAATCACCCTCACTTTTTTTTTTCCATGAGGCGTAATTTGGACCTTTAAGTGGTTTGGATTCTATAAAGAAGAATTTGTTTGTTGTCATGATAGTCCTTGTAGACTACCTTATAACTCCTTAGTCTAGAGTATGTGAACTACTTTGATAAAACATTTCTAAGACTTAGGTTTTGTAGGATTCCTTATGTTTCCCTAGTGATTAGATTATGTTGTAAGTTTTGATAAAGTGCTTAGAAAGTATAAGTTCACCTTTTGGGTTGATTTTGTAGTGTTCTGTAGATAATAATAATCAACTCCTATTTCACCTTATCTCTCCTAATTAACTATGCACTTATAAATTTGAATTTCTCTATGGTTGGATTTCTTTTATCCCATTAGTATGAGTATGAAACAAGTGTAAGTAAATAATTCCAAATCCTTTAAGGAAATAATGAACTTCCTTTTGACTTGTCCTACTCATTTTCTAGTATTTCCTTATTATTGGAAAAGGTATTAACTTCTAAAACTTCATTTTATTTGTTAATTTTTTTCTCTTGAATGGTGCATGGTACTTTAAGAGAGTCTTCAAAATATGATGAGATACATTCCTTAGATTCATCGAGAATGTTCTTCCTTAAATTAGGATCATACTGAATAGGCAGTTCCTTGTTAATATGTCAAACTTCTTGTAATGTGTTGTCTAAGTTTTGATCTACATTTTCTTCATAGGCTAAAGCCTTAAAAGAGTTGGTATTTCTTCCAATATCCTTTCTTACTGGTCTCCACTGTTTATTTTTTTTATTTTCTATATCTATTTTTTGGAAGTTGAAAACCATATTCATCCATAACCATTTGTAAGTTTCTCTTATAGTTTTCTACATATGATTTTGTTGGACTTTTCTTAGGGCATGATCTCTCAATATAACTGACATCATGACATCTTCTACATCTAGAAGATATTTGTTTATAATCTATGTTTGGGTGCACATCTTATCCCCATACTTAAGAATTATTAATTTTGGTAAAGCTTTACTTATATTAATCATGAACAGTATCCAAGCATAAATAGCCAAGAATACATCTTTTATAGTAATAGAAATCTCAAGGAAATATCTTAGAGTGTTTCCTATTGCCTTGAAGATATCTATTTCCCAAAATTCAATGGGTAACCCAAACATCCTAATATATACTGGTACTAGAGATAGATTTATATTTTTAGGTGAAAAGCCTTCATACCATCGGGTAAGGAAGAGTATTGCTCTTCCCATAAACCAAGGATCCTCTTTTAGGATGTTTTCTCTTTCTTCCCTAGAACAAAAATGGATAGGAATAAACCCTTGGGAAGAAATGATATAATCACTCCTAGAGACTTCCAACTCCTATAATTCATTTTCTCAAGGTTGAGGCCCTTACCAATACCCATTAAATTTACCAAAAAATTCCCTCTTGGAGCAATGATGATCTCTATGAGGTGTGCTCACTAACCTCTACTACTGGATATGATTCTAAGAATTTAACTATAAATCGGTCCATGGAAAGGAAACTAAAAATCAAAATCTATTGAGAGTATGCATCTGTCTAATATATTTGTTATTATATTCTGGCATCTCCTATTGTTGGTCCATGTATAGTTGTCTCCTTCAAAATATACCTCTCATAGATTATTATTTTGAATAAAAGTTGAGAAATATCTCATGCTTTGGGTTAATTTTCTAATTCCCCTTATTTTTTCATCCAGCTTGGTTATGACATTAAAATATTCTATGATCATGAATCGGGTTTCTTGGTCTTTACTTCTCATAAAGGTTTCAATCCCACTCTAAACTTCTAATATACCTGACTGAGTTGTATGTACATAGACATTGATAAGGATGAAAATAATATTTGCAAAGTAGCAAGTGACTAAAGAGGTTATACAATGCCTAGCTTTATGAATTGTTACACAAGAGGTTCTAGAAAAATTCCAACAAGTTAGAATTTCCTATGCCACTCTTCATAATTCATAACATCCCATTCACATCTTGCCCATACTACTTTCATAGTTTTTGAAACTTCTTCTTTTGTCAATTTGGTTTCTTGGATAGAAAGAATATCAGGCTTATTACTTAAACATAGGTCCCTGATACACCTATGCTTTGAGGGAACATTAGCATCCCTTATATTCCATGAGATGATAATCATGTCTCATTAGGTTCTATTGGCCTCGCATGAATATTACTAATATTATTTTGTTGTTTGGTAAAGAGAAGTTCAACCAACTAAGTTTGTGTTTTTTTCTCTATTTTTGCTCTTGTTTCCCTGGATCTTGCTTGTAGGTTTTTTCTCATTTTGTCTTGCCTATATCAGGAGTAGGTCTTATTATTCTATTCCTCAATTTTCTTTCATAATTTTATTTTTATTATATGTATCCTCTCCTGGATCTACTACAAAAGCTTTTGACTTGTCCTACTCATTTTCTAGTATTTTCTTATTAATGGCAAAGGTATTAAATTCTAAAATTGTATTTTCTTTACCATTTTTTTTCTCTTGAATGGTGCATGGTACTTCAAGAGAGTCTTCAAAATTTTATGAGACACATTCCTTAGGTTCATCAAGAAAGTACTTCCTTAAATAATGATCATACTGAATAGACAGTTCCTTATTAATATGTTGAACCTGTTACACTGTGTCCTTTAGGTTTTGATCTAATTTTTCTTCATAGGCTAAAGCCTCAAAAGAGTTGGTATTTCTTCCAATATCCTTGCTTACTGGTCTCCACTATTTATTTTCTTTCATTTTTCTAGATCTCTTTTGTGGAAGTTAAAAACCATCTTAATCCATAACCATTTGTAAGTTTCTCTTATATATATATATATATATATATATAAAATTCTACTCGGCTCTTCTTAGGACATGATCTCTCAATATTACCCACCTCATGACATACATTATATCTAAAAAATATGTTTTCATAATCTATGGTTTGGGTCCACATATTATCCCCATACATAAGAATGATTGATTATGGTAAACCTTTAATTATATTAATCATGACCATTATTCGAGCATAAATAGCCAATAATCCATATTTCATAGTATCTGAAATCTCAAGGAATTCTCTGAGAGAATTTCCTATTGCCTTGAAAGTATCTATTTCCTAAAATTCAATAGGTAACCCAAACATCCTAACCTAGACTGGTACTAGGGATAGATTTATATTTTTAGGTGAAAAGCCTTCATATCAGCGAGTAAGGAAGAGTCTTGCTCTTCCCATAAACCAAGGACCCCCTTTTAGGATTTTTCTCTTTCTTCCCTAGAAAAAAATGGTTGGGAAGAAACCTTTGGGAAGAGACTTTAGAATCAATCCTAGAGACTTCCGACTCCTATCGATCCATTTTCTCAACGCTGAAGCCCGTGGTCAATACCCATTAAATTTACCAAAAATTACCCTATCTTGGAGCAATGAGGATCTCTTTAAGGTGTGCTCACTAACCTCTACCACTAGATACTCTAAGAATTTAACTATAAATCGGTCCATGGAAAGGAAACTAAAACTCAAAATCTATTAAAATTTATTAGAATGTCCTATAGCAAAACTAATGTTTGGTTTTATTTCATTTGTAATGGCAAAAATTATTATCAGTAATACTTTTGCGTCACTTTCTTCAAAGTCCTGAATATATGTATCATATTTAGTAGGTTTAGTTGTTCCTTTGACATTTTTCCAAATATTTTCAACTATCAAAATCACCCTCGCTTTGCTTTTCCATGAGGAGTAATTTGGACCTTTAAGTGGTTGGGATTCTGTAAAGAAGAATTTATTTTTTGTCATGATAGTCCTTGTAGACTACCTTATAAATCCCTAGTCTAGAGTATGTAAACTACTTTGATAAAATCTTTCTAAGACCTAAGTTTTGTAGGATTCCTTATGTCTCCCTAGTGCTGAGAGTATGTTGTAAGTTTTGATAAAGTGGTTAGCAAGTATAAGTTCACCTTTTGGTTTAATTTTGTAGTGTTTTGTAAATAATAATAATCAACTTCTATTTCACCTTATCTCTCCTAATGAACTATGTACTTATCAATTTAAATTTCTCTATGGTTGGATTTATTTTATACCTTTAGTATGAGTATAAGACAAGTGTAATTAAATGATTCCAACTCCTTTAAGTAAATACCTAAATTCCTTATATATCCCTGAATATCCAATAGTTTAATATTTCTAATTTCCAATAATCTATGTTTGATTTTGTATACCTTATAACTCCCTAATTTTAGAATATTAGAAATTAATAACATTTGCAATAATAATATTGATTTTCCAAGTAACCACATGCTATAGGTGAGTTGGAGAGGGTAGGGCAATCCTTCAAGGGAGGTCCCTGGTTCAAATATCCACCCTACCAAACACATAGAGGGTGCCCAAAATTCAGTTGATCATGTTGGTGCGGTTAGGGCTAGGTGCGACTTCTCAGTGATTTTGATGGTGTAGAACCCCCTTGTCATGGTTTCTTAAACCAAGGTGATCCACAAGGGATTTTTTGCTAAATTCAAAAAAATATTGATTTTCCAAGTAGAAACCCTTATATCTCCTATGGTGTTTAATTGCAAATATTCCACTAAAGTGATTTGAAATACTATGGATATGAGCTCCTTTGATTTGTTTTCAAATGTATTAAGGTTGATTGTTTCTCCAATATAAATGATAAATAAACTCAACCTTATGATATATTCCTAATTACTCCTTTAATGAAAGCAACATTAATCAACATAGAACCTTACCTTATAATGTTGTATTTCCTTGAGAAATGGGTATTGTACTTTCTTGATGGTAAACGTATGACAGTGGTAGTGTGTTGAATGCTCCTTTGACTCCTTGAATTTGTGTCCTTGCACTTTGAATATGCTCTCAACTGTACCTTAATTCCTCTCTTACTTAATTCTTGTTAAAAATATGCTTCTATGTTCTTGACATAGGTGCCAAGTGGCATAAGCATTTCTCAATACTTGATCTCCTCTTTAGGTGGTATTTTGACTTCATTCTTTGCTTGAATCCTCGATGGTTACACTTGGTCTTCCAAAATGATATGCTTCTCTTCTACGTGAGAACTTTTAATAGGTTTTATATCCTTCTTGATGCGTTGGCCATGTGGTGTATGCATTTTTGGTGGTTATGTTCCTTGATGGGCGTTGGGTTCAGGTGTCTCCAATGCTCATTTCTCCCTTGATTGAAGAGCTATAATTATTATGCTTTGTAACCCCCAAATGATATTATTAATGCTCAATCAGTGGATGTTACCTTCCTTTGAGTGCTTCTTTTTTTAATTTAATTTAGGGAATATATAGGTGTCGTAGGTGAATGTGCCAAGTGACACTCTACTATTTTGCATGGAATACTATCCAACATTGATTTACCTTTGTATATCCTCTGTCAACAAATAACCTTTGTATTCTTGTCTAAAAATGCTTTCTTTCCAAGTGCTCGATGATGCTTGTGAGGATGGATCTAGCTAAGAAAGTTCTCAAGCATTGTAATGGAGGTTCTATGGTGGCTATCGATATGCATCTCAGTTGGTGATACATTCAAGTTGGACCCTTGGTAATGCACCTTGCTTTCACCTTTCACTTTGTTGTAATATGTTGTCCTTGGTGTAATAGATGATTTTTTACCTTACATAGCCCTTTTTCACTACAGGTTGTCATCACCTTATGTGTTGGACAATGGTGTCTTCTATCACCTTAATGAGTTGCCTTTCAAGTCTTATGAGTGGCTATCCACTCAAGAACCAATCAACGGATATAAAGTCCTTTAGATGGATCATTTATTAAGAACCTTTGCTAGTGCTTACCCTTTTTTGATGGTGGACATTGAGCTCTTTTGGAATGACTCTTCTCTAAGCACTTTTGAGTGTGCTTTTCCTCTACTAATGATGGATGTTGATCTCCTTTGTAATGGATCCTCTTTAAGCACTTTTTCTAGTGCTAACGGTGGCCGCTTGTAGATAGAATGATAGGCTACGTAGAGTATCTTGAAACCTGAGACTCTCTTATTCTCATTTTGTAGCTCTCTTTACTAATTTTGATGGTGGCTTTCTTCTCTACACCTTGAAGGAATATAACCATGTAATGTGGATTCTCTAGGCTACAATAAGATGCTATTTTTTTGCATTGAATAGTGTCTCTAGACACTTTGATATATGCTGATTTGTGCACTTTGGTTTTTCACTCTAGCTTAACAACCAATGCACATAATAATCCTTTGAGAGTAACTAGTTTAATGAATAACTAGAATAGTGCAATCAATCCTTAATGTACCAGTAATATCTCTAACTCAATGCACTTAAGGATAATACTCCTGTAAATGAACCCTCAAAGTAGTTTGAAATATGTACCTAATTTTCACTACAACTTAATATACTTAGTGCACCTTAAAACTCTTTAAGAAGAACTAGTATAGTGTAATATTGATCTCACCTTATTACTCCTTCAATTGAAACTTAAATCATGCACTAGTAATTGCTCCTAAATACATTATAATCTTTGTAACTTAATGTAGTCTTATTTGTTGTAACTATATAATAGGAAAATGATATTTTTATTTTTGTCGAAATATATCTAACTCCTATTTTAATGTGTAGGCAATAAATCTTAAAAGAAACTTCCTTCTACACTCCATTGAATACTATAATATGTAACCTTATATTTGCAACTTCTAAACTCTAATAACGTGCTCAATAAAACTAAATAATGAACCGAATATAAGTGTTCATAAAATGAACCCTTTGCACCTAAGTTTCTTACCTTTAAGATCTCTAAAGATGAAGGATTGCTAGGTTATTAGATTTACCTTATTGCTTCCTTTAACTGGATGAACTTACAACTATTCTTGGTTGTCTTAAATAACTCCTCAAATCACCAATTCACAATTTAGTAACTTCTCTATCTTGTTGTTTGAAACTGTAGTGTGGTGGTTTCGATTCTCCTTTAAGATGCTCTTTATAAATCTAAAGTTTTGCAGCTAGTAATATTGTCCTAATTGTTATCCTTTCACAATAAATTTCTTCACTAAAATGTTGTCCTTGAACCTCAAAAATTTCATTGGGAATTCTTCCAAATCCTAGTTGATTTTTTCTTCAAGAACCCTTGAATATTCTATTCTCCTATCTCTGAATGAGCCTTCTAGCCTTCAAAGGTATTATTCAAACCTTTCAAGTTTGGTAGTAATGTTTGGATCCTTTATCCTTCAACCTCCTTGTCGAATTATAACTTCAATCAAGGTCTTCTTCTCAATAATATAAAAGTCTTGAGGTCTTCACCAATATCCTCTAAAATTTGGTAGAATTCTTGCCAAATCTATCTTTGTTTGGGCTTGTTTTAGGATGGTGAAAATTATCCCAATATATTCCTTTATCAGGAACATCCCCTTGGTGGTAAATTTCTCCAATGAGTTCTCCTAGGAACTCCTTTAATAGCCTTCTCTTAATCTCCTTCAATAAGGCTCTCCAAGACTTCTCCTTATTTCTCCTTGAGACCTCTTCTCTAGGGTCTTCACTCTTGCAGATTCTCTAGTCTTCCCAACGAGACCTTTTCTTCAACCTTCTACTATGGAAGTGTTGGAAATGAGATCTCCTTCTTGGATCTCTGAAATATATTGCTATTGGAATATGGAATGAGACTTTTTAGTTGTCCTTATTCAATATTCTATCTTCCCGAACTGGAATTTCTTCAATGGGACCTCTTGTAGGTCTATTTCATCTTCTTGAGTTGTTTTCTCCTTCTGTAATTTATAGTCTTTAATATTCAATGGAGATCACCAATCTCCAATATTATCCTAGACTCTTTATCTGGAGTCTCTTCTTCTTAGATTTTGTTGTAATTTTATTGTGACCTTTTCTTTTATAATCTACAAGTTTCAATATTCAATGGAGATCACAAAAATCCAATCTTCCAAAACTAGGAGTTCTTTAACTGGACCTTCTAAGGGTCTCTTCAACTTATTTAGGGTGAATTCTTCAATATTCACTAGAGATCACCAATATTCTATCTTAACTGGGACCCTTCATTGGAGTCTTATTCTCTCCCTTGAGTCTGTAACAAGGCTTCTATGGCCTTTTCTCCTTCTACGCTTTGTAGGTCCACAATATATAGTAATGGGACCTTTTCTTTAGGCCTCCAAATTTTTGTTCTTTTTTTTTATTATTTGTGGAAAACATCCCAAAAGGGATGCCACTTTCGGGTAAGACCCAAGGAGGCAGGGGTATCCATTCCGCCAAAAACGCCCAGGACTCGGACCTGGCCTACCACCTTTGACATACTCAAGGAGCAAACAAACACACAAAACCAATTTAAAAATAAGTAAATAACAACAAAAATAATAAAATAAAATAAAAAACATGCTCCTTGAGTGTGTCAAAAACAAAAGCACAACCAAAACACGCACAATAAGATAAAAGAAACCACAACACAAACCACATAGAAAAACACAAGAACCACATAACAAAACACAAACAAGACAAAAACAACAGAACACTACAAAGACATAACCCAAAAAAAACATGAAAAATAAACACAACCAAAACCTAAAAAATAAAAAAATAAAAAAAAATAAAAAACAACCAACAACAGACAATAAACAAAAACAAAAAACATAGAAAACACTCACACATAAAAACACGAAATAACACAAACAAAGAGAAACCCAAGAACAAGAACGAAAAAAACACAAGAACAATAACAAAAAACATAAAAAAAAAAAAAAACAACAAAAACACAAGAACAACAAAAAAACAACACAAAGAACACAAAAACAAAACAAAATAAAAAACCCACCCACCTTAAAAAACTAAACAAAAAAAACAAAAAGAAAAAAAGAAATAAAAAATGAACAAAACAATGACCTATCTAGACCAGAAGACTATTAAGGCAAGAATCAACAGAGGAAACAAAATAAAGAATAGAATGAGCTAGGGAACTAAAAAAAACTGAATGAACCAAAGAGAAGCAAAAAAAAAAAAACAAGAAGAAACTAGGTACCTTCATAACAGGAGCCATCCAAAGAAATGATAGAAAGAAGAGCTTCCCTAATTTGAGAAGCCCACCATATAGGAGGGTGGCCATAACAAGTAAGATCACCTTTGTCCAAAGCCCAATTAGCTAAAGCATCAACACTCTTGTTTTGATCTCTGACCACATGATTGTAATCAACTTTCAAAAATCCCATCTGGATTAACCGAATCTTCTCAATAATTCTTTTTATTCTCCAATCCACCTTATGATTCTTAGAAGGATTCTTCAAGAGATTAATCATAAGTTGAGAGTCAGACTCAACTAACACCTTTTCCCATCCAACCTTAGTAGCCTCCTCGAAGGCCTCTCGAGGATACCATACCCCTCAAGCAAGGTTATTGGAAAGAATACCCAAATTCTCAGCAAAAGTAAAAACCAGGGAGCCATCTGAAAGTCTACCAATTCCTCCCACACTGGCTTTTCCAGGGTTCCCTCTAGAGGCTCCATCAGTATTGAATTTTCCAAAATCCTTAGGAGGAGGTTGCCAATTTCTATTCCTATCCATCTTACTAATACTCACATTCCCTTTAAGTTGGTTGCCCTTAGAAGGTTTAATCTTCAATATTTGCATCACTTGATCCCATCTTTGGTGGGAGTTTTGGGGGTGATTAAGGAGATGATGGACTGATTCAACTAAGTTGGCTATGGTCTTTTGCCAAATATAGTGAATATCCTTCCTATCTTGATTAAAAATTTGGCTGTTCCTTTCATTCCAAATATTCCAAAGAAGAATGGTAGAACCCATCCAAACTAATTGCCTAATAAAATGATCAACACCCTCTTGATTAGGCCAATCCCTCCAAAGCTGTTCAAAAGTAAAAAAATTGGACCACCGTAAGCCAAGTAAAGTGGCCATTCTCCTCCATAGCTCAGAGGCTAAAGTACACTCAATAAAAATATGGTTGATATTTTCTACATTCTCTTCACACATTTCACATCTAAAAGGGCCATGAAAACCACGCTTCATAAGTTGCTCACCAATAAGCACCCTACGATGCAATAAAAGCCAATTAAAGAACCTCACCTTAGGCCAGAGCTTTTGAGCCCACAATCGAGAAAATATGTCAGAAGAATGGTTGGGATTATTATGGCATAAGGTCAAATAACCTTGAGCAACTGAATACTCACCCTTAGTAGTGTTGTTCCATCCAAAACAATCTTTTTCATGGGACCAAGAGAGGGATCTCATATGAAGGATGCCTTGGATATCTTGTCTTTGCCTTTCTGGGATTTGAATAGGCCAGTCCTCAATAGGGATCCAATATCTACCAACCTTTGAATTACCAAGATGGTACCGACAGTAATTAGCCACCTTTATCCAATTAGCTCGGTGAAGCTCCTCCATCCAAGGCCTCCAATCGGGAAACCGAGTTATCAAAGGCTTGTGACCATCCCAAGAATCTGTCCAAAAATTTGCATGTTGACCATTATGAATGATCCAAAATAATTTTTTCTTTATCAAATCCTCACCAATCCTTAAGAACTGCTAAAATGGGAGAACCTTTGGTAGGAAGTTGATAGCGAACAAGGTCTTCAGGACTTTTGTTCTCAAGATATTTAGCACGGAGATTATTGGCCCAAAGAGCATTGGGGTTATGCAACATCCTCCAATATAATTTAGCAGCTAAAGCTTTGTTGTTATTAATTGAAGACCGTAATCCTAACCCCCCTTCACTCTTAGGAAGACATAAAGTATCCCATTTCACCAAGGCCCATTTTCTTTTCTCCTTAGTACCACTCCAAAGGAAACGATGACCGATTTGATCCAATTCTCGAAGAACAGCCTTTGGGATATTCAAAATGGAAGAAACATAAATAGGAATAGCTTGAAGGACTGATTTTACCAAGGTGATTCTACCCCTAGAAGAAAGCCACTTGTTGGTCCACTTTCCAATTTTCTTCTTGACTTTGTCCAACAACCAATTCCAATATTTATTTTTCTGCCTTTGAATATTTATGGGAATACCTAAATAAGTGATTGGAAGAGAGGTCTTCTTATATCTTAGTTTATCCAAGACCATGGATTCCTGTCTAGCAGAGCAATGAAAGAAAATAACTTTAGATTTGTCTTCATTGATCAACTGCCCAATAGCCTTAGAAAAATAGCTAATGATTTGCTTAATATTAGAAGCTTCCTTAACCGTAGCTTTACCTAAAAGAGTAGAGTCATCCACAAATTGAAGATGAGAGATAGGTCTAGCTCCATGAGCAATGGTAACTCCCTCAAGGGTTTTGTTTTCCCTCTTTTTGGTTATAGTCCTACCCAAGCATTCAACAAGAATGATGAATAAATAAGGGGATAGCGGGTCACCTTGCCTAATACCTCTGGAAGCTGGGAAAGACCGAGAAGGCCTGCCATTGATAAGAACTAAGTAGGAAACTGAAGAGATACATCCCATAATCCAATCCATCCAATCCTTAGAGAAACCAAATTGCCTCAAAACTTTGATAAGGAAGTGCCAATCCACTCGTCATAAGCTTTGGATAAGTCTAACCGAATGAACATGGAAGGAGAATTTTGCATATCCATGGAATGGATGGCTTCCCGAGCAAGAACTATCTCATCTACTATTTGACGTCCTTCCACATAACCCCCTTGCTCTGGGGAAATAATCTTATGCAAAAGAGGCTTCAACCTTTTTGCCATGATTTTAGTAATGATTTTGAGAAGAACATTACATAAAGCAATAGGTCTAAAAGCTGAGATATGATCAACCTCTTGAGCTTTTGGAACAAGAGTAATATAAGTTTTATTGATAACCTTCAAAATTTCTTTGGCTTTCCTGGCTTCTTCCACCACCTCTAATAAATCAACATGAAGGATATCCCAGAACTCTTGGTAGAACTCAATAGGAAAACCATCGAGACCTGGGGTTTTCCCTTTTTGCATTTTAAAAACTACTTGTTGAAGCTCATTGATAGTAACAGGAGCAAGTCAAAATAGAGTTCTCCTCGAAGTGATAAGAGAAGGGATTGCTTGAAGAACATTATATTGTGAAGTTGAGTCAAGGGGAGTAGCAACAAAAATATTGGAAAAGTAATCAACAACAATAGAGTTCATGCCATCCCAAGTATAAACAACATCTCCAGAATCTGATTTTAAGGAAGAAATAAAGTTGTGAGATCTTCGAGCTAGAAGATATTTGTGGAAGAAATTTGTGTTTCGATCTCCTTCTTTGAGCCATTGAATTCTAGATTTTTGCTTCCATAAGATTTCTTCTCTTTTTTCCCATTCCTCTAACCGAGTTGTGAGTTTAATTTCATCTCGCACTTCTCTTCTCTCGTGAGGCCATCTAAACGGATTTTCTTATTCAAATTTTCAATATGAGCAATAACTTCATGTTTTTTTTTATGAACATCCCCAAACTCTTTCCGGTTCCAAGTCTTGATTTTGGATTTAATGTATTGCAGTCTTTTGGCAAAACAGAACATCTTAGTCCCATGCCTAGGTTTACCTTCCTTCCACCATTGTTGCACATGAGGTCTCGAAGGAAATGTCTCTAAGCCACATTAATTGAAAATGAAAAGGAGAGAAACTCACATTGGTTTTCCACATTTCCACCATGACCGGCCAATGATCCGAACCAACATTATTAAGAGTCTTCACTTTAGGAATGTGACCATGGATTAAGAAATTTTCAGAGAGCAAAAACCTATCCAATCTCTCCATTATACAAGCTAAGCCTTACCTCCTGTTAGACCAAGTCATAAGGCCATTATCTCTTTGGATATCCACAAGATGGAGGTTTGCAATATATTCGCTCATGAGGTCGGTGCTTTTGTCCAAATTTCTATTTCCCCCCATTTTCTCATCCAGAGAGAGGATGGTATTGAAATCTCCTCCGATCAAGATCCAAGCTTTAGGAAAATGAGAGATAATATGAGTAATATCCTTCCACTGCCTTCTTTTTTCCTCCAAAGAAGTCGGAGCATAAACAATAATGCAGAGCATAATCTGGTTGGAATGTCTACTTTGAATAGCTATAGCCAACAAACCCCAACTGCCAACCATATGGTGAATAACTACCTCTTTTGGATCCCAAAGACAAGCAATGCCACCCGAAGTCCCTTGGGAACCGAGGGAAACCACTTTTCCAGCTGGCCAAATTTTACTCGGCAATTAAGTCCATATCCTCCATTGACATCTTTGTTTCTTGAAGGAAAACAAGATGTGGATGATTTACCTGAATCATTCTTCTAATTTCATTTTGTTTTGAAAGACTCCCTTTGAGTCCTCTAATATTCCAAGTGATGATCTTCATTAATACCAGTGGCTAAAAAAGTTGGGAAGGGCATTAATATTACCTTCCTCTACAAGCTTTTCACCTTCTTTTACCATATGATATTGATTGGTCTTGCGACCTACTTTTTGATTAGAATCCATCTTCAATTTTTTTTCCCTATTTCTTGACTTATTCCAATTGAATCCGAGATGGCTTCTAACCTTGAAGAATGCTCGTACACAACCAAAATTTTACTAGATGGTTCAACGGAGTCTATATTGGGACCTCCATTATTTGAAGTTTTGACATTTGAAATATTGTTTTTCTTGTGTAAATTTTCTCCTTTTTTTTCTCGTTGAAAACCTTTGATTTGTTGGTTTGTCTCTCGAGTTCTTCCCTTCATATTTAAATTGTGTTTCTAAGATTTCAGTTTCCATTATTTCCTCTTCCTCACTTGGGACATCATTTGTGGAAAGGATTTCAAACATATTAGCAGATGACTTTGATTGATCCTTCATAACCGGTTTTTTCTCGAGTGTTCTTCTTCTTAGGTATTTGGAAACCTGCCGAGTTTATATCTTCTTTCTTTTGATCAAGAATTTTATTTGGGCAAGCACTGGCCAAATGACCATATTCATGGCAAATTCTACAACGAAAAGGAATGTTCTCATAGTCCACTACTTGCTCCCAAGTGTCTTCCCCAAATTGTAATGTGATATTTTTAGGTAGGGGTTTGTCAAAATCCATTAAAACACAAATCCGAGCATAAATAATATGTTCAAAATTTTGAGTACAATCAACAGTCATCATAAAAGTTCCTAAAGAGTTTCCAATTGAAGAAAAAATAGTAGGATTCCAAAATTCAATAGGGAGGCCAAAGAGTCTAACCCACACGGGAGCTATAGAAGGCATCTCTTCTTCGGCTTTAAATTTAGTATGCCAGGGCTTCATGAAAAGCCCCGCCCTTCCAAAAAACCAAGGACCCCCTTGAAAAGTTTTCTCTCTATCTTCATTATTAGCAAATAAAACAAGAAAATAACCATTTGGATAAATAGAGATTTGTAACTCACCTTTAGTTTTCCAGCTTTTTGTAGCCCAGACTTTGAAAGTAGATAGACTCGAACGAAAACCCACGAACCGACAAATTAGTCCTCTTTTTTCCAAATCTTCAATGCCAGTCTGAATGTTACCCATATCAAGCTTAACAATAGGAGTTCCATCAACTGCTTTAAGACATCCTGACTCCGTTTTCCTGGGATCAATCTTAGGCATTCTTAGAGGTTTATGGGAAGCCCTAATATTGATATTAGCATTGGGCTGAGGCTGTCCACCATGAAGGGCATCCCTAAAATTCATTTTTGGGACCGAGTCTTCGAAATTCTTACCCTTGATAGGGGTTTTCACAGTAGAATTATTTTGTGGGTGCACCTTAGCACCATATTCACTTGAGATATGAGCCATTTTTTGATCAACTGCTTGAAACTTGTTTCGTGATCTCTTTAATCCTTGCCCTAGACGCCGTGGAAAGGTATGGTTTTCACTTTTCTTTTGTGCAACAAATTGGAAGTCGTTGTCACTCAAGTTCATAGTATGATCTCGTTGAAAGACAAATTTCTAACCCATATTGTATCCCCTGCAACATTTCTTGCTAAAATATTGAGCATAAACCACAAAAATATTGGCCGCTAGGGCCCGAAGGCCCTAAAAACCAACCTCTGGAGCCGCTTGCACTCAACCCAGATGAAACCCTCGCATAGCCGCTTGCCAAATATGTCGTTCACACATAGGGATGCGCTAGGATCTGTGTTGCTCCAAATGATATGAAAATTGGTGGAGACGTTCTAGGGTTTTTCAGGCATCTACCCTCAAAATTTCAGCTCAATCCGAGTCCGGATGAGTGAGATATGGCCGAAACGAGTTCGACAGTTTGGGCAGTCCTCAAATTTTTGTTCTTTCATTTGTTGCTTCTGGTACTGGATTGATTCTAAAGAAGATATTTTTCCTAGCTCATTTGTAGGAAGCTTCCCAACTCACTTTGAATCTCCTTTTTTCTACAACAAAGTATTTGGACTATAATGGAAGAAACTTTAAATCTAGAGATAATCAAATTCACTAGTATATTTATCAATCTAGTGGAATTTACAGAGAGTCTTAGTCTTTACGAGTTTTTATATAAACCTGTGGAAAGACTCTAGCCAAATGCAATCTAAAATTTTTTGTAAATGAGATTTTTGGATTTCTCTCAATCTCACTTGTGGCTCTCCCTATTTTCTATCTGATCTACAGTGTGCTCTGATAACACTGTTAGCTTTTGATGAGTATATGATATAGAAAATGCAACCACAAGATGCAATATAAGCAAGCTATGATATCTATATGATAATAGCACTATAATATGTAGCAAAATAAGGAGATAAACTTTCACAATAACTCAGAAATATGCCATTAATAAAATCTTACAAAAATAGTAAAATGCAGTATAATGGAGGACATGACCACTCCATAAACTATTTTTAAAGGAACTACATTGTATCACACTACTAATATATACTATACACTCTCTATATTATATCCTCTCTAATTCACTCACTAGAAGGTCTTTATATAATAAGATAGGTTCCTTGGCCCTTACTCTACCTTTGACTCTATCCTATGACTTATGTACATGTGGTCTACATACACATTTACATCATTGCACATTCTAACAATTGTGCACTTATTACATGTTGAAGTAACTACTTTACTCAAAATTAAACTCCTGCTCTAGTGATGTATTAAGGGTGGTACATTGATATGTACCCAATAATATAATACACTCTTTAACAATACCTTAATATGACCACTCATTTTAAAGCTATTCAAATTCCACACAAGTTGGTCTAAGAATCAACTGAATCGGATAACCCTTTGCAAAGATATGGCTTCTAAAATATGAGATAGTTTTTCAAAAAAAAATGTCCTAATCCTTTGCAAAGTGATAATTTAAATGTATCTTACTATTTTGCTCCAAATATTTATTAGGGGTAAAATTTTGAATTTATAAAATGTTTACAATTTTCCTTATAGCTAAAAGTTTTCCTGACTTTATTTTTATTTTGTACTTGCAATGTAAGCAATATAAGCCATATATGTTATTCAACTAATAGTTGACCTAGTTCATAGATTTCTAATTGTTATTGCATGGAAGTTGATTTTAAAATATGTAAGATATAACTTATCTCTATTTAAATTTAGTTAAAAAGTAATAAAATCATTATTTTTTTTATGAACTCATCTAAATCTTTTAATTCTCACTCCTTTCTAAGTGTTGTCCTCTTTGATGTAGCTTATGTTGGAGGCTCCAAGTTCCAATAGTTCAGCCTTGAAATTTATTTTGAGAATGAATTACCATTGTCCTATTTAACATAAGTATTCAAAAAAGTGAAATTATTTAAAAATCATCTAAATTTCACTTTAAAATCTTAATTCAATCATTTAAATTATTTGATCGTCTTTCCTTGCTATGTACTATCTTCTATTTTCTAGTTCTATTATAGGATCTAATTATTCCATAAAAGTTGAATTTATCTCTAGTTAGCATAAATATTTAAATAATTATTAAAAGTTAGTCTAAATTGTGGTAGAGGTGAGTATAATCCAAGAGTAAGCCTCACATTTTTATTGTTTAAGAAAGCAAGTATCGTGAGTGCGCATAAGAATAAAGTGTGACTAGGAAGAACAATGTGATCAAGTATCAAGCCCCACTTGTTATAGATCTTAGGAAAATTTCAAAAATAAAGGATTCTTATAAAGAAAATCTAGGTAGCATGGTAAGAAAGTCATTTTTTAAATTCCTCATTTGAAGTAAGGATACCCTAGTTAGAAGTATGGATTCCCTAGTTAGGAATATGAGGAAGAGTGAATCTATGAAAAAACCTATCCAAGTAGTAGATATTACAAAAAAAGTGATTATGAAGGATGAGATGATCGGGTATGATATAATGGCTCTTAAAAGTAGAGGGTTAATATATAAGATCCATAAATACTAGCTAGGTTTTTCAGAGATTTAAAGTTAGATCAAAGTGGAATTGAGGATTAAATTTATATTTCTCCATGACTTTTCTTTCAAAATAATTTTTCTTAATCATCTTCTCCATTTCAGAAATTAGGAATAAAATAATGGATAGTGGCCCTTAGTTTAGGGAGAAATATTTATTATATTTAAGACTAATGAGTGAGATTTTTGTATGGAGAAATATCTACTAAAAGGATCTCAATGTTGGATAGGCTTTTTAGATTATCTTATCAACTTATCAATAAGGAGGTTTTGAAGAATATTTGTAATACTCTAAGGCAGTCCATATAAAAGGGACTAACTACTAAGGAGAGGACACATGTTGTATACACTCAAATGTATATTAACATGGATATTTAAAAACCTTTACTGTAGTCCATTAGGATTAAATCTAGATCAAGAGAATGAGGATCAAGTGGCTTATAAAAATATTGCATTTTGATATTGCAAATGTCATGAGACTAGATACATGGCAAGAGATTACAAATTGAAAATTATGGAGAAAGAGATGGAAAATTTTGGGAATGAGACAAACTTCAACATGAAGCGATGAGATGATATCATCAAAGGACATAAATCAAATCAAGGATTTTCCACTCCTAAGAAAGTGGCAATAAATTATCCGTCTACAATATCAAATGATAAAGTCCATTATAGTTTTACTCGAATCAACCATTAGAAAAAAAGTGGTGTAAGATATGAGGAAGCACAACAAACATATCTAGATTCAAAAGGAGTTAAAGCAGTGAAGGAATATGAGGAGACAATTTTTAAAGCAATTGAGGCTAAATCACCTTCATTCTTATTAAGTAGCATAGAATCCTTTCATTGCAATAAAAATGAAAGCAATATAGAATGTATTCATTGCACTTTAGGGTTTAAAGAGTAGCATAATAAAGAAGAGCATACAAAGGATATCCATAAAAATTTAGAGTTTCTAGTGTAGCATAAGAAAGTAATTACTATGGAGGATCATCCTTGTATTTTAGGGTTTCTAGGGCAACATAAAGAAAAGGCGTGTATGAGACTCTTCCTTTCATTTCATATTTTATAGAGCAACATGAATATTTAGAAGATAAGTCTTATTATGAATAGTATGCAAAATAGAATAGATTAAAAATATGAGAGTGTTTGTGGGAATGGAATAGGAAAGAAAGGTCAACAAAGCAAGAACAAAGAGAAAATGAAACTCAAAAGTAATATCGATTTGGGAATCCAAACACAAATATCACATGTGTTAACAAGAAGTGGGGCTAAGTCCACCAATAAAAATAAAAAGTGATGATGAAAATGAAATCATGGAATATTAGGCGTATGAATAATACCCCTAAAGAAAAAATTATTAAGGAATTAATAGGTTGTTTATAGTCTTGTGTTTATTATAATACAAGAAACAAAGTGAAGTAGTGAGGAATGTAAGGATTCTTCAAATAGATTTGGAAGATGGGGGATTGCCTAAAATTTTCTTCTATAGGATATTTCAAGGGCATTATAATAATATGGGATAAACACAAATGGGATGGACAATTTTTAGAATAAAAAATTAATTGGGTGGTTATACTATTTTAGAGGAAAGAGAAAAACATCAAATTTGGGTTTATAGTTACTCCTCATATAGTATGTTGGAAGGACCTTAACATATTTTATCAAATACAATGATGATTCATAATTGTGATCTATGGATTCTTTGAAGTGACTTCAACACAGTTCTAATTCCTTTGGAAATGAAGGGTGGTACTCTTAGATGGTCTAAATCAATGCAAGTCTTAGCTTCATTTTCCAATTCAAATGTCCTTTCGTATGCTATTATTTCAAGTTTTCAATATACATGGGATAATAGACATGTGGGAAAATCATATAGCAGAAATATTGGATAGATTTTTATTATCCAACACTTGGTTGCAAATAGAGTATAGAATATCTTTAAATAATTTATTACAAGCAGGATCATATCATAAAACTATTCTTTGGACTTGTTATGTACTCAATAATAATAATCTATAATTATTTTACTTTTAGTTTATGTGGCTTCAAGAGCTTGATTTCTTTGGTTATGTTATGGTGGGATGAAGCAAATTTCAAGGGATCATGTATGTAGAAGTTTGTTCAAAAAATAAAAATATCTAAAGGGGAAAATAAAGATGTGGAATGTCAGATATTTTGGTAATATATTTAATAAAAATAAGGAAATTGAATCCAAGATAAAAAAAATTACAATAGATATTAGAAATCATAAAATTAACCAAGATTCTTATTTGCAAGAAAAATAATTACTTTTTTATTATCATAATGTATCAAAAAATATCTACTCTAAGTACCTCACTGGCAAGTTCCTCCAATTCTTGAAAGGAGGTCTAAGCCTAGCAGCCTGCATCGGATAAAAAAAAACTCCATAGTTAGCCTGAGGGGTACACCCATATAGGATAAACCCCATGGAACGAAAAGTCTTGACCCCTAAGAGATACGGGGAATGCTTTTTATTAACAAAGGTTTGTGGTAGAGAGGGCCTGAGAGGGCTTGAGTCTCACCATGGAAGAGAGGGCCTCAACATCACCATGGTAGAGAGGGCCTAAGAGAGCCTGAGCCTCACCATGGTATAGAGGGCCTAAGAGAGTCTGAGCCTCATCGTGGTAAAGAGGGCCTGAGAGGACTTGAGCCTCACCATGGCATAGAGGGATTGAGCCTCCCGCTCTTGTGCTCTCAAACCCTTTCTCTCTAAGCAGGAGGTATTCTTATATTTTTTGTTGGGTTTTGCCCTTTGAGATCTTGTTGCTAGTTTCCTATGTTGGTTAGTCAATTTCTCTTTGCAAAATTCTTTGATATCACCCCTTAATTGATTCAAAAATAGGTGGAGACCTTGTGCCTTCAATGTTTGTGAAGTCATACTTGTATTTCCAGGTTATTCCAACAGGTGGATGTTTGGTATTTTTACCTAATAATTATTGGGATATTTGTTGGATGTGGGTGTCATTTTGGGGGTTCTTTCCTTGTGGTTCTTTCTGGTCTTACCCCTTCCTTGATCCAACTCCAAGGGGAGACCTTGGGATCAATGACCATTGAGGAAGGAATTTGCAGATGGCCCCTTCGTCTGGTGGGGTCTCCTAGTACCAGTGGGTTGCAAGGAGTGGACTAGTTGTTAGACTTCTCTAGTTGTGTCAAATCCTAGGGTTCTAAAGCTCCAAATTTTTATCAAGATCTTCCCTTTATTTCCTTTTAGGTGTTGTTTTGGGTTGGTTATCCTGATTATTATCTTCAATCAATCCTGTGGTTGATTAAAATCTAGATGTAGAAGGTTTTTTTATGTTGATGTACTTAGTTACAGATCTCCTTTTACATATTGTATTATTTTTTATATTCACCCCTCTTTATAGGAATCCAACTACTGGATGGGCTGTGTATCAAAGGAGGTATGTGTTCCTTGGCTGAGATCTCCTATGGGGAGGGTTTATTTTATTTTTTGAGAGCTCCTTGGATTTTTTAGTTTTATTTTTTGAGCTTTCAGGTTTGTGAGCTCTAAGGGCTTCGAAGCAAGTGGGATTCTTTTGTTTTAATCATGTTGCTTTCTTTCTACTGGGTGATTTGAGAGTTTTCATATTTAAAGCAAAAAATTATGTTTAATTTATCTTATTAGCTTGTCAATGTCATACCCCTATTTTTGGGTGTGCTTTGAGGGCTTTGTAGCAAGTGGGAATTTTTCCTTTAATTCTAGATGCTTTTTATTCAGTGGGTGATTCGAGAGTTTTATTTTTTTAAGTATAAATTTTGGTGTTTTTTCTCTTATCGGTTTGTCAGCTCCATTACCCTGGTTTCTGGTTGTTTCATTCTGGGTATGCTCTATGCGCTTCTTACCAAGTGGGAATTTCTATTAGAATCTACGAATGGTTATTTGTGGTTTTCTAGTTTGCTTGATTCTTGTTGGATGGGATTTTTTCAAATTTTGATTAAAATATTTGTTATTTTTACCCAATATTTCTCGAGTGTCTCATTTTTCTTTATGTCTTACTCTTTGGCGCTCTTTTTCAAATTTAAATTTTAAAGAGGAGATAAGGCGAGAGTTTTGGATCCATATTTTATTTGATGTTCTTCCTCTAGATCCATTTTTATTTGATGTACTTCGAGCTTATTGAATACTCTTTGGATTTGTAATGGTTTGGGGTCCCTTCCAAAACCCCTTTGTAAAGGTTTGGGGACCCTTCCAAAACCCCTTCTTTCACCTAATCAAAAAATAATAATGTATCAAAAAGGAGTCATATTGGTTCAAAACAATATGAGAAATGGCTTAACGAAGGAGATCAAAATACTATTTTTCATACTACAATAAACATATTTTTTATCGCATAAAAATATCTTAACTCTAAATGACCTCAAACCAATAAAATTCAATCTTTAAAGGAATCGGGGTGAGCCCCACTCTTTAGGTAAGATGAAATTGAGGAAATATTGAGGAAGAAGAATATATCAAGAAGGACGTAATTAATTATTTCAAAATTATTTTGTTAGATTTTAGGAAAGATAGATATGCAAAAGGTAAGTTTTTGTAAAATATTCCATCATTTATCACAAAGGGACAAATGAAAGCTTGAGGAAGAAGATACCTAGAGGAGATACATGAGGTAGTTTTCTCTTTTCATACTAAAAGGGAACCTAGATCTGATGGATTCCTTATGATTTTCTTTCAATTTTTTTGGATTTATTGAGGATTGATATGGTTGTTGTGATTGAAGAGGCCCTAAAAAGAAATGCTACAATAAGCGATATCATTGCCAACTCCACATATAATTTTTTCAAGAAAGGAATGAAAAAATACTTTGTTTATTTTTTCTAATAATCCTTTGTAATATTATGTATAAAATCATTTCAAAAGTTATGACAAACAAGTTGAAAAGCATACTACATTGTGTTATCTTAGAGGAAGGTGATTTTTTTCATGGTAAACAAATTCTTGATGGTGTAATTATCGCATAAGAGTCCATACATTCTCTTCATTCCATGAAAGATATGCACATGAAATTAGATCTAAACAAAGCATATGATAGGGTTTGCGAGAGGTTTTTACGTAATATTCTTAGAAAGTTTAGTTTTGATCAGGATTGGTGTTAGTGGATAAGATGTTATAAAATTTTGAAATATTCTATTTATATCAACGGATCCCCTAGTGGATACTTTAAGTCATTTAGTAGGCTCCACCAAGGTGATCCACTATCTCAAATATTTATTATTCTTGTGAAGGCATTAGGGAGAATTTTCTCAAAGGAAAAAATGAAAGGAAAAATCAAAGGTATTCAAAAAATGGTCCCTTTGAATCTCATCTATAATTTGTTGATGATACTTTTATTTTATCTCATCCCTCAACTAGCGAAGCCATGGATTTAAAATAAATTTTATCATGTTATGAGAAGGCTACTTGAAAATAAATAATACTATACAATCCAGGTATATTTTTTCCTAAATATTGCGCTAGATTTACAATGGATTATTATGGATATTTTAGGGTGTAAACTTAAGAAATTTCCACCAACCTACTCAGGTATTCCTTTGTATCATAAAGGAAAGAAAAATGAGCTCTAGTTGAATAGAATGAAATATTTGGCAAGTTGGAAAGGTAAGTTCTTAACCATGGCTAGAAGGATACAACCCATACATACTATGTTACAATCCATCATTATTTATATGATGTCACTTTCAAGATTGCCAACACGTGTAGCATCAAAAATTGATAAATTTCAAAGATATTTATTTATGAAGGATCTAAGAAAATTTTCTAGGTTTTCTCTTGGTAAGCGGGATATGATATGCAAAGGAAATAATATTGGAGGGGTTGGCTTGCCAAAATTAATACTTGTGAGTTTGACCTTAGAGTCAAAATTTGGATGGAGATTATTCAAAGATCAATGAAAGAGTTGGAAAAAATATTACTGCAAAAATATATACATTCTCTTGATGCAATGAAATTATTCAATAAAAAAACCCTACCCAAAAGATTTACAATAAGGAATTTTATATCATATAGTTTGTAATTGATCAAGAAATATATTGGATGGTCAGTCATTGTTGGTATGTGAATAACATAAGCTTATACTGAGAGGGAGGGGAGTGAACAATATAATATCACTTTTACCTTTTCTTTCCCAAACAGTATTATCCAATATAATCAATGGCAATATCAATAGCAGTAACCAAAGAAATGCACAAATCATCACACACAATAGAGACACCAATTTAACATGGTTCACCCAATGTGGGCTACTCCACGGAGAAAATATTTCACTAATATTTTCTCAATAAATCTCTTGGGAATCCTTTCCCTATTACAATGTTTATGGACCTCTATCCAAAGGAGACACCAATCCCCTAATCAAGTTCATGATATAAAGGACTTTTGTGGATCTCTATCCATAGGAGAACTCATTTCTCCTCTGCTCTGGCTAGTGATATTACAGAATAACTGCTCCCTCCACTGCACTGGATAATGGATCTCTATCCACTGAAGACTCTTGTCCTCACTCAGAAGACCTGTCCTTATTGCCTTGGCTAATGGATCTCTATCCACTGGAGATTATCGTCCTCTATACTCTATCACCTCCAAAGCTAACTCTGTCTCAAATATATACTAAACATAGTCCTTCGGTCTAGCACAAATCTGCTCAATCTATGTCTCTCTCGATATGTACTAAACATAGTCCTTTGATCTAGCACAAATATCCTCAATCTCTGTCCTCTGATATGCACTAAACACAGTCCTTCGGTCTAGCACAAATCTATCCTCAATCTCTGTCCTCTAATCTGCACTAAACACAGTCCTTCAGTCTAGCACAAATCTATCCTCAATATCTATCCTCAAGCCTTAACACAAAGCTTGATTTAATCACAAATCAACTCTGCTAGATCTACCCCAAACCTTAACTCAAGGTTTGAACAAATCAATCAATCAAATTTGCTCTCAAGTCTTCTCAAAGACTTATCTCAAATCTTCCTTGTAAGCTTCCACAAAAGCTCACACTAATCTATCCACAAGTCCTCTCTAGAACTTGTCCAAATCTGCTCAACAATCTCTGTCCTCAAACTGTATTGTAAGCTTCCACAAAAGCTCACACAAATCTGTCCACAAGTCTTCTCTAAGACTTACCTCAAATCTGCTCAACAAGTCCTCACTAGAACTTGTCCAATCTCATAGAAACATAAAGAGAATTGTTAGAGACTCAATATGCTTCACATTCACCACAATGCTCAATTACTTTCAATTTCTATTTTACCATAGAAACATATAGAGAATTGTTAGAGACTCAATATGCTTCACACTCACAAACTCTCAATCACTTTCAATCTCTATTTTATCACAAAAACATATAGAGAATTGTTAGAGACTCAATATGTTTCACATTCATCAACACTCAACCTCTTTCTCAAATCAATTCAGAATATAGAACAATTTGTTTCACAAAACTTGAACTATCACATCAACACATCCACTTGACTAGGCTCAACCAACTCTACTCAATCACTCACTCAATGAATTAATCCTTGCTCACAAACCCTAGTCCAAACTTATGAACATTCACTCAAATGTTCCAACAATGCTTATCAACCAATCTCACATAACAATGATACTCATGATCTTTGCAAACCCTAGTTCAAGTTCTTCACTCAAACAATACTTCAACAACAATGAAAAATAATCTTCACATAAAAATGATACTCATGATCTTTGAAAACCCTAGTTCAAGTTCTTCACTCAACCAATAACTTAAACAACAATGCTTATCAAACAAGCTTCACATAACAATGATACTCATGATATTTGCAAACCCTAGTTCAAGTTCTTCACTCAACCAATCACTTCAACAATAATGCTTATCAAACAAGGTTACTTTCTTTAACCTTTATTCCAGAAAACCTTGAAGCATTAATTCAAAACACACTCAACAAGGAAAACTTAACAAAGTCCTTTTCACTCCAATCTTGTTTTCAGAAAACCTCAATCAATCACTTCAACCAAAGAAGAATATGCCCATACCTTTTATTTGATGTAGAAGTGACCTTAGAAAACCTGTCTCAATCACAATTTTCTCTTTTGCCAATTTCAATAGTTAGATGATAAAATATCACACTAACCTCTTCACAAAATAATCCTCAATTACAAAAATTAATCAAACTTAATTACACCTTATTTCTCCTTCTTAAAATAATATCCAACACCACAAATATTTAATCAAAACACTTCTTCCAAAACTCTAACTCATCAAAAGAACATCTTAACAATTCAATTTCATCATAACCCTTTTCAGAAAGATATCTCAAAAATAATCCAAACTCTACTTATGACTCCCTACTTAATATTGCATTAATTAAATAAATCACTTTATAAAATAATGCAATAAGTCAATCTCTCACTTTTCTAAGGTAAAGCAAAATTACCCTAGCTTTTACTTTAGCAACAATTAACCCTTCATATATCAAAAAATATTTCCTCAACACACAACTTAACTTCCACCTTATCCCTCCTAAACCTTAGCAAAACAAATTAAAATAATTTCCAAAAATTAATGTTACCACTTTTCGCAATCCACGGGGCTCAAAACTTGGTGCAATACTCCCACAACGCATTGTCCACAACTTCAATGCCATGTGAGCCACGTGCTCCACTTGGAGCCTCAAAGCACAATGTGTGCTTTGACTCCTTCAAACCCTTAAGAGCCCTTGGCTCTTCCTTCGACGTCGATGGAACACACACTGCACTATTCGGGAGGCACACATTTCAAAAATCGCACGAGCTTTTTCTCTTAAGGTGGATGCAATTAAAATGGATGCCAAACCTTAGGAATGGCTATGGTATTTATACCATATGCCTTCCCTTGTCACACACGTCGATGGAGAGGAAATTTTTCGAGGAAACAATGTTGTCATCGGTGCTTCCAACTTTGCCTTCTAAATATATTTATTTATAATTATTTAAATTCAAAAGAATTTAAATATTATAAATTAAATATTTAAATCTCCTTTGGGCTTTTTAAAATAAAAGCCTCCTTAGGTTTTAGAAAACCTTTTTGATTTTACTTATAATTATTTAAATTCAAAAGAATTTAAATATTATAAATTAAATATTTAAATCTTCTTTGGACCAAAGCCTCCTTAGGTTTTAGAAAACCTTTTTATTTGCCCAACCATGGTTTTAATAAAAACCTTTTATTTTGCCCAACCATGGTTTTAATAAAACCTTTTATTTTGTGCTTCACATAATATTTAAAAATAAACATTATGAAGCTCTTTTGCCACCAACCTTTTGCATTACTCCTTTTGACCTTTTGACATCAATGACAACTTCATCTACTCAAAATGTCCAACAATCTCCCCCTTTGTCATTGATGGCAACCCAATTATCTTTTCAAATTTTCTTAACTTTGTTTCTTGCTCCCCTTGACTCAATGCTCTCTTCTTAAATCAAATATCCCCCCTTACTTAAATCTCTTCCCCTTTGACATCAATGGCAAAGGGTCACCTTTGGGGCTCGGGGCTAAGAATGAGTCTCTTAGCTTAGCCCCTCCCCCACCTCCTCTTGAGGTGGTTAATTCTGGGGTGGGAGTATTTCTACTCCCAACAAGCACTGGTCTTTACCTTTGTCCTCTTTCCTTATCATCTAATCCTTCTGATTCCTTTTAATGTTTATGTTCATGTCCATGTTCCTATTCCTATCCATATTCCTATTCTTGTTCATGTCCATATTCTTGTTCCTATTCATGTCCATATTCCTATTCCTGTTCATATCCATATTCATGTTCCTATTCATGCTTGATTCTAGAATATCTGCTCTACACCACTTTGTTGTATGTCCATCATTATTGCACTTATAACACTTAATGTTATTATTCCTTGGAGGTGTAAATATCTTGGGATTTCTCCTGGTGAAGCCATATCTGTTCCTGTCATGAACCCTGCAATTCATTGCCTTGTGACCAAACTGATTACATGAGTAGCAATACCCATGAAAAAGTTATCTGTTTATGAAGTTTCCATATTCCTATATTTCATGTGTCCTTCACTGTGAAGCCTTGTGCCCAAATCTATGACATGAGAAGCATCATCCATTGAAGAAACCTTGCCTTGACTCCATTGGTCTCTTAGTCTCTTCTTCCCTGTGTTGTTTCTTGTTCCATCTGTTTCTCATTTGTGCATTGTTCCTTTCCTTGTTGATATTTCTATTGTCCAACTTATCCTTAGAAGTCTCACTTTCTCTTTTACTTTCTTCTTTTGATGCTTCTTCTTCTTTGGTGCTTGAGCTTGACTCTCCTTTTTTTGCTTCTTGTTTCCCTTGTTCTTCTTCAAAACTAAGTCCTATTTTGGTGACTAATGATTTTTGTGCATTGATAATCCTGTCCAAAGTTTTTGAATTTTTCTCAACCTTGTGTAGCTTGTCCTTAGAGTCTTTCACTTCCATCCTTAGTGAAACTATCTCATGTTCTAATCTTTCACACTCTAGATCTTTTACCTTTAATTTTTCAGCCATACCTTCTTCAATCTTTCTTGCCTCTTCAACCTTAATTTTGAAGTTAGTGAGCTCTTGTAGAAACTTTGCTTTTGCCTTCTCATCTTCTTGAGCTTGAACTCTTAATCCTGAGTTCTCCCTTTTTAGTTCTTCAAGAGTAACAATAAGTCTTTCACATTCTATCTCTTTTACCTTTGACTGTTCAACCATACATTTTTCAACTCTTCTTGCCTTTTCAACCTTATCTTTCAAGTCAGAGAGATCTTGTAGAAGCTTTGTCTTACATTTCTCATCCTCTTGTATTTGAGCCTTTAATTCTAAGTTCTCCCTTTTCAACTCAACAAGTTCCTTAAGAGTGGCTTCCTCCTTTTCTCTTTCTGAATTTATTTTCTCTTTTCTTTGGTCTACAATTTCTTCTATTGTCCAAAGTAGAGTTTCTTCTTCATACCTATTTTGATTATCCATGTTATCCTTTTCTGAACCATCCTCTAGGGCTTCAATTATGAAAGTATCATCTTCATCTTCACCACTACTAAACCCATTGCAATAACTTGCATCATGACCGAGTTGACCACAAACAAAATATTCTTCACCTTCTTGTGAACAATAAGCTGCAAGGTGACCTATCTTCCTACATCTGGTACAAAACTTTATCAATCTGGTTATCTCTCCACTACTTGATTCATATCTTGAATCTATTTCTATTATTCCTCCCAAAACAACAATATTAAATTCATCTTCCTTTTCTTTCATGACCATGTGTGTTCTTTTCTTCTTGTGTCTCATGGTTCTACTTTTGCCTTTCTTTGCCATTTGTGTTCTTGTAAGATCTTCCTTCAAGCTATTAAACCTTTTTCGAAGGAACCAACTCTGATACCAATTGAAGAACACAAGCTTATACTGAGAGGGGGGTGAACAGTATAAGATCACTTTTTACTTTTCTTTCCCAAACAGTATTATCCAATATAATCAATGGCAATATCAATAGCAGTAACCAAAGCAATGCACAAATCATCACACACAATAGAGACACCAATTTAACGTGGTTCACCCAATGTGGGCTACTCCACGGAGAAAATATTTCACTAATATTTTCTCAATAAATCTCTTGGGAATCCTTTCCCTATTACAATGTTTATGGACCTCTGTCCAAAGGAGACACCAATCCCCTAATCAAGTTCATGGATCTCTATCCACAAAACTCCATCCATAGGATAACTCCTTTATCCTTTGCTCTGGCTGGTGATCTTCTAGAAGAACTATTACCTCCACTACAATGGCTAATGGATCTCTATCCACTAAAGACTCCCATTCTCACTTAGAATACATATCCTCACTACCCTAGCTAATGGATCTCTATCCACTAGAGACTATCATCCTCTATACTCTGTCACCTCCAAATTATTCCTAATTCTCAAATCTCACTAAACATAGTCCTTCGATCTAGCACAAATCTACTCAATATCTCTTATCTCAATTTATACTAAACACAATCCTTCAGTCTAGCACAAATATGTCCTCAATATTTATCCTCTAATCTATACTAAACACAGTCCTTCGATCTAGCACAAATCTATCCTCAATCTTTATCCTCTGATCTGCACTAAACATAGTCCTTCGATCTAGCACAAATTTATCCTCAATATTTATCCTCAAGCCTTAACACAAAGCTTGACCCAATCTCAAATCAACTCTGCTAGATCTGCCCCAAACCTTAACTCAAGGTTTGAACAAATCAATCAATCAACTCTGCTCTCAAGTCTTCTCAAAGACTTATCTCAAATCTACCTTGTAAGCTTCCACAAAAGCTCACACTAATCTATCCACAAGTCTTCTCTAAGACTTATCTCAAATCTTCTCAACAAGTCCTCACTAGAACTTGTCCAATATCATAGAAACATAAAGAGAATTGTTAGAGACTCAATATGCTTCACATTCACCATAATACTCAATTACTTTAAATTTATCTTTCTACCATAGAAACATATAGAGAATTGTTAGAGACTCAATATGCTTCACACTCACAAACTCTCAATCACTTTCAATCTCTCTTTTATCATAGAAACATATAGAGAATTGTTAGAGACTCAATATGTTTCACATTCATCAACACTCAACCTCTTTCTCAAATCAATTCAAAATATAGAACAATTTGTTTCACAAAACTTGAACTATCACATCAACACATCCACTTGACTAGGCTCAACCAACTCTACTCAATCACTCACTCAATGAATTAATCCTTGCTCACAAACCCTAGTCCAAACTTATGAACTTCACTCAAATGTTCCAACAATGCTTATCAACCAATCTCACATAACAATGATACTCATGATATTTGCAAACCCTACTTCAGTTCTTCACTCAACCAATCACTTCACAACAAGCTAAAAATAATCTCACATAACAATGATACTCATGATCTTTGCAAACCCTAGTTCAAGTTCTTCACTCAACTAATCACTTCAACAACAATGCTTATCAAACAATCTTCACATAACAATGATACTCATGATCTTTGCAAACCCTAGTTCAAGTTCTTCACTCAACCAATCACTTCAACAACAATGCTTATCAAACAAGGTTACTTTCCTTAACCTCTATTCCAGAAAACCTTGAAGCATTAATTCAAAACACACTCAACAAGGAAAACTTAACAAAGTCCTTTTCACTCCAATCTTATTTTTAGAAAACCTCAATCAATCACTTCAACAAAAGAAGAATATGCCCATACCTTTTATTTGATGTAGAAGTGACCTTAGAAAACCTGTCTCAATCACAATTTTCTCTTTTACCAATTTCAATAGTTAGATGATAAAATATCACACTAACCTCTTCACAAAATAATCCTCAATTACAAAAATTAATCAAACTTAATTACACCTTATTTCTCCTTCTTAAAATAATATCCAACACCACAAATATTTAATCAAAACACTTCTTCCAAAACTCTAACTCATCAAAAGAACATCTTAACAATTCAATTTCATCATAACCCTTTTCAGAAAAATATCTCAAAAATAATCCAAACTCTACTTATGACTCCCTACTTAATATTGCATTAATTAAATAAATCACTTTATAAAATAATGCAATAAGTCAATCTCTCACTTTTCTAAGGTAAAACAAAGCTTTTACTTTAACAACAAATAACCCTTCATATATCAAAAAAATATTTCCTCAACACACAACTTAACTTCCACCTTATCCCTCCTAAACCTTAGCAAAGCAAATTAAAATAATTTCCAAAAATTAATGTTACCACTTTTCGCAATCGACGGGGCTCGAAACTTGGTGCAATACTCCCACAATGCCTTGGCCGTGACTTCCACGTCGTGTGAGCCACGTGCTCCACTTGGAGCCTCAAAGCACAATGTGTGCTTTGACTCCTTCAAACCCTTAAGAGCCCTTGGCTCTTCCTTCGATGCCGACGGAACCACACACTGCACTATTCGGGAGGCACAACTTTTAAAAATTGCACGAGCTTTTTCTCTTAAGGTGGATGCAATTCGAAAAGGATGACAAACCTTAGGAATGGCTATGGTATTTATACCATATACTTTCCTTGTCACACACGTCGATGGAGAGGAAATTCATCGGGGAAACAATGTTGTCGTCGACGCTTCCAACTTTACCTTCTAAATATATTTATTTATAATTATTTAAATTCAAAAGAATTTAAATATTATAAATTAAATATTTAAATCTCCTTTGGGATTTTTAAAATAAAAGCCTCCTTAGGTTTTTAGAAAACCTCTTTTTATTTTACTTATAATTATTTAAATTCAAAAGAATTTAAATATTATAAATTAAATATTTAAATCTTCTTTGGGCATTTTTAAAATAAAAGCCTCCTTAGGTTTTAGAAAACCTTTTTTATTTGCCCAACCATGGTTTTAATAAAAACCTTTTATTTTTCCCAACCATGGTTTTAATAAAACCTTTTATTTTGTGCTTCACATAATATTTAAAAATAAACATTATGAAGCTCTTTTGCCACCAACCTTTTGCATTAATCCTTTTGACCTTTTGACCTTTTGACATCAATGACAATTCATCCTTGACATCAATGACAACTTCATCTACTCAAAATATCCAATAGTATGATGCTTGGTTGAAGCCTTATACTCTTATCTCTTATTCAAAGTGGTAACCATTTGTGACAATCCACTATCTCGACCCAAGGGAGAGCTAATTTTTTTCTTTTTCTACAAGAAATAATTAACACATTAAGAAGACCTAATATTTTTATCAGTACTAAGGCATAACCATCTCGAGTTTATTATTGATGCAAATGACACTCAAGTGGATAGGAGTGGCCAAATTCCCGTAATTCATGGGGTTCACTATTTTTATCTCACCATTATAAAATATGTCATAAATGGTCCCCCCCATTTCCCTACACTACATTGTATGGGACAACTTGACCATGGCGTAGGGATTAACCTTTAAGGCCCTTATTATTTAAAGGTGATGGATATTCCCTAACCCTACATACTACCCTCTATATAGGATTACTATGACATAATACCTTAGTGATTAGTTAGTTTTATCTACCCATGAACTAACTAAGACCATTACCACTCACTTGATAAAGATCATGGTCATACTTGCCTACCCGCAAAAAACCACCACTATACTACCCTATAAATGATCTAGTAGATTGTCCGCTAAGATTACCCAAGCCTCATTGCTACAAATCACCCAAACCTCACTGCTAGGTCCACCCAAGCCTCATATATAGGGTTTATCATTCATAATTACCTAGTTGAGTTGTCTACCCACAACTCAACTAGGATTGGGTACAACTCAACTCTAGGGATTACTAATATGGCACTAAAAATATTACCCACAGTAAACCCCCTCTTAACCCAATGGGAAGTGGTGGGAACCATTGGATGAATGTTATGTATAGGTAAAAGCAAGGCCCCACACATGAAAAAAAATATAAAAATGTAAATAAGAATATTTGTAGAGAGATAAATATGTGAAGCAACAAAGAATATGTTGTAGGAAATAATAAAGTGAGCCTCATAAGTAGTAATCTACTCTATTATACGTGGAAAATTAAAGTAATTGGTTATTCTTATAATCTAATAAGATGAGAGGGTTATCATGAGAACACTTTTGGTTGATTCATGGGTTCACATCCATGTTGAAGAAGAAAAACAAAGAAATCAAAAGTTGGATGAGTAGTTAAAACATTACAAAGGTTATCCTAAATATTGGACAATGAATCAAGCAAATTGTTTGAAGATGTGTGAAGTTGTGTGAAGATGTGCATACAACAACAACATGGTGAAAGATTTTTATCTTATAAAATCTAAAAAAGATACCTTAATAATTAAGGAAGAGAATGTTGGAGAAATTAATGCTTAATGTAAAAAAGCACAAGCATGAATTTTATAAGCGAAAAACAAGTTGAAAAAATAAAAAAGTATTTCTATAAACAAAAAGAGTCATTGTAAAAGTAAAATATCCATCCTTGACATCAATGACAAATTTATCTATTCAAAATATCCAATAGTATGATGCTTTGTTGAAGCCTTATACTCTTATCTCTTATTCAAAGTGGTAACCATTTGTGACAATCCACTATCTCGACCCAAGGGAGAGCTAATTTTTTTCTTTTTCTACAAGAAATAATAACACATTAAGAAGACCTAATATTTTTATCAGTACTAAGGCATAACCATCTCGAGTTTATTATTGATGCAAATGACACTCAAGTGGATAGGAGTGGCCAAATTCCCGTAATTCATGGGGTTCACTATTTTTATCTCACCATTATAAAATATGTCATAAATGGTCCCCCCCATTTCCCTACACTACATTGTATGGGACAACTTGACCATGGCGTAGGGATTAACCTTTAAGGCCCTTATTATTTAAAGGTGATGGATATTCCCTAACCCTACATACTACCCTCTATATAGGATTACTATGACATAATACCTTAGTGATTAGTTAGTTTTATCTACCCATGAACTAACTAAGACCATTACCACTCACTTGATAAAGATCATGGTCATACTTGCCTACCCGCAAAAAAACCACCACTATACTACCCTATAAATGATCTAGTAGATTGTCTGCTAAGATTACCCAAGCCTCATTGCTACAAATCACCCAAACCTCACTGCTAGGTCCACCCAAGCCTCATATATAGGGTTTATCATTCATAATTATCTAGTTGAGTTGTCTACCCACAACTCAACTAGGATTGGTTACCACTCAACTGTAGGGATTACTAATATGGCACTAAAAATATTACCCACAGTAAACCCCCTCTTAACCCAATGGGAAGTGGTGGGAACCATTGGATGAATGTTATGTATAGGTAAAAGCAAGGCCCCACACATGAAAAAAAATATAAAAATGTAAAGCAATAAGAATATTTGTAGAGAGATAAATATGTGAAGCAACAAATAATATGTTGTAGGAAATAATAAAGTGAGCCTCATAAGTAGTAATCTACTCTATTATACGTGGAAAATTAAAGTAATTGGTTATTCTTATAATCTAATAAGGTGAGAGGGTTATCATGAGAACACTTTTGGTTGATTCATGGGTTCACATCCATGTTGAAGAAGAAAAACAAAGAAATCAAAAGTTGGATGAGTAGTTAAAACATTACAAAGGTTATCCTAAATATTGGACAATGAATCAAGCAAATTGTTTGAAGATGTGTGAAGTTGTGTGAAGATGTGCATACAACAACAACATGGTGAAAGATTTTTATCTTATAAAATCTAAAAAAGATACCTTAATAATTAAGGAAGAGAATGTTGGAGAAATTAATGCTTAATGTAAAAAAGCACAAGCATGAATTTTATAAGAGAAAAACAAGTTGAAAAAATAAAAAAGTATTTCTATAAACAAAAAGAGTCATTGTAAAAGTAAAATATCCATCCTTGACATCAATGACAAATTTATCTATTCAAAATATCCAATAGTATGATGCTTGGTTGAAGCCTTATACTCTTATCTCTTATTCAAAGTGGTAACCATTTGTGACAATCCACTATCTCGACCCAAGGGAGAGCTAATTTTTTTCTTTTTCTACAAGAAATAATAACACATTAAGAAGACCTAGTATTTTTATCAGTACTAAGGCATAACCATCTCGAGTTTATTATTGATGCAAATGACACTCAAGTGGATAGGAGTGGCCAAATTCCCGTAATTCATGGGGTTCACTATTTTTATCTCACCATTATAAAATATGTCATAAATGGTCCCCCCCATTTCCCTACACTACATTGTATGGGACAACTTGACCATGGCGTAGGGATTAACCTTTAAGGCCCTTATTATTTAAAGGTGATGGATATTCCCTAACCCTACATACTACCCTCTATATAGGATTACTATGACATAATACCTTAGTGATTAGTTAGTTTTATCTACCCATGAACTAACTAAGACCATTACCACTCACTTGATAAAGATCATGGTCATACTTGCCTACCCGCAAAAAACCACCACTATACTACCCTATAAATGATCTAGTAGATTGTCTGCTAAGATTACCCAAGCCTCATTGCTACAAATCACCCAAACCTCACTGCTAGGTCCACCCAAGCCTCATATATAGGGTTTATCATTCATAATTATCTAGTTGAGTTGTCTACCCACAACTCAACTAGGATTGGTTACCACTCAACTGTAGGGATTACTAATATGGCACTAAAAATATTACCCACAGTAAACCCCCTCTTAACCCAATGGGAAGTGGTGGGAACCATTGGATGAATGTTATGTATAGGTAAAAGCAAGGCCCCACACATGAAAAAAAATATAAAAATGTAAAGCAATAAGAATATTTGTAGAGAGATAAATATGTGAAGCAACAAAGAATATGTTGTAGGAAATAATAAAGTGAGCCTCATAAGTAGTAATCTACTCTATTATACGTGGAAAATTAAAGTAATTGGTTATTCTTATAATCTAATAAGGTGAGAGGGTTATCATGAGAACACTTTTGGTTGATTCATGGGTTCACATCCATGTTGAAGAAGAAAAACAAAGAAATCAAAAGTTGGATGAGTAGTTAAAACATTACAAAGGTTATCCTAAATATTGGACAATGAATCAAGCAAATTGTTTGAAGATGTGTGAAGTTGTGTGAAGATGTGCATACAACAACAACATGGTGAAATATTTTTATCTTATAAAATCTAAAAAAGATACCTTAATAATTAAGGAAGAGAATGTTGGAGAAATTAATGCTTAATGTAAAAAAGCACAAGCATGAATTTTATAAGAGAAAAACAAGTTGAAAAAATAAAAAAGTATTTCTATAAACAAAAAGAGTCATTGTAAAAGTAAAAAGACAAATATAAAATAGAACATAATTATTTGGTATTTAAGGAAATATATAATTATTCTATATATTTATGTATTTCCCACCAATTGATATCCATCCATCCTCCCTTGGGTGGATTATTCAATTTGTGCATCATCGATAATTGAATTATGTTCATGAAGTAAAGTGAAATGGTAGCAAAAGCCTCTCATGTAGTGAAGAATATTGTATAGAATTAAAGGTTTCAAATCTACCATAATGATTATTAATTCAATAGGGTAATTAAGTAGTGCACATGCATCTAGATTGAACATAAGATTTTTGTATGTTGTGATTTCAATTAATGGAATGGTGAAATTATGTGATAATTTGAATGCTCCCATAATGTTTAATATAGTAGCAATTTGATTATCAAAGTATTCAATCCTGACATGTGGTATCAAAGCAAGTTTTGAATCTAGAATTCAATGTGAAAATTATAAGCCATAAGCATCTCCAAAGTTTCTCAAGGGGATGTTGGAGCAATAAGTAACAACAATCCAACATCTGAATTGTAGGTTGGTCCAAGGAGGAGCCCAAAGCTCATTGGTTGAGCAACCTCAACATGGAGGTTCTAGATTCATGTATTATTTGGTCCATACCTTTAAGATTCATGTAGAACTTATAAATAGCCCAATGCACCTCATAATGAAGGTTGACTCTATAGCAATTACTTGTATACCGTATGATTATTGTTGCCAATCAATAAAAATTGAAAGTTGTTTGGCCTCCATTGTGATAGTATTCTCAAGATTTAATGAATGAATTTTATACTGTATTGCATTTTTGTTTACACTTTATGAATAGTGAATTTTTCTAAAGTGAAATTTGCATATTTGGATTACTTTTCATAGAGTATTTGGAATATTTAAAACATATAATTAGAATTTAATGTATTATGTAATGCTTTACTAGTGGTTGGTTAATGCACCTTGTTGGGAACATAACTTTTACTCTGAGTATCCGTTTTGCCCTTTATTTTTTTTAAACGTGCAAAATTGCATGGAGAACTTTAAAAATGTATTTTTTAGTTTTCGCAATTGAAAAAGTTATCATAACTAGTAGTGTAGAACTAGAGTGGGGTTGCTATTTTGGGATAGTGGTTATTATTGAATAACATATGCATGATTCCATTTTGGATGCCATTCAAGCTCTTTTTTTGGGTTACTAAAAATAGCAAGTGAGTTGCTAAAAAATAAAGTGACTAAGAATAGTAAGGAGGTAGCATAGGCTAGGGTTTTTTGGGGGAGTATAAGGAGTGGGAGACTCTATTGTAAGGGGGATATAAATTCAGATAATTAAAAGAAGCATTTGCAGGTTTCTCTTTACTAGTGTATTTTGTTTGATTTCTTGTCTTGTTGGAGTCCATTGTTGGTCTCTTACAGTGAATTTACATCATTGGTCTGTTAAGTTTAATTTATATTTGGTTATGTAATACTCTTATGAAATGTATCTAAGTGTTGTTACACTATACCCTATCCATTCTTTGGGTATTTTATAAACCCTTATCTCCTTCTAACCCTTGCATATCTTTCTTTAGTCTTAAACCCTTATTTTAATCTTGAAAAGTATTACAAGGAGTTGGTCTTCTTTGAAGGTTGAACTTGGGAGAAATCCCAATCATCCAATATTGGCTAAAGTACAGGGTGCATTTCATATACAAGCTAGATTTTGGACCAAGAGGAATGATTGAGGTCCTTTAATCCCACCTATCCTGCTTGTCGTATGGGATCCAATCTCTACCTTATTTCATGGGGGAGGATGTTGTTACCCCAAAGGAACATTTGCATCACTTGGTGATCTTGTGTGTGGTGCATTTTATTAAGTAGGATATAGCCCTAAGGTGTTTAGTCATTTCCTTAAAAGAAAAATCTCATGAATGGTACATCAACATCAACCCCTAATTAGTCAAAATCTAGGATCAGCTAGAAAGCCTCTTATAAGCCCAACAGACCACATACTTAGAAAATTTTGTAAAACATTTTACTAAGTGTTGAGACATATACCAATCCACGATCGCAGTGCAGTGTTGAAATCCACATGGCTCAAGGTAGTGCTATGTTTTGTGATACTTCAGTACAATGTTAAAATCTACAATCAAAGTGGTTAAATGAGCCTGTCCAACAATTCAAATCGTGGAATTCAAAGGAACAGTTGAAAGCAGTGTTAAATTTTGTGCCACTGCAATATAGTTTTAAAATTTCTGATCAAAGTGGTCAAATGAGCCTGGTCAAAAATTTAAATCATGGAATTCAAAGGAGCAGTTGAAGGCAGTGTTAAATTATGCATGATGTAGATGTTGTGTTATAATTCGTGGTCAACTTGGTCAAATTTGGCATCATGAAGTTTAAAGACGCAACGACGAGCAAGGGATATTTTATGCATGGTGCAGTATAATGTTATTTTTTGTTCACTTCAAGCATATTCTTCCATTCAGTGGTCAGCATGGTCAAAATTCACTTTGCAAAATTCAAAGGAGAGATGCAAAGTGCATTCATTTTTTGCAAAGTGAAGCACAGTATTTGTTTCATGCGATAAAGCACTATGTTATTTTTTACATGGTGCAAGGAAAGTTCCTATTCCATAGTCACCTTAGTCAAAGCTGGCATCATAGAATTTTTAAGAGTAGATTAGAACGCTATTTAATGCCAAGTAGCCTAGAACAAATAATTATCCTCATATTAGAACTAGATGTTTCCATTTGCGGTCAACATGATCAAATTTAGCAGTTTAGATTCTCACTACGCATGCCAAAGTTACTTTTTAAAGATTTTATCTTGGTCATTTAAAAGCAAATCAAGGGTCCATGATTGGCATGGCTTAAGCTACATATAAAATCAAGATGCAAAACTGTGTAAATACTAAGGTTTTTTTTTTTTAACTATCTTTAAGAAGGAACAAAAGAGCTAAGGAAGATGAGGCACTACAAAATCAAGATCCATGTATTGATTCAGTTGCAGATCTACATTGGGATAGTCATGACAAGAATAGAGGATGGTCTAGATCACCCTACTACCAGGTTAACTACCAGAAGTTGTGGAAAGCCAAATGACCTACGAAGTGCCAATTTGAAGAGGATTCATGGAGCGTAGTTCCTTTATTTCTTGAAATAAATAAGAGGCTACCACCTCAACATCCTGTTGATCTGGCACTCTAGCTTCCTTGTAATGTTCCTAATACTCTTTCATTGTACAAACTATAAATAGAGGTCAAACCCTCATTTTTAAGGGTCGACTCTAAAGTGTTTGCTTGCCCTACTACTGTATATTTTCTTGCAAATCAATAGAAGGAGCATTACTTGGATGTTTACCTCAGGCCTATGTCTTCTTTACTTGTGGAGTTTTAATATGTGAAGTCATTTATGCTACTACTGCTATGGTTAGTCTATTTTGTTGTTATTGGATTGCTAACTTAGAGCACCTTGGAATGCTTCATGTTTAAATATATGCTTGGAAATAACTTTTTTTCTATTAGTCAAAGTATTAATCTAATTCTTCTATTTGGATTGTTAATACCCTAGATGTTTGAAATAGTTCTTGAAGCATGTTTTTGTTCTTTAATGATGAAGATCACTAGTTTTGAATGTTGTTAGTCTCAAGTGTGGAATACTAGAAATTGATTTGTTGGAGGTTTTATGTAGATGCCTATGTTGTTAGCTTTATCTGGCCACTATTCATTCATTACTTTCCTAACCCTTATCCCATTTCTATCCCTATATTTACACATTTAACTGAGCTTAAATGAGTCAACACTCAATTAGTTGACAAGGTATACCAACCTACTCTAGAGGTTGGGTTAAAGTAATATTTAACTCATCCAATATCAGGGTTTGGACTGTGATTAGTGGGTGCTCACCTTTTAGATCATTGCATATGATAGTCATAGTTTTAAGATTACCTTGATGTCAATTCAGACCCCAATAATTTTGGCATACCCAGTGGGACCTTGTTTACAGAATTTTCATTCACCCACTAGTTATAATTTTTATTTTCCCAGAGGAATCAAGATTTAGTGAGTTGTCTTGACCTCACCAAGTAGTGGAAGCAAATTCACTTGGTGACTCCCTGAGATCAAGAACCTAGAAAGCCCTTTTAGTAGCTCATTCTTTCATGTTTACCAGGTCTTCTACTAGGAATAGTCAAGAACCTTTTCTATTATTTGAGCTACCATCAAGAAGATCTAGGTATACAAGAAGCTTATCCCTAGATTCACCCTTTGAAGAGATTCAAATACCACCAAGAAACCATTTCTCCCCAAGTCAAACTCCATTAAAAACCCCAGTAAACATGGTTGGATAACATAATGTAAACCCAAATCAAGCTCCACAAAAATACCCTAATTGGGATACTATTGGTCCTTTAGGACTTACTCTCATGCATGATATTCCTTAATATATATCCAAAGCTATACCTATGTATGATGGTATGGGTAAAACTACTTATGAGCATTATCAGGATATACTGAACTTAGCAACCATCCATAATGTTAGAAATAAGGATGTTATCATCAGGATTCTTGCCCTATCCTTTAGAGGAAAAATTATGCATTGGTTTAGAACCCTTGAAGACAACACCATCACTTCATGGGCTACATTATTCAGTCCCTTTGTGGAAGAATTCAATGAATCTGCTAATCCTTTCTCCCTCCTAAACCAATTCACATCTATGTAGAAACATCAACAAGAGTTAGTCTCTAATTTTAACCTGAGGTTTAGTAGAACATGGAAAAGGATACCCCCTGAAGCTAGACTAGTTTCTCCCCTTGCTTTCATGTATTACATTAGAGCCCTTGGGTCATACTTGGGGCTACAAACTCAACAGTCAAGAGTATCTACCTTTCCTCAAGTATACAATGTTGTCGTACAAGTAGAAAATATCCTAATCAATGTAGGAAGGTTACCTCCAAAGATAGTCATGCCATATTGCTCTAAGATCCCTTAGTTTCAAGCTAAGGTAGCTATATATTCATATATGGATCCACCTTCCTTGTCATCACCACTTCCTCAAGTGGCCCCAATTCCTTCTCCCAAAAAACATTTGCTTCAAATCCTTTTCCACCACTCCCATCTCAAATTCCCCAAGAATCCACCATGTTGCTCGATATTCAAAATACCTTGAAAAAAATCAATAACAAGGTGAATGCAATGGAAAAGAGAGATATGGAAAGGTCTCAATAGAGAATATTCCCATACATTAATAGAGATCAAAATCCTAGCACCAACAATAATGCAGGGCCCAAGGTTAACACAAATCAAGAAGATCAAGAATTTACCCCTGAGACCAGTCTGGTAAATATTTGGTGTCTTGTTTGTAATGATCCTCATGATTTAGATACCTGTGTCATGTACCAACACCATGTGCAACAGGCCATGGAGAAATCTGAGAGGAATAAAAAAGGAAGAGTCAACATGATATGGTAGCCGAAAAAAATTATGGTCAAACAAGATCTTTGTGAAGAAGAAATAGTTTTTATCATGACCAGGTCTAGAAAGAAGATATTGTAGGTTGATCCATAGAATATGGGTCAATTTCAAGTCCCCTCTCAAAAGAAAATGGAATCCCCTTTGTATAATAATGATAAATTCCTTGTTCCATAAGCAGCTGAAAAGAGGGATGCAGTCCCTAGAAGCCAAGAAAAGGGGATGAGTGCTCCAAAGTAGTATGAGAAGGAAAATAAAGAACAAATAAGTTCCAAATATGAAGCACAAGAAAATCTGAGATTTCCTTCCATTACTAAGAGATAGAGGATTGAAGCTACACAAAAATACAAGAGGAAGTATGGTGAACCAGAGAAGAGGTATGAGAAGATCCACTTGGAAAAGTTAAAGTTTAATATTGTGGAAGAGATGAAGAGGACCCCCTCTAGAGCAAGTCTCTATGACACTCTCTTCATCCCTGGTTAGATTGATCTACTCAAGGCTTCTTTAAGTAAGAATTCTCAAGAAAAATAGACTACCATAATTTTCAACATACCTTTTGGCAAAAAGGAGATGAATCTTGTAGCCCTAAAGAACAAACCTCCTCCCTTTTATATCTCTTTGAGAATGGAAGGTTGGATAGTCCATAATTATATGATTGATTCAAGGGCTTCAACCATAGTCATGCCCAAAGTAGTTTGTGATGAAATGGGTATGGAATATACTCGTTCCTATCTAGGAGTTTTACAGTTGGATGGTACACCAGTTAAGACCATTGGAGTGGTTAAGGATGTGTTGATGAGACTACATAGAGCCCTAGAGGTAACTATTGTATAAGAGATTGTAGTGTAGACCTAGAGCCTTACTTTGGTATGTATATTTCCAAAGAATTCACTGCTAATCTAGGAGGTTATATGTATTTGGATTACTCTAGCATGATGATTCCATACAAAGGCAAGAGAATAAGAATAATCCCTGAAAATCCATGTGTCCTATCACATTGAAAAAATAGAAGAAGACATGTGTAACCTCTTAGCTCTAGATGAAATTGAATTGGTAGAGAGCTTTGAAGAGTTAGAAGTGGAATATGAGTTTTCATTCAGAGAGAATTACAACCCTTTTGGGATAGGTATGGGCACTTACAACATTTCCTATGAAATAGAGAAAAATACCCCTGCCATATACAATCAGTATCTAAGAGAGTCAAAGATCTAGAAAATGTATTTTTATGGAGCAAGATGCAAAAATGGGGCTAATGCTAGTGTAACCTTGAAATATCCTTTAGAAGGTGTGAAAAGTTTTTCTTATAGATTGACATGGTCTTGCACTAACAATGCTACAGAATATGAGGCTCTATGTTTAGGATTGATGCAAGCAGAGAGTATGGGAATTAAAATATTGGATATATATGGTGACTCAGAGCTAGTAGTTAATCAAGTCATAGAGAAATGCAACAACAAGCACCATTACTTAAAATCATACAGGAATAGAGTATGGGATTTGATGGAATCTTTTGATGCTTTAAACATCCACTCTATTCCTAGAAAATAGAATATGTTGGCTGATTCTTTAGTCGTCAAGGGTTCTAATTTTATCCCTTCTTTAGATCTTGGATCATCAAAGGACAAAAGAGTTAAATTAGTCTTTAGGCCTATAGTACCATACATACAAATTTTCTAGCAGGTTTTTGAGAGTGATGATCAGATTATTGAATTTATAGTAAGAGAAGCTTACTTATCTAGTGTGCAAGAAAGATCTCCCTCAAGAAATAGATCAACAAGATGTTATTCAATTGAAGAATAATCATATCCCTAAGGGTTTAATTACACTAGAAATCCTCTTTGATAATGAATATGGGAGGAAATCAAGAGCCATGGAAATCAATGATGAGATCTACAAAGAGATTGAAGTAGAAAAGGATAAAAAAATCAAGATTAGCATTCCTATTATCCAAAGAAGAGGAAATTAAGGCCATATGCCTCAAATATCGAGATATTATAGCCTGGTCATATGGAGATATTAAGGCATATGATAAAAAGATCATTTAACACACTATTGAGCTAGAAGCTAATGCAAACCCTTTCAAGCAGAAACAAAGACCTGTGAATCCTAATATTAAATCCATAATGAGATAGGAATTGCTCAAATTACTAAAAGAAAAAATTATCTACCCTATCAAACATTCTACATGGGTTGCTAACCTGGTTCATATCAGGAAGAAGAATGTAGATGTCTTCATATGTGTTGATTTCAGGAACCTAAACAAAGCATCACTGAAGGATCACTATCCTCTTCCTCAGATTGATCAAATTCTACATGTTGTTGTTGGGGTTGAAATGTTTTACCTGATAGATGGTTTCTCAAGGTACAACCAAATTTGGGTGAAGTATAAGGAATCTTTACTTATCAGAGAATACCTTTTGGTTTATCTAATGTAGGTGCCACCTTTCAGAGAGCCATGGACTATGCTTTTGGAGAGTTGATCAATAAGGTCATTCTCATCAACCTGGATGATATAAATATGTTTTCCCATAAAAAAAAATCTCATTTGGAACACTTGGAGCAAGTGTTTCAGAAATACAGAGAGTTTGACATCTTCTTAAATCCAAAGAAGTCATTTTTTGTAGTCCATGAGGGAAAAATTTTAGGGCATGTAGTCTCTAAATAAGGGATGTCAATTGATCCTGATAGAGTAAAATCAATATTGGATAGCCCTCTCCCTATGAATAAGAAGGCTTTGCAATCATTCTTTGGGCAAATCAATTTTGTGAGAAATTTCTAGTAAGATAAGCTTGCTTATCTAGTGTGCAGGAAGATCTCCCTCAAGAAATAGATCAACAAGATGTTATTCAGTTGAAGAACAATCATATCCCTAAGGGTTTAATTACACTAGAAAGCCTCTTTGATAATGAATATGGGAGGAAATCAAGAGCCATGGAAATCAATGATGAGATCTACAAAGAGATTGAAGTAGAAAAGGATAAAAAACTCAAGATTGGCATTCACTATTCTCCAAAAGAAGTGGAGGAAATTAAGGCCATATGCCTCAAATACCGAGATATTATAGCCTGGTCATATGAAGATCTTAAGGTATATGATAAAAAGATCATTCAACACACTATTGAGCTAGAAGTTGATGCAAAGCCTTTCAGGTAGAAGCAAAGACCTGTGAATCCTAATATTGAATCCATAATGAGATAGGAATTGCTCAAATTACTGAAAGAAAAGATTATCTACCCTATCAAACATTCTACATGGGTTGCTAACTTGGTCCCTATCAGGAAGAAGAATGGAGATATCCACTTGTGTGTTGATTTCAGGAACTTAAACAAAGCATCATTGAAGGATCACTATCCTCTTCCTCAGATTGATCAAATTCTACAGATTGTTGTAGGGGCTGAAAGGTTTTCCCTGTTAGATGGTTTCTCAAGGTACAACCAAATTTGGGTGAAGGATGAGGATTATATTTACTTATCAGAGAATACCTTTTGGTTTATCTAATGTAGGGGCCACCTTTCAGAGAGCCATGGACTATGCTTTTGGGGAGTTGATCAATAAGGTCATTCTCATCTACCTGGATGATATGACTATGTTTTCTCATAAAAAAAAAGCTCACTTGGAACACTTGGAGCAAGTGTTTCAGAAATACAGAGAGTTTGACATCTCCCTAAATCCAAAGAAGTCATTTTTTGTAGTCCATGAGGGCAAATTATTAGGGCATGTAGTCTCTAAATAAGGGATGTCAATTGATCCTAATAGAGTAAAATCAATATTGGATCTCCCTCTCCCTATGAATAAGAAGGCTTTGCAATCATTCTTTGGACAAATCAATTTTGTGAGGAAGTTCATTTCAAACTTTGCTCAAATTGTTAAACCTATTTCAGAATTGCTAAAAAAGAATATGGAGTTCAAGTGGATTGAGACAAGGAAATAAGATTTTGAGGCAATCAAGAAAGCCATTGCTACTACCCTAGTACTAGTAAACCTTGATTTTAGCAAGGATTTCATTTTGTATGCCTATGGAGTTGAGGAGAGCTATGCAACAGTACTAACATAAAAAAATGATGATGGAGAAGAACATCCCATATTTTTTTGGAGCTAAACTCTTCATGAGTACCAGACTAAATATAACTTTATTGAGAGACAAGTGTTTGCAGTTATGAAATCATTGAAGAAGTTCAAACAATACTTAGCTCAAAGTAAAACTCTTATTTATGTGGTACATCCTGATGTTAAAAGTTTCATCTTACAAGGAGAGTTGGGTGACAAGAGAGCTAGTTGGATTACCAAAATTCAAGAGTATGATGTAGAAATCCATCCTACAAAGTTAGTCAGAGGTAGAGCATTATGTCAGGGAATGACAACAAAAGTAGTCTCAAACTAGATATCAGCTTGTCAACCATCAACATCCAAACAGAGTGGGGATAGTTCTTCAGAAGGTTTAGATTGGATTGATCAGTTGATAAGTTACTTCCAAATAGGGGTATGTCCTCAAGATCTTAACCCTTCATAAAGAAGAAGGTATAGGCTTCAAGCCTTGAAGTATGTTCTATTACCAGAAGGGTTATATAGGAAGAATCTTGATGGAGTTCTTCTAAGGTGCTTGAGAGATGATCAAAAATAGAAGGTCATTGAAGAATTTCATGAAGGATTATCAAGGGGACATTCTTTAGGAAGAGTTACTACTATGAAAATTATAAGGGTAGGTTATTACTAGCCTACTATCTTTGTTGACACTTTCAAAGTAACAAGAGCATGTGATAAGTTCTAAAGATATGTAGGGAGGAATATAAATGCTTCATTTCCCCTTAAGCTTGTCCAAGTAGAAGAGCCTTTCCAATAGTGGGGATTAGATTTCATTGGAGTCATAAATCCTAACTCTTTAGTAGGTCATAAATATATTTTGACTGCTACATATTACTTTACCAGATGGGTTGAGGCAATTCCAACCAAAATATCAGACCAAGATGTGGTGATTGAATTCATGGAAAGCTTAATCACAAGGTTTGGTCTCCCTGAAGCCCTAGTAAGTGATAATGGTCCAACTTTTATAGGTGCAAAGTACATCGAGTTTACAAGCAAATATGGCATATGTTTAAAGAACTCTTCTAACTATTACCCCCAAGGGAATGGACTAGCAGAGTCCACTAACAAAAATCTACTTAGGATTCTAAAAAGAGCACTGGAAGATAACAAAAGAAGTTGGCATCTTCTCTTAGAGCAGGCTCTATGGGTAGATAAGATTACTATCAAAAATTCTATCAAGACATCCCCTTATGCACTAGTATATGGTAAAGAGGCCATTCTACCCACCCATCTTGAGATACCAGCTCTAAAATGGGCTAGCCAAGATCATGAAGTAGATCAAATTCTAGTAGAGGCTAGATTGATGCATCTCTTATAGTTGGAAGAACAGAGGACCAAAGCATATGAGAGTTTTTAGAAACACTCTATAGATACAAAGGGATGGTTCGATAAAAAATCAAGGTTCAAGAAATTCAAAGAAGGTGACTCAGTTTTAAGGTGGAATGTAGAGAAGTCTAAACCAGGCAATCACCAAAAATTTGATTCATTTTGGGAGGGTCCATTCAAGATAATTGAAGTAAAAAAGAATAATGCTTTTCAGCTTCAAGATCAGAATGGAAATATGCGATCCCAATCAACGAATATCACCTCAAGTTGTATTTCAAGTAAAGAGTCTCTTCCTGTGTAATATATGTACATATTTGTATTATAGTTTCATTTCTTGTTTGTTTTGCTTTAGCAATAAAGAAAAAAGAAGGAAAAATGAAGTGTTATAATCTACGACGTGTTGTGATCTGCAAAGTGCTAGAATGTATGAAGTGTTAAAATCCATTATTGGAAGGGAAGCTAAAGTAAGATCAAATGCCACAATCCATGACCAAAAGGGGAGTAAATATACCTAAAAAAGAGTGCCAATGGGCCACAAGCCACAAAGTGCTATGAACTCCATCCAATCAGCATCGAGAGCTTCACTAACAAGCCATGTCACCTTGCCACTAATTCATGCATTTGAATGCATGTAAACTTACTAACCATTTAGCTACCACATTAATGGCAAAAGATGCATGAGATGCTACTTAAAGCTAAAATTCAGAGGAAATTCATTTCGTGAACCTTGCCATTAAATTTTACCAGAGCTCTAACTACGAAGAGAGGTGAATTTGTTGTGCATCCAAAGAGCTATCCCAGAACAATTCTTGTAGAAATGACTCGAACATTGCAAAATAGGTTGATCAACCAACAAAGGGTGAAAATATGAACTACATTGACAAAGCTTTGGTAGTTGTAGACACAAAAATGATGTGGAAAACAAGAGATAGACTCAAGCAGGATATTGAGAGCAGATATGAGTGGGGACAACCACTTTTATTACAAGGTACTTGTGCCCTTCACTCTCTTTTATCCTTTTATGTCTATGACTTCGTTCATCCATGTCCAGAGTTAGTTTCAACAATAGTGAAATTTTATGACCCTAGGGCCAAAGTAGTAAAAACAGCCTAGGGTAAAACCCTTTTTCATATAACTGAACAACTCTATTGTGACCTCTTTGCCATAGGAAAAATATCGCCTGTAAATCCTAAGCTTTTTGACCCAGAAGAGCAAGCCAAGTATTACACACTAAAAAATCGTAGTCAGAATGGCATCCATTTTAGGGACTGGGTATATAACCAGTTTAAAACCATAAGGTCTAGAGATGTCTTGCCTAGGACCCCAATTGCCACCGAACATTTTTCCAACCCAGAACTATTTTCTATGTTAGCAATACTAGTAGGCCTAGATTCTAACCTCTATGTGAGAGATTGGTAGATAACCATAGTATATTGTATTTCTAATGAGAAAATGTATAGGATGCCCATGGGGAATGATAATAATAGACCAATATATTTTAATTGGTCAAATTTCCTCACCAAAAGAATACATGAGCAGTTGGTGGCTATGAAGAGAGACCCTGAAGCCCCTTCTTTCAAACATTGCTCTCATTTGGCTTGGATGTTCCTCAGTGCTACCAGAAAATAAAATCCTTGGATACCAATCATAGATAAATATGATAATGGAAATCCCATACCAGTCTATTGTTGGACTAGGATTTTGAGCATAACAGAGTCCTATTACAACTTTAATAGAGAATTCTTGGGACCAGCTTTGGAAATTATGTATGGGCAGTTCCCTAGACATCCTCCCATAGTTAAAGAGTGATTGCAGACAAAGGAAGTTGAGGAAGGAGACTGGTATGTCCTAATAGAGGGAACAATTATCAGGTTGTATGGTTTCACAAAAAAACCATTCATGTTGCCCCACTATGTTACCAATTGAATGTTTGCATTAGAATACTGTAGACAAGTAGATTTCATCAATTATAAATTTGGTACTAGGATAAAGAGGAAGGGAACAGTTGCCTATCCCCTCAATGTGGATGATATCACTATAACAAGAAAGGGTCAGTATGAAAAGATCACCCAAGCCCTAGAAAAGTTAGGACTCTACCAACTCCCACAAAGGTGGAGGTATGACCCGACCAACATATTTGTAGAAAAGCTTAAGGCCCTAAATGGTGAAAAGGCCATTAAATTTGAGAAGACTACTCGACCAACAATTGAAAAACATAGAAATAATAGAGAAAGCTCTCCATTGGAATGGAATATTAGTAAGATGGAACCTCTACCACCATGGAGATATTTTTATGAACATGTGCAAGATTATGACCCAGAGCATAAGAAATCCCATCAACTCAAAGAACCAAATATTCAAGACATGCAGGAGACTTATGGTTGGTCAGAAGGTAAAATTTTAGAATGGTGGAAGATGAGAGTTGAAATAAATACCATAGCCCCCAAATATGGTAAACTAATTGACCATGATTTTGAGGAAAGGTATGATAAACACTATGAAAATTGGATGGCCAAGGGAATTAAAAGCTTAGCATTAAGATTTAGGAAGGTAGAGACAAGCAAAGCTAGAAAGAGTAAGATGAAAGGGAAAAGGTCTAAAACCAAGAAATAGAAGGAAGACCAAACACCTCCTAATGCTCCTCCTTCCTCAACTCTACAATAAACTAACACTACAATAACTACACCACTAGCTACTAAGGAGGCACAATCTATCTTTGAGCCCTCACAAGAACAATTACAACAATTTCCAAAAGGGATTGATCTAATAAAAAATATGGGATATTCTAGAGGAGGTCTTGGCATAAATGAATCTGGAACTATTGAACCTATCCAGTTACCAAAAAGGCCCAAAAATATGGCCTTGGGGGCACATTATGCTCCACCACAAAAGGAGAAAGGTTAGGCAGATGATACTTTTATTTTTACTCCTATCAATTTCACTATTGCATCCACCTCTAATATTTCAAACCTCCCTGATCAAGGGATAGCACTACCAACTTCTCAATAGCAAGATGCTACTAAAGGTGGCAGAGCCTCAACTACTATTGTATTCAAAAGAAAGGTAAAATATTCAGAGAAGGAGGTTGAGAAAGAGGTTTGTAAGAAATAAAAGTTAGATCAGACACAAATAATTGCACAATTACCAGTTACAATAGTAGAGCAATTCACTTAGCAAGAGCAACAACAAAGTGTCAATGATATTTTTCAACGGTCTACTTTGGTAGGTGCAGGTATAGTTTCTATGTATTCTTCTCCTTTCTCTTCTTCTTCCCCGAAGAAATATCCCTCCCCTTATCGAGTTCAAGAGGAACACGTATCACTATCACCACCTCAAAGCCCTCCATCATCTCATACCATTCCATCTCCACCTCATTCACCAAAAATCCCCATGTCATCATCACCTCCAACTCACACTCATTCACCTCCAACAACATTATCATCCATGTCAATGGAGGGGATATCACTTCCATCTTCTCCACCCACATTCGTAGCTACAACTTATGTCATAGCTGCAGCCCCTGCCATAAGCACATATTCCACCATCATCACCACAACACCTCTCCCATCTATGCAAATCCTATTTTTACCTTCACTCATTACAACTTCCATGCCCACTGATCATCCAACAGTAGCCTCTCTATAGAATATCAAGAGTGCTTCATTGAAGACTCAAAACTATTGGGGTAAGAAATTAGCCCAACCTTCCAAGAGGGCTTCTCGAGTGAGAAATTCCATGATGGTTGATCCAGTGGCTAGACAAAGGATGAAGATCAAACTTACTCCTCTAGTCAATAAGCTAGAAGAGGACATGATAGTAGAAGAGTACCAACTGGAAGAGCATACTGAAGATATCTCCCAATTAGTCCTAGAAGATGAATTTATCACAGCCAGAGTTGGGCTGGAGACTATGTATGTGCAAAGTGATATCTATAGGGAGAAATATGAAAAGTTAGAGGAGAAAGTTGTAAAACTAGAAGCCACAATCAATGACCAAAGAAAAGTGGAGAAGGTTGTAAGGAATGAAGCCAAAAAGTGGTAAGACAAGTTTCAAGAAATGGTCAATTATAAGGAGCAAGTTGAATAGTTGAAGAAGTAGAATGAAAAGTATGCCAAACAAATACAAGCTTTGTAGCAACAACTCCAAATTGAGAAAACCAGAGCTGCAGGTTTCTCCAAAGACAAGGTGAAACAAGTCAGGAAGGAGATATGGTCTAAAATTATGGAGAAGTGCTCTAGAATTCAACCTATAATTGACTTCATGGATGAGGCCAACCACTTATTGCAAGAAACTAAAGAAGATTTGGAGAAGGCTACAGAAGAGATACAACCAATGGTGCCTCAAGCTAAGAGGATATTCAAGTTTGTTGAGGCAAGATGCAGTGAGCTTGCTAAGCCCATTCCCAATAGAGAGTGGAATACTATGAGATTGATAGCTAGAAATATCCTCAGAAAGAATAGTTTGATTCAGAGAGGATGGTTATTAACAGATAATATTGAAAGTAAACTATAGAAGATTGTTGATATAAACCAAGAAATGATGTAGTATGGTTTCCAAGGATTTTGGGATGAGGAGAATTCTCTCTTGAGTAACAAGGAGCTTCAAGCTAACTTGAGTTCTATTATACAATATGAGTCTAAAATTGATGCATGGTAGGATCCTATTGAGCAAGATAAGGTGACCCAGCTGATAAAATACTTAACCAGACTCAAGGATTTAATGGAAGATCTGGTAGATTGGGGACTCTCTATGTCTTATGAGAAGACCACCAAGCTATGGTTTATTCATCAACAAGTTATGGAGATATCTAATCCTACCCAAGCTACTTGGAACAAGGCTTTGAAGATATTGGACCATATGGTTCAACTATTTGAAGAAGATGCAAAGTAGAAAGGGAATGATGAGGAAAAAGAAGTTGAGGAAGAAGTTGAAGAGGAGGAGAATGAAGATAATAATGAAGATGAACAAGAAATAAATGATGAGGAGATGCACCAATAAGAGGATGACCAGGAGCAAGAGAATGTAGAAGACATTGCAAATGTGCAAGAGCAAGAAATTAAAGAACATGATCAATATGAAAAGGTGTAGGAGTAATAAAATTTTACTCCAAACTAAGCTAATATTTTGAGTGTCATAGCTGGAAAAGTAGCTATAGATACATCTTTGTGAATGGTATTTGATTCTAAAAATGTTAGAGGACAACAAAAAACATGAACCTGCAAAAGACATGTGAATATCATGACACTGAGTTGCGAGGAGGACCATCTTCTGATCGAGTCTATAAAAGGGTATATTTTTATGAAACTCAAGCAAGAGTTCATTTTTTATTCCTATACTGCTTCTTCATGCATCGATTACCCTCTAGATATTTTATTTCTAACATTTAGAAGGCTCACAGTCATGAGGAAGTGACTTTATGAATCATAGCCATGCAGTTGAACTTGTGGAAGAAGGAGTAGTCCCCTACAAAGATGATCTATATTTACCTCTTGCATGATTTCCATGTGAACCATTATTCTTTGAGCATCTTCACAAATATTTGAGAGAGTGATGGTCACAAGGAAGTTATTCTATGAAGCATAAATTGTAGATAGTCAAAGTCTATTCTATCCTCCATTTCCCTTCATCCATTCATCCCCTTCACTACATAGTTTTCCCCTCATTTCAGTCATTCATATACTCCTTCCATGGATCCCACTTCGCTCCTTCATTTCTAATCATCCCTTCCATTCACTCACATAGCCATTACATAACACACATCCCTATTATTTTGACTTCAATTACCCAAAGGATAAGACTCTAATTTCATACACTTTGCTAGCAAAGCTCCCCAGTAGACACCAAAATGTAGATCCAAAAGGCCACATACTTAGCATATTTTACAAAAAAATTGACTTAGTGTTGAGACATATCCCAATCCATGATCATAACGCAGTGTTGAAATCCACATGGCTCAAGGTAGTGCCATTTTTTGCGAGATCATAATACAATGTTAAAAACTACGATCATAGTGGTCAAATGAGACTAACCAATAATTCAAATCATGGAATTCGAAGGAGTGGTTGAAAGTAGTGTTAAATTCTACACCATCATAGTACATTGTTGAAATCTATGGTCAAAGTGATCAAATGAACCTGGATGGCAATTTAAATTTTAGAATTCAAAGGAGTGGTTGAAGACAATGTTAAATTTTGCGTAATGCAGATAATGTGTTATAATCCATGGTCAACTTTGCCAAAATTGGCATCATGAAGTTTAAAGGCATGACAACGATCAAGGGATATTTCTTATGTGGTGTAGCATAGTGTTATTTTCTGCTCACTTCAAGCATAGTCTTCTATTCCACGATCAGCATGGTCGAACTTGGCATTGTAAAATTTGAAGGAGCGATGGGGGTGCATTCATTTTTGGAGAAGTGAAGCACAATGTTATTTTCCATGCAATAAAGCACTATGTTATTTTCTGCACGATGCAAGGCAAGTTCCTATTCTACGATCAACTTAGTCAAAGATGGCATTGTAGAATTTTGAAGACTATATTAGAACATTATTTAATGCCAAGTAGCCTAGAACAATGAATTATCATTGGATTGAAACTAGTTGTTTCTAGATGTGGTCAACACGATCAAATATGGCAACATGAATTCTCACTATGCACACCAAAGTTACTTTCTAAATATTTGATCTTGTCTGTTTAAAAGCAAATCAAGGGTCTATGATTGGCATGGCTCAAGCTACGTATAAAATCAAGATGCAATATTGTGTAAATACTAAGGCTTTCTATCTGAACTATATCTGAGGGGGAACAAAAGAACCAAGGAAGATGAGGCACTACAAAATCAAGATCCATGGACTAATTCAATTGTAGATCTACATCAAGGTATCCATGACAATAATAGAGAACGATCTAGATCACCCTACTACCAAGTCAACAATTAGAATCTGTGGAAAGTTGAATGACCTACAAAGGGCCAAGTTGTAGAGGATTCATGGGTCATAGCTCCTTTCTTTCTTGAAACAAATAATAAGCTTCCACCTCAGCATCCTGCTGATCTAGCACTCCATCTTACTTGTAATGTTCCTAATACTCTTTCATTGTAAAAACTATAAATAGAGGTCAAACCCTCATTTTGAAGGGTTGGCTCTAAAGTGTTTGCTTGCCCTACTATTGTATATTTTATTGCAAATAAATAGAAGGAGCATTACTTGGATGTTTACCTCAGGCATGTGTCTTCTTTGCTTGTGGAGTCATTTCTGCTGCTTATGCTATGGTTAGTCTATTCTAATGTTATTGGATTGCTAAATTAGAGCACCTTGGAATGCTTCAAGTGTAAAAATATGCTTGGAAAGAACTTCTTTTTCTATTAGTCAGAGAATTAATCTAATTATGCTATTTATATTGTTAATACCCTAGATGTTTGAAATAGTTCTTGAAGCATCGTTTCACCACATCCTAATGTTTGCTAAAATTAAGTAAATCATATTCCCGTTTTTCATCAAGTTTAATGAGGTTTACTAAATGAGCTTCAACTTTGTCATCTTTCTCTAAGTAGTCTTTCATAAATTGTAATGTTTGTAGCTTAAGATTTGTAGGAAAAAGAGGATCCTACCCATATGCCAAATGATAAGATGATGTTCCAATAGATTCCTTAATTCTAATATTATCTGCACACGATGCAAATTTTAATTTTGAATGTCATTCATGCGGATTTAATTCAAGCAATTTTTTAACAACTGACAACGAAATTTTATTCATAGATTTGGCTAGACCATTACCTTGTGGGTAGTAGTTAGATGAAAATTTTAGGCTCACCTTGTTGTCATAAGCCCATTCTGCAAATTGAAGAGATGAGAAAGCAGAACCATTATCACTAACTATGGAATTAGGCATACCAAACCTTGTGACAATGTTCTCTTCCAAAAACTTGATAACTACTTTTGTAGTGCAATTCTTTGTGGGTATTGCTTCAGACCATCTTGTGCAATAATATATAGTTTTCAATACATATTTATTTCCTACAGACGAATTTGGACTAATCTCTCCTACAAAATCTAGTCCCCATTATGCGAATGGCCTTGATTCGATTACTGGTTGCAATGGCATCGAAGCATGCTTCTCTCTATTAGATACAACTTGAAAAACATGACAATGTTGAACATGAGCATGTGCAATCTTAAAAATGTGAGGCCAATAATAACCTACTCTTAAAATTTTATATGTAGTAGTGTTAGCAGAACCATGCCCAGTTCCATATTTTCCATGAAAATCATTTAGAACTTGAGATGCCTCATTTTGATTAAGACATCTAAGATAAATACCTTTATGATTTCTTCTATAAAGAATCCCTATTTTTATCATAAAATTGGCACATTTTAATCTTAAATCTCTTCTTTGTGTAGCATTAAGGTTAGAAGGGCTTTTACCATTGAGAAGAAAATACACAATGTCTTTATACCATTCATCATTAGTGATTTCCTCCACTGAGTATTGCTGACAACTAATTTGTGGATCAATTTGATCGATATTTTTGGACAATCCTTGACCTCGAACGATTTTCATGGGTTGAATCTCCAAATCAAACTCTTACAACATATAAATCCACTTTCCTCACCTTTATCCCAGTTCATTCTGCAAATACATAGTTTTAACTGTAGGATCAGGCACAATTGCAAACACTTGACTATGTAACAGATAATTCTTGAATTTCTTGATTGTTTTGAATAAAGCATACATTTGTTTTATCAAGAATAGAAAATATTACTTGTGCATATTTAAAGGGTGAACTTACAAATGCAATAGGATTTTCAACATTACCTTCACTTCTTTGAGTCAATACACTTACAAATGAATGTTCAGAAGCGAATGAATAAATGTAAAAGGGCTTCGTGTAATCAGGGCTTAACAAAATAGGTGCCTTCGATATAGCATCTTTCACATTTTGAAATGCAATTTTAGCTTCGTTATTCCAAGACATGTTAGCATATTTTTTCATCATATCGTTCAATGGTTTAACAATTTCAGCAAAACCAAAAATAAATTTACGCACAAAATTAATCTTCCCAAAGAAAGATCTTAATTCTTTTTTACTTCCTGGAAGCTGAATCTTTTGTATGGCACTTATTCTTTCAGAATCAATAGAGATACCATATTTTGAAATCACATGACCTAACAACTTGCCTTCAGTTAAGCCAAAAATACATTTTTTAGGATTCAAGGAAATTCCATGTTCTCTACATTTTTGTAAAACTTTCCTTAAATCTCTAACATGATCATTTCTATTCTTTGAAAACACAGGTATATCATCAACATACACAACAATGCATTTGCCAATCAAATCTCAAAATGCAAAATCCATAGCTCACTAAAATGTAGCTCCTACATTTAATAATCCAAATGGCATTCTCCTATAAGCGAATGTTCCCCACTTGGTTGTGAATGTTGTTTTCATGCGATCTCTAGGATCAATAAGTATCTGATTGTAGCCTGAATATCCATCTAGAAATGACATCATTTATGATCCATTCACCATTTGTAAAATGTGATCTATGGAGGGTAATGGATAGTTATCCTTCTATGAGGCTTTATTCAAATTCCTGAAGTCAATGCATAGTCTAATCTCACCAGTTTTCTTTCGAACTGGCACAATGTTTGCAACCCATGTGGAATGCCTAATTGGAAAAATAATTTTGGCATCTAACAATTTTTTAACTTCTTTTTCAATTAAAGGCTCTAAAAGTGGGTTGACTGGTCTTTGCTTTTGCCTAAATGGTTTAGCATCCGACTTTAAGGGAATTGTGTGAGTTATAATGTTTTGATTATACGTTTTAAGGTATTTATAACTCCAAGCAACTCCATCCTTATAATATTTTAATGCTCGTATGATATTTTCCTTTTCCTTGGATGTACTAGATTTTCCTATGAGAATGTTTTGGGAATCATCTGAATCACTAATGTTGTATGCATCATAAGCATCTTTAGGTAAGGAAATCTTGTCACATTGCTTTGTTTTGTAACCTATATCAATTTTTTTCCAAATAAAGCATACCTTGAGGAATGTTGTTAACTTTAGTCATTTCTTCACTTTCATTGATATCCTCTTGCAATCTTTCATCTTCATCAATCACCTGATTTTCAAATACACCCGAATTAGTTACAAAATTATAAATATCCCTGTCATTCTCAAAAACTTGTAAATTATTAACATTATCAGGAACTGAGGGACAAGGAATCAACTCAATCAAAAACTTTTTTAACTTTTTATTATCAATCGGATTGAGTGTACCTACAGCAACTGCTAATGAATCTGCAATACGGTTGCCTTTTCTAGAAATTAACAAAATGTTAAAGGCCATGAATTCATCAATCAAGCTTTTGACTCTATTCCTATAATGTATTAACCTTCTATCATTGCAGGAATATTGACCTTTAACCTGTTTAACAACTAGCTATGAATCTCCTAGAACTTTCAAACATTTAATCCCTTTGTTTAAAGCTAGTTGTAAACCACAAACAAGTGCCTCATATTCTGCTGAATTACAAGTACAAGGAAATTGCAATCGATAAGCAAAAAATGAGGATTTACCTTTGGGGTTTATGAGCTCTACCCCTGCACCACTACCTTGTCTAGATTTTGATCCATCAAAATTTAATGTCCAAACAAGATTATCTTTTGCAAGTGATTCACAAGATGTATCTTTTATTTTTGGTTCACTTGTACCTACCATTGTGTCTAAAGCATAGACACCTAATTCTGTATCATTATATAGCACTTCATTTATTCCTTTATTGTAATCCGTGATTAGTTCCTTGAGACGAGGTTCTCTTTCCACTCTTATTTGATTAGCAACGCCCTTCCAGGGTAGCCACATATGTGAAAAGTCTATTGAAAAGTAACCATTAAAATTTTTGCTCCAATCCCTACTCAACAACAATCCATACTTAGCATAAATATCCACCACATGAATATCAATATATTGTTGAATTCTAGGTTCTGATGATATCTGAATGAAAATATTTTTTAACATGCCTACCACATTTACTTCTGTCTTGTCTAATTGAACAACAATTTTATTTGTCTTTGAAGGTGTAAGTCCTAACCTTTGACAAATAGAATATGGCATGACATTACCTGAAGCTCCCAAATCAACCATACAATTGTGCAAATTCTTACCTACAATTCTCATAGTTAAGAGAAAAGGAAGAGCTTCCTCCTTTTCTTTCTTTGCAACAAATTTAACCTCAGTGACATCTTTAATTTCTTTTCCTTCTTGAAAACCAAAAGTTTCCATTAACAATTTTCTTTGTTTAGGCAAATGACAAGCATCATACAAATTAATGTTTGCTTTAGTTTTCTTTAAATCTTCAATAATATTGTAACTCACATTCTCATCATTTTGAAATTTTGCTATAACTTTTAATGTTTCAGGAAGATATGGAGGAATTGGATTATTACTTGAACTAACATCAGGTGGAACAACAATATTTTTAGGAGTAGAAGTAGTGTTATAAGACTTACTTTTGCTTCTTAAGTGATAACCATGACTCCCATTTTTATATTGCTTTAATGTATGAACTTCTTCAACAATTTCATCTTTTTGTTCTTCTTCATCATCATCATCTTCACTTGATCCATTTATATCAACCACAAAAGCAGAACTCTTTTACCTTTGCTTGTACTTGCTTCATCAACATCATCATTAGAAACCAATTCAAATTTATCTAAACCCTGTTGAATGCAATCTGTGACACAACTAAATTCATTACAATCCAATTCATTATGCTCATTTGTACCATGCAACCTACACCAATTATCTAACACAACTTCAGTAAGATTAACAATAGTGGCCTTTTGATTTGAACTTGTAGAAGCCCCATTATTGTTAGCAATAGGAGTTGGTACACCCCCATTATTTGGTTTTGTGTTGAAATGTTTCGGTCTTTGCATAGTAAATTTTCGATTTGATTGTGAATTTTGAGTGTTTTGTTTTTGCATTTGAACAAAATCATTACTAAGTTTTTGATACATCCTTTTTAAATCTGCTAATTCATTTGGATCATTAGCATTATTAGGAGGATTACTCTGATTTTGATTTGGGACATTTTGATTTGGTAAAATATTTTGTACACTTCAAATTCATCCAACTTGGCACATTTTAATGAGGCATAACATTTGGAATATTCTGATTAGGTAAAACATTTTGATTTAACCATGAATTTGCATACATTGGATTGCCTTGATTTTGTGAGTTTTGTGCAAGCATAGGATTACTTTGTTGTGCTTGTAAATTTTGAAATGGATTCATATTTTGCATTGCTGCTACATTCCCAAAAGCATTTACATTAGGTATATCATTATTTCATGTTTTATGAGCAGCGTAATGACTTTCTAGAAACAAATGATTATTTGGTTGAACATATGCCATTGGATTTGAAACTTGAGGAATAGCATTCAACATTGGTATTTGATTCGTTAAAGCATGATTGATCATAGGAATTTGGTTTTGCATACCTGAATATCCGATCGAAGGTAACTGACCAAGTCCACAACTTGATGGCATCATTTGTTGTTCTACCGTGAGCACTTCTGTGTAAGCTCCTATAAGCATAGTGATTTACCCCGCTCTCCTGACAAACATGGTCGTTAATGGATCCAAAGCACCAAAGTAGATTTGGATTGTGATGGGTTCTGCAACATTATAGGGATTAGTTAGTCTCGAGTACATCTTATGAAACCTAGTATTAAACATATGCAATGGTTCACTAGGTTCTCTACGAGTAGAAGCGAATTGCAAATAAACACTTGTTGGATCAATAGCGAACTTGAATTGAGTAATGAAAGCATTTTTCAACATATCCCATGAAGTAATGGAATTAGAAGGTAAGCAAACATACCAATCATAGGTTATCTCATCCAAAGTTAGAGGAAACAACCTACATGCCACATCTTCGTGCTCAATCTGCAATCTGGACATTGCATCAGTATATGCTTGTATATGCTCTTCTGCCAAACGAGAACCATCATGCTTATATTTTGGTAAATACTTTTCCACATTCTTTGGCATATCATGTACAACACTAGCTATGTTTAATGGACTTCGTTGGTTACCCATCCATGCCATATTTGGTGCAACAGGTGCAACCATATTGACAAGTGGTGGATTTACAATCAAATGTGAACTTACGTTAGAAGTACTAGGAAGAATTACCGTTTGAGTTTTACTTCTTCTGTGTTTCTTAGTTGGTGACAAACTTTGAAATATGGTAGATCCAGTAGACTTTGACCTTGTGATAATTTCTTTAGACTCCAGTTTAATGAAATCTAACCACTTTTTGAAATATACAATACTTGAAATATGATCTTAATGTAACAATATAATTATTATATTCAAGTATGTACTTTAAATAAGGAACTTCAAGAATGAATATATGAATGATTTGAAAGTTTTATAAATGATAAACTGAAATCAAATTACCTATTTTTTCATTTTCGTGCCCTCCTTCTAGCACCAATTTGTTGAGGTGTGATTTTGTCTAGTCACAAAAACCACTCGACAACTTAGAATTTAAATTCTCTCTTGCAAAGAAAGTATGTTTCTCCAAGGTTCTTATTTAATGTTTAATGTGTCATGCGTATATGCATAAATAAGTACTTGAATAACTCTTTTAGGTTTGCAAGCTACTATTTACAAGGGGCCTGGGAATTTAGTATTTGATTTTTAAATTTGTCATGTATCAAGCTTTCTTTTCATCAGTTCTTTCTTTAAAGAGCAATAGATAAACTTGCTTTTATAATATTGAGGATTCATGCAAATTTATTCTATCACTTAAATAAATGCTTTAAATAATTCTTTAGATAAAATCTAGCATTTAAATCAAATTTTAATTAACTTTCAATAAAATCAAAAGTAATTAAAATAATGAAATTATTTATTTGTAAACCTTATTTTAAAAGAAATATGATAAATTCAAACCTTTAAGGTCTTTCAAATAAATATACTTGTTCTTTGTATTTGAGAATTACACCTAAAGTGCTTTAAACAAATAAACAAGTGCAGAATGTTTAACCCCAAATTACAAAGATTTGGACATTCAATATAAAATTTCAGGGTTTAATATACAACTAAATTTATGAACTTTGGATTTAAGGAATGAAATAAAGTTCATAAACCAGAAACTTTCTTATAATGTTTATCCCTTAAAATATTTATTGAATTAAATATTTTAAGACATAATGTAATCTTTTACTGTAAGGTTTGGAAATCTGACTGTAAAACAACTCCAAACTAATCAAACGAACTGAAATATCAAAGTTAATTCCTCAAACTTTATGGATTTAAAGTGAGAAATCAACACCATCATTTACTTCAGATGAATTCATGCATCCAATAATATTAATTATTTTAATATTATGGATACTAATTTTGTAAACAACCTAGTATGAAATAAGCCCTTGTAAATAATAAACAGGCTGAACTTTGATGTGTATATCTTAATAAAAGAAATACAAAATATCTTTAAGAAAATAATTTTTGGACCAAACTGCTACAACCTGAACATACAAAAAACCCTTTAATCAAAACTATTGTTTACCAGACTTTACACAGTACCACAATAATCCAGTGCAATCTTTGATGGAAATATAATAAAAAATTTATCAATTCACTTTTTCAAAGTCCACACAACACATACTTGAACTCAAAATCATTTAATATAATGAAAATTTCTTACAATAAATGCTCTTGAATTCATGTATACTTCAAACCCGTTGCATCCTTACATCAATTTTCTCTTTTTTTGCTCCTTCGCCTTTTCTTCTTTTCTGCCGAAAGTGTCCGACCTCTTTTTGGATTTTCTTCCTCCTTTTATAAATTAAAAATCCATTGGTAAATTATTTTGATCCATTCTTCTTTTGGTTCTTCCACAGTTTTAAAAACCACTTTGTGAAACGTCGCAAACAAAGTCCAGTATTATCACATGCCTTATATAAATTTGATGTTGTATGATATTTAAAAACTCAAAAGCCTAGGTTTCGGCTAGCCTTCATACAATTTTGTAAACAACCTACTACGTATATCATGCACCCCGCAACAAATTAAATGGGCATATATTTTCTTCGTAAATGACATTAACCCATATATGCATGAAATGATTTCTCCACTACTACCTTATAATCATCCTGATTCTACTAAAATAATTTTATGACTTTGATTTGAGTATACTATGAGCTAAGAACCATTGCATCATGCATATCAAATCTATCTGATGGCTTAAAAACATATTATTTTAGAAATATTTTAACACCTTTAAATCATATTTAAATGAACCTTCTTCGTCCTTTATTGATGCGTCAGGATTCACTCCTCCATACTCTTCTCGAGATGAATCTCTTTATGCTGTAAATGACACATATACCATATCCACACATATAATTATTATCATCATGTTCATCCATATTGGAATATGCATCTCAAATGTCATCCACCGGTATAACTTAAAACAACCCTCATTCTGTTACCGTCACCTTACCAACTAGCTTTTGTGTGGATATGAGCAACGTCTGCTGGACAAATTTTCAAACAACATACTCCTCTATGTGACACAACTGAAATGTGTTGTATTGAAGATGTGCTTCCATACAACCACAATTCTTGAAGCATGTGCCTCCCTTGGAAGACCACCAATATGTCAGAAAAACTAACTTCGAAGATCCCTCAATTGTGTGCCCAAAAAATAAAATGTTGCGTGTTGCAAATCATGCCTGTATGTGAGTATTTACGTCTCCAAATGGTCTCGAATATTCACCCGCACACAACCTATAAAATATCCAGCATTAAACAAAATATAAAAAAAAATCTAAATCCTACTACCCTAAAACTAAATAATAAAGTATAACATGACCAAAAACTAACAAATATAAACACTTACATTATAACATAACACCTTGTAGCACCCTAAAATTGGTGCAGTTAAACCATCAGTAAAAAGTAAAAATTTGAATTTTAACCCCGAAACCGCCCGTTAACCGCTCACCTCATTTTTTGCGCCATTTTTAGAAGTTGTTTTGACCGTTGGACGATATCGTCGCCGATCTGACGATATCGTCCCAAATCGGACGAATTCGTCTGGAACAGAACGTCCAGACGATTTCGTCCCAAAACCAAATTTTCATAATTAGCTTCTGTTCCAACGACCTCTCCAACTTGGGCAGAAGCGTGTCTGTGCGGTTGGAGATTCCCACATTGAGGATCTCCCAGATTGGGATGATCCCCAACCTCCTAACCTCCCCCTAATCCTATATAAACTGGGATTTTTCTAGTTTATCCCCCTGGATCCGATTCCCTGGATCCCTCTGACTCCCTGATCTCCCATCATTCGCATTCGTGTTTTCAAGTTTTTGTTGCAGGATTTCACTGTGTTTCAGTCGGAGATAGCTCGGATCGTCGCAGGTGATTCAACCACAATTTTGGATGATCCTGTCAAGATCGGCGATGATCTCGTACGATTGTAGATGATCTTGACTGCAATTCAGCTTGGGGGCAATTAGAGTCCCGAGTTTGCATTTTCTACCTCATTTCTTTATTTATTGGTGCATTAGATTAATTTACTTCTATTTTGCATCTTGGAGTTCACCTCATTTAGCATAATTGCATGATAAAATTCAAAATAAGTTACCAAAACATTGCATCTCATTTAATTTGATATCTGGATTTGTTATTTAAACATCTACACTCTCATTTCTATCACTTTGCATCATTCTTGCAATAGTATTTTTGGTTTTTGGTGTCTATTTTCTTGATTGCAGGTTTCTGATGAATTCATCAGGTCATTGACGATCCTGGGTGATCTCAGATGATCGACTATGATTTGGGATGATTCTGTACAATTACAGATGATCCTATCATATCCGAGATGATCTGGACTCCTACAAGCTTCATAATCTTCATCAGACATCAGAAATCAGGTGTACTCTTCTCCATTTAACATATTCTCTGCATTTAATCGCATTAGGATTCATTTATGTTTGTTGTCTTCATATAAATCAGAATTTTCATATAGAATAGCTTAGCTTCATTTTGGCCAACCTAGGAATCTGAATGATTGAACATAAAATGAACAAATCAAACCCATTCTCAACCTAGGCATGGAAACTGCCACTCAAAGTTTCTTGGTGAACCCCACCATCCATCAAAAATTCACCTTTATACCCCTCCCCCGAGAGGCGCGACCTTCAAAGGGCCTCTCCGTCCGAGGTATTGTTCCATCCTTTTCGCATCCCCCTTTCGGGCACGGATCCTTTAGCCTCGAAGGTAAGGGTGCAAAAAATTTGGGCGATACATTTTGGTGAACCCGACGTGAAACTAAAACACCTTTTGAAAACAATCCAAAAAAAAAACACATTATTAAGAACATCTAGAATCATTAGAAAACTGTTAAATTTGCATATCATACTTAGATGGTAGATTATAATAGAAGACGAGCAGTCTCCATAAATGTTGAAAATCAATTAACGGCCATAGAGATTACTTCGGTGCTTAGAGTACCTCAAACATATAGAGCCCAACCTTTGTGGGATGAACTTGATAGGAGATTGGGTATTATTAAATCTAGATCTGCAGAACTTAGGCAAATTAAGAGGTTTGTCCTAGATAGAATCCTGGATCCCGATCGGGTGACTTTGTACCATGAACTTCAGAGAGCTTGCCATAGGTGGTTAGCCGATAAAAGAGCACTTGTGTCTTCTGAATTATACACCTTTGAGGAATACCTTGAGAACGTAGTTGTAGTACATAAATTTCTATCTCGTATAGAGGATCAAGAAGTCGTTCTTACGGATAGAAAGAGATGGAATAGAGTTCCTAGAGCTGTGTTGTATCGAGAGTATTGCCATGAACTTTATTTTTACATGTCATAGTCTAAAATAGATCATATTACCATAGCACACTTTGTCAAGTTCTTGAAAAACAACTTCCAATTTGAAGAGGAGCATTTCATGACTCCTGATGAACTTGACCCTATCAATGATATCCATAAACTATTCATAGAAAACTAAGTGATTCTTTCTACTATTGTTTCTTATAACTAGCATGTTGTTTGTTATTTTTATTCTCGTAAAATAATAATATAATAAAATCACAAAAAAAAAAAACAAAATATTTCCTTTTAAATATTATAGTAGGTATATAGTTAAAATATATACCTCTCAACCCTATCGCATATATATATATATATATATATATATATATATATATATATATATATATATATATATATATTTCTAAAACCTAAGTTTAGCACAATGCCTAGACTTAGGAATGGAAAACAAACCGAAGAAGATGAAGATTGGTTAGGAAGACCATTAATCGACCAAAATGTCCCTCCTGAGGACCAAGTTCAGGAAGAAGAAACCCTAGACCAACAAGAAGAAGAGCTTGCTGTAGGAAATGAACAAGAAGAAACTATTAGAGAGGAAGGATCCTCATCCCCTAAAATGTCTCCGGGAGGAGCCATCACTTTTGAGAACATGGAACAATTCTAGAAGTTCATTAACACTAATATTGGTGTTTTTAATAGAGCAGCCCATATGGACAAGGATCGAATTAGTGACACTCAAGCAACTCTAGAAGAAGTATTTCAAACACACACTAATCCCTTGTCCTTTATTGAACAAGAGAGTGATCAAGCTAGACCATCCAATTTGGATATAGTAGCTGCGATCCGGAACATGCAACAACAACAGGTTACCCAACCACCTAAAGTGCCTGTTAACAAGCCTAGGGTCATTCCCGCACAAAAGAAACCATCATTTACTGCTCTATTTCGCCAAGCTCTTGATCAATATACCTCAAATCAACAAAAACCCAAAACAAAACCGAACACCAATTACCAACAATCTAAGGTACAACATAATACTATTACAAATCCCCTTCATAATACTCTTCCTACCAACACTTTGCATAATAGCAATATAACATCTAATCCTTGTGTCACACCATCATACGCTCATAGATCCCATACCTATGTGCCACCGAACCAATATGGTGGACAAACTAGCAACCTGGAAGCCGTGGTGAAACAGTTAGTTTCCCGCATGGACCAGATAGATCCCTACCGTCCCTCGTACAATTATCGAGAGATGTGTAGTCAGCCTTTAGATCCTATAGTCGTAGCACAGCCGTATCCTAAACATTTTCCTATGCCTGTTCTTCCCATATATAAAGGAACCGAAGATCCCATAGAGCATCTTCGTATGTTTAGGATAGCATGTCATGATATATCACATGATGACTTGTTATTACTAAAAATGTTCCCAAAAATCTTGGGAGGAATGGCATTAGAGTGGTATTATCAATTACCCACTAATTCTTTGAGGAATTTCGAAGAAACTGCCGAGTCTTTTGTTCATCAATTTAGTGCCTACATCGAAAGAGATGTGACCATTAAAGATTTGTATAACTTAAAACAGGGCAAAGAGGAATGCTTTGCTGATTTCCTAGCTAGGTGGAGACAATTGATAGGAAAATTGCACTTTGTGTTACCTTATAGGGAGATGTTGGACATCTTTATTAATAATTTGCAAGAGCAACTATCTTACGAATTATCAATCGCTACCTTGACCACCTTCGATCAAGCTATAGACTTAGCCCGAAGAGTGGAAGATGCTCTCATTAGGAGAGGCCAACTTAAAAAGAGAGACGATGAGAAAACATCCAAAAATCAATATAAGAATAAACAAGTTGTGGGTGATGGAGTCACCGATAGCAGAAATATTGCTAATGTTAATGCTGCGAAGACAATAGAGAAGTTTGTACTGAAACCTCCTGATAGACCTCCTCGAGAATTTACTAGGTTAAATCAACCTTTATCAACTATTCTACCGCAATTATTAGAACGAGGTTTGATTCAATTACCAAATATTCGAGAACCTGATCCAACTATACCCGGATACAGAGCAGATTTACACTGTGACTTCCATAGAGGACCTGGACACACTACCAACTCTTGTAAAATATTAAAACATAAAATACAGGACTTGATTGATAACAATGAGATGGAGGTGCAAGCCTTTCAACCTAAGCAAAATCCTCCTAATAATGTTCAAAAGAATACCCCACAAAACCAGAATCAGAATGCCAATCAATCATTGGACATCTTTCAACATCCCTTACCAAAACATGGTAAGGAGGTGGCTAATCAAATTGAACATCATAATGTCCCTCCTCCTGCCCGATATGTAGGAACTATTAGTGGGCATTTACCTGTTCATGATCTAGAAATATTTGACACAACTTTATCCATGGTTACAACCAGGCCTCTATATAATATTCAGATACCTGATCTTAGTGATACAGAATACGAGACTGAGAGTGATATGGAAATCACATCAAATCAATCGAATAGTTCTAATGATGAATCAGATCCTATTCACCCTATCACAAGTTATATGGTTCCAGAAGAGCCATTTCCAAGAAGAGTCACTACTAGACCATCATCTCACCGATTACTTTCTAATGAGCTAGCTATAAACGCTAGACCAAGACCCATTCATCATCCACAGAATAATATTGTGGGTACCATCGGAGCTGTTACTAGACAACAGGCTCAAAATTCTCAACAAGATCAAATTCAGAATGGTGGATCAGCTCCATTTGTTTTGAAGGTTCCTAATAAAGGGAATCATTCACCTAATGTTCAACCTAAACCTCCTTATAATATTAATGAACAATTATCAAATATTACAGCTAGAATTTCACTCTTGGACCTTTTAAGATCTTCTCCTACACATAGAGATGAATTAATGCTCACATTAAGTCGAATGATGGTACCACAAGACATTCAACCTGAAGCCATGGCCGATACTATAATAACTCGTGAAGTTGATTGTATTGACTTTCGGGATAGAGACATACCGCAACATAGTTTACATAAAGATAACCCCTTGTATATTACTCGCCTTAATTGGAGATGTAGCAATCAAACGAGTTTTGATTGATAATGGTTCATCTTTAAATATCTGCACTTTTGACTTCTACCAAATATTTGGGTTTAGAAGTGATGAAATGAAAAGAACCGATATGATCATAAAAGCTTTCAATGACGAAACACAAGAAACGTGTGGAGTTATTACCATTCCATTGCAAGTTGGTCCAAGAACCTTGGATACGATCGTGTTTATTGTACATTGCCCTGCATCGTACAATATACTCTTGGGTCATCCTTGGATCAACGCGATGCGAGCTGTTCCCTCAACTTTACATCAATGTGTTAAGTTCGAATTTAAGAATCAGTTGGTTACCATTCATGGTGATCCAAGACCCTTTGATATGTGTGCTTTGGCGTAACCTATTGGAGTTCAATTTTGCCCCGCTCTGTCATCCACACATCCTAATTCTCATTATCCATCTAAACGTGTGAAACTCACACCCACAACGTCATCTACTTCTTCTCCATCAATTGCACCTCCACATATAGCTCAACCATCTTCTCGAACAAACCGCATTAGGACCTAAGAAAGATCCTAATCCCACAACCAATGTCTCTTGTTCTACTCCTATAACTTCCATACCTTTAATAGACCCATCTATCGACACCTCTACACCGTCTACATCCACCAAATTCATATTTTCTGCATCGAAAGACGTAGGGAATGTTCCTTCTACCTCTTATGCTCTTACTGACGAGCTCTTACCCGATCTATCTAAAATCCTTATATCAGAAGAAACGAATGCTTCTATGCAAGATTCCCTTATTTTAAATAATTTGCCACCATCTCCTCGTACCTTGGGCCTCCCACAGCCTATGGGAAGTATTTACCAAGTCGGGAGCTGTGCCTTTATTTATAAGGGATATGACTGGGGTAGAATACCCAGAAACATCAGAACTCATTATGATGGATATGCTCGATGTTATTTTACTAATGAGTATATTAAAGCCAAACCTATAATGCTTAAATTGGGATATAAAGGGAAAGGTTTGGGACCTTTCCAGAATGGTATGAAAGAACCTTTTGAGGTAGAAGCGTGGCCCGCCCGATGTGGTGTGGGCCTATTTTCTAGTAAGGGTCAACCATTCCCATTTGAGGATGATGACCATCTTATATGTTACCAAGATTATTTAGATGAACGCGATGCTTTGCATTTAATGAATAAGACATTCACATGTAATATGCTATCTATAGCTTATCCTGAGATGATCGCTGAATCCGACGATGAGTTGGAGGGAGATATCTTTCACGATGTCTCCGTTGAGGAATTATTACATAATGGATTTTATTTTGATGGCTCTATACCTAGTATAGCCCAGCTTGAGGCCACGACTCCTCAAGACGAATTATCCAAGCTAACCTTGGAAGAATTACAAGAATTGGGCGTTTCACCCGCCCCACCTAATTTTGAGAGAGATCTACACATGGAAGTAGAAAATGTCATAAAAATTAACATTGGAACCAAGGATAACCCTCACATAATCAACATTGGATCAGAATTGAGTCAAGAAAAATAGGATAAATACATTGCATTTCTTAAAGAATATGAAGATGTCTTTGCTTGGACATATGAAGATATGCCAGGTTTAGACCCTTCTGTAGTTATGCATCACCTAGTAGTGCATCCGGATGCTAAACCTGTTAAGCATAAGCTTAGAAAAATGCATCCTAAAGTGGCCTTACTAGTCAAAGGGGAGTTAGAAAAACTCCTGAATGTTATTTTTATACAAGCCATTGATTATGCTGAATGGATCTCGAATGTAGTTCCAGTAACTAAGAAAGAAGCTACTAAGATTAGGGTTTGTACAGACTTTAGAGATATTAATGTTGCATGCCCTAAAGATGATTTTCCCCTTCCCAATATGGATCAGATCATTGATTTTACTGCTGGGAGTGGAATGATATCCTTAATGGATGGATTTTCTGGTTATAATCAGATCAGGATAGCTCCCGAAGATCAGGCTAAAACAACCTTTATTACCCCTTGGGGGACTTTCTGTTGGAAAGTGATGCCATTCGGTTTGAAGAATGCAGGTGCAACCTATCAACGAGCCATGACTTATATCTTTCATGATATGATGCATGATATACTACATGATTATGTAGACGACATTATAGCATGTTCTACTGAAGAAGATGACCATTTAGATGACTTGAGAAAAGTATTTGATCGGTTAAGGGAATATCTTATCCGATTGAATCCAACCAAATGTATATTCGGAGTTAAGTCAGGTAAATTATTGGGGGTTATAGTTTCTTTACGTGGCATCAAAATTGACCCTCTCAAGATTACGACTATCACTGATATGCCCGCACCTACAAATATATCTCGAATTACGGAGTCTACAAGGTAAGCTTCAAGCTATCCGTCGCTTCATCGATAAGTTGGCGGATAAAACTAGACCCTTTCTTAAGCTTCTTAAGAAGGATGTCTCTTTCCATTGGGACGACGAATGTAAGGAAGCATTTGAACTCCTCAAACAATATCTTCTTAACCCACCTGTACTTTCACCACCTAAACCTGATCGCCCATTTATCTTGTATATTTTTGCTTCATATTTTGCTTTAGGAGCTATGTTAGCTCAACTTGATGATGAGAAAAGAGAGCGTGCTAATTATTACATTAGCAGAACATTAATTAGTTATGAAACCCGCTACACAACATTAGAGAAGTTATGTCTAGCAATCATATTTTCTACACAGAAACTATGCCATTATATGCTCAATCATAAAACATACGTTATTGCTAAATCCGATCCCTTGCGGTATCTCATGAGTCGACCTTATTTATCTGGTCGCACAACGAAGTGGGTTCTTGCTCTAAGCGAGTTTGAACTCACATTTATAGGACAAAAGTCTGTTAAGGGTCAAATCATAGCAGATCAATTAGTTGCTGCACCCTTAGAGTCCACCCATCCCCTCGTCATTGAGTTTCCTGACGAATGCCTTAACCTAGAGGCGGATCATTCAGAGCAATGGTCCTTATACTTTGATGGAGCCCGATGCATGAGTGGGGCTAGTGCAGGTATTATTTTGATATCTCCATAGAAACATCTCATACCTCTATCCTTTAAATTAACGTTTGCCTGTACTAATAACACCGCTGAATATGAGGCTCTAATCCTTGGATTACGAGCTGCCCCGGCACTAAAAATTAAAAATCTATTAGTTTTCGATGATTCTCAACTTGTTATAAATCAAATTAACGATGTTTATCAGACCAAAGATGATAAATTGTGCCCATATAAAGCATATGTATTACAATTAATATCTTTATTTGATCAAGTTACCTTGGAAGCTATTCCTAGAACTAGCAATCGTGTGGCTGACGCTATGGCCGCAGCTGCATCTCTTTTACCCTTGGAGTTAGATGACGAATATGCTACCATCATTATTCGTCGACTCCAGGAACCCGCTTCAACTAAATCATGCTTGGAACCTTTGGACGTGTTTCTAATCAACGAAACTATTCCTGAACTTTGGTACACCGACATCCTCAATTTTCTTCAAAATGGGACCTTCCCTGAAGGTTTTAATAGAAACCAGCATCGGTTATTACGTAGACGAGCAAGTCGCTTCGTAATAATTGGCAATACATTGTATAGGAGATCTTTTGAAGGTATCCTATTAAGATGTTTGAATCTAGAAGAGTCTAGATCAGCTTTGAGTGAAGCCCATGATGGATCTTGTGGGGGACACTTTAGTGGTAGCGCCATTGCTAAGAAGCTCCTTAGGATAGGATATTTTTGGCCTACCATGGAGAATGATGCACATGATTACGTGCGCCATTGCGACAAGTGCCCAAAACATGCTGACCTTGTCCATGTGCCCGCACAAGAACTGTAGGCTATTTCATCTCCTTGGCCCTTTTCAAAATGGGGCTTAGACATCATCGAAAAAATCAATCCTGTGTCATCTGATGGACACAAATTCATCATAACCACCATCGAGTATTTTACGAAGTGGGTCGAAGCTATGCCCTTAGCTTCTTGCACTGGAACACAAGTTTCCAAGTTTATTCTTAATCAAATTATTTGTAGGTTCGAAATTCTTGCAAATCTCATCTCGGATAATGGAACTTGTTTCAAAAACAAATATGTAAAGAAACTATGTCAAAAATATAAAATTCAACATCGTTGGTCCACTCCCTATTATCCTCAGTGGTAATGGCCAAGCAGAAGCATCTAATAAAACATTAATTAAAATCCTCAAGAGACTAGTCAATAAATCTGGCCGTGATTGGCACATTCAATTATATCCTGCTTTGTGGGCTTATCGAACTAGCATTCGTACTCCCATGGGCACTTCACCTTTTGTTTTGGTTTATGGCGCTGAAGCTGTTTTTCCCTTTGAATTAGAAGTTCCTTCTTTGGCTCTGCTACTTCAAGATACTGAAGTAGGAGATGAATATCATGCTGGCAGATTTAGTCAACTGGAACTCCTAGATGAGAAGCGCATTAATGCTTTGGAGCATCTTCGTGCCTACCAAAACAAGCTCAAACGAGCATATCTCAAGAAAGTTCATAATCGATCCTTTGAGATCGACGACCTCGTCTTAAAAGAAAATAAAAAAATACTAATGCAACTAAAGACCTTAAAGGCAAATTCGAGCCTAACTAGCTTGGGCCATATATTATCACTACTAAATTTGGATCAGGAGCATACAGATTAGCTACCTTAGATGGTAAAGATCTTAAAGAACCTATGAACATTATGCATCTTAAGCGCTATTATGCATAAATATGGTAATTTCATCACTGTATATATTATACATATTGTCTCATATTAGTAATTCATATAAAAATTTCAAAAAAATAGTAATATTATGTATTCTCTCAAATCATAAATTAAAATCAAAATATAAAAAAATCAAAATCATCAAAATCCTCAAAAACATCTTCTATTTTGCACCCATCAATTCTTGAAGTATTGCAGTTATATATATTTTCAGTTATTTTGGATAAATTAGCATTTATTTGGAATCCCTCACTTTCACACTCACATGAATAAATATCTTGATCTTATTTGGTATGATTATTAATCTCTCTTATATCGAAGTCCACAGTTGAATTAAATAAAGTTTTGAGCATAGAGAACTAGTCTTGTTATTTACTTGAACCAAGTACACCTTTTCACATTAAAATGATTTCATTGCAAATTCAAAACGATGCTACACTGTAGAAGTGGTCTCTTGAGCGAAAAGTTTCCCCTGCTATCCTATCATGCACATGGTCTAGAATCTTTGAGAATTGACAAAAGGACAAGCTCACCCCCGCCTGTAATAAAAATCCCTTGCTCTACAGCCAATCCGAGCAAGTATCCCTAGTATAGGAAGAAAAAAAAAAATTACTCAGAAGCATTATCATTTTGTACCATCTCAGCAATATTTCAGCATTATCTCAGTGTCAAGCAAATACAAAAAAAAATAGAAAAGGAAAAGAAAAGAAAAAGCAAAAAGCAATAAATCCCTTCCCCCCCTTTGAAAGAAAAGAAGGGTGAATGAGCTTGAATCCCTGGAATTCTCAATTATTCAAAAATCATGAGGTAAGCCCCATAACAGGTGGTTTGTGCCCAACCCGCTTGGCCTTGGGTAACTCCTAGCGTGGTGATATGTCTGTCACATTAGCGACCTTCTTTTGTACAGACCTATGTCCGCTCATGGATCAGCCTAGCTCTTGATGACCCGACTTACATAGTAGTCTCGGTACGGTTACATGCATATAAATCATGGTCAACGAACACTCATTTGGTTAATTCAAATTACTTGTATCAAATTATCTTGCTCAAAATTGGTAAATGAACAATACAATTGCACACACATTTGTGTTTGAGAGATTTTGTATCATTATGATAGATCAAGATCGGCAATGAACTCACATATGCACACGGGGTTCCTTATAAATGTCAAATTTGTCTTTGAGATAATTTAAAATATTTATGCAAATCTTCTGGAATAATTTGATTTTTTTTACTTGAGAATATTTGCTTAGCGTAAAATCAATTAAATACATTTTTTTTTCAAAAATCCAAAATTTTCTTGCAAAACATGTTCAAAATCTAGCAATAAAGTCACATTTATATTTTCGACTTTCGTGACGATGGTATAGTTCCTAAACCTAAATTGGAATTTTATGCCTAGTGCAAGTCCTCATTTTTATATTTTTTGTTTATCTCAAAATCAAAAATCAACTATGCAATAAAACTATTATATCAATTTCTTCTTTGGATTTCGCGATGATGGTATAAGTCTATACCTAAAATTCTATGCCTAGCGCAAACCATCGTTCTAATTTTATTTCCCATTTATTTAATCCATAAAAGCATATGGCTTAAATCATTATGTTACACAATTGTGCTTTAAAAAGAACGAAAACTTTCCTATTTCATTTCATTATGTCAACATTCATTTTTTTTGTGACGATGGTATAATTCCTAGGGAATTGTTCAAATTTCTATCATACTTAGGAATTTTATGCCTAGCAAAAATCATATTTTTAATATTTCATGCATAATACTTTCATGGAAATCTGAAAACAAATCATCACTATCATCATTTTTCATCATCACAACACAAAGTCTTAAGAAAGTCTCTTAAGCACCCTTTTACTTTTAGCAATATTTCTCTCATACCGGGATTAGCTTAATGACCTAGCGAGCGACGACTCCATGAAATGGTCATGTAACAACGACAATGTCCTTTGAAATTATTGTTAGAAGTCACTTTATTTTCATCAAAACACACCACAACAACCAGTTTGTTTACATCAGATTATTTCATTTAATTTTATAGCATGACATAAAATTATAATATTTTCAATGACATAATTACATGAATAGTCAATCAACAATTAAAATATTAAAGCATCATAAAACATATGCACAAGTCATATCACAAAAGAACATCATATATATATCAAGAAGTATATACATCATATCAAAACGGATTGGTATGCCACAATCTATACCCTGGCATACTCAATCATCTCAAAAAATAGTCTATGTACAATGTGCGTCTAGCCTCGAGAAGACCTCGAGCTCTCAACCTCATCTCCTCTCCCACCCTGAGGTGGAGGAGGTGGTCCCATCGAAGCCCGTCCTGTGTCGTGGGTCCTCGACGTCGATCGTGATGATGTCCTCGATGACCCCATCCTGATCGGCTCCGCAATGCCGACTGGCAACTGTATCCTCTGGCCCTCTAGAACCAGCTGGTAGTACACTCCCTAATAGAACGTGGTCTGAGCAACCGACCGTGCTAGCTCCAGAATGCTCGCCCCTCCGCTCCGAGCCCTGAGCCGTGTAGCCTCATCCTGTAGAGTCTGCACCCGAGCTCGTAGGTGGGCATTCTCCGCCCGAAGAGCCGCCATCTCGCTGCTCTCCCCCACCTCGACACCCTTGCCCCTATCGAGCGATGGTGGCCTATCCCTCTACTGAGAAGGGAGTCTCTCTCTCCTCTCCTCCCTCCTCTTTGACTGTTGTTGTCTCTCCAGAGCCTGTGGTGTTCTCCGACATCTCTCCTGAGGAGGTCATCGCTGATCCCTCCCTTCGTGACTCCTCGCTGCATCGATGGCAGCCTGGCGCCGCCTCTCCATCCGTTGCACTACAACGTGCATCGGACCCTGTGCCCTCATCATCCGAGGAGGGTGGATGCCTGCATACCAGGCATCATACCCATCTGCTACCCCTGCATCATCCCCATCCACTGGCTGAATGGGGGCATCATCAGCATCCTGACTCTAGAACCGCTGCATGTCTGGAGCCCCACTCAGTGTGGTGTTATCCCACACAGTCTGGGAGTACTCATAATCCCTAAGAGAAGGGATCCCCTACTGTAGACCGAACTGCCTCAAAACTCGGTCATAGCGATGGAGCTCTACCTCTCCTCGCTCTGTCCTCAACCATATGACTCGCCTGATGCGAGCCAACTCCTGTCCATCCTCTGCCCACCCTGGATGCTCTCTCCATGGTCTCCAGGTGATCCGATCTAGGGTGAGGTCATCCAACAACCTCCGAGATGTCGATAGATCTATCCACCGTTGTGACCCTCTCTAGAGCCACCAATAGAAAACCCGGGGTCTCTCCCGATCAACTCCTATTAGTGGAAGCCCTACCAGCCTCCGCACCGCAATGTGCTCCCAGCACCAAATCTGTAGCAATGATGTCAGCACCAGACATCGACCTCCCTTGTATACGACCCCGTAAAGGATCCTATACAACCGACACAATACAAAGCTGCCCTAAGCAAACCTGTATCCATGGTCTCTCATGTCATAGACCACATCTGAGAGTAGCCATGGTAATCTGCATCCACTCCGGTGGCATAGAAGAAGGCCACCCACCACCCCTACCAAAACTTGGGTCAACCGAGATGCCCAGGCATCCACCTCAAAGCCTCGATGTTCACTTCGCCCTTCTCCAGGGCGAAGCTTGGGTCACCGCACAATCTCATCATAGCATGGCCCTGATTGGCTGAAGGGGTCATGAATCGACCATGTATGGGGATCCTCAAGATCCTCCATACATCCTCTAGAGTGGGAGTCATCTCCCCTATCGATAGCCAGAAGCAGGACGACTCCGGATACCATCTCTCTACTAGGGCTGTCAGTAGCCCCATGTCTGTAGGAAGTTGTGGCATCTCCGCCACATGCTGCAGTCCTACCTCCGCTAGTCTGTCTCGCTTGACCTGATCGAGCATGGCTAAGTCATCCCTTAGACCTCCGTATTTCCACTCCCGACTCTTTAGTAATCCCCTCTACAAAATAAACAATAAAACAACAAAAATCATTAGTACATAATCATTAAAAAATCAATTAAAATTAAAATCATCCCATAAAAGTTTATATCGCCCATTATTGGACGATATCGTACCAAATTTAGACAAAATCATCTTTGTTCTTCAATTTGGGGATCGCCCCTTATTGGACGGGATCGCCCATATTTCTCCGATTTCGTCTAAGCGATATAGACAATCGATGATATAGGGACGATTTCGATGAAATTGGGACGATTTCATCCCGATGTCGTCGACGGCCTAAAAACGGCCGCGACGCCCAAAAACAATTAAAATTCAAATAAAAAATCAAGTAAATCAAGTTAAAAACATAGTACACTAGGTTTAGATCCTTACCCGCAACCCGCGCCGGACCTCTGTCGATCTGTGCACCATTTCCACCATTTCGCCTGTAGAGCTCTGAAACAATGAAAGTGAACAATAAAAATGAATTAGGGTTTTACCCTATTTTTCTTATTTTTATTTTTAAAATGACATTTTTTCAATTTTTGCTTTTTCGCGCTTTTACCTCAAACGTTCGATTTGGGTAAAAACTCGGAGGGGGCACCATAGTAAACAGTCATACGATTCGACCTAGAATCGTCGTCTAAAAAATGGAATAAATTTTTGCTTTCTCGTAAAGCGTAAAGAACTCGTCTTTAACGCATTTTCTTCAAAAAATTCGCTAAAGAGGGGGCAAAATGTAGCACCCTAAAATTGGTGCAGTTAAACCATCAGTAAAAAGTAAAAATTTGAATTTTAACCCCGAAACCGCCCGTTAACCGCTCACCTCATTTTTCGTGCCATTTTTAGAAGTTGTTTTGACCGTTGGACGATATCGTCGCCGATCTGACGATATCGTCCCAAATCGGACGAATTCGTCTGGAACAGAACGTCCAGACGATTTCGTCCCAAAACCAAATTTTCATAATTAGCTTCTGTTCCAACGACCTCTCCAACTTGGGCAGAAGCGTGTCTACGCGGTTGGAGATTCCCACGTTGAGGATCTCCCAGATTGGGATGATCCCCAACCTCCTAACCTCCCCCTAATCCTATATAAACTAGGATTTTTCCAGTTTATCCCCCTGGATCCCTCTGACTCCCTGATCTCCCATCATTCGCACTTGTGTTTTCAAGTTTTTGTTGCAGGATTTCACTGTGTTTCAGTCGGAGATAGCTCGGATCGTCGCAGGCGATTCAACCACAATTTCGGATGATCCTGTCAAGATCGACGATGATCTCGTACGATTGCAGATGATCTTGACTGCAATTCAGCTTGGGGGCAATCAGAGTCCCGAGTTTGCATTTTCTACCTCGTTTCTTTATTTATTGGTGCATTAGATTAATTTACTTTTATTTTACATCTTGGAGTTCACCTCATTTAGCATAATTGCATGATAAAATTCAAAATAAGTTACCAAAACATTGCATCTCATTTAATTTGATATCTGGATTTGTTATTTAAACATCTACACTCTCATTTCTATCACTTTGCATCATTCTTGCAATAGTATTTTTGGTTTTTGGTGTCTGTTTTCTTGATTGCAGGTTTCTGATGAATTCGTCAGGTCGCTGACGATCCTGGGTGATCTTAGATGATCGACTATGATTTGGGATGATTCTGTACAATTACAGATGATCCTGTCATATCCGGGATGATCTGGACTCCTACAAGCTTCAGAATCTTCATCAGACATCAGAAATCAGGTGTACTCTTCTCCATTTAACATATTCTCTCGCATTTAATCGCATTAGGATTCATTTATGTTTGTTGTCTTCATATAAATCAGAATTGTCATATAGAATAGCTTAGCTTCATTTTGGCCAACCTAGGAATCGGAATGATTGAACATAAAATGAACAAATCAAACCCATTCTCAACCTAGGCATGGAAACTGCCACTCAAAGTTTCCCGGTGAACCCCACCATCCGTCAAAAATTCACCTTTATACCCCTCCCCCGAGAGGCGCGACCTTCAAAGGGCCTCTCCGTCCGAGGTATTGTTCCATCCTTTTCGCATCCCCCTTCCGGGCATGGATCCTTTAGCCTGAAGGTAAGGGTGCGAAAAATTTGGGCGATACACACCTACTACATACAATGACAACAAACATTATAATATAAAATTCGTGAAACACTACATACCACATGAACTATAAAAACACATAATAAATACAAAACACCCTACCACATAACACATGACAACTAACATTAAACAAAAATAATTACTTTAATATAATAACACTAAAAACATAACATATCTAATCTATATTAATAACAAAACATTACATAAAAAAACAATGAAAACATAAGAAACCACAACACTTATTACCATGATTAAGAGAGCAAACTCATAAACCCAAAAAAAAATTAATTTTTTAATTATTAATGACAAAGTAACCAAACAAGCACTACTCAAAAACTTCAGATCATAAGATGAAATTTGATAGTGCAATTTGCCATAAGACAAGTCACATAAAGATGAATATTCTTGATATTCCAAAGGTGACAACATGAACCATAAATGCAGGCAATACTTTGGAATCAACTTTCAAATTTCAAACTAAGGCAATACTTTGGCATCAACTTTCAAATTTCAAGTGGATCCCCAAATTTTGGGGTCGTTGTAAAGGAATCACAACATGCCCCCCTTACGGGGTTTGGTCAAACCAATTGGTCTACACCTCAAACCTAGGAAGGATATCTTGTAGGCCACATTTTCCATTATTTTTGTTTGTTAATCCTCTATATCACCTTGCTTCAAGCATCCAACCCATTATTTGTCTACCTATCCCCATCATGGCCTTAGGGTAAGCCCAAATAATTGACTCAATTTAACCACAACCCTGTCTCAACCCTTATGCTTTGGAGCTTGATGAAATGAGGAGTATGATGAGGATATTCTCTAATGAGATCATTACCTTTAAGAGGTAATATAATGCTCAAAAATTCCTATTAAAATTACCCAAAGCCTCCTTTTCAATCAGGAAATAAATTTTTTTCACCTCCTCCAAATGGGTATCAAAAGCCTCTACTTTCAACCAATAAAAGTGATGGTCATACATAAGCCCTAACTTAACAAATAGTACTTGTACCATTCCCAGTCTAACAGATTTCTCCAAACCTAGTTTGGGGTATGATCACCACACAAAATCCTAGTGTATGGTATTGTTCTACTTCAAATTTTTACCCCTTTGACCCTCATGTCGGAAGTGATTCTTAGGCAGTTGGAACGACCCTACCAAATTATACATCCACTCTGTATACATAGTTGAAAACCCATATGTTAAGAACCTATGAATAGCCTTTTACCATGTCACCAGGGGCCAATTTCTCAACTCTAGAGTAGACCTTAGTTACCTGGGACAAAGTGGAAGCATGTGCCATGCAAGACATAGTAGGTCTATCAACTCCTAAGTGACCATGATTTTGGTTGGATTACATAACATGAGCTAATAGGAAAGCTATTGAAGAACAAGGAAGTTCATGAGCTAATAATCATAAAAAGATCCTGATGCAATATTTGCCATATAATTGAGCTTGAATAGTTCTGATATTTGCAATAATATCCTTGGAGCCTCCAAAGAAGCCCATTTAGAACCACTAAGACCCCTCCCAACAATAGAAAATTCTATGTCTCCAATGTCATTAAGAATTATCCTAAAGACTTCTTCCATTAGATCTTTCAATGTGGTGGATCATTTGAAGAATTTTGTAATTGCAATGCCCCTCTAGGATGTCCCCTCAATGCCTAAGTAGATGAAACACTTAGAGGAAGCATTGCAAAAGTATAATAATATGGGCAAGCAAAAGGTACTCAAAGTTTTGCATGTGTATGACCCAAGCTTGGGCATTGACACTATGCACCAAACTGAATTTATTCACCCTGATGGGATGGGTGGTGACTACTCCATAGAATAATATGAATCCAAACGAAGTTGTTTGATGTCTCTGCTAGTCATAGTGGGATTGAAGTAGGAGGTATTTGAACATATGGGAATAGGAACATATTTGATCAAAGAAGAATAACATCAGGTTCTTGAACTAGGTGTAGAAGTGATAGAGTAGGCATATGGAAATTATACTTTGATAGGATCAAAAGCAAAAAGGAAGCAAATATCAGTATTTTCCTGATATCACCAAAGGAAACAAAGATCTTGAATTCGTATAGGTTGTAGTTCAATTACACAAATAATTTCATTAAATATGAAGGCTTGGTGCTTGACCTCCACCTTGCCAAGAAGAAGAGCATCAAAATATTGCAAGTATTCAATGACATGGAGCTAGTAGTCAAACAGGTAAGATCTTAATGCCTTGCCAAAAAAAGGTTGATGAGGGCTAATAGGCATCAAGTTTGGAATATAATAAAAGCTTTTGATGTCATAAACATCAAATTCCTCCCTAGAACTTAAAATATAGATGCAGACCACATGGTCATCATTTGATTCTATAGATGACCTAATCCAAAATGAATGGCATGTGAAGATGATAGTCAGACCAACTATCCTCGATAATGATACCCATTGGTAGGTGTTTAATAGTAATGAACATATTGTCTATTTTATATTATAAGAGTCTAATTTTTTTAGAAAATTAGGTTCCCACCTCAAAGAAGCGTATGATGATTAGATTATACAATTAAGGTCCAATAAGCTTCCCAAGGGGCTTGTCACATTAAAATATTTTTTATCCTTGATGACCATTTTGGAGGAAAAAGGAGATGACAATTGATAAGGGAGATTATTATAAAAATGTGTGATCCAAAATCAAATGCTAAAATTTAGAAAGGTTTCCACCTTACCAAAAAAATAAACCCTCATACATATATGTTAGAAGTACAGTGGTGTAATGACATGGAGTTATGAGGATCTAAGAGGATATGCCACAAGCATCATTCAACACACCATTGAGCTCACCCTAGACACAACCAATAAGGTAAAAATAGAGGTTCATGAACCCCAAAATAGAGTGTCTCATAAGGAGGGAGCTAGATAATTTGATTGAGTCATGAATCATATACCCCATCAAATACACCACATGGTTCTCTAACCTAGTACCAGTGAGAAAGAAGAATAGTGATATCAGACTATGTATTGACTTTTGAGACTTGAATAAGATCTCATTAAAAGATCACTACCCCATGCCTTCAGTGGACCAAATCCTATAGACCATCCCTAGCTCTGAAATATTCTTCCTCTTAGAACATTTTTAGGATATAACTAGGTATAGGTAAACGATGAAGACCAGCACATAATTACTTTTACCACCAAATGGGGAATGCTTACTTACAAACGAATACCTTTTATATTGTCTAATACTGGTGTCACATTTTAGATAGCCATGGATATTGCTTTCAAGAACCTTATTAACAAAATTATCCTGATTTACCTTGATGAGTTCATTGTCTTCTCTAAGTAGAAAGGGGATCACACGATGCACCTAGAAGAAGTCTTCAAGTGATGTCAAGATTTTGGGGTATGTCTAAATCCTAAGAAATATATTTTTTGTGTTTCTCAAGATAAAATTCTTGTGCATTTCATTTCCAAGGGAGGTGTCACTATCAACCCTAAAAGGATTTGGGTCATAACCAATCTTATGTTGCCTCAACATAAGAAGACCCTCCAATATTTCTTCGAAGACATTTATTCTATATTTTTTTGGCAACATCAAACCAATGATCCTTATGATAAAAAAGGACCAGTAATTCAAGGTATTGAGGAAGGGAAGAAATCATTCAAATAAATTAAGAAAGTTATAACGGAAGACCCAATGCTAGCAAATCCAAATTTCAACAAATAATTCATCCTCTTATATTTTGGGGAGAACATAGCATTGATGCCCTACTCAGCCAAAAGGGTGGTGATCAACATGAACATATAATCACCTTCTTCAGTAAAACTCTAAAAGGCTATGAAGAAAGATATAACTTTGTCAAAAGTAGGTATACACTCTGATTAGAGCATTGAATAAGTTTAAGCACTTGGTCTCAAGTAATAATATCTTTGTGCATGTCATCCACTAAAGTATAAATAAGTATATAATGGGGGAGAGAAATTAGCAAAAATAAGAAAGGATGAATTACTAAGATCTTGGAGTTTGACATAGAGATAAAACCTATTAACCTGGTCAAGGGGAGGGCCTTGTGTTAAAGATGGAGGAAGATGTGGCTAACAAGGAAGTGGATAAATGCATGTGTCTAATCAATGAGGAAGAAGAAGAACTAGATTGGGTAGGCCATAGGGTTAGATGTATGCATTAAGGTTAATATCCACCTAGATTGGATAAAGCTAAAAGGTAAGATTTTCAACTCTAGAATGCCCACTTTGTTCTAATTGGAGGGGTTCTTTTCCAAAGAAATTTTTATGGTATCCTTTTAAGGTGTATTAGAACATATCAAACTCAACGATTACTTCTATAATTTCATTAGGGCTTCTTGGGAGGTTATTTCTTGGCCCAAACCATCACTACCAAGATCATGAACATTTATTATTATTTGCCCACTATGTTTATGGATGCGTGCCAGTGGGTGAGAAAATGTGGCGAATGTAAATCCTTCATTGGAAGGAAGAGGAATGTAATATTTTTCTTGAATCCTATAATAACTGATAAGCCTATAAGTGAAGGACATAAGTGAATTCTCATTGCTACAAACTACTTTACTATATGGACCAAGGCAATGTCATTAAAGGAGGTAACTAAAAGGGTAATAATCTATTTCTTGAAGGAAATCATAACTCGATTTGAGGCTCCCAATATTGTCATCATTGATAACACCAAAGAATTCATAGGAGCTAAGCTCACTCAATTTACTCACCAACATGGCATATATAAAAGTTACCTCAAGTTATTATACCCAAAGGAAAGGATTGGTTGAGTCCACTAACAAAAAGTTGATTAAGATATTGAAAAGAGTTGGATCCAACAATGAGATAAGCCTTATAGACCTATAAGATTACTCCAAAAAAGGTGATAGGATTCTTCCCTTACAAATTGGTTTACGAAAGGGAAGCTAGGATCCCCATCTCCATAGAGTTACCAGCCCTACAATTACTCCATCAACTAAAAATCTTGGAAAATGATGTTGTGATAGTGAGGATGGGATAACTACTCAAAACTAAAGAACAAAGAGAGATGGTTTGGGAACGATTACTAAAGCATCAATAAGTGAGTAAGGCATGGTTTTACAAGAGAGTAACTCCCCAAAACTTTAAGGTTGGTGACTGTGTACTTAATTTGGATGAAGATAGAATTAAATCAGGTTGTCATACCAAGTTTGATGCCATATGGAGCAACCCTTACATTATTATCGCTTGAAAGGTCAAAAATGCATTTGAATTATCAATAGTAGATGATGATGCCTTGCAAATTTCCATAAATGGGATTTACTTGAAGGGATTTCCATAGAATTTTTCTTAAAAAGGAGGAGAGGAAAAATATAATTATATATATATATTATATTTTAATGGAAAAATATTTTGTTGCAAGTAGCACTTGGTGAGAATAGGCTCAGAACCACTAGACGATTGGAGGTTGCAGACAGTTGGAGTTAACAAGCCATTCAAATTTGAGGTAAAAAAATACAACCAAAGAGCAAGGATGGATAAAAATTCTAGGCTAATGTTAACCAACTAATGCATGAAGTAAATGGTTGTGGTCTCACGAATAGGCAATCATCCTGAAGTAAAATGCCAAAGCATGAAAAGTATAAGCCTACACTTGGAGATGCGGTTTCTCAAAATTATCATCAACAACTTGGAGGTAATTTAATCAAGATATGGAATGATGACCATAGCTCATGTAAGGTGGATATAAATCTAATATGGAATATAGCTATCCCCTTCTTACTAAGCTCAAGGAGGTGCGCCACATGAAACAAATCTAGCACCAAAGGTGAGGGTAATGATTTTCTACATCACTACAATAAGGGTAAGATTTAAATTGTAAAATATTTAAAATAGATTGATGCATAAATTCACATAAGGTGGGTTTGATGCAGGTTGGTATCACTACCCTAAGAGAAAATTCTATAGAAGATCAACTTATGTTCATTTATTTAGAAGACTAGAGCCACCAAGTAAGCCAATATTATGATGTGTCCTTCCTTTTTCTTTTGAGATCATTTTGATAACTCCATACCCAATAGGTAAGAATCCCAATTTATGGATCCCTTGTCCCCTACAAGTAAGGGATTCCCTATAAGTCTCCAAATTTGTAGTGAAAATTCACTACATGTAGCCACCTTATGGCTCACACCACAAGGATCCCAAGGAGTTTGGTCAAAGAAATTATTCAATGGATATTTGAAGCAAGCCCAAAGGGTCCTAAGTGGTGGCCATGTTGATTATCCATCCCTAGTGACTAGTAGCTTACATTGTCCTCAACAATGTTTTTAGTGATATATAAGTTGAGCCCCACCTAAGGGAAGAGTCAAGAAGCTTTTTTTATGATAACTAAAATTACTCTTTCATTGGTAGAGGTGTGATCCATACAGAGGTTTTGGGTCAATCCAGCTTCCCCATGGAAAAACTTGTAAACTTGGGAACTACCCACATCTGCTGGGCTTGATATCCTCCTCCTCGATATCCATCATTTATCCACCACACTAGAATATATGAGAGGGAGGAATTCAAAACCACCCTTGGGATAAATAAGGAAGGCACTATCACAAATACTTGGTCTTAGAATGTGGGGACACTAGTTGAGCTCTACCCCTTAACACCAATGGTCCTAAACTAAATGAGCATGTAGCCATTTTGGAGCACTTTAAATCCCTAATTCATGAGAAACATCCAATTTAAAATCCATTATGGACATTTTGGAGCACCGTGAAGTCTCCTATAGATTTTGGCAATGAAAAAAGAAGAGGGAGAATATCAAATGTTGAGCATCAAAAAATTAAAACTGATAATGACATTGCCAATGGAAAACAAAGAACCTTGTTTCAACAAGGTTATTCCGGGTTCTGAAGACAACAAATTAGGAAAACCCCCTCAAGGGAGGGGGAGAGGAAGAAATCCCAAACAATCTAAATGAAGTTCCTCTCATGGAACGTGAGAGGCCTCAATGGCCTGCCCAAACACAGGGAAGTCGGTGCAATAAGAAATCAAGTGAATCCAACTATTATCATGTTGCAAGAAACAAAAACTGATGAGATTCAGTCAAAAAAATAGCAAAAAAAATCTGGAATCAAGGGGAGATGGTTTGCAAATCATCCAGAGGAGCATCTGGAGGCCTTATGACTTTGTGGGATCCCCGGATAGTAGAAGGCACCATTATTCAGAAAGATGACAGGGTTCTTAGTGTTTTATTTAAGGAAATAAATAGCAACAGGTCGTGGATCCTTTCAAATATTTATGCCCCGACTTCAATTCAAGGGAGAGCTCTACTGTGGGAGTACTTAGGCAATCTGAGTGAAATCTTCCATAATGTCCCCTGGATTCTGGTTGGGGATTTTAACACTCCTCTTTACCCTTCAGACAAAATGGGTGGAAATGGACCACCTATCAGGAGCATGGATGAGTTCAATGACTTTGTGAACTCCAACATGTTGATGGATGTAAAACTTAGAGGAGCGAATTATACCTGGAGCAATCGGCGGATAGGGTGTCATCTCATTCAAGAAAGGCTTGATAGGTTTTTTCTATCAAAGGAGGCTACAACTTTGTTCGGTGATTCTACCCTGCAAGCCCTTCCTAAAATTGCCTCTGATCATAATCCCATTTTGTTGGAGATCCCTAACTCTCTGTCCTTCAAGAAACCTTTCAGATTTCAATCTATGTGGATCAAACATTCCAGTTTCAGAGATAACTTAAGTCAGTGGTGGCAGTAGCCTGTCAGGGGTAGTGCAACTTTTAAACTTGCTGGCAAATTAAAGTTTGTTAAGGAAAAGCTTCGAACTTGGAACAAAGAGGTCTTTGGGAACCTCTTTGAAAATAAAAAATAGGTTGTTGAAAGTTTGAAGATAATTGATCAGAGGATCCAACATGGTGATGCTGATGAAACTACTAGGCCGGGAGGAACGAACAAAACTAGCAGAGTTTCATAACATTTTGGCCTGTGAGGAAATCTATTGGAGGCAAAAATCAAGGGCTCTTTGGTTGAAATATGGAGATTCAAATTCCAAGTTTTTTCACGTCACCACGCTTAGAAACAGAAGCAATAACAAGATAAATTTTAAAAAAAAAGCAGATGGTTCTATTACTCAAGACTTAACAGAAATCAGAAAGGAGGCAGTAACTTATTTCAATTCTATCCTTGGTCAGGAATCACAGTGCAATGAGGAGGCCAAAGATATTCTCTTGCAATCCATTCCTAGCATAATAAATGAGGATATAAACCTTAAGCTTCTAGCTCCCTTTTCTGATGAGGAAATTAAGGAAGCCTTGTTTAGCATGGAGCCAGACAAAGCCCCGGGACCCGACGACTTTCCCCCTCATTTCTATCAAGATTTTTGGGACATCGTAAGTGAGGATGTAATTTTTGTTGTCAGAGAATTCCAAGCAAGCAATCATATCCCAAAAGGTATCAACTCTACTTTTATTTCTCTAATTCCTAAGAAGCAAACCCCTGAATCTATGGCTGACTTCAGGCCAATCAGTCTGTGCAATGTTTCTTACAAGATCCTAACTAAAGCCATTGCAAATAGAATGAGAGATATTCTGCCCCGCATCATAGATCCATGCCAGGGAAGCTCTGTCTAGGGTAGGTCAATCTTGGATGGAGTTATCATAGTTCATGAAGCTCTGCACTCTGCTCATAAGACTAACAGGTCTATTTTTGCCCTCAAGCTTGATATGAACAAAGCATTTGATAGAGCTAAATTGGGACTTTCTGATTGTTGTCCTCCTTAAGTTTGGTTTTCACCACCAATGGGTTAATTTGATCAAAGAATGTATTTCTAAAGCATGGTTCTCGATTCTAGTTAATGGAACAACTGCTGGTTACTTTCAAAGTCGCAGAGGAATTCGGTAGGGGGACCCTATCAGCCCCATGTTATTCATCATTGTGGTAGAAGCTTTAGGCAGAACCATAAAAAATGCTTGCAGTTCAAGGCTAATATCGGGAATCAAGGCAACATCTCTCACTAGGGTTGTTTCTCACCAACAATTCATCGATGATACCCTTATATTGACTAAGGCATCAGTGGTTGAGGCCAAAATAATTAAATACATCCTGCAACTCTACGAGGACGTTGTTGGTCAGAAAGTTAATTTCAGTAAAAGCAAGTTATATTTCTTGAACACCCCCATTCAGAGGCAAGGAAGGATTGCAAAAATTTTAGGGTGTGATATAGCAAACCTCCCCACTTCGTATCTTGGTCTCCCTCTTTTCATTGGTTCTCCGAGAGAGTCAATGTGGGACAGGGTTATTGAAAGAATTCAAAAAAAACTTGTTGGATGGAAAGGTCATCTTCTATCTCAAGCAGGAAAGTTGACCCTCACTAAGGCCTCTCTTCAGAGCATTCCAGTCTATTTCCTCTCCATTTTCAAAGCCCCTGTGAAGGTTTTCCAAAAAATTGAGAAACTCCAAAAAGAATTTTTATGGACTGGATCAGAGGAGAAAAAAAGGATACACCTTGTAGGATGGACCAAAGTGTGCAGACCCAGGGAAAATGGGGGCTTAGGTCTGAGGAGAATTGCTCATATAAATTTAGCTTTACTAGCTAAGCAGGCATGGCGTCTCATTTCTGGTGAAGAAAATGAATGGACAACTATCATCAAACGAAAGTATCTTCAAAATATGGAATTTCTAAGTGACTCAGTTCCAATCAGAGGTTCTGCTTTTTGGAAAGCAATTCTTAATTGTAAGGAAATCATCAAAAAAGGTTTAAGATGGGTTTTAGGCAATGGTGAGAGGATAAATTGTTGGAATGATAGGTGGGCTAAGGACGAACCACTGACGCAATATCCTAACTTAGCCCGAATCAGAGATATCACAGAAGAACTCATTGGCAGAAAAGTCTTCGATTATATGGTTGAGGACAGAGGTAGAATGAAGTGGAAACAAATAAGAATTCAGGGATTTCAAGCGGAATCAAATGATCTTTGTAACATTCTCGGGCAACAGTTTATCCCCATGAGACCCAAGGAAGATCAAGTGACCTGGGCTCCTACGAAAAATGGGCAGTTCATTGTTAAATCAGCTTACAAGCTTCTGCTTGATGACGAGGATTTTGTCCTCCAAAAGGACTTAGTTTGGATAAAAAATTTAATTCCAAAAATTGTAGTCTTTTCATGGTTGGTTATCCAAGGAAGAATTCTAACCATTGATAATATGATGCGTAAAGGTATTTGTATCACTAATCGTTGTTATCTGTGCAGGGCTAATTGGGAGACCATTTATCACATTTTCCTTGAGTGCCCTTTTTCCTTGACTGTCCTAAGTGGGGTTTTTCAGGCCTTCAATATTTCATGGGTTAAACCAGCCATCGTACTTGATTTGTTCATCCAGTGGCCTTACCCCTTTTCAAGCCAAAGACTTAGATACATGTGGAAAATTTGTCTCAATCACTATCTTTGGTAGGTGTGGTTAGAAAGGAACCATAGAGTCTTTAATGAGTCTATCCATGATCATCAAACTATCATTGCCAGGATCCTATCCTTTGCCAACGAGAATGTGAACCTTATCCCTTTTGATAGTTGTAAACCTCATCTACAGGAGACCACGATTGCTCAATATTTAAGCTTAACCTTGTTAGATGAGTCTGTGCCTAGGGTAGTCAACCCCAGAGCCAATGTTAAGTGGTCTCCACCTCCTACGGGTTGGTTTAAGCTTAATTTTGATGGAGCAGCTAAGGACAATCCTGGCAGAGCAGGCGCTGGTGGCATTGTGCGAGATCATAATGGGAATATGATGCTTGCATTTTTTGAATATTTGGGAACAAGGACGAACAACGAAGCTGAAGCTAGAGCTATGTGGAGAGGCCTTCAAATGACTCAAGACTTAGAAGGCAATTTGATCGTAGAAGGAGACTCTATGCATGTTATAAATCTCCTCAATAATTGGAAAACACCTCCTTGGAGGATTAAAACAATTGTTGAAGAGGCTAGGATCCTTTTCCAGGGAAGACAGGACAGAAAAGCCCAACATGTCTTTCGGGAAGCTAACAAAATTGTTGATAAGCTGGCCAATTTGGGTGTCGATGGTGATGAACTTTTCAAATGGGAACACGGTGTCCCGAGTGAAGTAGAGGAGCTTATTCAACAAGAATGCCAAGAATGATAGTCGAATTTACCAACAGGGAAGGCACTGTAAGTTCGAAGGCTAGGAGTATTCCCGTCTCTTTTTTGAATTGGACTCACAATAAAAATTATCTGAGTTGTCAGTCTTCGTGGATGTTGCTTGGAAATACCACAAAGACTAATGGGGACAGTCACATGTCAGATAACATGGCTCCTAGTCATCTTAGTAATTTGAGGTTGGTTGATAATCACAGGGAAGGAAAGAAACGACAATATAAGACTTCGAACCAAAGCCACGTGGACCACCAGATAGCCACCGCCATAAATCTAGCCAGCAGGTTCACTTCTCCAAGGCTGATTGGCCAAGATAGTATGTGGTACCAAAGCATGTCATATACGGAAGAAAGCAATTACCAAAGAATTATTAAGAGTAATTGTCAATACAGAGCTTGTGGGAGTTTTTTTCAGTACTCTGCTATGTGTGTCTGCAGCTTTTTGTTTCTCCATTGTCTCAAGGAAGGGATCCGTGTCTGTTTCTTTTTTGTAATTATGATGCATGTGTGTTTTCTCGGGGTATACCCAAAATGTTGTATGGGAAGTTTCTTTTTGATAATAGGCTATGTGCCTTACCGGATGTAATGGCTTTGGCGGCATGTAGATTTTACATATATAGGATCCTTAGTAAGGATATGTTCATCAACAACCCTGGGCTGATTTTTGTAAAAGGTTTTGGGTCAACTTGTAAAACCCGGTATTAATGCTATAGTATCTTATCTACCAAAAAAAAATCCATGATGAACATCAATTTTTGGACATGAATAAATTTAGATAAGTAGCAAGTTCACATTAGTCATTGGATCCTTTATCAATAGTTAGCACTCTTTTTCACCTAAAGTAGAAGGCCATGATCACCCAACCCATGTTGACCATCAAATATTTAATAAATGGTTAGCTCTCTTTTTTACCTAATATAAACAATCATGATCAGTGGACACACACTAACCATTGGATCTTTCATCAAAGGTCAGTGCCCCTTTTCGCCCTAAGCAAGTTGCTAAGGAGCACGAAAGTCTATAGGACCTCAATATTTCATTTGATGGTCCATGCTTCTCTCTTTGATGAAGGCCCATCCAATAAGTAAGATGCCCTACCTTAGACATGGATAGGACATTTGGTGATCATTAGGGAGGAGGCAAATGCAACATGGAGGAGCAATAAAAAAAGCTAATTACTGGCCAGAAAGGGATCTCGTCTCAACATGGATACATGGTGACTGTTTGTGAGCTAGGGAAGGTAACACAAGGGGCAATTAAGGAATACTCAATATTGGCCACAAAATTTGATTTTTGTGACCCATCCAGTCACAATAATGTGTGTGGTAGTTTTACCAACTGCTCACCATATGAGTAAGCCTACCCTACCAACTTGCACCAATAAAAAATACCATACTAGCAATATGAGTCGACAAGATATCCCATAAAGAAGACAAAAACATGGGAGAGCTTTGATGTATAGATCCTCACACCAGATGATAATTAATAATGCAACCACCCTCTAAGCATCATAGCAATGGGTGATGCTATAAATGACTCCTCATATGAGGTCCTAGAAACATCCAACATTAATGGCTATATATCTAGAGACCTTGAGGTAACCAAATTCAAGGGTAGAAATATCTCAGTTGTAGAATAGAAAATTCTTAGAAGGATTTTGGAGGGAAAATACCCTCAATGTCGACCTACAAATAGGCCTATAGAATGAATTGTAAGGCATTGGAAGTTGCTTTGTGATGCCCAATATCTATCATTGTATGCTATTCCTTTCACCTCTTCTCATATATATAAGCAAGACTTAATCTTTGAGTTATTATCTAAGGAGCATCGAGCCTCTTTTAGTTGCATGCCTTTGTAATTTCCTAATGCATCAATGGAAGCCTTGATAGGTCAAGATACTCTAAGGCAACAACAAGTACAAATAAGAGGAATGCAATGAAAGATATCAAAAATCAAGAAATACCTAATTCCACATGGTTTGCATTAGGGATTTCAAGATGCGGTGATGTGGAGAACAACTCCTAGAACCATCTTGTGGTCCCTAAAAGTTATGTTTTAAAATTGTGTAGCAGGAGGTATAGAACATTTATGTCTTCTATTTAGAATAATGAAAAATGAATCTCATACAAAAAACATAAACACAATTATCAATTATGATGTAAATGTATGAGCTATGCTATAAACTATATGGCTCTTATATTAAGTTGAAAGCAAATTGTTATGTTATTGCAATAGGAAAAAAATGTGTCTATAGATGTTGAAAGTGTAATCTGAATTATGACCAAGGTCAAAATTATATTATGAAATTTTGCATAGGCACATGGGCAATCAATGTACAAACATATTTTATTTACTATATTATTTTGTTATGCAATCCCTATAGGTCGTGGTGAACCTTGTTATGATTAAAACCATATTATAACTTGTAATTAATCCAAAGCCCTCTTATTATGTCAGCTTATGTAGTTGGGTTTTAATAATCGTATAATTACCCTCACCAATCCATCCATTGCATTAGAGTGTTATGATTCTTATCTAGTGATAATATAATTATTATTTATGGTGCCTTTAGGTGCACACAATATATTTCTCTTTTTTTGTCCTCTTTACACTTTTTGTATAATACTTGAGTGGATGGATTGTTTCCATTAATTTCTAGAAATATATGTAAATTCCAACATGGAGTAAGAGCAAGTATAAAATAACATCACTTGTTCATATAGAAATATTGTGAATTGCTTTTCAAGACTTCATAAGCATCCTCAGCGTAAGAGGAAGAGAGAATAAATATAGTCCTTCCCTTTGAAGTTTTTGGATATATTTTTCCAACTCTAATATTTACATTTTTAGCATCAAGGTATTTTTATCTTTTGCATGAAAATTCATATTTTATTTGGTGTGATGAGTTTCTTGTTTTCTCATAGAGAAGCTACGGTGTGAATTATCTTTCTTGACATTAAATGACATGATTTTCCTTAAGAGCTACGATGTGAATTATCTTTCTTGACATTAAGGGAGGTCAAGGAAGATAATTAAAAGTTAGGAATAGTTAAGGCTTATGATGTGGATGGGCTATGAGAAGAATACTTAAAATTAAGAGTAGACGACTTAGCACCACACACCAATATGAAATTCAACAACATCATTAAGCATGGTTTTCCAAGGGATTGGACAACAAGTCTAACTATACTTCTCTTCAAGGGTGGACACGTAAATAAACCATCAAATTAACAAACCATCATGGTTAATCCCCTCTTTGCAAAGGCATTTGGAAGTATAATTAAAATTAGAATCAACAAATAGATAAAAAAAATACAAAAGTATAAGTAGGTTTCACAAAAAAACACGTGGTAATAGACCAAATTATCACTTGAAGCATATTATCAATAAAATATGGAATGAAAAATAAGACGTCTAGTATTGTTTTTTGGACTATAAGAAAGCTTTTGATACAATTTTTAGAAGTCAACTATGGAGTAGAATGGAAGACTTAGGCATACTAGAAAAGTATACAACAACAATACTAAAGAGTCTATGAGGAGGTCCAACTAAAATTATAATGCAAGTAGGATTTTCATAATGCTTTAGAAGTGATATAGGGGTTAAACAAATGTGTCCAATATAACATATGTTATTTGGTTTTTATATTGAAAAATTAGAATAATAACTAATTTGAATGAAGGGGATGATGTTCATTTGGGAAGATATGTGTTGAGACTTATTTTGTATGCAAATGATCTCATTTTGATTGTAAGGTTGACATATGGCTTGAGAGAGTATTTGAAGGTCTCAAAGCACTTTCGCAAAGAGTAAGCATGTAAAAAAAATACCAAAAAAACCAAGATTGCAATCTTCTCCAATAAAAAAAAAAATAATCAATTAAGTTTTTATTTTGAGGGGTTCTTTTCAAAGAAGTAACAAACTATAAATATCTTGGAATAGACTTTAGTAATTAACTTAGTTGGAAACTTGTAGAATGAAGAGAATATTGGGAGGATAGAGCACTTTTCACATTATAAAATTAAAGTAGAGAGGTTGAACTATGCGTTTGGAAAACTATATGGATTTTATTTAGGCTATTAGTGGTACCAATATTGTATGGGAGTGAAGTGTGGGCTAGCAACAAATCAGATTCAAAATGAAGATAAATAGAGAGGATTTAGAAATATCTAATTACAAATAAATTCAAAATGAAAGAGTCAGATCCATATGATATTCTCTAAAAAAAACATGTACCTTATTTATAGAAGCAATTGATACGATTTATCTTCTAGGATGTCTAAAAAAATCAAATAGATGGTCTAAAGTTGTAAGAGAAGAAGATCTAAACAAAATAAAAAATATATGGATGAAGCAAAACAAGTAAATGAAGAAATGGAATATTAACTTGTATGAATGCCCAAATAATAACAAAGACATAAAGGTATTTTTAAGAGAAAATACAAAGCAACTATGTGGGAAAAAGATATTAAGGAAGAGAGAATATTATCTTGTTGAATTTAACCCAATAAATGATGAATACCAAAAGGCCTATATAGGGGTAAACATCAATTAGAAAGCAAATATATTCATGGTCTAGTTAAGGACTAGCTCACACCAACTTAAATGTAAAACATGCATATGAAAGTGACTAAAAGAGGAATAGGACTAGAGGATATATACCTTTTGTACTTCAAGAGAATTTGAGATATAGAAGCATTTTATTTTACAATGTGATGCATATAGAGGAGACCTAGGTTCCAATCCCACGGGCTTGCCCATGCACATACAGTAGCCCGATCCAATTCCTCTGAGCGGTGTGCCAGATTGATGACGACGGTGCAACCTCTGTGCATCCGACTGTCCCCATCTCATGTCGGGTTACCATGTATCAGGACGATGGAAGTCCTGGAAGCCTTCGTAGATAGTTTGAACCCTACTAGTTGTGCTGGTAGTTACTAAAAATCATGATTGTAACCATTGCTTCTATATACCAAAAAAAAAGATATTTGAGCTACCTATATTGATACTCTAGCAGTGGAATTGTTGTAAGAGTTGTTTGAAGTGGATAAAGTAGATAAAATAGAGTTCATCATCAAAATTAGTAACAAAAGATCTATATTATAGAAATAAAAAATAATTGGATTTACTTTTAGGGTTGGCAACCACATCTCTTTCTAAAGTTCCTATCCCATAGTTTTATTTTAGCCTTATAGACATTAAAAACCTTCTATTATATTCTATTCTATAGCAAAATGATAACTATTGTTACTAATAGCATTGCCTTTAAGAAGTTCAAAATTTTTAAAACATTATTATATGAGCCTCTTATTAGATTTTTAAAACACTCTTATTAGGTTTTCTTCCACTCTCATTTAGATCCATTAGAACATAATTAATGGATTTTCTAAGAGATCAAATTTTTATTGAATTCTTCATATTATTTTCACAAGTTAAACTCATGAATTTTATTCTCACCATTATTTCCCTTGTATCCCTCTCATTCTTCTTTATCCAAACTCTTCTTGACACACACCACCCATTCTTTCATATGATTTGTATCAAAGACTTGTTTGAGATGCCAAGTCTCTAACAATCCCTTTTACAACTCACACATAGGTCTAACAATCCTATAGTTATTGTTGTCCATCATTTTTTTCAATTTATTATTATCACTACAAGAGACCATTTCTAGACACCATATGTCTCTATATCATCTTTTTACAAAATTTAAAAATCCAACTTTTGATAACTTTAACTACTCAAATTAAAGCCTTCCTTAGGCCCAACAACTTCACTATTTGATGAGCATCGAAAGGGATGGAAATATCTCTATTTTATCTTCTTTTAATTCTATTATGACAACTACATATCCATCCCCCATAATTCAAGTGTTCTCTTTTTTCCCCCTCTTTTCATAAATAAAGACACTAATAAAAGGTCCTTCAAATACCCTTTTGCTTATCTCATTACTCTACCTTGAACTTTTTATTCATTTCACATAATATCATTATCCTCAAGTGGGTCTAACTTCAAAGACTTTAAATTTTTAAATAAAAATTCTAAAATTTAAATCAAAATAAAATAAAATTACACATTATTCAAATTCAAACAAAAATTTAATTATATATACATTGGTAAAACAATATTTTTTAACATACTTGATAGATTTAAAAAAAAAAAACTAGCTATTTTACATCTAAATTTTGAGATGAAAAAAAATTAAAACAAAATAGATATAACATAGGAAAAAATAGACTTTATCTTCTAACTCAACATGATATGTTCGGTGATGTTATCTTTTGTGTAGGGTTAAGCATAAGGGGTCAGTCCCAAAATGTATTTATAAAAATTTGGTGAATCAATTTCGAAATCCAAGTGAATAGTTTTCAAACGCATGTAGAAGGTTCACTATTATTAGGGGCAATGTTGGAAATTTAAACTTTTTTTTATTGGTAGTAGAAGGGGTTTTTAAAGGGCCTCCAAACCTATTACAAATAATGTTTCAAAAGGCACCCCCAAACCTTATATCTAACAATAGGATATCAAGAAAAATTGAGTTGGATTCCACAAATCCAACCCGAAAAGCCAATGAAGCAACCTCTTAGCAAATAAGCTATAGATTTTTATCAAGCAGATACAAGATATTATCATGATCAAATATATAGCTAGAAAAATGGGCCAACATAGGAGAAACCCACACCCAAAACAACATTCAAATTTGAGATTTAAAATTAGAATTTGAAAATCCTGCCCAGAGCTACATTCAAATTCAAAGTTCAAAATTTGAAGATCCCACCCACCACTAGGGCCTTAAATCTGGGAACCAGACCTCACCACTAGAACCTAGGGGTGCTCAAGGAACCAGAGAGCCAAGAATCCCAGTTAAAACTAGAGTAGATCTATAACAACATCTGGCCTGACAAACAACTGAAATAAAAATAACCAAAAATCACTTGTTGGAAGCCTGTATCAACGAGGTCTTGGGAGGCCTACCAACCTTTTTTTTTACTCCCAAAGAAAGAAATATTTTTTTAGGCCACACTCTTGAACACATTTGTTTCAAGTCTCCATGATTGGAACAACCTCATTCTCTCTAGGATGCAAAGCCTCAAAACTATCCATTAGAAGGGGTTGTACTCCGTTAGAAATTTTAGAGTCAATCTCTTTTTTCATGAGCACTCTGTTGTTAGGTCTCACCACTTTACTTTCAATCCCTACATCAATATGATATTTCCTATGACTTCTAGTCTTCAAACCTGGAGAGCCTTTCTAAAACACAGGTTTTGAAGAGGCTAGAGAGATTTCCATTAACTGTTGAATATTTGGAGCATCCATGTCAAGACAGTCAAAGGGACATACCTCTTCTCCACTCTCCTCAAATTTAGGAAGTTGAACAATATCCCCTGCTACTAGGTTCACTTTCCTTATCTTTGCAGGAACCCTATTCAATTCCTCCTCTTTATCAAACATGTTTGATGGAAGAAGGACTTCCTCATGTAATTCCTTACTGAGCCCAACTTGAGAAATAGAAATTGGATTTTTTCCTTTCAATATTTGAGGGTTTAGCTTAGGCACCTACTTTTCATTGAGTTTCTTACTATTTTTCTTACAATTTTTTGAAGTACTCAGAGCTTTAGGATGCAGGGGGTATATGCTCTTATGGTGCCCTCCCTTACCACACTCTTGGCAAACTTGGGGTTTATTTTCATATTCAATGTTCTGAACCCAGGTGCCAAGGTTAGAAAATAGCTCAATTGAAAAGGATTGAAAATCCAACTAAGTGTTCTATTATTTACAATTCAATATATAGGCACTAATGGCCCAAAATACATAACCAAACCCATCAAATCATGGATTTGATCCAATATGCTTAACCATAAGCTACAAAAGTGCAAAGGAGAATGCACGTAACTTTCTAAGCTAGGAGAAAGGAATATTGCTAACTAGAAGATCCATTTTAGCTATCTTGAAGTACACACTTCCTACTTTGAGTTCACACTTACTAACTAACACTCTAAATGACAACTAGAAGATAACTAGTGCCCACAAGTGCATGTGATAAGGAGACTCACTTACAATTATTAATTTGCAAGAAATAAACTATGCAAACCTAGCTAGGAACTACTAGAGGGGTCATATGAAAGATCAAACATCAATCCTCATCATGCCTCCCCACAATAGAAGCATTGGACTCCAATGCTTTCAGAAGAGTAGGAAAGTCACGGGACATCTGATGAAAAGAAATCCAACGAGCCTGATGCGACAGCTATCCTCGTCGAGCCACAAGATATGAGGTGGTAGACCCCTGGCGAGTCTGTCGAGTCTTCATGTCATAGATCTGATCTACATCCAATGGTAACTGAGCATCAGGAAACACGTCCACAGGATGACTGATAGCTGGTGCAATCTCCAATGTAGATTCAAAGTACAACTTCAAAAGATCTACATTGACGACGTCATGAATTGCCAAGTGTGTAGGAAGATCAAGGTGGAAAGCATTCTCAGACACCTATTGAAGAATAGTATAAGGCCCATAGCGAATTGGTTTGATTTTGCTATGAGTCTTATCAGTAAAACGCCGCTTGTCAAGATGCAACCAAACTTTGTCACCAACCTGAAATGGATGAGGAATTCGATGTCGATCCATGGCCTTTTTCTGCTGCTGTTGTGTCTTGTGTAAAATCTCAACCACTTTTGATTGAAGATTGTGCAAGTGCTGAATAAATGAATGTGCCTTGTCTTGCTCCCTCTGAAGATGTGAAGTGACAGGAGAAGGCAAAGACAAAGGTAACTCATAAGGTGCCAAGGGCTGAAATCCCATACAAACCTCAAAGGGTGAATGACCTGTAGAAGAATGTAGGGCCCTATTATAGGCATGTTCAATATGAGTGAGACTCAAGTCCCACTTTGGTGGTGAAGCGTGATGATAGATTCGTAAACTTTGCACAAGTGTACGGTTTACCACTTCAGTCTGCCCATCGGACTGCGGATGATAGGTGATGGAAAAGTTAAGGGAAAATCCTAAAATTTTCCACAAAGAATGCTAAAAATGACCCACAAAGCATGAATCACGATCCTAGATAATGCTTGTAGGTAGACCAAAGGAACGCCAAATGCTGTCAAAGAAAAATTTGGCTAAGTCTGATGCAGAACTTGTCTTGCGGCATGGAATAAACTTAGCCATTTTACTGAATCTATCAACCACTACGAACACACAATCATGTTGGTGCACTGTCATAGGAAAACCACTAACCAAATCCATGGAAATGCTTTCCCAAGGACTGGAAGGAATGGGCAAAGGCATGCCTAAGCCAAAATTCCTATTAGTTGGTTTTGAGCGACAACAAACTGCACACTGTTTGAGAAATCTCAACACATCCCTCTACATTTTAGGCCAATAGAAAAATCTTTGCAAATGATGAAGTGTTTTATGTTTCCCAAAGTTACCACCATAAAGTGTAGAATGAGCTTCTTTAAGAAGTGACACTCTAGGCTCACAAGGAACACAAACCTTTTCTAATTTGTAAAGAAGTCCTTTGATGTAGAAATCTTGGAAAGGACGCAAATTGGAAGAAGAAGGCTTACTCACTTGCTCAAATATTTTTCCAAAATCAGGATCCTATGAATACTGATTAGGCCAAGTCTGAAATCCCAAGTGTGAAGTGGACATAATCTGTTAAGGCAAGAGCGGTTGAAGGCCTACTCAAACAATCAGCAACAGTATTACTCTTCCCCTTTTTGTACTTGATCACCAAGTGAAATTTTTGGAGGTAAGAGGCCCACTTCATATGTCTTGATTCTTCAATTTTACTTTGAGATTGTAAAAACTTGAGAGGCATATGATCAGTGTGTACTACTATATCTTTTCCCAAAATATAATGTCTCCAATACTTAATAGCTTGAACTAATGCATACAACTCCTTGTCATATGTAGAATAGTTCAACTTAGCAGCAGACAAAAGTTTCTGAATGATAAGCAACTAGATGACCATTCTGTTTGAGCACAACTCCTAAGGCAACTTTAGAGGCATCCGTTTCAATCTCAAAAGGTTGAGAGAGGTCGGGTAAAGTTAACACGGGTGTTGTACAAAGTTTCTTTCTGAGTTTCTCAAAGGCAACTTCTTGGATTTTCTCCCAATGAAATGGAATTTTAGACTTAGTGAGATAATGCAATGGAGCTGCAAGGGTGGAATATTGAGGAATGAACTTGCGATAAAAATTTGCAAGTCCTAGAAAACTCCTTAACTAAGTGAGAGTTGTAGGAGGGGACCACTTAAGTAAAACATCAACTTTTATGGGATCTACCTGAATTCCACTTTCACTAATCACATAGCCAAGGTAAGAAACTGAAGTATTGCCAAAAGAACACTTGGAAGATTGGCATATAATTGATTCTTCGCAAGAAGATCAAGGGTTTTTTGGATATGCCTAAGGTGTTCCTCCCAAGTTTTTGAGAAAATCAATATATCATCAAGATATATTATTACAAATTTTTCAAGTACATCACGAAATACATCATTCATCAACCTCATGAAGGTTGCAGGAGCATTAGTAAGACCGAAGGGCATGACCAACCATTCAAAGAGGCCCATCTTCGTCTTAAAAGCTATCTTCCATGTATCCTCAACTTGGATACGCACTTGATGATATCCACTTTTGAGATCTATTTTTGAAAAGAACTTAGCTCCTTGAAGCTGATCTAATAAATCATCAATGCGTGGTAATGGATATCTATTCTTTACAGAAATTCTATTCAAAGCACGAAAATCAATGCATAATCTCCAAGTGTCATCTTTTTTAAGAACCAAAAAAATAGGTGAGGCACAAGCAGAAGTACTTTCCTTAATGAAACCCTTAGACAACAAATCTTCTATTTGCCTTTTTATTTCTTCATTTTGCAAAATAGATTGTCTATACATGGGTGCATTAGGTAGTGAAGAACTAGGAATGATTTCAATGTTGTGATTAATTGTGTGAATTGGAGGAAGAGACTTTGGCTCCTGAAATATGTGTGAATAACTTTGCAATATTTTATCCATTGAAGAGTGTTGCTTTGTAATGTATGTGGATGTAGAAGTGTTTTGAGAGCGAATGAAAATTAGAAAAACATCACCACCTTTTTTAATTACTCTTTTTGTTTGCTTGGAACTTAGAATGATGTTAGGAGTGTTGGTGCTTTTAATGAGAAAGACCTTACCATATTTTTGAAGTGTGTAGGTTCTTTTGAAAGCATCATAAACAGCTCTCCTATCATACTGAAAAGGTTTTCCAAGCAAAATCCCACAACAATCCATAGGAGTCACATCACAAGTGACTTGATCTATGAAATGTGGGCCAAGTGCAAATTTTAATGTGCAAGTGTGAGTGATTTATGAGCCTCTTCCACTATCCTTCCAACCCAAAGAATAAGGTTGAGGATGAGGCTCCATAGGTAACTTCAAATGCTCGATAATGGACCTCGCAATTAGATTTTTCTACGAGCCATTATCCACTATACAATCTGTTGCAAAATTATGAAGCAAATGAGCTCGAGTGATGAACAAAGCATCACGAGCTCCTTCTAATGAACTTACATTTACCAAGGTAACTTCATTAAGCTTACCTCATAATTTCGTGTATACTCTATTCTCTCCTACAGACTCAAGGGGACTTTTGGGAGCATCCTCCTCTTGAGTAGTAATTACTAAACTCTTCTTTTTAAGCTTAAAGCAATCATCTTTTTCATGACCTTTCTTCTTACAATAGTTGCAAAACTTTTTTGAAGAAGAAGAAGAAGAAGAAGGTTTAGAAGAAGAAGAAGGATATGGAGAAGAAACATTCTTCTTTTGAGAAAAATTCTTCTTTTGTGAGAAAGAATTATTCCCTTTCTATGAGTTTGCAACCACTTGAGTAACAGGTGCGCGGAATGCCTGCGAATGCGCCTTAAACTTGTCCTCCGCAAGTTGTGCCTGGTTGAAAAATGAATCCAATGTTTCCATAGAAATAAACATTAGTTCCCTGTACAAATGCTCTAACAAGCCACTTTGAAATTTGAGAATCAAAGCTGGAACATCATCCTCCACATTCACAAGTATCCTGAACCTGTTGAACTGAAAAATATATTCCTGTACAGACATATTAGTACCTTGTCAAAAATGAAACCATTTAATGACCAATTCCTTAGAATAATTTGAAGGATAAAAATTGATCTTAAGACAATGTACAAGCTCATCCCATGAAGTGAGTGCATCGTGACCTCTTTTTCGGTCAACAAGTACTTTGGCTAAACCAGAAAGTTTTAGCTTAGCATAACGAATCACATCGTCATCTGAAAGTTGAGAGTAAGAAAACCAAGAACTCATGTCAAGAATCCAACTATTCAGGACATCAGGGTTCCTGGATCCATCATAAAATGGAACTTCACAACGAACTCTTAGACGAGAATCATGAGCAGAAGTTGAAGCATTATGCACAGAAATGTCATTTACCTTCATGGCAAGATTGCCAAGGACTTATGCCATGGTAGTATCATTAGCTTTATCTGCTAAAGCATTTACAACATGGGCAAGTTCTGCCACTTGGGCAGCCAAGTCAGAAGCCATGTGAACCCGGGTATAAGCCAGGAGTAAAAATGAGAAAGCACTAAATCAAGGAAATCAAATAAAAAAAAATTTCCTTGTTACAATGGAGTGCTTCTGAATTTGAAAATTTACTCCTAAGGCTCAAAATTTTGAAATTTTAAACTAATTTAAGGTGCAATTTTAGAATTTATTAATTTAAAAATAACTTAATTAAAAATTAAATTTCAATTAATCAAAGATTAATGAATTTAATCAAGTTATTAAAAATTAAATTAATAAAAACAAAATTTAACATGCAACCTGAAATAGTAAAAATTTAAAAATTACAATAAATTACCCTGATTTTCATGCAACTTCTCAAACTGCAGTGGCACTAATCCCGAGGCATGAATCTACTGGCCAGTTGTAGTGGCACGATTCCTGAGGATCTAAGCCTGCATAGTTTTCTAGACCCAACGACTGTCCTGTCAGGCTCCAATCCTGAGGGTGGGAACAGGGGTGCGACCTCCAAGGTCCAGCACCCATGAGGCAGCTGCCTCTAAGTGCTGCCTAACTGTTGAAAGCAGTCTGACAGCGTAGCCAGGCCTCCTGCCTGGCTATGAAGCTATCACGCCTGACAGCATGTCAGGCGTTGTTTGGCCTGACGTCAAAGCGACGCATGCCCATAAGCATGCGAGCCGCCTGCCGGCACTGTCAGTCTGACAGCGTGGTTAGGCTAGTCTACCGCTGTCAGTGCTGATAGTCAGGTCAGGTCGTAGCACCTGACTGCACTGCTATCAGAGTCGACAGCAGCATCAGGGCGCTAGCATGACGCTAAAGCGAACTCTCGCCTGGCGCTGTCAACGGGCAGCGACGGTCGAGGTTGGATCGCCTAGCGTTGTCAGTCTGACAGCAAAGTCAAGAACTACTATTAGACCTGACAGCTATGTCAGGCGACAGCCCCAATCGCTATCACAGCGGATAGCGATCGTCGTCGGCTGTCAGCCCGACAACAAACAGGTCGGCAGGCAATGGCGAGCAGGCGTCGTGGGCTACTGAATGCCATCGTGACCTGGCCGGTGCTGTCGAATGCAGTCGAAGCCTGCTTCAAGGCCTTCGACTACCCCAAAAAAATACAATATTTTTTTTTTTTTTACAATATGCAGCAAATTAATATATTAAGAAAATAATATATTAATGAAAATTGAAGCTTTTCTAATACAAACTAGAAAATTTTAAAAATTAACTAGGAGGGTTAATTCCAAAGCTTAAAAAACTTAAATTGTAAAAATACGAGCAACCAGATCCCTTCAATAGATCTCATTTCAAGATCCAGTCGACACATGACCAGCGTTTGAAAGGCAACGAGACCTAAGTCGACACACGACCTAGTTTTGATGACCTCCTGGAGCTCTTCAGTACTCAAAAATGGGGGGGGCAGTAGGGTTAAATGGCTCCCTAATCCTAATTGGACCGTAGCTATGATCCAATCCCTTCCAAGGATCACAATAAGAAGAACTTTGAGGCAAACTTTTCCTATACCTCTTGAGCATAAGCAAAAAGTTGGAACGAGGAGTTTGTCGTTGAAGGAACTTCCTTCTCCAAATGGTTTTCAAGCTCCCCTTGAGCTTAAACCGAGTGCTCAATGAGAAAGAATTTCTCATAACAAAATTATCTGCTATCCTCTCACCTCACAAGCCCTAGTGCAAACATGAACTAGGCTCTGATTCCAATGAAAAGAATTGAAAATCCAACTAAGTGTTCTATTATTTACAATTCAATATATAGGCACTAATGGCCCAAAATACATAACCAAACCCATCAAATCATGGATTTGATCCAATATGCTTAACCATAAGCTACAAAAGTGCAAATGAGAATGCACGTAACTTTCTAAGCTAGGAGAAAGGAATATTGCTAACTAGAAGATCCATTTTAGCTATCTTGAAGTACACACTTCCTACTTTGAGTTCACACTTACTAACTAACACTCTAAATGACAACTAGAAGATAACTAGTGCCCACAAGTGCATGTGAGAAGGATACTCACTTACAATTATTAATTTGCAAGAAATAAACTATGCAAACCTAGCTAGGAACTACTAGAGGGGTCATATGAAAGATCAAACATCAATCCTCATCTTCAATAAAACCTAACAGATCCTTCTTGATATTTGCCATCACACACATTCTAACATAAAGCATTTGATATTTGGAACGGGTAGTTTGATCGAAGGAAATCAAATCCTCAATTGTCTTGGTAATAGTTTGGAATATGCTCTCATGCCAGAGATGAAGTGGGAAGTCTGATAGCTTGACCCATAGTGGGACAATATCAATGCTCTGCATTAGGGGATTAAAATTTGGGGTTTCTCATTTACACAAAAACAAACCTCATTTACCAAAAAACCATGGACCCCCTTCCAAGATTCACTTGGAATCCTCCTCACAATTTATCCTGATAAGGAAGAAAATTCTTGGGATGGCCACAGTTTCAAGAGAACCGATAGGTCTCCATCTTGCCAAAGCCCATCTCAAATTAAAACTTAAAATGGTCAAATTATTATAAAATTGGGGTGAATCGACCAAAACAAATTTGCACCCAAATTTTTTTGGCTAATGGGCCCTGGTCGAAGGTTCCAAATATTAGTCAATTCCAAATTTTGAAAATCCTAATTTTAGCTATTGTGGCAATATATAACCGTTATGCATAACTATGCTTTTGTGTGTAGATGTTAATTAATATATGTTACATTATAGAATGATGGAGATGCTTAGTGGCTACGAGAAGATCATCTATCCTAAATATTTTTATAAGGTATGTATGGTTTTTATTAGGGGTTATTCTCATTACAAAAACAACACATTATCTTACTTTCACATAAAAATATTATATAAAAAAATTATTTTAATACTTACTATTAATAAATTTTGAGCCTCCTACTCTAATTTATTAATGGTTGCACCAATTTCAAAATTTTGGTGATATGTGATGCATAAGTTCATGTTTGCAGTTGATGGAGTTGATCGGTACATGCATATGGCACCTAACTCCCATTCAATTTTTGGTGCCTGATTCCAGTTCATTTATGGCGCTTGATTCCAGTTCATTTTTGGCACCTGATTCCAGTTCATTTCTAACGCTTGATTCCAGTTCATTTTCGGTGCCTAATTGTTGTTCATTTGTGGTGCCTGACTCCCATTCAAAATTTTAGCACCCAACTCCTGTGAAAAATTTTGGCGCTTGACTCCCATGAAAAATTTGTTTTGACTATTTCTAGTTTTGATCGGTGCCTACACTTGGAAAAGTATTACAGTTATTTAATTTTTCCCATCCATGAGCTATCCACTTTTTCAAAGTGTAACTATTTTAGACATTTAGGTGAAATACGTTATGCAGCCTTGTAAACTTGGAATGCAGATATAAATGTAAATGCAGTTTTGTAACTGTTGTTTTCAGTTTTAGTTGTCAATATTGTTTCTAGTTTTGGCTGTAACTCCTATTTCCAATTTTGGTTGTAACTGTTATTTTTATTTTTGGTTGTAACTGTTGTTTCTAATTTTGGCTATAATTGCTATTTCTATTTTTAGTTGTAACTATTGTTTCCATTTTTAGCTATGACTACTACAAGTGCAGTAAAGGCTATAACTGCTGTAAGTGCAGTAAAGGCTGTAACTATTGTAGGTGTAGTTTTAGCTATAACTATTGTAAGTGTAGTTTTGGTTGTAACTATTGCAAATGTAGTAAATATTGTAAATGTAGTAAATGTTATAAAGAGCTAAAATATCTCTTGCTATAAAAGAGATTTTTCAGATCTTTCAAGGGGTTGATTCATTCTGTCACTTGCTGACCTCTATAACACTATAGGAAATAATACAAAAAATGTTTGAGTTGCATGTTGTGTATCTTTAGTTTGGTTGGATTGCATGTGGCATTGGCCCTTGGTTCATGCCAACCTTACCTCTTGTAGTTGATTCATGTTTATTTATGTCTCGTATTTGTTATACTGTGTCTTTTATGGAGTTTTAGGTGGATCAATCAGCCCATTTTTATTTTGGTATATCGCCCATTTCTATTTTTATTTTCTATCTATTTTATAGTTTTTTATTTTCCTTCATCCCTCTCCCTTTTCCCATGTTTTTTTTAATTTTATTTCCTATCATTTATTTTTATTTTCTAAGTTTATTTTTTTGTTGCAATCTTTTATTTTTTCCTTCCCTTATTTCCCAGCAAGTTTAATCTAGTTTAGTTAGTTTTTTATTTTAAGGAGAGCCGACTCTTTCCGGAGGTATTTTCCTCTCAAGCAGTCCCACATGAGAGGGAGATTCCCATGTTGGTGTTGTACATGGGTGCAATGTAAGTGTACATTTTTAGACATCAATAGTTTTGGCACGCTCGATGGGACAGATCTGTAGTTTGTTGTGAAAAATCTGCACAGATCTTGGTTATAAAACAGTCAAGATTTGGTGTTTGTCTTGACTATTATTTGCTTATTGAAGCATTAAAAAAATCACCTGGTGACTCTATTGGTTAAAAGGACCAGATCATTGATTACATCCTCATTTTATGAGGGGTGTGTCTACAAGAAGCAGTTCAAGAAGGGAAGGTAGATTCTAGTTCCAACAACTTTATTTCAATACCTCAAGGAAGAAAATAAGGGGAAGGACTCAAGATCAAGTTTCTACACCACCTCCAGCTATCTCTTCTCCCTTTACTCCATCCATGGCTCAACTACCACCTAGAGCCTATCCTTATTTTAATCAGGGTAGTCCATTGGCCCTGATAGCACATGATGATATTCCAGTATCAGCCCTTAAGGCTCTACCTTATTATACTAGAGAAAACTCAGTCACTCCTATGGAACATCTCCAAGACATGGCAAATATATGCTCAGTGCATAATGTGACTAAAGACAATGTGGTTGTTAGATTATTAGCATCTTATTTGAAGGGTAAAGCCCTTCAATGGTTTAGAAGCCTTCCTGTTCATACCATTGCAAGTTGGGATGACTTGGCTGATAAGTTGATCAAGTAGTTCGAAGATAAATTAGATAGCTTATCACATATGGAGCAACTAACTACTATCAAAAGAGCTCCCAATGAGCAGATCATAGATTTCAATTTTAGATTCCAAAGGACATGGGATAGAGTACCCATGGAGGTAAGGCCAAATGCATAATCTACTTTTCTATATTTCTTGAGAGCTTTGAGTTCTGACATAGGTATGAACATCCAAACTAGAGGAGTCAATACATTGCCTGATGCATATGAAAAGGTTATTGAAGCTAAAAATTATTTAGTGTAGTGTGGTAGGATTACCCCTAGACCTCCTATACCTCTATTTCTAGATGTGACTATACCCAACCCATTATCCTCTCAAGATTCTGCTAATATTCTAATAGTTAATCCATTACCAATTAATGAGAATGTACCTAGCACTTCTGGTCAATCAAATGACCAAATGAATGATCTATTGAATTTAGTCAGAACAATGGGCAACAAGCTCAATAATCTAGAGAAGTAGCAGAACCAACCTCAGCAGAGGTATTTCCAACCATACTACCCTCCTTATCAGCATAAGCCTCCATATCAAAATCATGCTCATCTAGCAAGGCCTTTACAAGCATAGTTCCCTACTATTACCAACCCAAATCAAGCCCTAGTACCTATGCAAAATAACTTAGCTGAGCAACAAAGGTGGTGCCCTCCTTGTTAGTTACCTCATGATCCAAATGGTTGTGCATATGGAAATAGTAGTAGTGCTTTAGTGGCATAAGATCCTAACTATCAGATAATGGAACAACAACAATATCAACATCCTCCTGCATCAACTCCTGATAGCATTTTGATGTACTAGCAAGAAAATGAGCATTGTGTAGTGAACCAGACTATGGATAATCAGCCTAAGAAGCAAGTACAGTCTAACTATAATACCAGGTCTAAAGGAAAAGTTGTAACTGATGGTCCTTCTATATCACAAGCAAACATATCCCCTCAACCTCCAAGTACCAATGTCAAACAACAACCTACAATCACATTCAAGGATGTTCCAGATTGGAGAAATCAGTAGACTCAAGTGCAACATCCTAGTAGAACATGGAAAAATAGGCCTACTTACCCATTTTTTGAGAGGCCAAGAAATGATTGGACTACCAAACAAACACAGAAAAATCAGCCTATCAACTTGGTGGAGCAAATGAAGAAGACCAGCTTGCAAGTTTCTATGTGGGATGCTCTTGCATTGCCAGGACAGATGGACCTCCTCAAAGAAGCTTTGAGTCATGTATCTTCAGGACCTAAAAAGACTAAAGAGTCTATTGTAGAAGCTACAAGTCTGATACAAATGGCTCCTAATGAGGTACAATCACCTACTAAACCTCCTCCTTTCTATATGACCCTCATCATAGGAAAGCATTTGGTCCATAATTGCATGATTGATTCAGGAGCTAGTAGTTGTGTAATGCCAAAGAGAATAGTTGATGTTTTAGGACTATCAATTGAGCCTATGAATGTTGGTGTCATGCAGCTAGATGGTACCACTATTAGGACATTGGGTGTGGTTAGAAATTTAGACCTTACTTTGCATGCCTACCCTAGCCTTACCATTACACATGATATATCAATCATAGACCTTCCACCTATGTTTACTTTATGCCTATCCAAGGACTTCACAACAAAATTAGGGGGTTATATATCTCTATATTGGTCCAAGATGTCCTTAACCACAAGATATGGTACCAAATTCTTCATATCAGCTGAGCCTATCTCTCACTTCCATGTAGAACTCCATGATCCCAAACCTAAAATTAATTATACAGCCATGGAGTCAGATAGTTCTTTTGAGCAGATCCAAACACCTCCTATTCTTGATACTCAACTTGATGAGTGGGAAAATGGGTTATATGGATCTGATCCATATGATAATTTTCAAGAGGTTGGCATGGGAACCTACTGTATCTTGGAGGAGAAGAGCACAATGCCAGAGGTCATGAAAATAGAACAACAAATAGAAGGTGTGTGGAAGCTGCATTTTGATGGAGCTAAGTGTAAGAAAGGTGTTGGTGCTGGTGTAGTGATCACCTCTCCTTCTGAAGAGAAATTCCTTCATTCCTTCAACCTCTAGTTCAGTTGCACTAACAACATGGTAGAGTATGAAGCTCTAATTCATGGACTTCTACAAGCAGAGAAAAGAGGTGTGAAACTACTATAGATTTTTGGTGATTCAAAATTGGTAGTGCAGCAAGTGAAGGGGCAGTGTGTTATTCATAATAAACTTCTAAAAGCATATAAATGTAGAGTGTTGGACCTACTTGAAGGATTTGATGCCTTGAATATCCAAATAGTCCCTAGAAAGAGCAATCAAGAAGTTGATAGGATGGCAGTTGTGGGGGCACAATATGAGTTACCTATTGACTTATTCAAGAAGGAGGAACAACATGTAAAATCAATTATTAGGCCCTCAATTCCTAATAATGATAAACATTGGCAAGTGTTTGACTCCAATCAGTAGATAGCAAACTTTATTTTGCAAGAAGCTAAATTTTTTGAGGATATCCAAGCTAAGTTGTAGCAGACATATGAGGATAGTGATATCATTCAGCTTAGTAGCAACAAGATTCCAAAGGGACTCATTACTTTGGAAAGTTTGTTCACTCTTGATGATCAATACAAAGGTAAACATAAAAGAATGACAACAAAAATTAATGCTTGTCGAGATGTCCAAATTGCTCCAGGTAAAGTCCTTATGCTTGGTAAATGTAATTCTCCTAATCAGGAAGTTGTTTTCATTCAGAAATGCAAAGAATATGATGATATTATAGCATGGGATTATGACCAGTTGAAGGAGTATGCTCTAGATGTTATACAACACACTATAGAGCTCCTTCCTGATGCTAAACCAGTGCGCCAGAAGCAGAGACCTATCAATCCCAAAGTTGAACCTTTGATGAGAAAAGAATTGCTGAAATTGATTAAGGCACGTATCATATATCCCATCAAGCACTCCACTTGGGTAGCCAACTTGGTACCAGTCAGAAAGAAAAATGGAGAAATCAGACTGTGTGTGGACTTTCAAGATTTGAATCGTGTCTCCCTTAAAGACCATTATCCATTACCCTCAATGGATCAGATTTTGCAAAATGTGGTAGGAGCTGAAATATTTTCTATGTTGGATGGTTTTTTAGGTTTTAATCAGGTAGTGATTAAGGAAGAAGACCAACATAAAACTGCATTTACCACCAAATGGGGCACATTTGCATATCATAGAATACCTTTTGGCCTTTCTAATGCAGGTGCCACTTTTCAAAGGGCTATGGACCTGGATTTCAAAGGACTGATAAATAAATCAATTCTGGTTTATTTAGATGACATTACAATATTCTCCAAGAATGTTGATGATCATATGCAACATCTAGAAGTAGTTTTTAGAGATGCAGAGAGTTTGGGGTTTCTTTAAACCCAAAGAAATGTATTTTTGTTGTAGAAGAGGGTAAACTATTGGGACATGTTGTGTCCAAGGAGGGTCTTTCCATTGATCCAGAATGTGTTGAAGCTATTCAGACCTTGTCCCTGCCTACTCACAAGAAGGCTTTGCAGTCATTCCTAGGTAAGATCAATTTTGTGAGGAAGTTTATATCTAACTTTGTTGATATAATAAAACCAATTACCACAATGTTGAAGAAGGATCAGTCCTTTAGATGGACCGAGGAAGGTAAGCAAAGTTTTTAGAAAATCAAGGATGCTATTTCTAAAGCCCCTATTTTAATTAACCCCAATTTTGAAAGAGATTTCATTTTGTATGCTTTTGGGGGAGAATATAGTATTGTTGTTGTTCTTACATAGGAAAATGATGAGAAAATGGAGCAACCCATTGCCTTCATGAGCCAGACCCTTAAGGAGTATGAAGAGAGGTATGATTTTATGGAAAAATAGATTTTTGCACTCCTTAGAGCCTTAAAAAATTTCAAGCATTTGGTGGCTCAGAATAGAATAACAGTCTTTGTGGTTCATCCTAACATTAAAGAATTTTTGTTAGGTCATGATGTTCCTGATAAAAGGGCCAGTTGGGTGACAAAAATTATGAATTTTGATGTTGAGATTAAAGTGACACAATTAGTATGGGGAAGAGCCCTATGTCAACACCTTGCAGAGGATTTAAATACTGAGGAAGCATTTTTTAATGCCCAACCAATAGAAGAAGAGTTAAATTGGTTCCATGTTATGATGGATTATTTAAAATTTGGAACCTACCTAGTGGTATACAATAGAACCCAAAGAAGAAATATGAGATTAAAAGCATTATATTTTGAAGTGATTGATGAGATTCTTTTCAAAAGAAGTCAGGAAGGTGTCCTCCTAAGGTGTATTGAACCAGAAAAGACTAAAAAGTTATTGGAGGAATTCCACCAAGGTTTTTCAGGAGGTCATTTCTCATCATCAGTTACAATAGCTAAAATAATGAGAGCTGGTTATTTTTGGCCAACTCTATTTGTTGATATAGTTCAGTGGGTCTAAAAATGTAAGGAATGTTTATTTTTCTCAGGAAGGAAGAAGAGGGCTCCCTTTCCCTTACAACCAATTGTTGTAGATCAACCATTCACACAATGGGGATTAGACTTCATAGGTGTGATTAATCCACCTTCAAGTGTTGGCCACAAGTTTATATTGATAGCCATAGATTATTTCACAAGATGGACTGAGGTTGTTGCATTAAAAGAAGCCACTGGAGGGGCCATTGTTGAGTTTTTGGAAAGTATTGTTACAAGGTTTGGAGCACCTGAGATAGTCATTGCTGATAATGCTAAAGCATTCATAGGTGTTGTAGTCACAGAGTTTGGTATCAAATATGAGATCTACATGAAGATATCTTCCAACTATTACCCTCAAGGGAATGGACTAGCTGAGTCCACAAATAAAAACTTGATCAGGATCATTAAGAGAATAGTGGAGGAGAATCAATGAACATGGCATACCAAACTGAAAGTTGCCTTGTGGGTAGATAGAATTACACCAAAGTAGGCCATAGGCCAGTCCCCCTTCAGACTTGTGTATGGCAAGGAAGCCAGGCTCCCTATTTCACTAGAGCTTCCTACCTTGGAGCTGGTTCATCAAATGAATTTAGAGCATTGTGATCCTATGGAGCTCAGGTTTGCAGAGTTGATGCAGTTGGAGGAGACTAGAGACCAAGCTAGGAAAAAACTTCAAGAAAATCAGCTGGTAATGAAGAAGTATTTTGATAAGAGGGCTACCTCACAAAGCTTTGCAGAAGGAGATATGGTCCTAAAATGGGATGAAGATAGAGCAAAGCCAGGCAAACATACAAAATTTGACCCTATCTAGAGTGGGCCATACATTGTTACAGGCTTTAGAGGTAGCAATGCTTTTGAGCTCTCAAGGATCAATGGAGAAACACTACAGATCCTAGTAAATGGGATTTATCTCAAAGCTTATCCTTAAATTTTTTAGCCATAGGTTGTAGTTTTAGTTTCCTTTTTGTTGTGTTCCCTAAGTGTCCCAAGACACCTCTTGCTTCCTATGAAGCATGTTTTATTTTACTATGTTTTAAGTTGACTATTTTTAGTATTGTGTAGTTTTCTATTTTTAGTATTGTGTAGTTTTTTTTTTTAATTTTGTGCAGTTTTCTATTCTATTGCAAGGATTATTTCTAGCAGTTCTACCTTACAAAGCAAGTATGGAATTTAGTTCTTTGTGAAAATCTGAAGATGATCAATGACTCTATGCCCAATGGATGCTAAGGCTACCTAGTCTTCTAGGTTCTTTGCACATTGTAGGCATGTGTCCCCTATGAGTCACCAAACTATTAATAAATTTTGAGCCTCCTACTCTAATTTATTAATGGTTGCACCAATTTCAAAAATCTGGTGATATATGATGGATAAGTTCATGTTTGTAGTTGATGGAGTTGATCGGTACACGCAGATGGCCTAAATCTCTTCAATTTTGACACATTCATTCCTTGATTCCTTCAATTTTGGTGCACGATTCTAGTTCATTTGGCACTTGATTCCTTCATTGCCCTCCTAACCGATTCCCATTCATTTTGGCACCGACTTCCATTCAAAATTTGGTACCACTCCCATTCAAAATTTTGGCGCCTTGACTCCCATTAAAAATTTTAGTGCCCGACTCCCATGAAAAATTTATTTTGATTATTTTCAGTTTTGATTGGTGCCTACACTTGGAAAAGTATTATAGTTATTTAATTTTTCCTATCCATGCGCTATCCACTTTTTCAAAGTGTAACTATTTTAGACATTTAGGTGAAATACGTTATGCAGCCTTGTAAACCTGGAATGTAGATATAAATATAAATGTAGTTTTAGTTGTAACTGTTGTTTCCAGTTTTGGCTATAACTATTGTTTCTAGTTTTATATATTTTTTGCAATTTTGTTGTAATGTTTTCAATTTTGGTTGTAACTATTATTTATTTTGTTGTAACTATTGTAAGTGCGATAAAGGCTATAATCTTGTATTCATTTTTTGTACTAAAAATTATATGTTGTAAGTGTAGTAAGGCTATAAATGTATGTATTTTGTTGTAACTACTGATAATATTAAGTATAACTATTGTAAATGCAGTAAATATTGTAAAGAGTTAAAATATCTCTTGCTATAAAAGATATTTTTTTAGATCTTTCAAGGGGTTGATTCATTCTATCACTTGTTGACCTCTGTAACACTACGAGAAATAATACAAAAAAAATTGTTTGAGCTGCATGTTGTGTATCTTCAGTTTGGTTGGATTGCATGTGGCATTGGCCCTTGGTTCACGCCAACCTTACCTCTTGCAGTTGATGCATGTTTATTTATGTCTCGTATTTGTTATATTGTGTCTTTTATGGAGTTTTAGGTGGATCAATCAACCCAATTTTTATATTGGCGTATCGCCCATTTCTATTTTTATTGTTCATCTGTTGTTATAGTTTTTTATTTTCCTGTCATCCCTCTCCCTTTTCCCAGTGCAGTTTTAGTGTATTTTTGTGGTAGTTTTAATTTTATTTCCCAGTCCATGTTACAGTTTTTATTTTCTAAGTTTATTTTTCTATTGCAGTCTTTTATTTTTTCCTTCCCTTATTTTCCAACAAGTTTAATCCAGTTCAGTTTAGTTTGTTATTTTTAAGGAGAGTCAACTCTTTTCGGAGGTATTTTCCTCTCAAGTAGTCCCACATGAGAGGGAGATTCCCATGTTGGTGTTGTACACGGGAGCAATGTAAGTGTACATTTTCAGACATCAACACTTACAAATACTTTTTATGACGTACATAAATATATAAAAATTTGAACATATAAAAATTAAATTATAATTGGAGAACAACAAGGAGATCACTATATTTCATTTTAATATGTTAATTTATCACAAATGTTGTGATTTTATTTATGGAGGACCTCTATATTCTTATGGTATATGTACTATTCATATTTTTGTATTAGCCTTTGCTTAAAATAGAGAACCAATTGGGGTCCCATTTTGTTCAAATACTCTTCACTTTGGCTTAGTCAACCTAGGTTTGTTTAGATGGTTAAGAATTATTGGTCTAATTCAGCATACTCTCCTTTTCAAGGGTAAAAATGAGTTAACAAAATACAAAGTGTTCATTTTGGTATTAAATACTGGATTAAAGAAAATAACAAAATTAAAAAATCAGCAATTATAAAACAACCTTTAGAGGAAATGTAGGAAAGGATTGAGATTGAGGGCCCCGCAGAGGATCTTATCAAGCAACAACATAAATTTTAAATTATTTAAACTTTGAAGAAGCTTCTTGGAGATTAAAATCTAGAATGACATGGCTCTTAGAGGGTGATAGGAACACTAAGTAATTCTACACGAAGGCTCTCCAAAGAAAAAATTATAATTCAATTTTCAAACTAGTCTCTTCAGATGGACAGGTTTTAGATTCTATGCAAGATATAAAACTTGGTGTCTTTGATCATTTTCAGCATCTTTTCAACGAAGAAATTCAAGACAGATCTACCCAGATACACAAACTTATTTCAAAAATTCCCTCCTTGGTAACTCAAGAGAAAAATGAAAAGTATATTTCAGATGTTACGATGGAGAAACTTTGGCAAGTGGTTTTCAATATGAAGCGTGACAAAGCTCCAAGGTCATATGGTTTCAATGCTAACTTCTATCAAGACTTATGGGAATTGATAAAGGATGATCTCCTCCTTATGATTGAAGACTCCAAAAGAAGCAAAAACTTAATGGTGGTATCAATTTTTCCTTCTTGGCTTTAGTTCCTAAGGAAGCTCAAGCTGAAATATTGGAAAGATTTAAACCAATTTTTCTTTGTAATACTTCTTAAAAATTATTACAAAGCTAATAACAAGGAGAATGGGAAATAGTATCCCACTTTTTATCTTAGAAGAACAAATGAGCTTTGTTCCTCATCATCATATTTATGAAGGAATAATCCTCACACAAGAAGCCATCCACTCTTGTAAGAAAGAAAATAAAAATATAATGGTCATAAAACTAGATATGGCAAATGCATTTGATAGACTCAATCACCAGGCAATCTTTGAAACTTTGTACAAAATGGGATTCAAGGAGGACATGGTTGAATGGATCAAAGCTTGCATAAGTAACCCATGGATTTCACCCCTTGTCAATGGAAGCCCCACATATTTCTTCAAGCTCTCTCATGGCCTGAGGTAGGGCTGCCCTCTTTCCCCCTTCCTGTATATTTTAACTACTAAACTTTTGGACAAGAATATTGAATAGCTAAGAGTGCAAAGATTTTAGTTAGGTATCCCCACTTATAATGGTGGTAAAGAGCTCAAACATTATCAATTTGTAGATGATACATTGTTACTTGGTCATGCCTCTCAAATTGCTCCTAAATTTGTAAAATATATCGATTTCTTGGAGGCCATAGGCAACAAAATTAATAACTCTAAGTTGATTATCTATCTCTCCAACCACTCTCAAAAGGGCATTGCTAATATTTCTAGAATTCTTGGCTTCAAAGTGAGTATGGACTCCACTTTTACCTATCTGGGCATTCTAATTTCTTTCACCAAACCTAGTTTGATGATATGGAAAAATAATAATTAAAAAAATAAAAATAGGCTCAATGATTGGGTAAATTGCTAGTTAACCCCTTCAACAAGGATTATTCTTATAAAATCTATGTTGGTTGCCCTTCCTATTTACCAAATGAGTATTCTATGTGCTCCTATTGGCATAATGAAAAAATGGAACAACTTCTCAGAAAATTCATGTGGGAGGGTGGAAAACAAGATAGTAAAAGGAAGTATCACTTAGTCAAGTGGGATTGTATTATCAAAAGAAATAAGGAAGGGGGACTTGGTATTAGATATATTTTTTATCATCAAAAGTATCTAGAAACAAAACTTGTTTGGAATATGGTTATTTCCAAAGATTGTTGGTGGTCCAACCTTTTCATAAGTATAATTGTAAAATCTAAAAGGGTAAAATTCTCATCATTTACACTGGGAAGAAATCTCTAATTTGGAGAAATATTGAAATAGCCATGGAAATTATCTGTACGCATTTGTCTTGGATGTTTGGAAATGGGGAAAAGATAAAAATTCTTGAAAATAAAATCATGGGAAATTTTAGACCTGCCATTTCGGATAGATTACGAGTTTGGCTAAAGTTTTATAACTTGCAATTTATTTCTCAGATGGTGAATTTTGTTGCCCCTCCAAGAATCAAGTCTTGCCATGATCTTGGAATACCTCAAGATTTAACTAAGGACTAGAATTTTTTTATTAATTCAATGGAGGATAGAACTCCTATCGATCCTTTTGGCTAAAGATAAGTTAATTTGGAGAAGTATGAAAGGTTATGGGTATTTATTCTGTCAACAAAGGTTATAAACTAATATGGGGTTTGTCCCTTTCTATGCCCAAATGGAGACACATTTGGCACAAAGGCACTATTCCTAAAATCCTTTTTTTCTTTGGCTCTTGTCTTTGAATAAGAAATTAACCTGGGACAACATTCAAAAAGAAATTTTGAGGGTCCAAGTCAATGTTCTTTATGCCATGTAGATGAAGAAAGTAGAGACTATCTTCTTGTGCATTGTTCCTATGTCAAGGAAGTATGAAGTTTAATTCTCTCTAATATTGCTTCGATTGTTCCTGAACCTAATTCCTTTTGAAGAAGCTATGAACAAGTATTCTCTTATTTTGGGTTTGACTATTTTTTCTCTTTGACCCATAGGTGAAGCAAATGATGTTTAGATATCTTTTTTGGAGTGTTTGGAAAGCAAGAAATGATGTCATATTCAAGAACCAATTCTCTCCTCCATGGGCTATGACCTCAAATATTGTTACCCTTTTAAATGAGACTACCCCAAGAATTCATGTCAAGAAGAAAATAATAAATTATGATCCTGCCCCCTTGATCTTTGTTGGTTACTCCCTCTTCTTTTATGGGGCCTCAAAAGGAAACTCAAGATCTGCTAGAGACAAAGGTATCTTATTTCTCAATGGTAAAATTAGTGTGAAGTTTGTTGTTGGACTGGCCCTCTCTTCAAACAATAGTGTTGAGGCTAATGCTTTGAAATTGGAATTTATTTTAGCAAAAGAAAAAGGATGTGACTCGATTCAGATATTTGGTGATATGAAACTCATTATAAATGTCATTAAATTTGGTCATTGTAAGTCCATCAACATCTTGTATGTGACAAATATTATCAATATTCTATTGAAATAATTCTCCAAGATAGAATTACATCATGTGTGCAAAAAATATAACAAGGAAGCAGATAAGATGGCTAATGTTGGAGTGAACTTGACTCCTAGAACATGGCATATTTGGAAAAACCCTATTGAACCTGAATGACAATGGAGAAGACCTACAGTTTTAATAGGGTGACAAGAACTCAATCGAATATTATGGCAATAAAATCATATTTGTTGGCTCAAATTTGATTTTTCCATTCCTTGTGACAAGAACTCAATCGAATATTATGGCAATAAAATCATATTTGTTGGCTCAAATTTGATTTTTCCATTCCTTGTATGCTTTGTAATTGTTCACTTTGTGTAATATATATATATATATATATATATATATATATATATATATATATATATATATATATATATATATATTTGTAAGGTAAGGTATTTGCATAGCTTTAGCATGAAAGCTCATATATGTCGCATTTAGAATTTGATTCCTAGACCTGATGGTATTTCTGGAAGGATTGAGTGGTGGAATGCTGCCATTCAATGAACCACTAAGGTGCTGCGAACTTTGGGTGTTGAAGTTGCAAAGTGATAGAAATAGGCTAAGTTTACCTTGCAAAGTGAGCTATCCAAAGCCTGTCTCAGGCTTGAAGCCTCTCCTTTCAGCTCTCTTGCTCAATACCAAGTTTCTTCCATTCGACATGAGTTAAAAAAAGTTGAATTGTATGAAGCCAAGGGTGCTCAATTACGTTCTCGAATGCATTGGATCAAAGTGGGGGACAGAGTGACCAAATATTATTTTCAATGCCTCAAACATCCTGCCTAGTATTCCCAGTTTCAAGCCATTCAAGTTGATGGGCAGAGATTCACAAACCTTTTGGATATTTTCAAAGCCTTTGTTTCACATTATCAAGGTATTTTTTCTTCTCAACCCCTTGATGATGCTAGAAGGCAAGCTCTTGTTGATTGTACCGTTGTTGTCCCCAACAAGCTTTCTCCTGAGAAAATGATATTCTGTGACACTCCTCTTTCTCTAGAAGATCTAAAAAATACCTTATCACTCATGTAAAATGATAAGGCACATGGTCTTGATGGCTTTCCATGTGAATTCTACAAAGAATTCTAGGATATGCTTGGTTCTGATCTCCACAAAGTGTATCTTGAAGCCCTGCAATGTGGTTCATTAGGTTCCATTATTAACAAAGGCAATGTTAAATTTATTCCTAAGTTTGGAGACCCTGAGCTTATCACTAATTGGAGGTCAATCACCTTGCTTAATGTGAGCTATAAAATTATTGTCAAAACCCTTGCACTTAAGCTTAAATATCTCCTGCCTTTGATTGTCAGACCTGAACAAACTGGCTTTGTTCAGGAAAGATACATTCTTGATAATTTCTTGATGTTTGGGACAGTATGGAGTGGGCAAGAAATTCTAAACAAGATGTTTTATTTATTAAGATTGACTTTGAGAAAGCCTATGATAAGATGAAGTGGTACTTCATCACTGTCATGCTTCAGTATTTAGGCTTTGGGCCAGTCTTTGTGAACATCGTTCTTATATTATTTCAAGATGCTTCAGTTATTCTTACTTTGAATAATAGTCAATATCAATCAATTTCTCTTGGTCATACTGTAATACAAGAGTGTCCTCTTGCTTCATCTCTTTTCATTCTTGTTGTAGAGGCTTTTGGCTATTTTTTGGCCCATAAGGTGGATCAAGGATTAATCAGGGATATTGCTCTCCCCAATTCTAACCGTCAATTGGTCAATGGTCATTTTGCTGATGATTCTTTTTTAACGCTTCGAGAAGATGAGCAATCCCTTTCCTTAGCTATTAGTTGCTTAGAGGTGTTCTATTTAGCCTTTGGTTCTTCTATTCAATGGAAAAAACCTCTTGTTTTTGGCAATCTCAATCCCAACTGCCATGTTGGCTGCATCATTTCCAATGGACTTGGATTCAATCGGGTGAGGTGTTTAAATTTCTTGGAATTTATTTTGCATTTCATGGCTCCTCTGCTCAATTGTGGTAGTATGTTATTGAGAAAGTGGACAAGAAGCTTTCTTACTAGACTAGTAAAAAAATTTCTCTGGCAGGAAAATTTTAGATTTGTTCTAAGGTTTTAGCCACTACCTATGTCTATTATTCATCTTGCTAGGTTCCATCCAAATCTTGTTATAAAAAGTTGGATAAGCTTCTAAGAAATTTATTGTGGGCCAAAGACTCTATCAAACAAGGTTTTCATCGGGTAGCCTGGGAAATTTGTTGTTTGCCCAAGGACTGTGGAGGTATGGGTTTGTTTGATTGTCACCGACAAGGTTTTGTCCTTTGTGCTAAATGGATCACCCGATATTTAATTGGGGATGAATCTTGAAAAGTGTTGGTCAGGCATTGCATTTCTTCTGGTTTGCTTTAAGGGAAGAAATTTTGGAAAGGGGTGGGATTGCAATCCAATCTTACTACCCCTGTCCTTGTTAAATTTAAAGGCTCTTTTGTCATTCAAAGTATTTGGAAAGCCTGGGAGGCCTTCAAACCCTAGCTAAGTTGAAAAGGGAGTTTCTGCAAAGCAAGATGCCTCTTTGCCTTCCATGAATATTTGGTGGTCTCTTGTTATCACTTGGCAAGGCTCTCCCTTGGATATGGTACAGTGGGTCAGAGAGCAAAGGTTCTATCAGCGTGGTATTGCTTCCATTTTTTATTTCTTCTCCCAACATACCAGGAGTTGGATACCCTAGGAAAATTTTCGTCAAATTCACAATTTAAATCCTAGAGATAGAGATACTTATGAGGTGGTTATTGATAGTATTCCATTTTCTATTTGGTGCAAACTACATAAGAATTTTCAAAGACCTTGGTGGTAAGATTTATGTTGGCCTAGGGAGCTTCTTGTTTTGCAATATAAAGTTCATTTAGATTACAAATGGCTAACCCCGCAAGTTTCGATGGTTGATAATCTCACTATGAAATGGAACTTAGTCTCTCTTCCCTTCCGATGGAATAAGAGGTTTCAGATTGCTTGAGCTACTTATATTGAACCTAAATAGAGTTTTTTTGCTTGGGGCCTCTTGCACTAGGGATTGCCTGTTGGTAATAGGCTCAAGCATCTGGGTGTTCATAATCTCATTTTCCTGGTTTGCAAATAGGCGAAAGATTTATTGCATGTTTTTTGGTTTTGTGATCGGGCTCAGTCGGCCTGGGAGTGGCTTCTAGAAATTTTCAAACCTTTTATGCAAGAGGATTTTACCTGGGTGCATGCTATTTTGGGTGACCCTATTGCTTTTTTCTTCAACTTGGGTGTTTTTTGGAATATTTTTAGAATTGATACCCTGTTTTATCTTTGGAATTCTCGGAATACAGCTATTTTTTCTCAGCAAGATGTCGGGCGTGTCTTCTTTGTTGTTGATAAATATACTATATTATTTGATTGTTGGTTATAGATTCAAGTACAGGTTGAAAAAGTACATGTGGAGCTGCAGTACTTACGTACCCTCATGGAGCATTGGGGAAATGTGCCCTACGTTATAAGTCGTGTGCCTCTTACTTCCCCTTCCAGGTCCCAGTTGTCGACTCACCGAGGGACCCATCGTCGACCACAACCCATTACTACCAGACACTGGTCCCAGCCCCCTTCTTGCAACTCAAATGTGGAGAATCTAGAGTTGGAGGCCCGTCTTGCCTGGCCTCTAGTTGGGATGTTTGGTCTCTTGAGCAAGATGATGCCCTTGGTTGGGGTGAAATTGTACCAAATGCATAGAATTGTACTGTTAATGGTACTATTGTTGATGGTTGGGGGCTCCGGTTTCTTCAATCGTTGGATGGACTTATGATATTATGGATGAAAACTTCAGGCCTTCCACCTTACAGTGATTTGTCGACTTCTTTCTTTCTGAATGTATATTTGACACTATTTTGGTGATTATTATCTTGCTTTTTGTGGACTATTTCTAACACTCTTATGTACTCCTAACCACGGTGGTTAGTGTGTTGGTTTACGGAGTGTGCTAATCCCACCGCCCATTTTTTGTATAACTAAACATTATTTTATTAATATAATGGCTTTTTCATATATATATATATATATATATATATATCAAAGGTAAGTAACATCCTTCGTAAATTGTTATGTATAACATATGGTTATGCACCCATTCAAAAATACTTTACTTTGAAAATTATCATTTCATATAAATTATAGTTTCACGAATACTTAGAACTATTTAATTTATGTTAAGGACTATTTTCCAACATAATTTAGGTATCATCATAAGTGTTAAAACTATTTTACTATCCTATATAACCTATAATCTTATGAAGATTAAAAAATACTTTTTAAAATGTTTCATTCGACCTAAAGTCTTATGCACACTATTTTACTTCAATTTCAAGCTTTTTGTCCTATATAACTCTTGGTCTAGTGAGCATAAAAAATCATTTTGAAAATTGCTCCATATGATCGTGTGCATATCAAAAACTAATTTACTCTTAAAGATTATCGTCCCTCGTAAACTGGTTTACTTTGAAGATTGTAGTTGTATATGACCTATGATTTTGAAGTGTTAAAAATGATTTTATTTTAAATATACGTTAATGATAACTTTGATTTTTTTCTTACATTTTACATATTTTATTATAATTCATTTATTTATATTATAAATTTTAAATAATATATATATAATATCAATTCATTATTGAAACATTACAATGGAATAAATATTGTCTAACCAGTTAAAAAAATAAAATAAAGTAGATGCATTCATAACTGAATATATATATAACAATAGAGGTTTATAGCAACAAAAAGATTATAGTTATATCTTGCTGTATGGAGAAATTATGGGCATGTCTTCTGTGATATTGAAGTCTTCAAAGAAATAGAAGTAATCAAAACTTGAACTTGTTCATCATTGTTAACTGACTTTTTTTTTTTAAGTTTTTAATTAGACTTTTTCAAGAATGAAATCTGTTAATCAATAAGTGTGTTGGAAGTTCTATAAACTTTGAATGAGTTCCAAATCTATTTCATTAACAAATGGCAGTGCGCCCCATAAGATTTGGGGCATTTGTTTATTTAAAAAGAAATTAAATTATCATTGTTTAAAATATAAATTTGATGGTGTTTAAATCAAGAATAAATATAATTTGTATTAATAAGAGTAGTTTTAAGATGAATATTTTGGAATTTTAAATAAAGATTTAAAATTTTAATTTAATAAAATAAATACCATATTTTTTAATAAATATATAATTTAATAAATATGTATTAAATAAACCATATTTAAAAAAAAAATTACCTACTTTAAAAAAAACTATCTCACCCTTTATCATAAATCGCGGAAGATGCTTTTTTCATATGGTTGTATTGTATAGTGACAGGTTATTTAGAGGTTTATATAAGGTGGGAGTTACTAATCAAGTTCAATCCTCACTTTAATAAACATGGGTTTAATTCTATTCACTATAGTTTATTTTTTAATTGATTATATGAGACATTTTAATAGTATTTGGATTGTTATTTAAAATATTCAAGTTTGAATAATGGAGAGGAAGCTTTTTGGTGTTTTATAAGAAGTATGGCTCCTAGTTTTGCCACTTGTTATATTTCATCTTATTTAAAAAAAAAAATTAAGTTATTTTATATCATATCGTGTATATAATATTATTATAATTTAACAATTACGTATATATCATTTAAGACTTGAACTTGGGTCTTTCCTTGAGAGTAGAAGAATATTACAATTTAAATTTATACTATAATTTTCATAACAATTATTTGAAATAATGTATTATGTTTATGGTAGATATCTTGGCACCGCAAATCAGAGAAATTTTCAATGAGGTCATACAAAGTGGCTTCCCTACTGAGTAGACAACTAGCTTGACCATTCCTTTGTTTAAAAGTGGAGATGTAAATAATCCTTCAAACTATCGAACTATCATGATCAACCCTCTCTTTGCAAATTTGTTTGGGAGTATGATAGCATATGGGCAGAAGAAAAGGGAAAGAGAGCAAAGGGGCAAGCAGGTTTTAGGCCCAAGCACTCAACTATTGATCATCGTATCACGCTTAGACATATAGTGGAAAAAATATGGGAGAAAAAAGAGGAGGCTTTTTGTTGTTTTGTAGACTTCAAAAAGGCATTTGACACGGTGCCAAGGAAAAAATTATGGAGCAGAATGGAAGAGCTAGAGGTTCCAATTCACTACAGAGCGCGAGTTCACATACTATATGAGCATGTAAAGGCTATAATCAGAACACGAGAAGAGTTATCTGAATGTTTTGGTAGTGACATAGGTGTCAAACAAAGTTGCCCTCTATCTCCGATATTATTTGGGTTGTACATTGACAAGTTAGAAGAATGGATAAACAAATTTGGGGGAGAGGGTGTGCATTTAGCCAAATATGTAGTAAACTCCTCATGTATGTAGATGATGTAATTCTTGTGGCCAAAACAACCAAAGATCTAGAAGATCACCTTCAAGCTCTAGAACTCTTTTGTAAAGAAGTTGGGATGCAGGTGAACACGAGCAAAACAAAAATTATGATTTTTTCAAGCAAAAAGAAGAAGCAACAACTCAAATTTCAGTTTGCATGAGAACCGCTTGATGTAGTAGTAGAATACAAATACCGGGGCATAGACTTTCATGACAAACTTAATTGGAATACATGTAGGATGAAAAGAACTCAAAGTGGTTGGAGAGCACTATATGCACTTCAAAACAGGTGTAGGAATGCCGAGTTGTGGGACTGGAAGACCATCAAGGTCTTATTTGGCCTACTTGTTATACTGGTTCTGTTGTATGGTTGCGAGGTGTGGGTTAGTGGCACAACAAATGCAAAATGGAGGCAAATAAAAAGGATTCAAAAATATCTAATCACAAAATTTCTCAAAATTAAGGCCACAACCCCTTATGAAATTATTCTAGCTGAAACTGAAATGTTCCCTTTAGAAGCAATTTCTATGACCAAGTTGTTATGTTACTTGAAAAAAGCAGAAAACATGACAAATGATAGATGGCCTAGGGCAGCTAGGGACGAAGAGTTGCATAGGCGAAAGAATACATGGATGAAACAAAATCAGAAATGGATGAAACGTTGGGAAATCAACATAAATGAATGCCCAAATGTCAACAAAGACATAAAAAATTATGTGAATGAAAAGTTCGGAAGTGGAATGTGGAAAAATGCAAGCAGGAAACGACAATATTATATTGCAAATTTTAAAATCAACATAAATGAATGCCCAAATGTCAACAAAGACATAAAAAAATTATGTGAATGAAAAGTTCAGAAGTGGAATGTGGAAAAATGCAAGCAAGAAAAGACAATATTATATTGCAAATTTTAACCCAACGTATGACCACAAGGAAAAAGCGTATATAGACGCTGAAATCAAGTGGAAGGAAAAAATACTCATTGCTCAGATAAGGACTAGCTTTCATAGGCTTAGATGTGAAACAGGGAGATGGACAATGCCCAAAGAACAATGGGAAGAAAGGATATGTACTCTATGTAGCACAGGGGCAGTAGAGACAGAGGAACACTTATCCATAAATACCCACGTTTTTCAGATATCCGTGACAAATACAAAGAAACACTTGGGAACGAGTTTATGACAGATTTATTTGAAGACAGTAAAATAAAAAAAGTTGAGGAATTGCTAACACAAATCAAAAGGAGAAGGAACAACCTTCTCAAAGATATTAAAGATCATATGATATGATTTGAGTAATTTTACTTCCATATTTGAGTCTCGCGGACGTAATTAAAATCTTTCATTTCATTTCACAATAAAACTATTTAAATATGTTATTTTAAAAACTAATTATAATGCATATTTCTTTTTATTGATGTTTTTTTTTAAGAAAAAATAGTTGTATTATGGTCCTCCATTCTACAACTTTCTTTTTTAGAGCTTGAGAGTTTACAAATAGTCATTTCAATTGAATTACTATAGTTAAATACTTATATCTTATTTTATAAAAAATCTAAATTATTGATTTTTATCTTATTTGATGCAATTTTAAAATTAAAAATTATTTCGTACTATTTTTCAAAAATTATAAGTTAAAAATATATTAAAATATTATGATCTTAATGATTCCAATTGGTAAATACCGAACGTTTGTTGAGACAAGGAATTGGGTTCGTCAAGTAGGATTTATGTGCATGTATGAGACATTGGATCAAGCAGATTAGGAACTATTTATTAAATAAATAAAAAATATTTATAATCTCATAATTATTATTGATATTAAATTTAACTAAAATTATATATATATTCAAAAAAATACTATATTATTAATATATATTTTTGTTGCATAATACAGGGCATGGCATGACTTCGAATCAAACTTTGATATTATCACTATAAATCCTAATATTTAGGTAAAATATCAAACCAACAAGACTCCAACTATATAAGGAATCAAACCAAACTATAATACTAATATTAATTATTATAATACAAATACATATAAATGTAAAATCTGTTCAAAAAGTTGAAATGTAGTTTTTTACCTTCACACGACCTATGTATAACAAAACATTACAAAGGATTGGTAGACATTTTTTTGGTATGTGTGACTTATGCATTGATTCCTTAATTAGACGGTGAAAATTCAACGCAACGGTTTAGGCTTCGGTATTTTTTTTGGAGGTCCAAGGTTCAAACCGTGACGTTTGGTTGTGTGTTAATTTTGTATTGATAAGTGTGGTTGTGTGTTAATTTCCTATTGATAAGTGTAGCTCTCAACTTTATGAGGGGTTATGGTTAGGAGGAGACTGCTCAGCCCTATGCATCAGTTATAAGGATTTATCACACTATCCATTTAATTTTGGAGCCCCCAAGGGTTAGGTGGATTGGTAGTTGCTTGTTTGGCCACTTACCAAAAAGGCATCTAGATTCAAACCTTAGGGGTAGCCTATTTGCAAAGGTAGTAGTTTGATCTGAATCCTCTGCATGTGTGCCAAACTGATGATGATGGTAAAAATCTCGAGTGGCCAGTGGTCCTCTTCACAACAACAACGAGGTGGAATAGGTTTGGTGGGAGCTACCTCTATAGTTTGAACCCTACACTTGATTTTTACTAAAAATAGTATAGTTATAACCAACTCTCCTATATATATTAAAAAATTATATGACAAAGAGGTTATTTTAAAGTCACAACATGCTTGCTTCTCTTCTCTTGCGCTTGACATTTTAATTGGTAAAATTGTTGAGGTTTGGCATGGCTATCCGAAGAAGATACACATATTTATACTTGTTGAAAATATTCTTTTACGAGTTAATTAGAAGTGCATTTTGTTGTATGTTTATGCTTTCAAGTGAACAAGCTAATTTTTTTAAAATTTAATACGAACAAAGTTATTTTTTGTATAGGCATCATAAAAAATAACATAAGATCTAAACTTCTTCTCATTTCATTATTGTTTCTAAAAATAGCTAGAAACAAAAATGGAATAAGAGGAATTTTGGTAGTTGTTTTTGTTTCTTTTAATAATTTTTGGTAAATTTCTTTTACTAGTAATAATATTATTTTTATATTCATTTGTATGTTATATTAAGAATAAGAAAATGTTTGATCATATTCTATGCTTTTGATCTTTGCACATAGGTGTGTAGAGATACAAGCAAAGGTAGAAGAGGGTTGAATAAGAGTGTGCAAATTGTAACACTAGTTTTAATGGCATTACTTGAGTAACACTAATTGAGAAATTTGTGTCAAGCTAAAATAATTCCCACAAGAAAATGCAAGATTCATGTATCAAGCTGAGAGTGCTTCTACTTTAAAACTTCTTAATGAAACTCAAAACATAAGCATAATTTCTCCATATACTTGTGATACCCATTTAGCGCACTAAAAAATCAACTCAATTTTTTTAATTTAAAAATAAGGTTTTGTAACACTCTAAACATATGTACAAGATTATAGGATTAACACCATCATTTCTTTTCATTGTCCAATTTATTTTGTTGCAAGATCATGTGATCTAATCAAGGTAATCACATTGCACGTATATGCAAGGAAGCATCTATTGCCACCCTTCTGTATCGATGCTAGTACTAGCTAGTAGCACTACCTATTCATGGCACCAATTGCACCTATGGAACCAAACTCATCTTTGATGTTGACCCCTACTGGTTTATGACTCCAAATTTATCTATCAACTTATATTTTATGTTATGGCACCACATGTGTTCATGGTGCCAACTTCATCTATGGCTTCAACCTCATCTTGACATCACCTTATCACAATGCCAACTCCAATTTTGGCATTAACACTAGTTTCTAGAGTTAGAGCTATCATTCAACATCGATACCGATACTAGTATATTGAGAACCACTTTCAAACTTGGCACTAACATAGGTGCCCATATAGACTCTTCACTAGATAGGTTGGCACGAACTTATTCTTTGCCACCATTACTTCCTTAGTGTCAAATATTTGGTGTTCATTTGGTTGGCTCTCATCTAGAAATGGTAGAAGTTGTTTGTGCCCATGTAAATACAATTAGCAATTGGCATTGATACCACATGTTATCATTCGACAAATATCAAAGCATCAAATTTATATGTTCTAGACTATTTTAGAAACTTAGCCACTCTAAGAATTGACACTTGGTTTTATACAAATGAAGAAACAAATTCTTAAGTGTTTCTTGATTCTGCTAAGATTTACTAGAAGCTAGTGTCTCATATTATGCAGTATGATATACTTTATAAATGCTAGATCTCCTTTAAACAACCCAAGGAGAAAAAACAACATAAGACATCATTTCAAGGTAGAAAAATTCACTAAAGGCAATACAAGTATAAAGAGAAGAATATTCTAGACTACAAACACCAACCACATCTCACTAACTGAGATTAATGGATGTAGATCCAAACAACATCTTAATGGCATGTGCCCAATTTCAAACAATTAAACATATTCATCCATTGATCCTTTGAGATCTAGGTAAATATGGCACATCAATTTAGATAAAGAGAGTTTAAATGGTTGACACAAAATACTCATGATGACACAATGAATTTGAAGTCATGCCTTGATGAGTATGAATTTATCCATGGGCGGTTTGCTCAACAACAGTCATGGTAAGAAGGTAAAATGTAAGTTTTGGGTTAGTAGGGACTTGCATGCTGAAGTATGATGCAACATCGATCGCATCCACTTTAGTGAATTCACTATACAAGTTGTGCTAGACCATTTTTATTAATTATTGTATTTTGTATTTTTTAGATCTTCTAGAGTGTCTATTCTAAAAAGTTTTTGGTAAGTAGATTATGATAGTTGTTCCCTACATTATCCTCTAAAGATCAATGACTTTATTCCTTTAAAATAGAAGATAATTTATGAATAAAAACACCAATTATTTTTACATAATAGATCTACGTTTTAAAATTATAATAAAATTTATTTTTACTTAGTAGTTGTCCTTTCTTGATAATTTTCCTAAGGTATTTCCAATATTCTTCAAGACATCCTTATTGATGAGCTGATATGGAAGTCAAAAAAACCTAACCTAGACTAGAAGCTTTTTAATATTTTTTGTCTTGATGAAAAATTATCATTCTAGGGTCTTAAATAAAGGCCATATATCCCCTTAAACCATGGGCCACCACCCATTATTTTATCCTTGATTTCTGAACTAGAAAAGATGTTGAAGGAAAAAAATTCAAATGGAAAGTCATAGAGCGATTTGAAATCAATCTCCTTTTCAACTTGATCCAATTTTGAAACTCTAAAAACATTGACCAGTATTCATGGAACTTACATATTAACCCTCTACTTTTAAGAATCATTATATCATGCTCAATCATCTCATCCTTTTAAGAATACAATGTTTTCATAATCCACTTGTTGCTCTTATGCTCTTGATTTAAATTTAATCGTAATGGATTTTAGGAAAGATTTTAAAATATCCATAAAACACATATTTAGGTATATACATGTTTTCACTCCTTAGTAGTTGATCCCTCATGGATGAACTCCCCTAATATATTTCCAATATTCTTCAAAACATCCTTATTGATAAGCTAATATGAAATTCCAAAAAGCCTAACACACACTAGATACTTGTTAATATTTTTTGTCTCAGAGAGAAAAATCTCACTTTATGGTCTTAAATATAGGGCATCTCTTCCCTAATCTATGGGCCACCACCCATTATAATTTCCTTGGTTTTTAAACTAAAATAGATAATGAGAAAAAGATCTTTAGGAAGAAAAATAATGGAGTAATTTGAATTCAATTTCCACATCCACTTGATCCAATTTTGAATCTCTAAAAACCTTGGCTAGTATCCATGGAACTTACATATTAACCCTCTACTTTTAAGAATCATTATATCATGTGTGATCAATTCATCCTTGAAAATCACTTCTAGTGTAACATCTGCTCCATACATCGATTGCCATATATTCATTCTACCTCTTGTCTTTAATTTGGGCATCCATATTTCTAGTTAGGATCCTTACTTCAAATTTAAGCTTTCAAATATAGTTTTTCTTCCATCCTACCTATATTTTCCTCATATGAATCATTTCTTATTGAATTTATCCAAATATTTGCAACAAAAAAATGTGAGGCTTGCTTTTGTCTCAAAAAAATCAATAAATATTATTAATATTAAATTTTAAACATATTTTATAATTGAAATTATATATTTTTAAAACTATAAACATAAAAAATACATTATATATATAAATCTTATCGTTTTTAATATTAATTTTTAAATAAAATTATTATTAAAGTTATACATACCTTAAAAACTATTTTTTATATATCTTAATTATAATTATCTCTGAGCTTGCAATCTTACTATAGTTGTAAGGGATTTGGCCTCTCTTCAAGAGTTCTAAGGTTCAAATCCCAATTAGTATGAGGGGACCAAGACTCCTCATAAAATCCTGTGTAAACTCATTGAAAAAATAGGGTTGTTTGTAGACTATCTCTTCAGTCTGCAAGAAAGCCTCTTCGGTCAGAAGAAATATCTCTCAAGGATATTTAGGTTTGCAGGTGGGTTAACTTTTGCCCTCTATCAGGATTTCAAAAGATGAATTTGGGTTGGATCTGATTGATCATGAAGCTCGAACAATTATCTACAAACTCAAGGGCAAAAGACTAGGCCTGAAGGAGCTCAAAGGATACATTAAATATTGGTGGACCGGTATAGAATTTCAAGTAACTCTCCTACCTAAAAATTTCTTTTATATTTCATTTTCTAATTTAGTGGATAGAGATAGGGTAATGGATTATAGATATAATTGTTTTTCAAACAAAGGGGTGTCTATATAAGACCTTGGACTCATAGTTTCAACCCCTTTACAGAAGAAGTTAATGGCTTCCCAGTTTGGGTGAATCTTTATGCTCTCCTTGTGGAGTTTTGGGGAGAGAAGATATTCACCATAATCGATAATGCCATTAATGAATTCCAATATATGGATGCCTAAATAGAGGAAAATTTGTCTAGTAAAATTAAATTGAGTATAGCAAGATTGGCTATTTGGATGGATTTTTTAGTTCCTTGACCTCAATCCATTACTATCTCCTCAAGAAAAGGGGAATGGATCCAAAATATTGAATATGAAAACTTCTCCCTAAGATGTTATGGCTATCAACAATATGGCCACCTGAAGAAGAGATATCAGGTCATTTTATCATGCTATGATTCCTCCTTTGTGGAGGTTAAGGCCTTACATGTGAATGATTCGAAATCTTCAAATGTCCCAGTTCAAAAGAAAGAAGCTCATCCTCTAGATGCACCAACTGGAATCATACAAACAATAGAAGACTCAACCCCAAAAAGAAAATTTGAATCGGATCATTGATAAAAACTAAATGGTTAGTAAAGACCATCTAAACGATTCCATGGCAAATATTAGCACGTCAAATGGTATTCTTGCATCAAATTATGAAATAATCGACGACGATCAATTTTCTAAAAATGAAAATCCTACAAAATGTATTACAAATAGATATTACCTAAGGAGCTTGAAGTGCAAAAATACATTCTCATATCTTGCCACTCTAAAGGAGAAAGAACCTCTTCTACATAAGTAAATAATCAAATTGATTTCCTCTTTAATGGATGATTGTTATGTTTGTTTGTTTTTTTATCTATTGGAGTTATGTGTCATGTAAAGGTTGTTCTTGTTTTTAGTTCCTTAATTCCACGTTAATACCTATCTATCTATCTTCAAAAAAAATAGTTTAAGGAAGACGAAGAATATATTTAATAGAAAGGCAAAGATAGGTATGCTTTAATTAACTTGTTAGAAATATAATGTTTTGTTTTTTTAGAAATATAATGTTTTGTTTTTGTAATGGGAATGGCCCCCAATAAAAGCTACACATAACTTATTAAAAAAGAAAAAAATATAACTATATCTCTTTTCATAAGTAAATTTAAAAGTAGAATAAAATTTCATGATAGAAATATATCACTTAAACAATAACTTATATAAGAGAAAAAATATTATAATAAACATGTTATTTCTTTTTCGCCATCTTAATTGTAATTGTATTTTCTTTCACAAATAAGCTTAAAAGTGAAATCAAAATCTATTATAAGATGGCAATTGAAACAACAACTTGTATACTAAGAAAAATATCACTATAAGGCATGTGTGCTTGTTGTGAGCCGAGGTCTGCATGTGTGCTTGTTGTTTCAAACCGCCTCATTAATTTTGAGTCTACAGGTTTTTTTGCCACGTATCTGCATAAATTCCACCTTCGGGTGGGGTTTGGTCCTTTTTAATGGACGTTGCTCATACGACAACTTTAGTTGTTGTTGGAACTATCGGAGCGCAAAATGGTGGTCGAGAAACATCCTCGCAGGATGGTAGTGAAAGTGTACCACGAGGTAATGACTTTGTCCCTCATGTTATCATTCCTGATGTTGAGTTTAACAAAGCCTGTGAGTGGTATGAGAACACCCATTTAGTGGGCTATTTCCTTGGACGTATTCCTAGTGAATCCTTGATTCGTCACTAGGTCCAGCAAGTCTGGCAACCCTATGGTATTCAATGTGTTAATGTGTAGAACCTCACCAAGGGTTTCTTCCTTTTTTGTTTTGCTGAAGCGGAGCATGCTAAGAAAGTGCTTAATAGAGGACCCTGGTCTGTCCTTAGCTCCCTGTTAGTCCTGCAACAATATTATCGTACCTTCTCCATCATCGAGGAAGCCTCGTTGGAAGTCTCGATTTGGGTTGAGTTTCCTGGTCTCCCCATTCCATGTTGGTCTTTTTTGAAAACCCTAGCCGCTCCTTTGGGGAAATTTGTTTACCTGGAATCTGATAAGTTTTTTTGTCCTCGTCCTACTAAGCGAGTTTGCATGAAAGTCGACCTTTCCAAGGATTTGGTTGAACATATTGATATCACACTGGATGGGAAAACCTATCGAGAACATGTTATCTATATCAACTTGCCCAATACCTGCTATTGGTGTCAATCATCTTCTCATAAAATTAGGGATTGCTCGCTTATGACCGATCGAGCTCAGACCCATATTTTGGCACCTCCTCCTCCTACCACCACCTCGATGATGCAGCCTAAAGGGGCTAAGAGTGGAGAAGAGTGGGTTATTGTATCCCATAATCGATGAAACAAGAACCCTAAGAATCAGGTACGACATGCAACAACTAGTTCTTCAGCTGCGGCTCAAGGTCCTCAAGAACCCATGGTCATTCTACAACCTCAACCTAATCCCACAACATGGACTGGGCCTTCCTTTATGGATGTAGTTTCGGTTACATATGCCCCCTCGGCTCCCCAAAATTCTTCCTCTCTAGAAGGCACGGGTCCAGCAGGCTCTCAGACTTACAAGGCACGTCGCTCACGCAACCCTCCTCATGAAAGGGAGGAGTATAATGTTGATAAGAGGCACCAGACAGATGATGTGCATCGGCAGTTCACCGAGGAGTATAATGTTGATAAGAGGCACCAGATAGATGATGTGCATCGGTAGTTCACCGAGGCTCAGGGCCACCCAGAATGCTTCACCACAAATACATTTGGGGCTCTTGGGAAGCTCGGGGACTCCGAGGTTGTTGAGGATAGTATGCACCTCGATCGGGCTTAATGCTTTTTCTCTCATGGAATGTAAGAGGACTGACGGACCCAGTCCAAAAATACCTGGTCCGCGATGAGCTGCCTAAGGTCTCTCACACGTTTGGTAATCTTGACTTTGTTTGTCTGCAAGAAGTTAAATTTTTTTATTTTAATCTAGATTGTACCTGTAATTTTTTGTGGTCGCATGGTTGCTTTCATGCAACCCGTCATACTCATGGTAAGGGAGGAGTTGTTACTTTTGTCTCTTCCAAGTGGATGAGGAATGTGGTTTCTTGGGGGGTGGACCCCTCAAATCAAGTTGTCTGGACTCTGTTTGAGTTTCAAGGTCAACCTTTTGGAATAATTAATCTGTATGCATCTAATGATGCTTTTGATCGGTGTAGTTTGTGGTGGTGGCTGGATTTTTCTCTATCGCATGTTGTCTGGGTGCTTTGTGGTGACTTTAACATGATTGAGAAACCCCAGGATAAGGTTGGGCACATGCCAATGTGATGGAATGTCGAGGGAAAGAGAAGCGTGGTTTTTCATGAAGAATAAACTGGGGTTGTCAGATCCTAATTATTGTTTCTCTCAGTCTGACTTCCCTGAGAATGTTTGGTTCACCTGGTCTAATTTCCAAACAGGATTTTTGAGGGTTTTGAAGTGCCTGGACCAAGCAATGCTTACAGATTCCCACCACTTCTTCTTTAACAGGCTTTCTCCATCCTGCCCTTTTGTTCATGCCATTCCAGACACTACCCTCTCTGATCACTCCCCGATTATTTTTGACATTGCCACCCGGGCCTCTCCTCCTCGAAGCTTTCAATCACAATTTTACCTAAATGTTTCCTTTCTTCAAAATGATGCTATGAGGGCTCATATTACCCGATGCTGGAATCTTCTCCCAAGACCCTCTGGCTCGGTTGGCTGGATTGTTTGGTGGAATAAGGCCATTCGACGTACGACTTCTATGCTTCGATCTCTTGGGGTTGAAGTTGCAAAGCGTAGGAGGGTTGCAAATTTTACCCTCAAAAAAGAATTATCAGAGGCCTCTGTGAGACTTGAGTCTTCCCCATTCAACAAATCTTTGCAAGCTCATGTTGCTATCATTCATCATGAGCTGAAGAAAGTAGAGCTTTATGAGGCCAGAGGAGCCCAACTTCATGCCAGAATGCATTGGCTCAAGATTGGGGACAAGGTGTCTAAAGAATTCTTCAAACGGTTATGCCCCTCTTCGTCAGTTGTGCAATTTCAAGCTCTTCAAATCGATGGGGGTAGACTCACTGAGCTTCCTGATATAATATCTACCTTTGTCCGCCATTATCAAAAAAATTTTCTTCTCAACCACTCACCCTCACCCGATAGCAGGCCTTGGCTGAGTGTTGTGCAGTGGTGCCAGAAAAGCTCTCTTCCGAGAAAAAATCTAGTTGTGAAGCCCCTCTGTCTCTTGACAACCTTACTCAGGCTCTCTCTCAAATGAAGAATGATAAGGCCCCTGGGTTGGATGGATTCCCCTATGAATTCTTCAAAGAATTTTGGGATTTCATTGGCCCAGACTTGCTTAAGGTCTATCAAGAAGCAATGATCACAGGTTCCTTGGGTTCTCTAATAAATAAAGGTAATATTCGATTCATACCCAAGGTTGGGGACCCTGAAATTATTACCAATTGGAGGTCGATCACTCTTTTGAATGTCAGCTATAAGATCATTGCCAAAGCTTTGGCTTTAAAGTTATGCCCCATTCTACCTTTAATTATCAGGCCTGAACAAACTGGGTTTGTTCAAGGCCGATATATCCTGGATAATGTCCTGGTAGTATGGGAAGGTATGGAATGGGCTAGACAGTCTCAATAGGATGCTATATTCATCAAAATTGATTTTGAAAAAGCTTATGATAAAATTGAGTGGAATTTTATTCTTACCATGTTACAAGCACTTGGCTTTGGTCCGAACTTTGTTAAGTCTGTTAGTATGCTCTTCCAGGATGCTTCAATTGTGCTCACTCTAAATAACACTCAGTCTGATGTCCTAGGCCTATTTCGTTCGGTGAGGCAAGGCTGCCCGCTTGCTCCTTCTCTATTTATCCTAGCTGCAGAAGCCTTTGGATACCTCCTAGCTGCCCAAGTGTCTCAGGGAAACATTCGAGGAATTGCTCTTCCCAATTCGCCAGCTCAGTTGGTTAATGGGCACTTTGTTGATGATTCTTTCCTGACCATTAGGGAAGATCAACAATCTGTGTCCAATGCTTTGCATTGCCTTGATATCTTTTGTGCAGCTTCAGGCTCTAGCATTCAGTGGCATAAGACTGCCTACTTTCGATAGTCTGCTAATCCTTGCCCAGATTGGCTTTCTCAATATCCCTGGCAATGGATTCAATCTGAGAATGTTTTTAAGTTTTTGGGCATTCCTTTTGCTTTTCAGAGTACCTCTACTCAACTCTGGAATCATGTGCTCCAGAGAGTTGAGAAGAAGCTTTCTTATTGGATTACCAAGAAACTCTCCCTTGCAGGAAAATTCCAAGTTTACTCCAAGATTTTGGCTACCACTCATGTGTATTTTTCTTCCTACTGGACTCCATCCCGGGCCTATTACCAAAATCTAGAGAAGTTGTTGCGAGATTTTCTTTGGGCTAGCTCTTCCCAGAAGAAGGGATTTCATAGAGTAGCCTGGGAAATTTGTTGTCTTCCCAAGTCCTCTGGCGGGATGGGTCTGTTTGACTATCAACGCCAGGGATTTGCTCTATGTGCAAAGTGGGTTGTTAGAGCTATTGATGGCCCAGAAGCCTGGAAGGTCCTAATTCGACACTATATTTCTATAGGCCTTCCTTTGGGTAAGAAATTTTGGTGGGGGATGTCTCTCCCCTCTATTGTTACAGCCCCTGTGTTTATTAAAATTCAAGGCTCCTTTGTGATGCAGAGCATTTGGCGAGCTTGGGAGGCTCTTAAACCCTAGCTCTATTGGTCTGGTGATGGGCAAAAAAAAGGGGCTTCCATAGCCTCTCTTAATGTGTGGTGGTCATCTGTCATTACTTACCAAGGCTCCCCTTTGGCCTCGTTTCAATGGATTCATGCTCAATGGTTTTTCAAGAAGGGAATTGCTACCATTTCTGATTTCTTCTCTTCTCATACCAAAGATTGGATTCCTTGGGAGGTTTTCAGATGACTTCATAATTTAAAACCAGAAGATAAGACCACGTATGATATTGTGTTAGATAGCATTCCCTTCTCTTTTTGGCCAAAAATTACCAGGCATTTCCAAAAACCTTGGTGGTCGGACTGGACCTGGCCGAAGAACATCCCGTTAATTCAGTACAAGGCCCGTTTGGGATATTCCTGGCTTTCTCCACACTTTCCCATGGTGGGTAAGTTGAACGAGCATTGGGACTTAATCTCCAGGCCTTCATAGTGGAAATTGCATTTTAACATGGTCTGGGCCTCTTATCTTGAGCCAAAGTTGGCTTTTCTTGCTTGGAGTCTACTTTTTCAAGGTTTGCCTATGGGGCAACGACTGAAATACTTGGGCGTGGCTAATCCCAAATGCTATTTTTGCAATGAACCTGAAGATTGCACTCATGTTTTCTGGTCGTGTCGTAAAGCTCAAATGGCTTGGAAGTGGTTGGAATATTTCTTTCGACCTTATATGGCCACTTATTTTTCTTGGCACCATTCCCTGCTAGGCGATGCTCCTGATTTTTCTATTCCTCTTGTGCATGTCTGGAATATTTTTAGAGTCAATATTATTTTTCACTTATGGAAGACCAGAAACAATATAGCTTTTTCCAGAGACACAACTTCTGATTCCTTTTCTTTAGCTAATAAGTATGTTGTATTTTTTAACTCTTGGCTTCAGATACAGGTTCAAGTGGAAAAAATTCATATTGACATTCAGTACCTGAGGACTCTCTTGGACCATTGGGCCAATGTGCCATGCACTATCAGTCGGGTCCCCCGGATTCGACGTCACAACGTCATGCTGGCTCTCATTCTCGATCTCGTTGGGGATACAGGGCATTGTTGCAGGTGAGGAGACACTGGTCTCAACCTCCATCGGTGACCAAACATCATTACTCTGATGGTGTTGGTAATTCGTGGCTGGTGAGTGGATGGGATGTTCATCCAGAACCTTCACACCAGGTTGCGGGTTGGGGAGATGCGGTCGTGGTGGCACCAGTTAATGCTCTGGGCTGGCACGGTGATGGCCAAACCCCCGTCCCCAGGATATAAATGCACAAGAGGTTAATGACGTTGTTGATATGGGTGGTACTAACACTGATGATAATGGTTGGGATGCTCCTGTTGTCGCCTCTCCCTGGTGCCATGATGACAATGTGGACAATTTTGTCCCCCCGATGTCTGGAAATGATTTTTGTTCTGCGGATGCATGCTTTTCTTTGATTTTTGGCTAAGAGGATGATTTTAATTCCCTCTTTTTTGTGTTAGCCAACTAAAGTCTTTGTATTTGCTATTTGGTTTCTCCTAACCGTATGCGGTTAGTGTGATTTTTGGGACCCTACTGGGGTGTGCGTATCCACCCACTTTTTGTATGATTAAGTTGTATTTTTAATATAATATAACTTATTTCATTAAAAAAATATCACTATAAATTAACTAGAAAGTAAGATAATTTAAAAAACCTCATGATAATTGAAACAAGAGTTAGTATATTAAAAAAATAAAAATATCACCCTAATAAAATATAAAAAACTTCCAGAAGAATATGAAAATTGAAACAAGAGTTTATGAAGAATATGGTAATTGAAACTAAGACTGAAACTAAGACCTTGTATACTAAGAAAAATTTCACTAAGAAAATATAAAGAACCTCAACAAGTAGAGACCAACTAAAGAATTAATTAACCGTGAAAAAATCAACTGGACAACGAAAAAAATCAGATAGAAACAAGAAGAATCAACTACCTTTGATAATAAAAACTTAAAAAACATTTTTTTAAAACTTAAAAATAAAATATTTAGTACTCCATAGTAATCAAACAAATGCAAACTCAATACTTAACGCTTTGGTTCTTTTTTAAAGACTTACGGATTAAAAAAAAAACTTATGTATCATACCAACTTGCCTAGACCCATGGGGAATAAAGCTTACAATTAAGTTTATTAAATATTGGTAACACCTACTATTGTTGGAGTGTCGTAGGATTTTAAAATTAAGGCAGCTCATTCCAATGAGAACATGCCTTCAAAAAAAAAAAACATTATTTTTTTAATAAAATTAAATAAAAAGATTTATTAATATTTAAAGATTAAAAAGAGATTAAAGTTTAAATTTTGTTAAAAATATATGAATAATATTATAATATGATGATGTAACATAAATAAGTCCGTTTTAATCTTACAAAACCAATTTAAAAAAACAAAATATGGAGGCATTATGATATAATTCTCGTAATGCAGGAATGCATGGTCATCATCGTAACACCATGCGGGGGATTCGTCATTTCCTTTCAATCACACCGAAACTTTAGGATGTTTATGAGCGGTCAGCGGTGAGGTCACACCGTGTTTGGTGAAACATGCACTTCATCCTAATCCTTTCTTTTTTTAATAATTAGTTTTCTTACTATTTAAGATTTATGAGTATTATTTTAAAACTCTTTATTATAAAATTATAATAGTTATTAATAATATTATATATTTAGAACTATATAAGTGATAAAAATTGCGAGTAAAAGACAATTTGTTTTTAGAAATATAAAATTATTATTTTTTAATTAAAAATATAATAAATTGATTTAATATTATTTGATTATTTAATTAAAAGATTTATTTTAAAGTATATTGAATTTTTTAAAATTAGTTAAATAGGATTAAATGAGTTTTTTTTTTTAATAAACGGGTAAAAATTTATTTATAAAAAGTTTGGATTACAGAGTACAATTGAGCTTCTAACCAAGACTGAAATAAATAGTCAAACAGGCTAAAACCACTAGACTAGAATGACACCCGGAAAATACAACAAGAGCAAACCACATTAACTCTGTACATCTTTGTGGATCAACTCCCACAGGCGTTGAGAGTCCCCAGACGAGAGACTCTCCCAATTATCGATACTCCAAGGATCTAGCAGCTCAGAAGCCCTTTTGGTCAGGTAATCAACAACCACATTCCATTCCCTTGGAATGTGCATAAAGGATATAAATTTGAACTCTTCACTCATTCTGAGAATCTAAACGGCTACAGAGGCCAATTGCTAATTAACTTCCTCCACCCTTTTACTTTTTAAAATATTAACCACAATTTGAGATTCAGACTCGCAAATAATCCTATGCCAACCAAGAGAAAACCCCCTCCGCAAGGCCTCAAGAATTGCAAGAGCTTATATAAAATTTTTGGAGTGAACACCTTTATAAATGGAAAAGAAAAAACTGACACCACTAGTAGAATCTCTCCCAACACCGCCAATGCCAACATGTCCAGGATTACCCTTGGACGATCCATCAGTATTAATTTTTAAAACTCCTCTAGGGGGTGGCCTCCACCTACCATCTCTCCTAACCTTCTTGTTGAGTTGAGGAACCCTACTAGGGCTAGAAGAGTTCACACCATCCCCAAAGAGACCAAGGGCTTGTTGTATCTTCTCCTCCCTAGAATCCAAAACAGGGTCCACATCACATTTGCTATGGATGGTTTCCTGAACCATATACAGGATCCTTTGCCAGATTTGTTGAACAGCCAAATAACTGCCCTGAAATATGCGTCGATTTTGTTTGAGCCAAATTTACCAGATGATGCAAGAAGGGCCCAAATTCCAAGCCACCCGAAGGAAGGGGACCTTGGCCGGAGGTCTGCCCAGTTAAATGAGTTTTATTTATATTAACTATTGGTTACTTAATTATTCCTTGAGAAATTTTGAAGAAACAATAGTATTATTTGTTTAGCAATTTAGTGCTTATGTTGAGAAGAATGTGACCATCAAAGATGTTTATTATCATAATAATTGGTTATTATGTATGTATAGTTTAATAAGATTCAAACCTAAATTTTCTTCTTTAAATATCTTTAATTAGTTAAGATAATACCATTTAATAATATAAATAATTTTTACAATTTAAATTTTATATGTCTTTATATACACTTAATATAATAATTACTTATTTTCATTGTTTTAAATATATTTTCTTATAAGTTTTTTCAATTGATTATATGGATTGAATTAAGCCTCATCGGTATTACATCATCACCACATAATGGTATTGTAACAAAGCTTAGATATTATGTATGTATAGTTTAACAAAAATTTAAATCTTGGAGGCTTAAATGGATCACCCGATCTTTAATTGGGAATGAATCTGGAGATGAATCTTGGAAAGTGTTGGTCAAATATTACATTTTTTTTGGTTTGCTTCAAGGGAAGAAAATTTGGAAAGGGGTGAGATTGCAATCCATTCTTACTGCCCCTGTCCCTGTTAAAGTTAAAGGTTCTTTTGTCATTCAGACTATTTGGAAAGCTTGGGAGGCCTTCAAATCCTAGCTTAGTTGGAAAGGGAGTTTCCGCAAAGCAGGTGTCTTTTTGCCTTCCATGAATATTTGGTGGTCTCCTGTTATCACTTGGCAGGGCTCTCCCCTAGCTCTGGTGCAATGGGTCAGAGCGCAAAGGTTCTATAAGCATGGTATTGCTTCTATTTTTTATTTCTTCTTCGACATACTAGGAGTTGGATACCTTGGGAAAGTTTTCGTCAAATTCACAATCTAAATCCTGGTGATAGAGATACTTATGAAGTGGTTATTGATAGTATTCCATTTTTTATTTGGTGCAAACTACATAACCATTTTCAAAAGCCCTGGTGGTCAAATTGGTGTTGGCTTGGGAAGCTTCCTGTTTTGCAATATAAAGCTCATCTAGGTTACAAATGGCTCACCCCGCAAGTTCCAATGGTTGATAAGCTCACTATGAGATGGGACTTAGTCTCTCTTCCCTCCCAATGGAATAAGAGGTTTTTGATTGCTTGGGCTACTTTTATTGAACCTAAAAAAGTTCTTTTGCTTGGAGCCTCTTGCACCAGGTTTTGCTTGTTGGCAATAGGCTCAAGCATCTGAGTGTTCATAATCTCATTTGCTCGATTTGCGGATCGGTGAAAGATTTACTGCATGTTTTTTGGTTTTGTGATCAGGCTCAATCGGCCTGGGAGTGGCTTCTTGAATTTTTCAGATCATTTATGCAAGAGGATTTTACCTAGGTGCATGCTATTTTGGATGACCTTATTGTTTTTTCCTTCAACTTGGGTGTTGTTTGGAATATTTTTAAAATTGTTACGCTGTTTTATCTTTGGAAGTACCAGAATAGAGTTGTTTTTTCTCAACAAGACGTTGATCGTGTCTTCTTGTTGTTGATAAATATACTATATTCTTTGATTGTTGGTTACAGATTCAAGTACAGGTTGAAAAAATACATGTGAAACTACAGTACTTACGTACCCTCATGGAGCATTGGGAGAATGCACCCTACGCTATGAGTCGACATATTTGACACTGTTTTGGTGGTTGTTATCTGGATTTTTGTGGATTGTTTCTAACACTCTTGTGTACTCCTAACCACGATGGTTAGTGTGTTGGTTTACGGGGTGTGCTAATTCCACCCACCATTTTTTGTATGATTAGACATTATTTTATTAATATAATGGTTTTTTCATCCAAAAAAATTTAATCCTTGGTCTCCTCCTCCTTGCAACAAAACTTGATTTGAATCTCCTCCTTAAAAAATCTAACACTTAAACTAATATCATTTCACATATATTTTATTATAAATTAATTAAAATTTAAAATTATTTTATTTTAATTTAAAATAAACTAAAAATTAAAACTCGGGTGTTGTAGGTGAGTTGGAGAGGAGAGGGCAATCCTCCAAGGGAGGTCCTAGGTTCAAATCTCCACCCTACCAAAAAACTAAAATGAGTATCCAAAATCCAATTGATAATGTTGGTGTGGGCAGGGTTGGGTGCGACTCCCGGGTGACTTTGACGGTGTAGAACCCCCTATTTGTGGTCTCTCAGACCAAGGCGGCTCCGCAAGGGATTTTTCAAAAAAAAAAAAATTAAAAATTAAAAAATTCTTGAAGCCATTCTTATTGCATTAAATATACATACATACCATTTTTCTTATTTATAATTAATTATATTTTAGGTGAAGTATAATAATGGTATGAGTGTATGGTATCCACGTGAGTGTGGTCTACTAGCAAGGATGCCACTTGCAGGGGTTCAATCTCCACGACGGATGTGTATAAAAGTATTATTTATTTATATATAAATAATGGTATAAGTGCAACCACATTTCCCCAAAGCACAATAAAAACCTCCATTTTCATAATTTGAACCTAGATAACCTAAATAAAAATCAACAACAATCCACTAAAATATTTCAACAAAAATATTATACTCTAATTTTTAAAGTTTGTATATAATTATATCTATAAAAACACAAACAACTAAATAGTTTCATGTCATGGTAGAGATGGGAGGGCTCTGGTCCCTCCCCTGCTCCCCCTCCCATGGCTCCCGGTTCCTGCCCAGTCCCTGGCTCAACCCAGGTCATCCCTCCCGGGGAGTGGTTGTTTGCAGATGATCTCCTGGGGGAGATCCTTCTCCACTATCTGCGCCCCTCCCGGCCGGCTAGGGTTTCCTTGGTTGTTTTTTCGGACTGGTGCTTCCCAGGGATCCCTGTTTGGTTGGGGATCCCTTCCCTTTTTCCCTCAGGCTTCCCCCTGGGGGTTTTTTGCAGGTTATTCGCGTGGATCTGGTCCCCTGCGTTTCTCGGTGCGGTGGAGGTGACGATTTAGGGTTTGGACAGCTTCCCCCTTTTTCTTGTGAATCCTCGGCGGGCTTTGTGCTTGGACGGGATTCTTGGTCCCTCGGCGGGCTCTGTGCTTGGACGGGATTCTTGGTCCCTGCTACTGGGATCCTCTTTTGTTTTCCCGAGGCGGGTTCCTTGTGGTGCAACTCTCTGGTCACTTCTTGATGGGTTGGATCCTCTCTGTGCTGGCTGTCGGCTTCCTACAGGATGGCTCTCGCTGAACTGAATGTTTTACCGGTGGGCGGGATGGTTTCTCCACAAGGCGGGATCCGCCAAATCCGCCGATTTTCCTGTGAGGCGGGATCCTTTCTTTTCTGCTGGTTTCCCGGATGGCGGGATTTCCCTGTTGCTTCCCGCTAGGCGGGACTGTTTGTGGTGGTTTTGACTGCTTCCGCGAGGCGGGATTTTATTGTAATGGTTTTTCTGTGCTTCCTGCTGGGTGGGATCTTCTCGATGGTGGTTTTTGGCTACTCCCCGCTGGGCGGGATCTCCAAAACTACTTTCTTTCTTATTTGTTTGTTTCCCGCTAAGAGGGATTGTTTCATGCTTACTGTTACCGCTAGGCGGGATTTCTGTTTTGGTGTTCAGTTTCAAGGGATTGATGCCCTAGGCCCATTGCTTATGTAATCAGGTTTTGGGATCCTTGTTAAAACCCGCTATAAATACAAACACTTATAACTATCAAAAAAAAAATAGTTTCATGTCATGATTTGCATAAGCACTTAATGAAATGTAGGTGAGCTTATCATTCAACTCCTATAACTAAAATTAATAATATTTATCCATGGCCAACTTTTGATTAAACACGTGCATTTATTAGATTGGAATAGTAAGAGCACGTATATTTTTAAAATAGAGATCGGATATGTTTAGATGAACGATACATCTTTCATACTAATAATCATTAATTATGAGTTTGGGAACAAAGTAACAGTTCAGGTTTTGATTTTTTTCGAGAGGTCCAAGGTTCAAGCCGCAAAGGAGGTGAGTGTGTGAGGGGGTGGGTGTGTGGTGGCTGTGTTAAATTGTTTATTGATAAGCATAGCTCTCGGCTTTAAGAGGAGTCATGGTTTGAAGGAGCCTATTATGTGCGTTGATCATAGGGGTTTCTCACACTAATTAAATTAGGGGGTGTGTGTGGTAGTTGTGTTAAATTTCCTATTGATAAGCATAGCTCTCGACTTTAAGAGGAGTCGTGGTTAGGAGGAAGCTGCTCAGCCCTGTCCCCGAGGGTTAGGTGGATTAGTAAGTTATTGGGCACTTACCAAGAGGAGACCTAGGTTCAAACCTTGCGAGCATGCCCAACCTAGCATAGGCAGTAGTCTGATTTGATTCCTTTGAGTGTGTGCCAGACTGATGATGACGGTACGAACCCTATGTAATCGACGGTCCCCATCTCACGTCGGGTCAATGTTAACGAGACAAATAGGTTTGTTGGAGCAATCTCTATGGTTCAATGTTAATGAGACAAATAAGTTTGTTGGAGCAGTCCCTGGGGTTTGAACCCTGCACTGGTAGTTACTAAAAATAGTGGATGTACCAACTCTCCTATGTACAAAAAAAACAAAACAAAAAAAAACCATTAATTATGAAGCTTGGTTAAATGTGTCTAGTCCATTTTTCTTTAAATAAATATGGCATATGTTTGATGAGTGTGGTCTACCGGCAAGGACGCCACTTGCATTATAGGTGATGTGACTTGGGTTCAATCTCCATGGTGAATGTCTATAAGAAGTATTACTAAAAAAACAAATTATTAGATATATATTATTTAAATTACAGTATAGTTGGATAATTCTCATTTAAATAAAAAAAAATATTATATTGTTATTAAGTCAATCAAATTATATTTAATTTGTTATAAATTAGTGTTTTTTAACAACTAACTCTTTGACATTATTTTTATTATTTTTAAGATATTGTTTCTAATAATAGTTGATGGATATCAAATGTAATATTATTTTTTATCCAACCTTTACATATTTTTTCTTGATAACATTTATTAAATGTGATTTTCCTTCAATTAAAATACATTTCCATCCCTTTCAAAAATAATTTTGATCTATGTAAAAAGTTTCCTAGAAGTTTCATATGAGTTTAAGTAAGGAGAATTTTGCCTTCATTATTTTGAAAAACTTTACTTCCATTAACATTTTCTAGTTTTTTTAGAAGACCATCAAAATCAATTTTGATCAATAAAATTGTTAAACATTTTTATTTTACCTAGAGATCAAAGTAGATCATTGTGTTAACTTCATTGTTACATATGATCGTTCCATGTATATTCAAATCATGTAACCAAGAGGATATCACCTTCTTTTTCACATTTAAAAGTTCCCATGATGATCAAAATCAATTTTGATAAATAAAACTTTTAGACATTTTTATTTTACCTAGAGATCAAAGTAGATCATTTTGTTAACTTCATTGTTACATATGACCCTTCCATGTATATTCAAATCATGTAACCAAGAGGATATCACCTTCTTTTTCACATTTGAAAGTTCCCATGATGAGACCCTTCCATGTATATTCAAACCATGTAACCAAGAGGATATCACCTTCTTTTTCACATTTGAAAGTTGCCATGATGAGCACCATGTCCATAAATATTTTGTAAGAGAGGCAATAATATGATTTTAAACTTAGGTATAATTCTAAGATTTACTTTTTAAAATCTACTATTCCTTTCAAGCTATAAATTCAACCAATTCCCGACAAAATGCATAATGCTTTAAAATTGAACTAATTAATCCATCATTTCATTAATTTTTCTAATTTTTATGAAGTTCGCCAATATATTCTCATATTTTGAAAATGAGACTACAAATGGTGTAAGATAAGAGATAACAAAGAATTAAGTGATCTTATGCTTATATATTTTTCCTTACAAAAGGCACACTTGAAAGGTCAATGTTATCCTTTTCTTCACAAAATTTCACTTGTAAGAATATTGCTTTAGACTACTAACCAAAGAAATATTGGGGCCTTAGAGAGGGCCTTGGATGACCAAACATTCTTCCAAGGAAGATATTTAGGAGTAGGTAATTCTAATTGTTCTAAATCCTTATATACAAACTTGAGCAAGTATCCATCATCTTTGGTAGATTTTGTTAGCAACTATATTGAATTCGATACTCAATAATGTATACAAATATTGAAAGAACTATCACAAAATTCTAAGATGCATCACATATATTCAACCCATGACTTAAAAAATGAATACACGCTATATTCAATGTGGATAGCAAGATTGCAGTGCTTTATAGTACAAGATAAAGTAATAAAAATTTATATTACATTTTTCATCCTCAAATGCTATCCTTATTAATAGCCTTCACAATGAATCTCTTGACATTTCAACTTCAACTAACTCTTCATCTCCTCAAACTCACGAGAGATATGATTCTTCATATTTCTCATAGGAGAAATATATTTATTGACTCTCTAATAATGATAAACATCTAATGATTACTAAATGACAAATATTTATGGTGAAGTTTTGATCTTTAGGGGGGGAGAAGAGGGTCCTGCTCCCTCTCCCTGCTCCCCCTCCCTTGGTTCTTGCCCAGTCCCTGGCTCATCTCGGGTCATCCCACTCTAGGAATGCTTTGTAGCAGATGATCTCCTTGGGGGGAGATCCTTCTCCACTTTCTGCTCCTTTCCTAGTAGTTTCAGGGTTTCCCTACCCTGGCCCGGGGTTTGGTGCATCCCAAGGGTCTCCTAGGGTTTCCTGCATGCTTTTGGGATCCCTTCCTCGATCTCCCTCAGGCTTCCCCCTAGGATTTTTTGTAGGTTTTTTCTTGGATCCGATGCCCATGGCTTCCTCGATTGGTGGTGGTGGCAGGTTGGGTTTTCGACTGCTTCTTGGTGCATCCTGTGAGGTCCTATCTGCTTTGGGGTTGGTCTGGGGGGGCCAGTTTCCTCTTCTGCTATTGACTCCTCTTTGGGATGCCCGTGGTTGTTGTTGGTCCCGTCCCATTGGGTAGGGCCCTTTTCAATTTCCTGTTCGAAGGCTTCTTCTTGCTGGATCTACAATTTGGTGGACACCTAGGGCATTGGTTGGCCTTCGGGGTGGGCCTCTTCCTCTGCTTGGGTTGTTCCCAGCCCTAGTCCCAGTTCCCTGAAGCTTCCATGAGCAAGGATGGGGGGATCTTGGTCCCTTATTTTGGGGTTCCTAGGGTTTCTGTTGCATGTCTAGATCTTGGGGGGACCCATGATTAGTGCATGCAGACCCTGGTTCCCCCAGGTTAGGCTTCCAAGGATCCCATATTTGTGCTTGTTCTCACTTCCCACTTGGGATCCTCAGGTTGTTCGTTTCAGTTCTTTTTCAGGGGCTTCTGGTCTCGGGTTCCTGGATCTGTTCGTGAGCAAGGATGGTGGTTCCTGGGCCTTTCTTCTAGAGTGGTGGGGGCTTCCTTTTGTATTCTCTGGTTTGGGGGGGAGATCAGTGTGTTTGCAGCTATGGTCCCTCCTTCCTCCTTTAGTTTTGGCTTTCGAGATCCTATCTTTGCACTTGTTGTTTTCCCTGGATCCTTTCGGCTTCCTCGTATTTCTCCTTGTTGTGCACAGGGATATCTTGGCCTGTAGATATCCCCAGTAGTGTTGTTCCTCTTTTTAGGCTCAAGTGGAGGCTTCCCATTTTTTTCTTTGAGGACCCTGATGCCATTTCCCAGGTTGTCCCATTGCTGATCCCTGGCCTGTATCCCGGTGTTGCCTACTGCTTTGCTCGCACGACTGCTTACTGTCCCGCTACACCTTGGATTTCATCTTGAGGCATCCATGGGCGAGTATCCTCTCTAGTTTTCTAAATTTCCCTACTTCGGGTTTTTAGGCAAGATTTATTGTTGCAGGCTATTCTTGGCCTTCCCGCTCTCCCTGCGCAGGTCTGGGCAGATGCACTATATCCACCCATGGGAGGATCCCAGACTACTATATCCACCCTCGGGTGGATCCTAGACTACTGTATCCACCCTTGGGAGGATCTCAGTATGCCAACAATGAGAGGATGATACTTTGGCGAAGTGGGTCTCATTAATTAGTTCTAGAATCTGGTCTTTCTGCTAGATCAAGGATTGTTTCTGGCTCTTTTCCTTTTAGTTTGTGTTTATTTTCATGTATTAAGGAGTTGTTTTAAATCTCGGCGCTACGACCCTTTTTGTTATAAGGTTTTGGGATCCTCTTAAAAAACCCAATATGTATATAAATTTCTAGTTACTTATAAAAAAATGACAAATATTTACAAGACACCTAGACATTAAATATTTACAAAGTATTTACAAAATACTTGCAAGGTACCAAATAATGTAATAATATCCAACACTCCCAATATCACATTATTGGATATATGTCGATCTCTGACTCTGGTTCTTGATTTCCATCTTTGACTTTGGCTCTTGATTTTTGGTTCTAGCTCTTTTCAAACTTTTATCCTTCATATGTGCATATTTGTTATTGGTACTTGTCATAGTTTTGGCTTCACTATTTCTTGTTACAAATTTAATATCACCTATCACAACATTCCTTGTTACAAAACTAATATTAATGTTGTCACAAAATCACCTTCATCAGCATATCCTATAAATCTGAGGTATTTGTATTTCATGCTTATTTATGATATAATAAGTCCTTTCATTCCTTACCCTATTTCATTATATCCCAGTTTAGCACCAATTTCTTTTTTTTGCCTTTCAAAAACATCTTTATCCAATTTTTTATGCAATAAGTCATCACAAAAATATTTATCACAACTCAAACCATTTTTGATAAATTCTAAATGACTTATAAAATCATAATTCTTGTTACTATTTGAAGACTTCAAACCATTCTCAACATATTGTCCATCAACACTGACAATTTGGACTACATTTTTATCAACACACTTTGCATAATCAAAGCAATCATTTTTTGTACAAACACTCTCATGAATACCCTTTTTTTTGACATACCTAAAACTATCACTATCAAACTCAAAAAGTTTCAAATCACAATTCTATGGAGAAATATATTTATATACTTGTTAATATCAACAATATATGAATGCTTAAAAAATTAACTATCATTATCATCAACTCTAGTAATTTTTTTTTCATCATGACCATCACAAATATTAATTGTCTTACAAACATTTTTTGCATGATAAAAAAACTTTGACTTACAACCATTTTCTATATCAATGTTTTTAAGAGTATTGCTCAAACAATTTGTCTAATTTCTATGGAGGGTCAATACATGCATCACAATCATAATCAACCTATACACGTTTTGGATACACTTTGTCTTTTCGATCAATGCTCAAACCCCTTATGTCACATGTTGTGTTTGTTCTCTGAACAAGGTTCTCTGTATCACAACATATGTCTATCATCATGGACCACAAATTACATGCATTCACCTTTTTCTTTTGATGAACATTTTTAGTGTCAGAACTAACATCTTTCATCTTGGGTATCATTTTCAATTTCTTTTTGTTTTTGACATTGTTCTTTGTAGGTCATCAAGTGTGGATAGAGCCATTTGGGATGGTTTTTCCATTATTTTGAGCTATTCTTGCTACCTTAGAATCTTGATTGATTTCTTTCATCATGTAAGACATATGTACAATATAATTTCTTTAATGACTTATACTTCTTCTTTGATATTGCACTCATGACTTATATTTTTATTGTGGAAGTAGTTGATTCAATTGTTGAGAAAGTGATGTTGTATCTAAGAGCAAATATGCCATTTTTGATAGGACCAATGGCTTCAATCTCTCTGTATTTTTTAATGAAGAATTTTTTTACTTTTATTGACCACTCTAAATTCAACTATTCTACCCTTATCCAACAATTGTGACACTAATATCAAGTTATTGTCTAATCCAGGCCCATACAATACATTTTCTAATGTCCATTCAATAAAAAGTAGGTTGATTGAAATATTGCCTACTCATTGAACCTGGTAGATTTTATCATTTGCAGTTTTGATAGGTATGCTTTGTTCTAATTGAAGATAATTAAACCAATACAGATTAACAATCATGCAATTTCTTTCCCTTAAATTAATATACAATAATTATCGTCTGAATTTTCTATGCCATGTTCTCTTTCAAAAAATTCCCTATTTTTTTGTTGAATGAATTTAGTGGTTTTCCCCAATTGAAAATATTCTTTGTGAAAACAAATTCTTTGCTTTTGAGTATCTCTTTTAATAAAATTTGGTTCTTCAAACAAATGAGACCTTGTGAGAGGTATTTTTGATGATGAAATAATTAAGATTCCTTGTACAAATTCCTTTCAATTGTTATTTTTTAATTCTTCAAATAGAATCCTTGAATAAAAGTGTAACCAATTTTCCTAATTCCATTTCTTTTAAATTACAATCAACTATTTCAATTGGCTTGGATGATTGTATAATAAAAAATTAGATAATTATTTGAGCCTCACCGTGGTAGAGAGGGCCTAAGCCTCCCTGTGGCAGAGAGGGCCTAAGCCTCACAGTGGCAAAGAGGGCCTGAGCCTCACCATGGCAGAGAAACCCTGAGCCTCACCATGGTAGAGAGGGCCGCGAATCTAAGGGTTGTAGCTCCAAATATTTTTGGAAACCCTGGTAACCCAAATTTCCTTTTGGATAGTGAATTTGGTTAGTAGATAACTTTGCATCTATAGTTGACTTGTTGAGAGGAAGACTATGAAGTTGGAACCTTAGTTGGGGGGTTGGGGGAAGGAGGTTGGGTTGGCTGAAGGATCTTAACATCTGGTAGTGTTGTGGGGTGGTCTCCTATCTTGGTTCGTTCTGGGTTCTTTGGATCTCTAGTTTGGTTGTTTTTACTACAAATGCAGGTGGGATCGCGAGGTGGAAGGTTGGGCAGTTGGAACCCTAGTAAGGGGGCTGGGGGAAGGAGGTTGGGCCAGTTGAAGGAACCTCAACATCCAACTTTGTTGATGGGTAGACGACTAGACCAAGCTACGGTTGGACTCTAGTAGGATCTATGGGGTTTTTGACTTCATAGATTTTTGTGTTGGAGGGTTTTCCTATCGGGGTACTTTGTTGTAGATCTCCTCTTTCGATTGGTTTTGTTTTGTCTCCATGGTGTGCTTCGGTTCAGGAAGCTTTATGTTGGTATATTTTTTCAACTAAGGCAGGATGATGGACGAGTCAAATCCTAGGGTTCCAACACTCACATTTTTATTAGAGATCCTCCTTTTTTCTCTCTTAGGTGCTGCGTTAGGTGTTTTCTATTTTTTCTTTCCAAATGCCTTGAGAGTGGTTTTCTCCAACGGGATATGTGGGTTTCTTGGTGATTATTTATGATGTTTCCCATTTGGTGGGTCTTCCGTTGGCTAGACGAGTGAGCCTTGTGGGCTTGTTTTTTATATGCTATGGATTTTGTTGGCCGGTATTTTCTAGTGTTGTTTTCTTAAATCAACTTTTGTTATGAGGGGTTGTCCTGTTACATGCTTTGTTAGATGGATTTGTTGATCGTGATGACAATATTCCTTGTTATCCTTTCTTGGGAGGCAAAAATACTTCGGTTTGGGCAATATTTATTTGTAAATTTGTTTTAACCGATAATATTTTTGTTATTTAGCTATTTTTCTCCGATGCTTTAGATTCCTAAGCACACGGTGGTTTGACCGTGGGGCAATCTCTTGTATTTTCTTGATAAAAATCTGCAACTTATTTGCTAGGAGGTTGCTTCATTGGATTTTAGGGTTTGATTCATGGAATCTAGCTTAGTATTTCTTGATATCTTATTGCTAAATATAAGGTTTGGGATGCCTTTCAAAACCCTACTTGTAATAGGTTTGGGGACCCTTTAAAACCCCTTCTACTATCAATACAAACACAAGTTAGATAATTATTTTATTTTTCAAGTAGAAAACCTTTTGTCTCCCTAATTAATTTATTATGAATTTTCTATTTTTGAAATATTTTTCTTTCTTCAAATATAAATTTTTTTTCAATGTTTGATTTTCCTCTTTTTCTCTTTTTAAGTTTCCATTTCATAATATTTAATCTCATGAACCTTCAATATTCTTTCATATTTTCTCTTTTCTTATTCCAATCAACTTTAGAGAAAATAAGCAAAGGAAAATATGTCTCATACCTTATGGAGAAAACTTCAACAATCTAACCTTGCCTTTGAACTTACCTTTAAAATTGAATAAAAAAGAAGAAGAAAGAAAAATTAAAGATTGAAGTTAAAAAATTGATGATTTAAAGAAAAAAAGGAAAAAAGAATTCAAAAAGAATTGCGTGAAGAAAGAAAATTTAAAATTTAAGTTAAAGAGAAATTGAAAATTGAAGTAAAGAAGAAAATTGAAGTAAAGAAGAAAATTGAATATTTGAATTTGGGAGCAATGAGGAATCCTACAACAAGGGAAAGAAATTGAATTTGAAAGAAAATTGTGTGAATTGAAAAAGCTTAGATAAACACAAAGAAAAACATTCTACATGTAGAGAAAGAAAGTTTGAGGTGCTCTTAAAGAAAATGGCTAATGGCTCCCAACCTACATTACCTTTGAGTAGAGGGAAGGCTCTGCAATGCTCAAAGTAATAAAGATTGTCTTGTGGAATATTCAGGGTCCGCATGCCCTGACTAAACAAAGAGTGCTAAAAGATTTCAAAAAAGTTTCAATCCTAATATTATTTTCTTACAAGAAACTAAGATGGGCATTGAGGAGTTTGATAGATTATGAAGGTTTGTTTGAAAAGGGTGAGAAGGTGTGAGTAGGGTTGTTCATGGTTCTTCCGGAGGGTTGTGGATGCTCTGGAATCTTGATTCTATGGAGGGAAAGCTCATTCATCAATCTTATGTAGAATTGGACCAAGAATTTTCGTGCCTCTAAAAGAAAGCTAAAACAAAAATTCTTCTTTTAAGCCTTGTTGGGTGGTGGGCTGGTCTATGTTGTATCATGGTGTTATCTTTCTCTTTTGTTCTCTTGGGTGGTTTTTGGCTTTTGGTTTCTATTCTTTTGGCCTTGGAGGCTAGCTTGTGCTTAATTGGCCTTCTCTTTTTCTGCCTCTAATGTAAAAGGTTTTGGAACCCTTCAAAACCTTACTATTTCACCATTAATAAAAATATATATTTTATTATAAGTTTTTCCTATTGGTTATATGGATGAATAAACCCTTCCCGTATTACATCATCACCACATAATGATATTGTAACAAAGCTTGGATATTATCCATCTATTGTTTGGCAAGATTTAACCCTTGGTCTCCTCCTCACTGCAACAAAGCTTAGATATCATCCAGGTATCACTTCAACAAGATTTGAATCTTGATCTCCTCCTTAAATATTGAGGAATATAATCGGTTGAACTAATATTATTTGATATATATTTTATTATAAATTAATTATAACTTAAAATTAATTTATTTTAATTTAAATTAAACTAAAAATAAAAAGAATGTTCAAATATTTTGGAAGAAAAAAGAAAAAAAAAAAAAATATATATATATATATATATATATATATATATATATATATATATTTATATTTGAAAGCCATACTTATTGCATTAAATATGATACATATTATTTTTCTATTTTTTATTAATTACGCCGAGAGACGTTCCTACAATGGCAGACAAGGGGGTGGGAGGCAAAGAGGTCATACATGTTATGCCGTAAACAATTTTTTTTATTATTAAAAAGCCGACATTAACAAAAACATTTAAAATATTTAAACTAACTTAGATATAAAGGATATATATTTAAAAACGCCGAGAGATATCAATCCCGAGGCACCTATTTTGGAGATCACACCCCCAAGGAATGAGATAGGCGCCTCGAGATTGATAACTCTCGATGTTTTTAGATATATATCCTTTATAACTAAGCTAGTTATATTTTAGTTTTTTAAAGTAAGACAAAGTATAATTAATGGTACAACTGGAACCACACTACTAGGGGTACAACTAAAACCTCCCTCCCATTGATTTGGACTTGGATAACCTGAATATAACTGGTGGTACAACTGAGACCACACTACTAGAGGCACAACTAAAACCTCCCTTCCAGTGATTTGGACTTGGATAACTTGAATATAACTGGTGGTACAACTGAGACCACACTATCAAAGGCACAACTAGAACCTCCCTTCCAGTAATTTGAACTTGGATAACATGAATAACAATCTAGCTACATCCATTAAAATATCCCAACAAAAATATTATATTCTAGTTTCTAAAGCCTGCATATAAATACATCTGGTAAAAAAAAAAAACACGAGTTGACTAAATAGTTTCATGTCATGATTTGCGTTATAGATAGGGCCTTCAATTCATAAAATGTAGACTAGGCTTATCATTCGACTCTTATAACTAAAATTAATACAAGTTGACTAAATAGTTTCATGTCATGATTTGCGTTATAGATAGGGCCTTCAATTAATAAAATGTAGACTAGGCTTACCATTCAACTCTTCTAACTAAAATTAATACCCTTTTGCGTAAACACGTGCATTTATCAGATTGGAATAGCAAAAGCACATATATTTTTAAAATAAAGATTGAATATGTTTGATGAGTAGTACCTTTATTAATATAAATAATTTTATTTAAAGATAAGGATTTTTATTGAATATATAAATAGTTATGTGTTAATTATTTTTGATAAACACACATCCACTTCCTTACACACTCACCTATGCTACGGTTTGAACCTTGGATCTCCCTAAAAAAAAGTCCAAGCCCAAACCGTTGTGTTGTCCCCCTTAAACTTACATGTTAATTTTTTATTAGATATACGTATTATTTAAATTAAAATATAGTTGACTCATTCTGGTTTAAAAAATAAAATATTATGTTGTTATCAAGTCAATCAAACTATATTTAACTTGTCTTTTATTAAAGATTTTTTTGTTTGTTTTTATATCAAATATATTTTTAAATTATAAAATTGTTGTTCTTTAGCAACTAACTCTTTGACATTATTTTTATTATTTTTAAGATATTATTTGTAACAATAGTTGATGGACATCAAAAGTAATATTATTTTTTATCCAATTTTTACATCATTTTTCTCGATAGCATTAATAATATGTGAATTCCTTTCAATTGAAATATATTTTCATTTCTTTCAATAACAATTTTGATCCATGTAAAAAGTGCCTTAGAAGTTTCATATGATTTTAAGTAAGCAAGGAGAATTTTGCCTTCATTATTTTGAAAAACTTCATCTCCATTAACATTTTCTAGTTTTTCTTTAGAAGACCACCAAAATCAATTTTGATAAATCCAATTTCTAGACATTTTTACTCTACCTAGAGATCAAAGTAGATCATTGTGTTAACTTCATTGTTACATATGACCCTTCAATGTATATTCAAATCATGTAACCAAGAGGATATCACCTTCTTTTTCACACTTGAGAGTTCCCATGATGAGCACCATGTCCATAAATATTTTGGAGAGAGGCAATAATATGATTTTGAACTTTCGACCAATCCTTGAAAAAATGCATAATGCTTTAACTTTGAATTAATTAATCCATCATTTCAGTAACTTCTCTAATCTTGATGAATTTCCTTAATATATTCTTATATTTTTGAAAATGTGACTACAACGGTGTAAGCTAAAGAATAATGAAGAATTCAATGATCTTATTCTTATATATTTTTCTTACAAAAGGTACACTTGAAAGGTCAAAGTTATCATTTTCTTCGAAAACTTTCACTTGTAAGAATATTGCTTTAGACTACTAACAAAAGGAATGTTAGGACCTCGGATGACCAAACATTATTCCAAGAAAAATATTTAGTAGGCAATTCTAATTGCTCTAAATCCTTATATACAAATTTGACCAAGTATCCATCATCTTTGGTAGATTTTGTTAACAAATACATTGAATTTGATACTCATTAATGTATACAAATATTGAAACAACTCTCACAAAATTCCAAGATGCATCACATATATTCAACCCATGACTCGAAAAATGAACACACACTATATTCAATGTGGATAGCAAGATTGCAATGCTTTATAGTACAAGATAAAATACAAACAATTCATCTTATATTTTTAATCCTCACATGTTATCCTTATTAATAACCTTCACAAAGAGTTTCTTGACATTTCAACTTCAGCTAACTATTCATCTCCTCAAACTCATGGTAGATATGACTCTTCATATTTATAATAGGAGAAATAAATTTATTGACTCTCTAATAATGATAAGCATGTAATGAATACTAAATGATAAATATTTATAAGACACCTAGACACTAAATATTTAAAAAGTATTTACAAGATACTTGCAAGGCACTAAATAATGTAAGAATCTACAATACCCTCATTATTACATTATTTGGTATATGTCGATCTCTGACTCTGGTTCTTGATATCCAACTCTCACTCTAGCTCTTGGTTTTTGGTTCTAGCTCTTTTCAAACTTTTATCCTTCATATGTGTATATTTTTTATTGATACATGTCATAATTTTGGCTTTACTATTTCTTGCTACACATTCAATATCACCTATCATAACATTCCTTGTTACAAAACTGATATTAATGTTGTCACAAAATCACTTTCATCAACATGTCCTATAAATCTGAGGTCTTTATATTTTGTGTTCATTTATGATATAATAAGTCCTTTCATTCCTTACCCTATTTCATTATATCTTAGTTTAGCACCAATTGCATTTGTGTGCCTTTCAAAAACATATTTATCCAAATTTTTATGCAATAAGTCATCACAAAAATATTTATCACAACTCAGACCATTATTGATAAATTCTAAATGACTTATACCATCATAATCCTTTTTACTATTTGAAGACTTAAACAATTGTCAACATATTGTCCATCAACACTGACAATTTTGAAGAGTAATAATACCCCGATAGACGAAGTCTAAAGAAGCAATAAGTATAGAATCAAAGGAAAAATAGAGAAGAAGAAACACATTACACAAGAATTTATCCTAGGAAATCCTTTCGGGAAAAAACCCAGCAAGAATATTTTATTATTCTATAAAATTGATCTTCTCCGATACATTAATATTTGTATCCATGTTTCACTTGTGATTACATTGCTTACACATTTCACACACAAAACCCTCATTTAAGTGTTGTTTTATATACCAACAACACAAAAAGGGGAATTACAATACTATGGACGCAAATCCATGGGCCGACTATACATTAATCCAAAACCACCTATATGGGTATAAAAAATAGCTTAAACCCCAAAAAACATTTCCTGGGGGCTACCACCCCCGGACCCCCAAAAAGAGGTTGCTACCCCAATACCCCTACTTGGAGCCTGACCCAACCTCGAACCTCGGTAAGTATAGGAGCAGAGTGTCCACTCCTCTCAGATTTAACCCCACCTGAATAACATGGAAAATATTCAACACAATTTCAACATTCTCCCACTTGTTGAATACTTTCTATAGAGGCTAAAACTACCATTGTCAACTATCAAGTGAAACCATACCCATAGATCTTCTACACCAATTTTTTTGAGAAGGTCAACCTTTGTTAACGAATCAACAATATTCATCTCTGTATCAACTTTTTCCAACATCACCCAATTCTCTTCAAGTCAAATTCAAAAGATAACTGAGATTCTAGTAACTTTATCATTTCCTTATTGTTATCAATTAACATGTCATCCATATACAAAACAATGATAACAAAATTTTCACTTTCCTTTTTCAAATAAACGCATAGATCTGCTTTATTTTTTCCAAGCCCAAGTATCAAAACAAACCTATCAAATTTTTGGTTCCACATTCTTGGAGATTGCTTTAATATGTAAAGAGACTTCTTCAACTTGCATACCAAATCCTCCTTACCTTTTACCCTGAAGCATTCTGGTTGTGACATATGTCTTCATCAAGTTCATCATGTAGAAAAGTTATCTTTACATCCATATGTTTTATTTCAAAATAAAAAGCAATAGAAATAGCCAACAAAACTCTAATTGATATTAGTTTAGCCACAGTATAAAAAATCTTACCAAAGTCAATTCCCTCAACATGAGAAAATCCTTTTGCTACCAGGTAAGCTTTGTACTTCTCCAACTTTCCTTCTATATTGTACTTTTTCTTGAATAGCCACTTACAACCAACAAGTTTTCTTCTAGGGGTAGTTTCACCAAGTCCCATGTCTTATTTTTATCCAGGGACTCCATTTCTTCCTCCATAGCCCTTTTCCAAGACTTATTCTCACTTGACTAAAGTGTCTCCTTTACAGTCTTGGGTTCTTCATAAATAACTAATTAATTAAATGCAGAATACAAATTTGAAGGGCTATACCTTTCTATGAGTCTTCTCACTCGATCTGATCTCTTCAAAATTGGAGTTCCAAGTTTTGCATCTTCAAATTCCTCCTCACCTTTTTACCTCTAAATATTTCTCTTTAGTCTCTCTCTGTAATTCATATTATTTTGTAGTATTACGTTCTACCACAGGTTCTTCCTCTTGTTCCAATTTTACCTAAACTATTTCAAGTTCTTTGCTTGGTTGCATTTCCTATTTTGGAACCCATTTTGTTTCTCTAAAGATCACATTATGACTGTAAGCAAAATTTTATATTTATGGGTTCCACAACTTATATCTTTTAACACCAGTACTATAATCCATAAATATGCATTTTTTAGATTTATAGTCTAGCTTAGTCATTTTCTCTTTTGGGACATACATATAAGCATCGCAACCAAAAACTCTTATATGATTGAGAGAGGGTTTCTTACAATTCCACACTTCCTATGGACTCTTGTACACCTAAGCTAAGGTAAGAGATTTACTGATGAGGTAATCAACCGCGAGTCATGGTGTTCACTTGAGCATGTTGCAGCTATAAATAGATCTCTTGAATATTCATTTTTTATCTTCATTTTTGTAGATGTTCCTTCATCAGAGGAACGACTATTATCAACATTTTTAGATCTATAGTCTCTTTTATAATGCCCTATTTTACCACACTTCCAACATTTCCTTTTGTTTGGAACAACAAATTTTTCCCTAGATTTTGATTTCCTTTCTCTTGTTTTCTTTTTGCTTCTTTCTTGAGAACAACCTCTCACAACCAAGGCATCCTTCTGATGATAATCCTGACAATATTTTCGTCTTATTTCCTTAGAAGTCAAGGTTCCTACTTATTGTCCCTAGACAAGATATCCCCATTTTGCACTCTAAACAGGGCCCCCATTTACTTGCATGTTGGAGTTAATTTTATATTTTTTTCGTGGAACTTTGAGGCTGTGAAAATTAGTGAGCTCATGTTTCTAAAAATTCAAGGTTTTTTTTTTGTTTTCGGTGTTTTTAGTGGGATTTAGATTTTGCATATTTTTTGGATTTCAATTTTATTTACATCCTAAAAAAAAAACAAAGAAAATAAAATATTTTCTAACGGTTGGGCATACAGAATTTCAAAAATTTGAAGTTTTTGGTGAGATGCATTTTTACTGAATCCCAAAACCTTGAAATCCTAAAATTCCAAAATCTCATTCAAAAGCTATTTGAAACCACAGTAATTGATTAAATGATATTTTTGAAATCCTAAAAAACCTAGAAATCCTAAAATTCCAAAATCCTATTCAAAGACTATTTGAAAATAGAAGTAATTTATTAAATGATATTTTCTCGCACAAATTCACTTATTTATTTATTTATTTGCTTTTTGACAGGTAATATTTCGAAGACCATAACTTTTCATCCATAACTCTATTTGAGCTTAATCTAGATGCGCTGGAAAGCTTGCGATGAGCTCTACTTAAAATTAAAGATGCATAAATGTTTTTACAAACTTGTTTGATTGGGAACAACTTTTATCTTCCATCGTGCAAGCACCCAACAACTGGAAAAATATTTGGATATTCCCTTTCCACATGGAATGCATGATTTAATGAGCCGAAATAATTTATGTCATTGTAATCATGCAAACACTTGAAAATAATCTTCAATTTTAAATTATTATTTTGATGAAAGTTTGAACTTTGAAAATTAAGGAAATTTTTTTTTCCTCGGCTTATATAATAAACTTCCACTCATTTGTAAAGGGATTCCAAAAATTCTATAAAATTTCATAAAATTAATAGCAAATTTAGATAAGCTTTATTTTCTGGATTTTTTTTTTAGTTTCCTTGAAGCTCTGCTACAAATATCTAAAAGATATTTTCATGAATAAAAATAGTTGTTGAATATATTGGGGTAATAACAGTTTATGTGTGTATATTGTTGTTGTAATTACCTTTTTCAGCAATCATCCCTCTCTACAACTATGTGAATAATGGCTTCTTGGAGGTATTTTCGTGCTCAATTTTATCTATTACATGTAGTGATCTTAGGGGAATCAGGTTCTTTTTTTATTTTTTTTTGGTAATTATAATAATAGATTAATTGTGGGTTTTTATAAAGGATCCCAAAACCTTATGTACAAAATCAGCCTTGCTAAAAGATATTTCATGCCGGATGGTTGGGTAAATAGAGCAGTTCATAAAAAAGACAAGGAAATACAAAATGCCCGAGGGCCCCAGAAGACATAGACAGTCCTGGAAATCTTGATCTTGAAATACATTAAAACGAAATAATAGCCGAAGACAATATATCAACAAACTTTGGGAGAAGACCTATGATACAAATTCTTCATCATGAGGGAATATCTGCCTTGGCCAAACTGTCCACCTGGGTTGGGAAACGAGAATGCAAAACAACCGGGCACGTGGTCATCAGTCCTTTGTTGGCCAAGTGATCTGCCATCCGGTTACCTTCTCTATAGATGTGCCCCGCCTCCCACCTGGCATGCCGAGAGAGGAGCATCCTAGCCTCGAGGATGATATTCAGGACCCGCCATGACAGGTCTTTGGAGCCATGAAGGTAGTTGATAATGTTTAGAGAATCGCCTTCAATAATTAAAGGGCTAGGATCATTCGATATGACCTGCAACCCTTTCAACACACCACGGGATTTGACAAAATGATTGGTCTGAGGGCCCAAATTTTCATAGTAGGCCAAGATCAGCTTCCTATTATGGTCCTTGACAAGCCCCCCGAAACCAGCGGGCCTCGGGTTGCCTTTAGCAGCCTCGTCAAAATTAAGTTTGATCCACCCCAAAGGAGGTTTGGTCCAAGTGACCTCCCTGCGGCCATTCACTGAGTCAACTCGGAAGAGGAGCCAAGGTCCAGTCTTTTGAAAATAATTGCCTCCCAAGGATTATGAGGGTGAGAGCTGGGAATAGTTTTTGAATTCTCGACAGCAAAGGAAAAGGCCCGCTGGGCAACAAAGGGAGCCATTCTAGGGATCTTGCCGAAGACTCTAGCATTACGCTCCAGCCAAATTTGCCAGATGGAATGGTGAAATGCAGCCTCATAAAGGAATCGGAGCTTAGAATTCTTAAAGGGCTTGGGCCATTGGAGGAAAACATCTTTAAGGGAGCGAGGGGAGCACCAGACTACTTGGAAGGAAGACAACACACAGCTTAGGACCGAATGGGAAAAGGGGCAATGCAAAAATAAGTGATCGGATGTTTCACGATCAACTAAGCAAAGATAGCACCTGTTGGGAATTGCAAGGCCTCTCTTGTGGAGATTGTCTATGGTAAGGGCTTTGTTATAAAATGCAATCCAAGAAAAGTAATTTATCTTAGGAATAATCCCTTTCCTCCAAATTGCTTTCCACCGAGGGTCCATAGCAGCCTCACACAACAGAAGAACATAAGCGGACTTAACAGAAAACCGCCCATCCTGTGTGTTGCTCCAAATAATTCTATCGTCTCTTATGACCGAAGGAATTAATACCGATTGGAGGACACTGTACAAGAAATTCACCTCATTATCAAACCCATCCATCGTCGAAAGTTTCCATCGAGGGGGAAGGGAACTCCGGTCAATGCAATCCGAAGCCTTGAGATGACTGTTTGGATCAATCTGGGCCCTCAAGCCAGCCAAGTTCTGATTTACAGCGAGAGCTTCATCTGTAGCCCACCTGTCTCTCCAAAAAAGGATTGTGGATCCATCCCCCAAGATCCAACGAGCACCCCTGTTAATCATCGAATGGCCCTGAAGCACCGTCTTCTAGAAAGCCGAAGCTTCATGAGGAGACTCAGCTTCCAGGAGAGAATTTTCCCCAAGATACTTTCTTTTAACTATATTGACCCATTTCGTCGATGCATTAATAAGAATTCTCCAAGCATGTTTGGAAATTAAGGCAGTGTTCATGAGCCTGGATCTTCTCAATCCCATGCCCCCTTGGTCCTTTCGAAGGCAAACCTTATCCCATGCCACCAAAGGAATTCTGGATTTTTCTTCGCTGCTAGACCAGAGAAAATTCCTTTGAATCTGCTTGATTTTGGAATGGATAAACATAGGAAGCATGAAAACAGACATGAAATAGGTGGGAATTCCTTGAAGACAGACTTTGGTGAGGGTTGCCTTCCCAGCTTGAGATAGCAATTTGCCTTTCCAAGTGCCGAGTTTCTTATGAAGCCGTTCCAAAATTGAATTCCAGATGTTCCCACCGCCTCGCCCATTGCAAACTAGCGGCAACCCCAAATAAGTTGCAGGCACGGAATCAATAGTGCATTCGAGGATTCTGGTAATGCGAATTTTCCTACGCAAAGGGGTATTAACAAAATAAATTTTGCTCTTTAGATAATTAACTTTTTGGCCAGAAGCCTTCTCATACCGAGACAAAATGCGCTTGATAGATTTGGCCTGAGTGACAGACGCTCCAGTGGATATGAACGTGTCATCCACAAACTATTGGTGAGTGACAGGATCAACTCTGGAAGTAGGCAGAATGCCAAAAATATTGCTTCATGGAGGGCTTCATTCAAAGACCAGCTAAGGACCTCTGCCAAAAGAATGAATAAAATAGGAGACAGTGGATCACCTTGTTTGAGGTCACGAGCACTCTGGAAGAATCCAGCGGGGGACTCGTTGATCAGCACAAAAAAGGACGGAGTGGAAATGCAACTATTCACAAGGTCAATCTAGTGATGATGGAAGCCCAACTTGCAAAGGACAGCACAGAGGAACCTCCTGTCCACTATGTCAAAAGCCTTATTCATGTCTAGTTTAAGGAAAAGCGTAGCATTCTTGGAACATTGGGCAGTATGGAGGGTTTCGTGAATAGTAATGATGTCATCAAGGATGTTTCTACCCTTAATGGTGCTCCCCTAAGCTGAACCTACCAAATAGGGGAGGAGGGATCTCAGACGATTGGCAATGGTCTTGGTAAGAATCTTGTAGAAAACATTGCAAAGGCTTATGGGATGATAGTCAGAAAAACTTTTGCATGTGGGCAACTTAGGAATGAGAGCTAGGAAGGTATATTTGAGCTTCGGATGGATGGATATTGATGCTTGGATTTCTAAGATAGCCTCACAGACATCAGGCCCCACAACATCCCACATAAATTGAAAGAATCGAGGGGGAACCCATCAGGCCCAGGGGCCTTATCTGGTTGCATGGAAAAAAGAGCATCCTTAATCTCGAAATGGGAAAATGGTTCCAGGATTTTAATACTTGCCTCATGGGGGACTTTGGTAGGGAAATTAGCAAGCAAGGATTTTTGAACTTGGAGGACGCTATCAGGAGGAGCACCCAGCAAATCCTAGAAAAAATTGACTGCTTCGCTTCGAATTTCCTCAATCTCCTTGGTAGTGAGCCCATCCTTACACAGCACCTGTCTGATCTTGTTGGCCCCCCTGTGTCTCATGGTAGACGTGTGGAAAAACTTTGAATTTGAATCACCGCTCTTCAGCCATAGATCCCTGGACTTCTGACGCCAAAACGCTTCCTCACTGGCAAGAATGGAATGATAGTCCACCAGGAGGCTCTGTTCCTCCTCTCTTAGGCCTTCAGAATACCCTTCGACCTCCATATTTTCCTCTAAACTCTTCAAGCGCTCAAATATGGACCTTTTAGACTCAAAAATGTTGCCAAAAACCTCCTTATTCCATGCCTTTAAGTTCTTTTTAATCATCTTAAGTTTTAGGGCCAATCTTTTGGATGCTGAACCAACCACCGTCACTTGCCACCATTACAAAACCAACTGTTTGAAATCCTTGTGGGAAATCCACATGGACTCAAATCTGAAAGGGATCTTAAACCTAGGCCCGCCAGTGGCCTCTAACAGAATGGGATTATGGTCCGACTCGATTCTTGGCAAAGTTGAGAGAGTTGCAGCGTCAAGGAAGGGAATAGCTTCGTGGGAAATGAGGAACCGGTCGAGCTTGACCTAGATGAGATTGCTCCCAATCCTCTTGTTGCTCCAGGTGAAGGATGCCCCATTAAGTTTTATGTCTAGCAGATTATTGGACGAAACAAAATCTCTGAAATCCTCCATGCTATGGTTGGCCAGCTCAGCACCTCCCTTCTTTTCAGAGGGATGAAGAGGGAAATTGAAATCCCCTCCCACAACCCACGGGAAGTCACTAAAACTTTCCCTCATCAGAGAGATGGTTTTCCACAACTCAGCTCGCTCCGAAGCAGAGTTCGAGGCGTAAACATTGGTCAAAATCCATGAAAATTTATCAACCTTGGAGTGAAATAGGACATTGATAGTCCTACTGGAAGCCGATAGAAGACTACCCTCGACCTTGTCAGAGTCCCACAACACCATGAGACCGCCTGTAGAACCTATTGTAGGGCTGGAAAGGAATTTGGCCTTGGCCCAAATGGCCCTGGAAACCTTGACAGAGGCAGAGGCATCAGACTTAGTCTCCTACAAAATGAGGATGGATGGGTTAGACTTCTTTCGAAGATCGGCCACCACCCTATGTTTGGCCGCTCCGTTAAGACCTCTCACATTCCATGAGAGGATTTTCATCTGGACACTTTAAAGACTTTCTTGCCTCCCTTTCCCTGCTAGATGGGAGGTTTTGGGACAGACGAATCACCCACTAGGGAGTCAGAATATTCTTGAAAAAGCAACCGTTGGGATCCATTTGCAATGTCTGCTGCCATTTCCTTATCCCTTCTTTCTTTTTTAGGAGGTCGCCCCTATTTTTTTCATAGCTGAAATCCACCCCTTGCTTTCGGCTTCTAGTGTTTTGCAGACTAATGTTGCCATGCTGTTCGTCCCTCTTGCCCAGCAGATACTCTTCCAGCAGGGACTCGGGAGGTTTCTAGTTTTGAAAAATAGGGGAATCAACCTAAGTAGACCTACGGGAAGGAGACTGATCCTTTTCCACTTAAGGTTATAGTTGGGAACTTGCATTGCACATAACGACGTCCGACTTGGGGAGAACCCCAGAAGGATCTAGAGACTCAAGCACTGTCGCTACAGGGTGTTTCGACTGTTTTCCTTCTTGCTTCGAGGGGTTGCCATAACCCCCACCCTTCATCCTCAAATTTTGAAGAGGACAATTTGACTGAAGATGCCCCTGGGAACTGCACCGGGGGCAAAATGCCGGTCTATTTTCGTAGTTAATGACTTGCTTATGAAGAACGAAGCCTCCATACCAAAGAGTGATGGAGGATGGAAGGTTCGCCTCCAAATCCGCTAGGACACAGAAGCGAGCTTGGACAAATCTGGTTCGGGCCCGAGTGGGAGGGTCAATGGTGACCAACTCACCAATGGAACGGGCGATACCCCTGATAACGTTTTCATGCCAGTAGAAAAGGGGAAGGTTCGACAACCTAACCCATATTGGGGCAATATTAATACTCTGGGTTTCGAGGTTAAAATCCAACCCCCACTTCCTGAGAAAGAGACTCCTGCGTCCCAGAAACCAAGGACCCCCAGCCAAAATTTTACAGTAATCCTCCGCATTATTCAGCCTAATTGTGAAAAAACCCCGGGATAGGGCAGCCAACTCCATATGACCCGAGGTCCGCCATTTTCTTGCCGCCCACCTACGGATGGTCTCCATATCGGGACGCCCTCCAATAAACTTCCCGATTAGGGTAAATTTTTCAAATTCGATGAAACTTGATAGGATTTCCTCCGGGATGTCCAGTTCATCCCCGAACGGAAAGAGGTCCTTAGTGAAAATACCATTTGGGGTTTCAGAAGCCGCTACCTCTGCATATGATTTCTATTGGTAGTCTCTCCCTTTGTCAGGCGGATCCTTCCCGCGTCTGCCTCCATCTTCGGGTAACTCGTCGAGCCTCCATTCTCTAACTGCCCTCCCTGCGCCTTGCTTCGGCCATCTAACTTGTCGATGCCTAGGTTCACAGTGCTGGCGCTCCCGCTCCCATGCCCTCTCGTCGCTACCTTCCCGCTCATCGCTCCTTTTTACATACACATATTGACCCTAGTTTATGATTATATTATTAAAAATATAAATTATTAGTTTTCAATATTCTTTCTTACTAACCTTATCCTTATTAATTTTCTTTACTCCTCTTGGTTAGACTAGTGTTAGAGTAAGATTTATCTTTATGTTATAGTTAGTTTTTTGCTGGAAATTTTTGAGTTTGTGCAGATTTGTGGATGCTTTATGAATCCAAATCTAATTTGTATTGAATGTTGATGCAAATCCCCCCCCAAAAAAAACTTATGGATCACCAACATAGCCCCCTTTGAGTGAAACCTACACGGTTGAGACCCAACCTACCTCAATATTGGAGGAAATATATTTTATTTTCAAGAGGGAACATCCGTAGTGTGTGTGTGTGTGTGTGTGTGTGTTCCACATGTTGGAAAGCATATAAAAAAATACAGGTCAACACTACTATATCCTCTACTTTTAAAGTAGAGGTAGTATTGGTGATAGCCATAACTAGGTTATCCCAAGAATCAGGTAATGAATAAAGTAAAGTAATACACTTTTCCTCTTTATCCATTTTTATATCTACAAAGTTTAATTGACTTACCATAGTGTTAAAAGCATTCAGATGTTCAGTCACAAAGTCACCATCATTCATCCAAACCGAATACAACTTCTTTCAAAGAAAGATTTTATTTACCAATAACTTTGTCTGATACAACACTCCTAGCTTTTCCCATAACAAATCTATCATGGTCTTTGTCGATACATTCAACAATACAAAATCATATAAGCACACTCTGATAGAGCTCTTTGCCTTCCTATCAACCTTTAGCTACTCCTCATCTTTCATTCCTGATGGTTTTACTTCCAAGACCGTAATCCACTAATCTATATCCACCAACAGATCCTCCATCTTGAGTTTCCATAGCTCAAAGTTCTATCCACTAAATTTTTCAATCTCTACCATGTGCTTCCCATCATTTTTTCCTCCACCTAGATTCTTTTGTGCACTAATCCCACTCAAGAATCGATTTATCCTAGGGTTGAAACACTTACTCCTCTAAAAAAGCTAAAACCTAGCTCGGATACCAAATTTAGAGAAATAATACCTTGATAAATGAAATCTATAAAAGCAGTAAGTGTAGAATCAAAGGAAAAACAGAGAAGAAACACATTACACAAAACTGTATCCTAGGAAACCCTTTTGGGAATATTTTCTTATTGCATAAACTTGACCATATCTAATACAATAATATCCTTGTCCATGTTTTGCTTGCTTTAGCTTGTGATTACATTGCTTGTGCATTTCACACACACAACCCTCATTCAAGTGATGTTTTATATACCAAAAACATAAGGGGAATTACAATACCATGGGCGCAAATCCATGGGCCAACTATACATTAACCCAAAATAGCTCATATGGGTCTAAAAAATAGCTTAAATCCCCCAAAAAAATTCTTGAGGACTACCACCCCATGACCCTTGAATAGGGACTATAGTCCCCTTACCCCCAGTCAGGACCCAGCTCGATCTCGAACGCCAACAAGTATAGGGATAGAGTGTCCAGTCCTCTTAGAGTTAACCCCACATGAATAACATGGAAAATATTCAACACAATTCCAACAAATTTGGCCTACATTTTGATCAACACACTGCATGATCAACTCAAACATTTTTTGTACAAACACTCTCATGAATACCCTTTGTTTTGACATACCCAAAACTATCACTATCAAACTCAAAAAACTTTAAATCATAATTCTATGGAGAAATCTATTTATATACGTGATAACATCAACAATATATGAATGCTTAAAAAGTAAACTTTTTTTTTATCAACTCTAGCAATTTTTTTTTCATCATGACCATCACAAGTATTGATTGTCTTGCAAATATTTTTTGCATGATCAAAAACTTTTGACTTACAACCATTTTCTATATCAACATTTTTAAGAGTATTGCTCAAACTATTTGTCTAATTTCTATGGAGGATCACTACATGCATAACAATTTGCATTATCACAATCATAATCAACATATACAATTTTTAGATACATTTAGTCTTTTCGATCAATGCTCAAATCCCTTATGTTACATGTTGTGTTTGTTCTCTGAACAAGGTCCCTTGTATCACAAAATTTGTGTATCATCATGGGCCGTAAATTACATGCATTCATTGTTTTATTTTGATGAAAATTATTAGTGTCATAACTCACATCTTTCATCTTGGGTATCTTTTTCAATTTCTTTTTGTTTTTGACATTGTTCTTTGTAGGTCATTAGGTTTGGATAGAGCCATTTAGGATGTTTTTCCATTATTTTGAGCTATCCTTGCTACCTTAGAATCTTGGTTTATTTATTTCATCATGTAATCCATGTGTACTATATTATCTCTTTAATGATTTATACTTCTTTGATATCACACTTGTGACTTATATTTTTCTTGTGGAAGTATTTGATTCAATTGTTTAAGAGAAAGTGATGTATCTAAGAGAAAATATGTCATTTTTGATAGAACCAATGACTTCAATCTCTTTTTGTTTTTAATGAAGAATTTTTTTACTTCTATTGACCACCCTGAATTCAACTATTCTACCATTATCCAACAATTGTGACACTAATATCAAGTTATTGGATAATCCAAGCACATACAATATATTTTCTAATGTGCATTCAAGAAAAAGTAGGTTGATTGAAATATTGCTTACTCATTGAACCTGGTAGATTTTATCATCTGCAATTTTGATAGGTATGCTTTGTTTTACTTGAATAGAATTAAATAGCTATTTATTAATTTAATATATATAGCTATGTATTAATTTTTTATCAGATATATGTATTATTTAAATTAAAATATAGTTGGGTCATTCTCTACTAAAATATTATGTCGTTATCAAGTCAATCAAACTATATCTACCTTACCTTTTATTAAAGATATTTTTTATGTTTTTATATCAAATATATTTTTAAATTAGAAAAATGTTTGTTTTTAGCAACAAACTCCTCACATCATTTTCATTATTTTCAAGATATTGTCACTGACAATAGTTGATGGACATCAAAAGCAATATTATTTTTATCCAATGATCTCTACATCATTTTTCTTGATAGCATTAATAATATGTGAATTCCCTTAAATTAAAATATATTTCCATCCATTTCAATAACACTTTTGATCCCTGTAAAAAGTGCCCTAGAAGTTCCATATGATTTTAAGTAAGCAAAGAGAATTTTGCCTTCATTATTTTGAAAAACTTCACCTCCATTAACATTTTCTAGTTTTTCTTTAGAAGACCACCAAAATCAATTTTGATAAATCCAATTTCTAAACATTTTTATTCTACCTAGAGATCAAAGTAGAATTTTGCCTTCATTATTTTGAAAAACTTCATCTCTATTAACATTTTCTAGATTTTTGAAGAAATTTGTTGGCAATGGTGAGAGCTAGGGTTTGACATGGCAATTTCATGAAATCATGGATGCAATTGGGGTGCAGGTTTTTACTTGGATGTAGTGAGATTTGGTGGCTCTTGTAGCTTGGATGCAATTTTTTACCTCGATGTAGTTTTTTACTTCACATGCAAGATCAAGGGCCTAGATTGTCTAGTTTCAAGGTTTCTTCCATGCATACACTATGAGCTTTTGGTCAAAAATTTCATGGTGGTGTAAAGGTTTCTATTTGTAAAGGAACGTACTGTTTAGAGTTATCTTCACGGGGTTTGCCACCTCTCTCTTTTTGATTTGTTATGTAAAACAAAGGTACTAAAGGAGAATGTGGGAGCTCTACAAGAGGTATTAAGCATACAATTATAAAATAGGAAAAAAAATGATATCACACAACCCTTAGCCCTCAATAAATGCCTAGAAAAATCTACAGAGTTATCACGATTCAATGTTAAAATTGAATCCTTTAAACAAGGAATTTCTTATTTATCAAAGCAGGCATTAATTTTTTGCTTCACAGGTTTTTGATCGATGAAGAAAGATTTACAAAATTAGATAAGATAATTTTGGAAACTGAAGGGATATGTAGAACTTAAACTCTGCCCTAAAGGCTTCTTCATTGTTATTTTCACTTGCTTGGAGGATAAGGAGAGGATTCAATATGGGGGGCCTTATTTCATGGTAAGGAATGGTCTTTTTATGTGGAATTGGACCATAGGTTTTGATCCCAATAAAGAAAATCCAACCAAATCCCCAATCTGGGTGTGATTTTATGCTCTCCCCTTGGAATATTGGAATGAATAAATCTTGAAAGGAATTGGAAATACTATTGGAGAATATATAGGAATGTCCAAAGTAACTAAAGAGTCTTGTGTAACTACCTTTGCTTGAATTTGTCTCCATGTAGACCTATCAAGCCCTCTTTTGGAGGCAATTATTCTAAGTGCAAGGGATTATGAGTGGATCCAAGATCTAGATTATGAGAATGTGCCCTTTCGATGCAGATTTTTCCATGCTCATGGCCATATCCTATGAAACTATCCTCCCCTTAAGCAAAAAGTGGAGGATATAGATAAAAATAAGGATCCATTAAGAAAGGAGTGGCAATCTTCAAAATTAAAAAACAAAAAGGATAAACAAGTGTGGCAAAAGAAAGAGGAACAAAAAATCAACAAAAAAATAAATTTATGATTCTACAAGAGATAAACCAAGATATGGAGGAATCCATGCATATCCCCCAAGGGGAAAACAAACAAACAAACAAGGAAGGGAGTAAGGGAGAAAACGTACTAGAAATTCTTATCGAGCAGTCATTGAAAAATCCTAAAAACCTAGAGGAATGTGATTTAATCCACAAGAATCCCTAGCTAAGGTTACACCATGAATATATTCCAATGGATGCTAATGAGACCATTAAGAGTGAAGAGATTTTGGATCGAATATCCTCAGACCCTCCCTTGAAGGGACCTTATCAACTAGAAAAGGAGGAGATTGGCCAAAACCTCTTGCAACAAAGTGTTAGCTTTTTATGGGAGGTAGTATGACCACAAGATGTAAAATAACTAATCTGAGATAAATGTAAACTAATGGCACAATAATATGTAGGAAAATAATAAGATGAACATCTGCAAATAACTCAAAAATATGCCATTAATGAAAGTGATGAAAATAGTACAATGCTATATAATGGAGGACATGAACACTCCATGTACAAATATGAAAGGACTACATTGTACCATACTCCTAAACTATAACACACACTCTCTATAATCACTTCCTCTCCTAAAACACTCACTATGAGGCCTTTATATAGGAAGATAGATTCCTTGGCCCTTACTCTACCTAGGACTTATGTACATGTGGACTACATGCACATTTACAACTTGCACATTGACACTTGTGCATTTATTACAATACTTGAAGTAACTAACTTACTTCACTCTAAAGTAAACTCCTACTCTAGCTATGTACCAAAGGTGGTACATTTACATAACCCAAATGATGTAATATACTCTAACACCCCCATGTATTACATTATTTGGGTATTGAAGACTTTAGTCTTCAATATGGATCTTTTATCTAGTATTGGAGTTTGAGTTCTCCTTCTTTGTTGTTTGTATCCTATTCAAGTGAGTAGTTAGTGTCTTCATAAAATACTATCTTTGTTGAGAGAGCTTTGACTTCATGATCATCCATAGGATCTTCTAGTTCTTCAATTTCTTGAATTCTTTGAGCTATGTGTCCCTTCTGATTTCCTTCTCGATATTCCAATTGAGGATAATTGTATGGTCGTTGAAACTATTGCTGATGAGGATTAATTTGAGCTTGATATTACCTTGGTTGGAATACCCTATTTGGTTGGCTTCCATGGTTTGTTTGATTTCCCTGATTCTAGTTTTTGGGATTGAATCTGTAGTAATTAGTACTATGACATTTTCTCTTACATACATGACAATATTGATTATTCCATGGTCTTCATCCTTTTGATGATGAGGCAACATTTTCCTATGAAGTATCTTTTGAAACCAATGCATTGTTAGTCATTTCATCCTTCACTGTATTATCCACCTCATATTCTTGAAGAATATTGATTAGCTCATCAAATGATGTATCTTTACTTAGAACCTATAAAGATGTAACTAGATGCTTGTAGCTATCTGGAAGTGCTCTCATGGTTACTTGAACAAGGAATTTATCTTCAAATTTTTCTCCTAAGGTTAATAATTTTCCCTTAATGTCTGCTACCTTCCTTAGGAATAGTTCTATATTTTCTCCACTATTCATTTTCAGGGAATGTAATTGAGTTTGAAGATTTAGGATAGTAGCTTTATTTTTCCCTTCAAATATTTTCTCTAGGGTTTTCCAAGCTTCTATGGATGTTCCTACTGAACTGATGTAAGGTTGTATTTCATCTGTGATGGCAAAAGTTATTATCATTAATGCTTTTGCATCACTCTCTTCAAACTTCTAGATCTCTGTATCACCTGAATTAGGTTTAGTAGTTATTCCTTTGACTATCTCCCAAAGCTTCTCAACTATTAGAATTGCCCTCACTTTGTTTTTCCATGAGGAGTAATTTGGACCTTTAAGTAGTTGAGATTCTGTAAGAATGAATTTATTTGTTGTCATGATGATCCTTGATGGATTCCTTATGTCTCCCTAGTGATTTAGAATAAGCTATAAGCTTAATAAAGTGCTTAGTAAATAATAGTTCACCTTTTGAGTTGATTTTGTAATGTTTTGTAAATAACAATAATCAACTTTTATTTCACCTTATCTCTCCTAATGAACTATGCACTTAATTTTGAAGTTCTCTATAGTTGGATTTCTTTTGTCTCTTTAGTATGAGTATGAGACAAGTGTAAGTATATAATTCCAACTCCTTTAAGTAAATGATGAACTTCCTTTTATAGCCCTTGATATTAATAGTTTAATGTTTCTAAATTCCAATAATATATTTTTGGTGTAGTATACCTTATAACTCCCTAATTTGGAATATTAGAAAACAATAATATTTGCAATAATAGAGTTTTAATTTTCCAAGTAGAAACCCTTATAACTCCTATGGTTTTTTAATTGCAAATATTAAACTATTTAAGTATATAAATCTCCTTTAAATTTGCTTTCAAATGTATGGTTGATTTTGCTATTATTTCCAAGGTAAATAATAGAATAGTTTCAACCTTATATTATACTCCTTATAACTCCTTAATGAAAGCAATTTGATTAAGGTAAAACCCTTACCTTTATAATGCTCCAACTCCTAAATAATGAACGTTGGATGTTGTCTTACTATGCGCTACTCTCCTTCAATGGTAGACGTATGACAATGGTAGTGATTCTTTAATGTTGCTTTGACCCTTTTGGTAACCTTGACCTCGGTCCTTTAATGTAGTCTGCTCCTCTTTCACTATGTATGGATACTCTTTCCTACTCATTGTGGATACATTGTTCTCCTCCTTGAGTTTAGGTGCTTTAAATAGTGTAGACATCTCTTGATATTGGACAAGTGTCACTTGAGAGTTACATTAGGTTTCTTCAATGCTTAATCCTCCTTGTAATACGTTGATGCTCTTGACACTTGGTGTATTCATTGCTTGGATATGAGGATGGTAGATAGATGTTATAGTCTCTTTGAACATTGGTCAATGAGTCTTCAATGCTCTTGGTTGGCTGAAATGATTATTACACCTTTCACTCCTTCGAAAGATACCTTTAACACTTCCAAGATGAGTGTTATGACTATTCGGATGCTCTCCCCCTACATAGGTGTTATGTAACACTCTCTTTTGATCTACCAAGTGGCACTTGCATGTGAGGACATCTTCAATATCTCCTTTCCTTCAGTATTTCTTCTCCAATGGGTGCAAGTTGTGCAATCTTGGCTTCAATACTTTTCTCCTTCTTGCTAGTGAGTGCAAGCTTGTGCATTTTCTAGAAAATGATGATGATATTCTCCTCAAGGTTGGCTCCAGCTATGGTATTTCTAGGATGCTCCAACACTACCCTCTTGGTAGATGATATGGCTTCAATCGATGGTTGCTCTTGATCGCTCCTTTCCTAGCTAGTGATTCATCTCCAATCGATGATAGCTTTTGATAGCTTTCATTGGTAGTTTGTCCAAGTGATTAGTTGGGTAATGTATTCCTTATCTACCTCTTGATTTTATGTAATCTATGCTTAGTTATCCTTAGAGCTATCTACCTTACAATGAGTGCTATGCCTCCCTTTATGTGTTGTAGGCTCTTATTATGTAGGCACTGATCTGGTGCTTCTATACACCTTCAAAAACCAACTTATGAGCCTTTTGATGGCTCGATTTCTCTACCTAGATATCTACCCCCTTGACATCGATGTTGTGGCTGCTTGATGACTGTATAATGTTGGTCGATGTAATACCTTTTAATGGCAATAAATTTTATCCTTCTATTGTTGTTTAAAGGATAAGAATGGTGCTCCTTTCTCACTATAAATATTAGTTGTAATAGTTAAGATAATGTACCTTAACTTGCACCAAGTTTTGGATTGAAAGTCTCCTTTTCCAAGCTCTCTAACTTCTCTGATAAGGTAACTTCTTGAGAGCTAATTATGTTGCCTTCCTTACTAGACAACACTAACCTCTAATTTTTGCACTTGGATAACTTAGTAAGAATGAATCCAAGTATGCAACTAATGTGCTATTCAAGAGGTTTAACTTTGCACTATTGTTTACTTTAACTAAAGTATAGTGCAGTAATAATGAACTCTCAAGGTAACTCGAAGTATGCACTAATTTTCACTGTAACTTAAAATACTTAGTGCACCTTGAATATCTATAACTTGATGTATTCAGTGCATCTTAAAAAATATTTTAAGAACAACTAGTATAGTGCAATATTGATTTCACCTTATTACTCCTTCAAATGAACCTTAAATCATGCACTAGTAATTGCTCCTAAATGCACTATAATTTCTATAACTTAATATAGTCTTCTTTGTTGTAACTGAATAATAGGAAGATGATCTAACTCCTATTTTAATGTGCAGGTATAAACCTTAAAATAACTTCCTTCTGCACTCCTTTTTGAAGACTTTAAAATGAATCCACTCCTTGCAACTTTCACTTTAATATGGTGCTTAATGAATCTCTAAATAAATCATAGTTTTAAAGTTCAACTAATGAACCTTTTGCACCCAAGTTGCTTACCTTTAATAACTCCTGAGGATGGTGGATGTCTTGGTGATTTGATTCACCAAATTGCTACCCTTGACTTGATGATCTTGCAACTCTTCTTGGTTGTCCGTAATAGCTCCTTAACTCACCAATTCATAGCTTAGTAACTCCTCTATATTGCTGCTTGAAACTGTAGTATGGTGGTTTTGATTCTCCTTCAGAATGCTCTCTGTAGATCTGAAGTTCTACAACTAGTAATGTTGTCCTGATTGTTGCTCTCTTGCAATCAATTTCTACACTGAAATGTTATCCTTGAAACTCAAAAATTTGGTAGGGAATTCTCCCAAATCATAGCTGAGTTTTCCTTCAAGAACCCTTAGTATTTTGTAAGATTCAACAAACCCCTATCTCTGAATGAGCCTTCTAGCCTTCAATGGCAATCTTCAAACCTTTTAGGTTTGGTAGTAAAGTTAGGCTCCTATCTCCTTCAACCTCCTTGTCAAATTCTGACTTCAATATAGACCCTCTTCTCAAGAATCTGAATGTCTTGAGGTCTTCAACAATCTCCTCCAAAATTTGGCACTCCTTGCCAAATTCTTCTCCTTTTGGGCTTGTTGTTGGATGGCGATAATTGTCCCAAATTATGCTCTATCAATAACTTCTCCTTGTTGGTAGATTTCTCCAATGAGTTCTCCTAGGAACTCCTTTAATGGCCTTCTCTAAATTCTAAACTAAGGCTCTCCAAGCCTTCTCCTTATTTCTCCTTGAGACCTCACCAAGGTCTTCAATCTTATAGCTTCTCTGGTCTTCCAAATGAGACCTTTCCTTCAACATTCTACTATGGAAGTGTTGGTAATGAGATCTTCCTCTTGGATCTCTAAAATCTACTACTATTGGAATTTTGGAATAGGACCTTGCTGGTCCTTCTTTACTTCTGTAATATATAGGCTTTAATGGAGATCACCAACCTCCAATCTTCCAGAACTATAAGTTTTGTAACTGGACCTTCTAAGGGTCTCTTCAACTTCTTTAGGTTGATTTCTTTAATTTGTTATTTATAGTATTTAATGGAGATCACCAACCTCCAATATTTTTTTGGACTCTTCTTAGGAATCTCTTGAATCAACTGTAAGGCTACTATGGCCTTTTCTTCTTCTACAATCTGTAGCTCTACAATCTCTAGTAATGGGACCTTTTCTCAGGTCTCTAAAATCTTTAGTCTTCTACTTGTTGTTGCAAGTGTTGGAATGATTCTAACGAAGATGTTCTTCCTAGCTCTATGTAGGAAGCTTCCTGACTCTCTTGAATCTCCTTTTCCTACAACAAGATGTTAGAAGCTGAAATGTATGAAACTCTTAAATCTAGAGATGACTAATCTTCACTAGTTGATTTGTCAATCTAGTGGAATCCACATTGAGTCCTAGTCTTCACGAGTTTTCCTATAACCCTGTGGAAAGACTCTAGCCAAATGTAATCTCAAAAATTTTGTAAATGAGATTTTTGGATTTCTCTCAGTCTCACTTGTGGCTCTCCCTATTCTCTATCTGATCTACCATGTGCTCTGATACCACTGTTAGCTTTTATGGGAGGTAGTATGACCACAAGATGTAAAATAACTAATCTAAGATGAATGTAAACTAATGGCACAATAATATGCAAGAAAATAATAAGATGAACATCTACAAATAACTCAGAAATATGCCATTAATGAAAGTGATAAAAATAGTACAATGTTATATAATGGAGGACATGAACACTCCATGTACATATATGAAAGGACTACATTGTACCATACTACTAAACTATAACACACACTCTCTATATTCACTTCCTCTCCTAAAACACTCACTATGAGGCCTTTATATAGGAAGATAGATTCCTTGGCCCTTACTCTACCTAGGACTTATGTACATGTGGACTACATGCACATTTACAACTTGCACATTGACACTTGTGCATTTATTACAATACTTGAAGTAACTAACTTACTTCACTCTAAAGTAAACTCCTACTCTAGCTATGTACCAAAGGTGGTACATTTACATAACCCAAATGATGTAATATACTCTAACACAAAGACCTATTCCTAAATATGTGGTAACCTCTACCTCAAACCCCCTCTTAATTCCTAATGTTCATGATATTTCCACTATCCCTTTCAATTATAGCATCTCAGAGACCTTAAATATTGAAGGAAATAAAAAAGAGGACATTGAATAAGTGAAGAGGAGGAAAAAATAAAAAGACATTGGGAACCTCTCCTAAAGTGCTCTGCGTTTGGGACTAAAGTCTACCTCATATACCAAAATAAATTTAGACAAATGAATTCAGTTAAGGAGAGGAAGAAAATCTTTGACATCTCCTAGAAGTAAAACCATGGAGTATATGAATGTAAAAGTTGTATTATGGACTTCAAGAAAGCTTTTGACATATTTCCTAGAAGTAAAACTATGGAGTATAATAGAAGATTTATGCATACCAAAAAAGTATAGAGCAACATGACATAGACTCTATGAGGAGGTCCAAGTTAAAATTAGAATACAAGCATGTCTCTTGAACTGATTTAGAAGTGACAAAAGGGTTAAAAAAGAATACTCATTATCCCTTACCTTATTTGGTTTATTTATTGATAAATTAGAGGAGTTTTGGATGGAGGGGATGGTGTCCATTTGGGATAATATGTAGTGAGGCATTTTTTGTGCAAATGATATCATTTTAACTTAAAGGTTAACATAGGGTTTGAAATAGAATTTAAATGCCTTAGAGCACTTTTACAAGGAGGTAGGCATGTAAGTAAATACCAACAAAACCAAGATCATGATCTTCTCCAATCAAAGTAAATTTTTATTTTGAAGAGGGTCTTATGGAGGAAGTAACAAAGTGCAAATATTTTTAGATAGAATTTAATAGTAAGCTCAGTTGGAAAATATGTAGAATGAAAAGAAAAATGGAATGATGGAAACACTCTTGGCATTACATATAGAAACAAAGAATTATGGGATTGAAAAATTATAGAGGTCTTGTTTCATCTACTAGTGGTACCAATGATGTTGTATGGGTGTAAAGTGTGGGCTAGTAGCATAGTAGACTCAATAGGGAGACAAATAGAGAGGATTTAGAATTGTATCATAACAAACAAATTCAAAATAAAATATTTTGTTCCATATGAGTTTTTTCTAGCAAAAACAAGTACCTTTTCTATAGAGGCAATTGTTATGGTTCATTTTCTAGGATATCTAGAAAAGATGAACAAATGGTCTAAAGTTGTAATCGAAGAAGATATGAACAAAATAAAAATATACAGATAAAGTAAAACACCAAGTGGATGAACATATAGAATATCAACTTGTATGAATACCCAAATAATGATAGAGGTATAAAGACATTTATCGAGGAGAAATTTAGAACAACTATGTAGGAAAAAAGTTAGGAAGAAAGAGATAACATTATTTTATTGAATTTAATATTATATATAGTCACCACCAAAAGGACTATATAGGAGTAAACATCAATTGAAGAGCAAGATTCTCATGACCCAATTAACGACCAACTTGTACCAAATTATATGTGAAAATGTAGATGATAGAGACCAAAAGAGGAATGGGAGGAGAAGATATATTTCTTTTGTACATCAGGGGAAGTTGAGACAAAGAAGAATTTTATTTTGGAATTCAAGGTATATACTGATAATTGAGCTAGCTATATTTATACTCTAGGAGTGGAATCATTGCAAAAAAATTGAAGAGGATAAAGTAGAAAAATTCATCATCAAACACAATAGAAAAAGATCAATGCAACAAAAAGAAAGTTAATTTGGTTAGATTTTAGGGTTGGCAATCACAATTCTTTGTAAATTTTATATTCGACATGTTACTTTTACCTCATGGATAAAATATTTTATTGTGTTTAATTTAATAATCAACTGGCATGATCTCAAATGGTTAAAAACATAAACTTTCAAGAAGGTTGAAATCTTATTGAGTAAGATATACATAATTGTAAAAATATTGTTGTTATACCATCATATAATTTATTGAAATATTATGTTAATGTAGTCACAATTAATATAAAGTGCATAAAATTTTTCTACCTTATTTAAATTATATTTTATATAATTTAATTTTAAAAATATTAGATTGCATATATTTTTAAAATATGTCAATTATCTTATCATGATATTTCTTTCCTTGGAAAAAAGTCATAATTTTATAATAGGCAAATATGAAATTGCATTATTCAGATGTCTCTCTAGTATTTCTTCAAAGTTTCAACAATGATCTAAAAATTAGGTCGCTTATACATCATAGCTAGTTATCTCTATTTGGCTAAATTCTATTCTTAGAGACCTTCCTAAAATGTCAACCAATAACCGTTGAATCACTGATTTTTGAATTTTTAAAATAGTTGCTTTAATTGTCCTTGCTTTAACTATAATGTATTAATCCCACCAAATAGAAATATGAACCATTTATAGTGCATTTTCCTCATTGAATTCCTGTACTATGCACGTTTTGAGAGTGCTTCTATTTCCCTGTTATGTTTTCTATAAATATGTCAAAAAGTAAAAGCTTCACTTCGAACCACAACTTCTTTTATTTGAGAGAATATGAGTTTTAGAATCATGTTTTTCATCATAAAAACACCAAGTATCTAGTTTATTACCACGTGTGAGTCTCCGTAAATTTGGATGTTTTGTATTCCTTTTGATTCTACCGATTGAACCAACAATTTGAGTGCTATAATTTTAGCAAAATTATTGGAACCTTCTCCCAATCCAGCCTTGAATTTGAAATAATGATTGTCAAAAATATAGTAATCCTCTTGCCCCACAAACTCCAAGGACACCATGTCTAGCCCCTTCAAAAAAATAGCAAGCCTTTGATTTATAAAAAGGGATGATTTGTCTAATTACCTTTGTTGCTACCAAAACCTTATGGTAATTGAAACATTCAATGATTTAGAGGAAACTTGCCAAGTAGGCTTCTGATCCTAAAATATCTTTGAATTCATAGATAATTATATTCACCATGACACAAACAACAAAAGAACTATAAAACCTTTGTATGACCTATTTTCAACCAATATTCTAAGCACTCTTATAGGAAGTCTTCTTGCCATCCTATAGGAATATTTAGTTTCGCTATAGCCTCCCTCTAAAAATGTCTAGTAAAGGAGCAAGATACCAATAAATGATCAATTGTTTCATTATATAACTACATAAATGGCACCTTCTTGGACCATTCCAACTCCTCTTTTGTAATACCTCCCATGTTAGAACCTTATTTTTCATGGCAAGCCATAGGAATAGTCTTGTATTCAACAAGGCTTTCTACTTCTAGAGTGACTTCCACCACCATGTTGAATCATCATTTCTATCTTCCAATATATTCTTATACCTCAATTTTGGAGTGTACTCCCCCATTGCTTCATTCTTTGTCCAAAATAATTGATCAATTTCCTTTTGGAACTTGATATGTCCAACTTTATGTCTCCCCATATATTCTTTTCATTGGTATGCCTCCCAGTCCTGAAGACCTAACACTTCCTTCCTTCCATCCCTATCTCTAGTTGTAAATAATTTTAGGTTAGTTGCTTAGGACAGATTTCAAATCCGCTAAGCTATTAGAATCTAGATTACATTATTTTGTAGTCTATGCATACCACCACAACCAATCAAGGGTCTAAACCCAGTCTTATCCTTAAACCATCCCTTATGTTCTAGGTAAACCAATAATATACAATATAAAAGGCTTGAATCATTACCTCCAACATATTGAAACATTATGGCTTTGCTTCAATAGGGCCCTTACCTGCTCCTTGACTATGATTGACTCTAAATACTTTTCATGTATAATCTTATTCCATAAGCATACTTTTGATATTATCTTCCAAACACACATGGCTACTAGAGCCTTGCTAAATAGGAATATGTTCTTAAATCCAAATCCTCCATTTTCCTTGGGTTTGGCTAAGGATTACCACTTAACTAGGGGAATGCCTTCCCTTTCCCTTTCCTCTATCCATAAAAACTTGTGGCTTAACTATCTAATTTTATCCTAAAATATTTTTGGTATATGAGCCAAAGATTACCAATATACTATAGTTTCAAGCTTATTGTAGTGGTAAGATCTTTGGATTCTTTTTGAGAGGTCCAAGGTTCAAACCCCACTCAGTATGAGGGGACCGAGATCCCTCATAAAAACCTGTGTAAACTCATTGAAAAAATATTAACAATATACTACTATCGCCTCCAACATAGACTTGACCAAAGTCAATCTCCCCCCAAGTAGAGCTATTTTTTACACCATTTATTAATTATTCCTTCCACCTTATATTTAAATACCTCTTGAAGATTAAATCTACTAAAGGAAAATTTGACCTATTAATGTGACATGATTTGACATAGTTAAAAGAGATGTTTGACTTCTATGCATTAATATGCATACTTGTTGCCAAACATAAAATATCTAAATATTGTTTTAACTTCTCTCCAACTCTTATTGTTTCATCTATGAAAAGGAGAACATCATCTACAAAAAGTAGATGGGTGACTTCCACTATTCTACCTATTCTAATTCTCTTTACTGCTCCTACCCTCTTGGATTCTAAAATGCACCTACTTAATCCCTTAGCTACTAGAAGAAATAATATTTATGACAAGGGGCAACCTTGTCTTATCCCTCAAGAAGCTTTGAAAAACTGATAAGCTAACCCATTAACCAAAACTACAAAATAAACACAATGCAAACATCCCATAATCGAGTTCATAATTTGCATACATAATCCAAAATGAGTATCACTCTTAAGTGTAGCTAGTTTACTCTGTCAACATCCTTGGAGAGATCCAACTTCATCACCATTGCTGATAGTTTCTTTAATTTTATGGTATGAATACTTTCCTGAGCAACACCAATTGCTTTATAAATTTGTCTACCATGTTGGAATTTGAACTGATCAATAGAAATAAAAGCATTGGGTAACCTTTTAATTCTTAATGCAATTAATTTTGCTATAATTTTATACACATAATTAATAAAGAAATTGTTCTGAAATAATCAAAGGAAGAAGGATTATCCTTTTTTGTAATAAAATCAATGAAGGTAGATTTGAAGATTATATATACCCTTCTTGTCTACCTAGACTCCTCCACAATCTTAAGTAGGTCAGACTCCAAAAGGTCATAGAGCCTAAGAAAGATTTCCACAATCTAGTTCTTAGGTCCTGAACTCTTATCTTTTTGAAAGGAGATTAAAATAACTTTGAGATCCTCCTTTGGTACTTCCTAAACCAACTCACCTTTGGCTTCCTCGTCTATAAATTTGGGAAATAGAGAAGCTATTATGACTATTTTAGCTATATTGACTTGACAAATATCCTTGTATAGTTTATCAAAATGCCTTACTCCCATGTTTTTTATTCCTTTTAAGGAGAAGACTTTACTTCTGTTTTGACCTTGTAGCTCCCAAATTGTATTTTGTTGTTTTCTATGACTTATAAAGCTATGGAAATTTAGTGTTCTCATCCCTATTTTCAATCTAGAGTGCTCTATTTTTTAGCCTCCACTATACTTATCTCTCCACCAACAATCTTCTCTTCTCTTGTTCCAAAATTTTATACTTATTTCCTCATCCAATTCTTTTTCAAAGACCTTTGAAAAATACACTATAATATCCTCTTCAATTTCCCCTAGTTTTTGCTCATCCATTAGTTTCTTTTTATAGGTCCACTAAACCATTGCTACCTTAGTCCTATTTATATTTGTTGCAAATTGAACACTAACATATTCTCTTAGAATAGGATCAAACTTCATCCATTCTAATTTGACTAGAGTTACAAAGTTGTTCTCTTTTAGCCACTAAGAATTAAATTTAAAAGGAAAATATGGTTTTTCTCCTCTTTTACTATAAGTAGGATAATGGGGGAGTGATAAAAGTCTCCTCTGGCTTCAACCCAAAAATTTATTCTATAAGTATCATTTACCAAATTCTCAACTACTAATAATTTATCTAGTCTTATAGAGATTCTATCAAACCTTGTCCTCATGTTTCTCCAAATTGGGACTAAATTTATTCGTGCCATCTCTACCAATCCCTTGGCTTCAAAATTTTGGATGGAGTAATCATCCAATGGATCAATCTAGCAGTAATACCCTACACTTCACTCCTAGAAATAATTAAGTTTTTTCAATGAGTTTACACAAGTTTTTATAAGGGGTCTTGATCTCCTTATACTGAGTGGAGTTTGAACTTTGGACCTCTCAAAGAGAGGCCAAAGCCCTTACCATTGCAGTAAGATTACAACTTAGAAGAGCTAATTTTAAATCACCTTCTAAAATTAAATTATTAGATTCTAAAAAATTTTGATCCATAAGCTTATCCCAATACCGCATTGTGTCTTTATAAAGGCCATAAATGTTCACCATTGTCACCTTTTTTCCAAGTTTCACTAAAAAGAATTTAGTCCTTACTCTTGAGTCAAGTAATGAAAAAATGATTAGCCTAAATTGATTTGCCATCCAGCTTATGACCACTCCTCTCAAGGCCCTTACAACACCAAGGGCTAGAAAATCCCACCCTTGAATCAAATTAGATCTTCCATCACTTTCATAGCTAACCCTTTTATCTCTTAAATTAGTAGAATATTTAGAGTATGAATTTCTACCAATCTGCACAAAGTATTTTTTTGTTGAGTTGCCCATCCTTTGAATAAAGGAAATAAATTTCATTGATTAACTACGTTCGAGATCATCCCTGCTCTAAGGATCCCCTTTAAAGATGATTACTTGCCTTGTTGAACTTCACAGAGGACTTTATTCTTAGCCAATGAAATAAGAGATCTTCTACCCCTCCCACTAGAAAGACTCCCTACCCCCACATATTTACTAAGGCCTCCCCCAACTCCTCCTTCCCTTAGTCCTATTCTTCCTTTCAAGTATCATGGGGATGCCTATGGATTAATGGGGACATAAAACCTTTCTGACCATAGGCAAAAAGAGGTGGGGAAGCAAAATCAAAGTGGTTTACCTATGAAGAATTACAAAAAAACTTACTAGAGTCTAAACTAAGGTTTGGAACTATTGCCTTCAAGGAAGAAGAATTCACGGTTTCTGCTTGTACCTAAAATTCACCCTTATATTTTTCCAAGGGAGACTTTGTTTTACAAACTGGTAAATATGCCCTTTACTTATTTGAAATATTCAAGAAGAATTATTTGTAATCCCATATGAGAAATAATATTTGGTAAAAGTATTGATTTGAAAGCTTGTATCTAGGTCAAGTGTTAGAAATATGTTGGATATTTTCCATGTTATTCAGGTGGGTTAACTCTAAAAGGTACTGGACACTCTCCATGTATCCTCATTGGGGTTTGGGGGAATTAGCCCCTGAAAATTAGAGGTCCAGGGGTGACAGCCCCCGATAAAAGTTTTAGGATTTCTTAAGCTATTTTTAGACCCATATGGGTTGTTTACGGTTAAATATTTGAACCCATGGTTTTTCACCCATGGTATTATAAAATATGTTCTTATGTTGTTATTTATTACACTTGCATCAAGGTTTGAAGAGATATGAGAGATGAAAATTATTGTATTGGAGATGGTTAAGTTTATGCAATAAGGAGATATTATTGTGTTGAGTTTTTCTCATAAGAGTTTCCTAGGTGATATACTATGTTATGTGTGTTTTTTTATCTTCATTTGGTATCAAAGTTAGATTTTTTATTTTTGTTCTAGGAGTAAGGGTTTCAACCCTATGATAAATGAATTCTTGAGTGGGAGTTGTATGCAAAAGAATCTAGGTGAAGGAAAATGACAAGAAACACACGAGTAGAGATTGAAAAATTTAATGGACAAAATTTTGAGTTATGGAAACTTAAGATGGAGGATCTATTGGTTGATATAGATCAGTGGATTATGATCTCGGGAACAAAACCAACATCAATGATAAATAAATATTGGCTAAAGATCGATAGGAAGGTAAGGAGTTCTATCAAATCGTGCTTATCTAATTCGGTATTGTTGAATGTATCAACAAATACCACAAAAAAATCGTTATGGGATATATGGAGAACTTTGTATTAAATAAAGTCATTGGTAAATAAACTCTTTCTCTAGAAGAGTTCTTTGGAAGAATGATAGTGAGTCTATGGTTGAACATCTAAATGCTTTTAAAACTATGGTAAGTCAATTCAACTCTGTTGAAGTAAAAATGGATGAAGAGAAAAAACATATTACTTTACTTGGTTTATTACCTAATTCATGGAATAACCTAGTTATGGTTATCGTCAATACTACTTCTACATTAAAAGTAGAGAATATAGTAGGAACATTGTTATCTAAGGAAATGAGATGAAAATATTATGAGGATTATCATTAGAAGGATGCCTTGGTTGTGAGAGGTCATTCTCAAGAAAGAAGCAAAAAGAAATTAGGAGAAAGAAAATTGAGATCTAGGGGTAAATCTATTGCTTCAAAAAAGAGGAAATGCTAGAAGTGTGGTAAAATAGGGCATTATAAAAGATATTGTAGATCTAAAAAGGTTGATAATAGTTGATCATATGATGAAGAAACTTATACAGAAATGAAGACCACAAATGAAGATTAAAGGGACTTATTCTTAGTTGCAGTGTGCTCAAGTGAATGTCATAACTCATGGTTTATTGACTCAAGTGCTTCCTTTCATATGACTCCTCATAGGGAGTCATTTTGTGAATATGAAAATATAAATGTAAGTGAGTTCTTCTTAGGAGATAATTCGACATATAAAATTATAGGTCAAGGAAGATTCAAGTTGAGTTTAAAATATGGAAGAATTAAAACCTTTCCTGGTATGTTGCATATTCATGGTTTTATAAGGAATAGGATATATGTGAGTAATATGAATGACATGGGTGTGACTATGGTATTCAATAAGGATAGTTGCAAGATGGTTCGTGGAGTCTTGTTGTTGGCAAGGGGAGTTCGTACAGGAACTCTATTCAAACTTGAGGCTAGAACTATAAGTATTGATTGCAATAACTCTTTTAGTTTTAGAGGAGAATAATATGGTAGAAGCAATTCCGAGTATTCCTGTGGTGAAGACAATGTTGTGGTATCAACGCATGGGGTATTTTAGTGAGAAAGGCCTTTGAACATTAAAAATGAAAGGTAAGGCTGAAGGAAATTGTGATTGCCCATTAAATTTTAATTTTTATGATCATTGTATTTTTGGAAAGCAAATTCGAGTCACAATTCCTAATAGTGCTACAATATCTGAAGGAATTTTACATCTAGTTCATAATGATGTGTTTGGACCTACAAAAGTACCATCATTAGGTAAATCTATGTATTTTGTTACATTTATAGATGACTTTTCAAGAAATACCTAGGTATATTTTTACAAAACAAATATGATGTTTTCAATAAATTTAAAGATTTTAAGGCTCTTGTAGAAAATTAGATAGAGAAAAAGATAAAGGTTTTGAGAAGTGACAATGGTGGTGAGTATTACTCTAATGAATTTAAGTAGTTATGCAAAGACTGTGGAATATAATGGCAAAAAACAACTTTGTATACTCCATAAAAGAATGGAGTTGCATAACATATGAACAAAATATTGATGGATAAGCCAGAAGCATGCTAAGTGGTGCAGGGTTAGAAAGGAAAGTATGGGCAGAAGCCATGTTAATTGATTGTTATCTCATAAATAGAACTCCTATCTCAAATTTGGTGGACAATACTCCACAGAAAGTGTGGACTGGTAAGAAACCCTCTCTCAGTCATATAAGGGTTTTTGGTTGCAATGCTTATATGTATATCCCAAAAGAGAAAATGACTAAGCTAGACTATAAATCTAAAAAATGCATATTTGTGGGTTATAATATTAGTGTTAAAGGATATAAGTTGTGGAACCTAGAAACACAAAAGATTATTTACAGTTGTAATGTGATATTTAGAGAAACAAAAGGGGTTCCGAAACAAGAAATGCAACCAAGCAAAGAACCTAAAATAGTTCAAGTAAAATTGAAACAGGAGGAAGAACTTGTGGTAGAACCTGGTGCTACGGAAGAAGATTAGAGAAATTTTTAATAGGAAAATTCAAAGGAATAAGGTGAGGAGGAAGTTGAAGATGTAGAACCTGGAACTCCAAGTTTGAGGAGATCAAATCGAGTGAGAAGACTCCCATAAAGGTATAGGCCTTCAATTATTTGTTTTACATTTAATATATCAGTGACTGATGAAGAACCCAAGACTATAAAGGAGGTACTTTAGTCAAGTGAGAATAAGTCTTGGAAAAGGGATATGGAGGAAGAAATGGAGTCCTTGGATAAAAATAAGATGTGGGACTTGGTGAAATTACTCTTGGAAGAAAATTGGTTGGTTGTGTGTGGGTATTCAAGAAAAACTACAACAAAGAAGGAAAGTTAGATAAGTACAAGGATCACCTGGTAGCAAAAGTATTTTCTCAAGTTGAGGGAATTGAATTTGGTGATATTTTTTCTTTTGTGGTTAAACTAACTTCAATTAGATTTTTGTTGGCTATTTTTTATGCTTTTGATCTTGAAATATAATAGATGGATGTAAAGACAACATTTGTACATGGTGAAATTGATGAAGACACACATTTATCACAACCAAAATGCTTTAGGGTAAAATGTAAGGAGGAATTGGTATGAAAGTTGAAAAAATCTCTTTACGACTTGAAGCAATCTCCAAGAATGTGGAACAAAACATTTGATAGGTTTGTTTTGACACTTGGGCTTGAAAAAAGCAAAGCAGATCCATGTGTATTTTAAACAAGATGGTACAAATTTTGATACTTGGGCTTGTGAAAATTTTGTTAGTTGGAAATATGTAGAGTGAAAAGAACACTAGAAGGATGGAAAACACTTTTTGCATCATACATAGAAACAAAAAATTATGATATTGGAAAACTATACAAGTCTTGTTTTAGCTACTAGCAATACCAATGATGTTGTATGCATGAAAAGTGTGGGCTAGCAACACGTTAGACTCAACATGTAGGCAAATAGAGAAGATTTATAAGTGTCTTATAGCAAACAAATTCAAAACAAAATATTTTGTTCCATATAATATTATTTCACCAAAAACAAGTACCTTTCCTATAGAGGCAATTGTTATGGTTCATCTTCTAGGATATCTAAAAAAGATGAACAAATAGAATATCAACTCGTATGAATGCCCAAATAATGATAAAGGTATAAAGGCCTTTATTGAGGAGACATTCAAAACAACTATAAAGGAAAAAAAATTGGGAAGAAAGAGAATATTATTTTATTGAATTACACATTACATATAGTCACCACAAAAAGGGATATATAAAAAGGGATATATAGGAGCAAACGTCAATTGGAGAGCAAGATGCTCATGATCCAATTAAAACCCAACTTGTACCAACTTAGATGTGAAGTAGACATATGAAAGAGACCAAAAGAGAAATGGGAGGAGAAAATATATTTCTTTTATACATCAGGGAAAGTTGAGACAAAGAAGCATTTTATTTTAGAATGCAAAGCATAGTGATAGTTGAGCTAGCTATGTTTATTCTAGGAGTGAAATCATTGCAAAAAAAAAAATTGAAGAGGAGAAAGTAAGAAAATGCATTATCAAACTCTAGCAAAATATTAATGTTGTTAGGAAAAATGTTTGATTTTGGGATTAGTAGTCACACTTCTTTCTAAAATTTATAATCCACATGTGGCTTTGGCTTCATGGATATTAATTTTTTCTATTGTATTTTATTCTAATTATCAACTAGCATGAGCTCAAATAATTAAAAACATAAACTTTCTAAAAAGTTGAAATCTTACTAAGTAAGATATGCATAATTATAAAAATATTATTGTTATACCATATAATTTATTGAGCTCAAATAATTAAAAACATAAACTTTCTATAAAGTTGAAATCTTGAGAAGTAAGATATACATAGTTATGAAAATATTATTTTTATACCTTATAGTTTATTGAAATATCAATTTTTCTTAATGGGTTATATGGAATTAAAATGAGGCCTCTCGTCGTTTTACATCATCACCACATAGTGGTATTACAACAAAACTTGGATATTATCCATATATCATTTTCACCACTTAGTGGTATTACAACAAAACTTGGATATTATCTATATATCATTTGGCAAGATTCAAACCTGGGTCTCCTTCTTGAAATGTTGAGGAATATAACTGGTTGAGCTAATGCCACTTGATTATTGAAATATCATATTAAGATAATATTCTACATTATTTAAATTATATATTTTATATAATTTATTTTAAAATTATTAGATAAAATATATTGGTAAAAAACATAATTTTTTTTTTTTTAATTTGGTTAGTGTGAGAAACCCCTACGACCAACGCACTCTCCTCCCAACCATGACCCCTCATAAAGTCAAGAGCTATGCTTACCAATAGGGAATTTAACACAACCACCACACACCCACCCCCTCACACACTTGCCCATGCTACAATTTGAACCTTGGACCTCTTGAAGAAGAGTCAAAGCCCGAACATAATTTAGTCCCAAAAGGGATATCATAGTGGCAAGTTCTTGGGTTTTCATCCAGGAGACCCAGGTCTCCAAGTTCAAACCTTGAGGAATGAGGATCGAGACCCGTCATAAAAACCTGCTTTATCCTAACATTTTGTTTGCCTAAGGCAATGCAGTGGTTAGGGCTTTGGCTTTTCTTTGGGGAGGTTCAAGGTTCAAACCATGGTTTACCCATAAGAGAATAGGTAACCATGGTTTACCCAGAAGAGGATAGGTTGGATGGTAGGATTCGAGTGTTTTGTTAGTTAATTGCCCTAGTTCGATGCCTTGAAAATGAGCTAAGGTTTATAAAAGGAGCATCTAATGGTGTTAACAATTTTCCTCTATATATATAAAAATATATATATATTCTTATCATGATATTGTCATAATATAAAAACTGAATTTTTATTTTTTAATTTTTTATTTACAGTTGATATTTTTAATTAATTATATGAAATTAAGACTTAGAATGGAAATGAAATATATATTTAACTAAATTATTAAAGGTAGGACTTTCTAATTAAAAAGATGTTGCTTAGGATGAAAATTTAGAATATCCAAAGCAAATCAAGTATATTCTTAAAATGAGGCCCATGGTATACCTTTTCAAAGAAAGAAAGAACCTTTGACCCACTAAATAGATACTCCCTTTGAGGAAATTTGGAATTAGTCATAACCACAAATATGTAAGAAAAATATTTGGGATTGCCAGCTGTATCATTCATAACCACAAATATGTAGCAGTCGCCGTCATCACCATGTGACCGCCGGATGTTCAAACTCCCAAACCGCGCCATTTTACGTCCCAGAAAACAAAACAAGAGAATTCGTTAATGGTTAGATGTAAAAATGATTTGCAACAACAGAATTGGTCATTATTTATCTGTTACGTGTGCGTCTTTGCTGCCTGTCAATATATATAATATGTGTCAATTTTTCCAATGGGATTCTCATCGTATCGAATCTGGTGATCTGGTTCGATTTGATATTAAAATTTACGTGAACAGTGGAACTCAATCGTGTTGCTTCGGACATCTGTCTGTCTATGCTGTTTCTTTTGCTTCATAATATGTATGACCCTTCTCCTCTAACTTAGCTTTAAGAACATCAAATAGTCTTTACGTCTAATCAGGAGCATTTTAACAACTGTCCTGTTGTATGAAATTATTATTTTTGACTGCTCTAGGCTTGTTACTAGCTGACTTCAAGACCAAGAATGAGAAAGAGTCTTAGCATGGATGAGAGGAATGTCTCTTTATTTAACTCTTGTAGGGTTTGGTAGCATATAAATAAAATATATATATTTTAAGTCGTGGTGGTTATCGATGAATGCACTCAAGGAAGGTAAAGATATTTGAATAAATTGGGAATAGAGCAAGAGAAATTTATCAATGGCAGCATTTCTCCATTCCATCAATTCATTTAAAGTGTAAGTCAAGAAGAGTGAGCAAAATAATACGGGTTAAGGCTTAGCACTTAAAACCATCTTAGAGAAAATGGAGGAATCTATAAAGATTTGGGACAATAATGAAAAAAATTAAGTATATGGGGCCTTTAGGAGGCTACATTCTAAAGGACTTCAATGATCATTTGTGCTTGAGTAAACTTCTTTATGATAGCCTACCAACCAAGCTTATACATAGTGACAAAAGGAAGGAGAACCATCGAAATAATGTTGAAATCTCATGTAGGATCCTTTTTGTTGGTAATTTGATATAAGACATTCCAAATGATAGGTTCTCAAATTGAGGATGTAGAGTTGTAGCAATGAAGTTCAGTAAGGATGATTCATTGGCTCCATTACACTATAGAACTTCTAGGGATATCTAATTAGATGAGGGGATTCATAGAGTGAAGGATTCTATTATGGACATATGAGCTAAGACTCTGACTCCATTGCACTCTAAAACTTCTAGGGATATCTAACTAGATGAGGGGATTCATAGAGTGAAGGATTCTATTATGGACATATGATCTAAAAGTTAACAAATGTGCTAGCCCTGGAATCTATGATGTAAAAGTGAATCAATTTGTCCTGCCATATAAGGGTTAGATAAAATGGGATGGTTTGAGATTGCTAATTTTGAGAGATGAGATTTGTAGCATTGTTGTAGCCCATGGTTGCCTTTCTTCTTCTTCTTTCAGGGCTTTTTGTAGGCACTCCTTTTGTCCTAGAATGGCTAGAATCTCCCAAACTAAGACTGGTATCATGGACCTTTTTCAATGGTCCACTATACTAAAGGATCCAAGGGATACCATCCTCTATAGGATGAATCTCAACCTTTCTCTAATAAGTTGATTGCTTTTGATTGGTTATACTAGTGAGGCTTGTTGTTGCAGGACAATTTGAACATTTTATTTTATAAACATTGAAACTTTGAGTGGTGTTATTGTTGTAAGTCCTGAGCTACTATCGGTTGCTTTGTCTTGGTCATCTAGGACCTTTTGGTTATTTTGTTGAGTGATAGCAATGGGTATAGGTTCCCCCGGATGCCAAGGTATCATAACTAGATACTATCGCGTTACTTGGACTAATCTGTGCTAACTTCTAATGATTGTTGGATTATCTCTAGCACTATCCTCCATTGCTTGCTTTTTAGATCACATCAGATAGTCTGATTGGACCTATGGTCTTTTGGCCATTAGGTTGCCCATTTTCTCAGATACCGTATAAAATTCTTCCTCATCCAAAGTTACTAAAACTTGCTCTTGAGGAGCACAATTTTGCTCCAAGATAGAAGGTATGGGGATATGTTGCTCTTGTATTTGATCCCCTACTCTTGAGTATAAAGTAGATGCCTATGATGGCATTATTTCAGTTGTTGTAATGGCTAGGAGCTAAGATATTTCTTCTATGTTGCTCTCGTTGTGGACGTTTTGGGGGGGCAGGCAATATCAACAGGTAGACTCTTCTACATAATTGTTCTATATAGGGGCTATTTCCCTAGCATGGTTAGGGATTTTTGTTTGTAGAGGAGTTATCATCAGGTCTATTTGCTGAATTTGGACCTAGGTTTAACTATTCTTCCAATTGCTTTGGAATTGGGGTACGTAATATTCGTTAGATGAGACTCTATAGCCCTGGTTTCCTTGTGGGAAATGAGATCTTGTATTGTTTAGGTAAGGGTACCTTGGGGTATTATGTTCCTTTCTTATGGCCAATATTTCATCAGCTATCAATGTAAGCAAGTTATGGGATGCATCCTTTTTGGATTCCTTTAGAGTAGGCGGGGTTGAAGTCTATGGGACAATAACAACTGTAGGTGAGACTGAGGATGCCTGAGACGTCATTAACTGAACAACTAGAGTAGGTTGATAAGGATATTGTGCATTGGGATACAAAGGCACGGGGGCCTAGGGGCTAGCATTCCAATCTATATTAAATCATGTTTATATTGAATGGTTATTCCATAAGATTTTGGTAGAGAATTTCCACCTATATATTTAACCATCAACGAGCTTTCAAAATCAAAGGCTTTCAAATAGTATATGAGTGTCATACCTAGGGAGACACAACTCCTTGAGTATTCCATGCCAATACTTGTGAAATATGAGGTTGAAATCTTCTATCACTTCATGGGAGCTCTCTTAATGGTTGATAATTGTTTTAGGAGTGATACCCCCTCTACCTTCTCTCTGAATCTCTCAACAAAAACATTGTCGAGTTGGTCCCAATTAGCTATCAATCTATATTGGAGTGTGAGATACCACTCTTGGGCTCTTCCCCTGAAATAAGTTGCCAACAGTATTAGAGCCATGTTTTTCTCTAATATATTATGAATTGTGCATAGACTTACCACATGGTTCAAATGCTCAATGGGGGTGGTGAGATATTCTCTAGATAAATAAGTGAAATACTTTAAAGCAAACTAGGGAATCTCATCCCATACTTCATGCAACATTGGTGGTGCCAGTGGAACTCTATCATTCCAAAGAAGGAATGTTGTAGAGGGTGGTAAAGAAACCATATTATGGCATGAAATTCTTCTTCTTCATAGAATGGTTGCAGGTGGTGGTAGTCACTCTTATAAAAATTGTCAGCACAAAAACTCGATCGAAGGTTCTTTTTTTGACTATTTTTAGGTTCTTCATTTGAGTGGAGTTGCTAGGTGACTATAGCTTTGTGCTTCTTGAAAGCAAGTAGTTGAGGCCTTAACCAGATTCTCAATCTATTATCTTAAGTAGTGGCTTATTCTAGTTTTTGTTCTGGAGTGAAGTTACCAAGTGAGTGAGAGGTGCTTCAACAAGAAAGGGTAGGTTGAGACCCTCACCAAGTCTAACCTAACTTGTAATTATGAGACCAATGTTGTTTCAGTATGGTCCCATCAGGTATGTCATTAAACTATTATTGTCTTTGATTGTTCTAGTTGAAATAATTGAGCCTTGTGAGGAGTGACATAGCAGGGCCATAATCAAGAGTGTGGGGTTTGGCTCAATCAAGGGCCTTTGGCAGTTTTTACAAGGTCAATTCCTAGTTAAGATATGATATTTATGGCACACTTGGACTCAAAAGAGGAAAATGTATGCAAGAGATAAAATCAAATAACTCAAAAAAATAAAAAAGGTTGGAAATGCGCCAAAATATCTACTAAGATCCCTTGGCACAACAAGCCTGAACTCTATGTGCCAACGATGAATGCTTCCTCTCCCCAACACACTTAAACACATATGAGAGCCATCAACATAGGCATACATAAAGAGGTAGGTCCGCAGGAAGCCACACATGGATGATCCAAAAATTGATGAAGGCCCCTTACACATACATACATCAACAAAAGCCAAAGCAAGTAAAAACTACAAGAACACACATACATATAAAAATGGGTCCACAGAAATTCATAAATGACTATTCAAAAATTGATGCAAACCTCCATATATATATGCAAATATTATAATTTTAGAGACTGTTCTAGGAGCAAGGGTTTGATTTGCTCACAAGCCACTCAAGATCCAACTGTTATACAAAAGGAAATGAAAGGAAAACCTATAAAAACAATACAGTTGTAAACTTATTAATCCTTTTTACTGCCTATGCTACTACTATTTATAGATTACAATAGGGAAAATTTCCATCCAAAATTGCCTAAGACTTTGACCCTCTCAGCTATTTATTCTAGGGATTTTAAAAACTAAATGTACACATCCTGTGCCATATCTTATGTTAGTTTGGAGTTTTCATTATTGCAAGTGATGTCTCCTATTTTTAAATATTTCATCTACCTATCCCTACATTATTAGGTTAAAGTATTTTTGGTAGATTATTATGTCCTTTATTATTATTGGTGCACCATTCTAGCTAAATTGATCTTTTAGGAATATGTGTGCAACTACTTATATCTCCCATTTTTTAATTTGAGGAGTTTCCCATTTGTCAAAGCCATTGGTCATCCTATCAAACTTTTTATTACCCTTTTTGGATGTTTATTCCGATGCCATATGCTAATTGGGACTTTTCCTTCCATTTAGCACTAAAAGCTTTCCTAAGTCTTGATAGATAGTCTTATCAGACTTTTTCTTTTGGCTTTGATCGATTTTCCCAAAAACTTGCGATCACTCTTTGCTTGTGCCTTTTGTCTTCACACCTAACCAACATTTTACCTTTGTGATCAGATACTATCCTTAACTTATTTTAAGGCAAAGTTCTTTGGAATCCTTCATAGTATGAAAAAAATTATGATGCTTTAGTCAACAAGACTACTTCTTAGTATATTTCCATGTCAGCAATGTTGCTATCATCTTGGTTTGACCCTTATAGTAGATAAGTGGTTGATGTAGAGAAGTTTCACCTGGTGCCTCTCTTGTTAAATATGAGAAATTATATATCTCATGGGGTCTCTTTATTTAGAGCTCTCATGAGTCCTTATTCTCTTTCCCTAGATTTTGACCTCCCCTCAATCATTCATCCCCTTAGATGTTACCCTAAGAGTGTGGTGGGGAGATAATAAATGGAGTGCAAGAGGTTGTATGTCCAATCAAGTGTGAATGAGAGTTAGTCTGGTTTACTCATCCATAGATTTCCTTTGGGCTAAAGCTCCACCAATGATAGGGCATTTTCAATTACCACCAAAAAGGTTGATCAACCACCATTCATCACAAAGTTCATCTTAGATATCAGTGAAAGGGCTTAATAGGGCTATCATAGATTTTGCATGTGATGATTCGATGATAATCGTGGTTGCATAACATGAGGGTTCTTATACTTATCTTTATCCTTTGGAGATATCTAGTTGGTAAATTTTGACATGAAGATTCTAGAAGTTGATAATGGTTGCAAAGCCTTTACTTTTGCCCAGGGCACTGCATCCTTTTTTATGTTCAAAAATTGAATTGTAGTGAGATTTCACTACAATATCAAAATTTTGTGGACTCTAGGATCATGATGTATTATTGATTATGATAATACAAGTGATTTTCAACTACAAGAAAATCTAGCTTAGTATCTGGTGAATATTTAAGAGAATCTCCATTCAAAGTTATGAAAATAAATTTTTAATAATTTTGAAGATATGATTTTCCCCATGTAAAGTAAAAATTTCTTTGATGAAATGTTATGTACTAGTTTTAAATGCTTAACGAGTGGTCATAGACATTTAAGGCCAAGTAGTGTAACTTAGATTTATATTGGTGAGTTGAGAAGGTTCTTTTTACACTCAAGGGTTGTCCAGTTAAATGTGAGAGAAGCTAAATTTGATGCAATATATATTTAAGGGAAGACAAATTTAAGTTATACAACACCTCCTAAGGAATTTAGATCTAAATAAAGTTATATCCAATTGAATCCAAATTCAAAGGAAAATAAAACATAGGAAACTAGGATATGAGGTTTGAATAAGAGTTATGCTAGGTCTAAGGCAAGGCAGATTAAAGGGATAACAAATATAAGGAAACTCATTTCTAACCTATTTAACTTACTATAAAAATATTATTACATTAGATTTTAAAGTTTCAATTATACAAGAAATTCCAATTTTGTAATGGATAAAATTATTGAGACTTGTTTGTTGGAATATTTGTAATTTGATTTATTAAGCCAAGGTAAATAATGATAAAGTACCTATGGGTTCTCTTAATGTAATCCTACAAGCATATTCATGTAAGCCTATGAGCATATTTCTATGTAGGCCTATGGACAGTCTTCTATGTAAGCCTACAAGCAACTTCATATATTAACCCTCAATGGTATTAGTTAACCCACCTTTAAGGATAACCTTGCTTAAAGGGTAATTTATTATTATTTTATTGTAAGGTTGACAACAAGGTTAAGTTTATGTCAGATTGAGGTTATCCTCTCATTGGGGATTTGGTATTGCTATAAATACCCCTCAATGAGTATTGATTTATAATGTGTGATATATCATCTTCCTTTATTTTTTTTTTTCGTTTACTATTGTTATATTTAATCATCTTTTTCTCTTTTTAGCATACGATTGTGGTGAATGAATGTTTTAGAAATTTTTTGGAAAGTATTGTAAATTCAAACTTAGTGTTAGAGTGAATTATGAAGCTACTTCACTCGTTCAATAGAAGAGACTCTCAATAGTGATTATTGGCATCAAATTTTGGTTTTTTGAATTAAAAAAAAATCAAAATTTTTCTACCAACTTTTTCCTATTCAACAGACAATTTCTTTCATGTAAGGGCTATATTTTTATACCCCTTGTGAATGTCTATGTGACCTTCGTAGAAGTTCTAGCATTGACACAATGAATACAACATTATGCTTGTGTATTTGAATGTGGGAAGTATCGAGTTTGAAACATGCCATATCATTTGGATGTTGTTTCCAGGTCTTATAGATTTCTCCTACACCAAAAAGGAGTGACACAATGATATAGGCCACTTTTTTTTTAATACAAGGGTATAGGATCCAATCTTGAGCTATAATAATTACAAACATGTTTGCTTGATGAGTGGGTATACATGATAGGTAAATCAATTTGTAGCTCTGTGCTAGGCATGGCCATTTGGCATAATGGATCAACCTCTTGCTTACACATGGGAGGTCTTTGGTTTGAGTCTAAATAATATTTTCATAGATATTCAAAAAATAAAGAAAATAATGGAATTCTCTGGCTGTTAATATTTCACATTCATCCATTTGGTGTAGAAGTTGTATGTATTATTTGTATAAGGGAGGTTACTAGGTCGAATCTCATGGGATCTTCTTTTTGCTTGGATCATTCTCTCTAATTGGATGACTATGTTCTAAGGGGTTGGTAGTCTTCAAAAGGGCTTAACCCACTATGTGGCATAGTGGTTGAGTTATTTGCTTATGGGATGGAAAGTCTCAGGTTCAAAGCCTAGTGGTGGCACATTTTTCTATTTTAAAGAAAGTATCGCTCGCATAAGGTCTTATCACATTTCCTTTGCTTCAGTTTCATTATTTTCATGTGCCGCACTAGTTGATACCGTTGATTGTTTATAGGGAGTCTCAAGTTTGAACCATGTTGGCTATAAACATGCATAAAAATATACATATATACACAATCCTACCATTTGCACTGGCCAAGTGCTATAATTTTTCCCATTAAGGCAATTAGCATACCCTAAGGAATCTATTTTGCATAAAATCCTAAAGAAATTTATAATAGGTCCATAAAATAATGTCACCACTACATAGAGCTCAAAAAATAATACAATTTGAAAAAAATGTTATCCAAACGCTTTCATAGACAAAATGTATAGCCTTTGAAATATTAGGTTAAATTAGCACTCAAATAAACAAAAAATCAAATACTAAACCTTAAAAACAATTACCAAATTAGGAATTGCTACTTGGTGCCACCGGATTGGATTCTACACTCTTCCACCAATGAATTAGATTTTGACACTTGATTGAATGTGATTGACAGATTAACTAGTTGCACATAAATACCCCTATAAATACTCCTCAATGTGGATACATTTGTAATATGTGTGTGAATAAAATGTGATATATCAGGGTGCCCACGACACCTACCCTATACTTCTTATTGTTTCCCTTGGTTTGATTTTGTCATTTACTATTGTTATCTTTTAATCACCTTTTCTTCTTTTTAACATATGGTTGTGGTGAATAAGTGTTTTGGAAGGTTTCTATAAAATTTTGCAAATATGAATATTGGTTAGGGACATTATAGTTGAATTCAAGGTTAATTCCTTATGGTAGAGCACAATAATAGAAGTCAAATTTCTTACAAAAATGAGAGGAATGAAGAAATATGATACTCGAGTAGATTTTACGACCAATATGATAATTCATAATTTTCTAATGAAGTTGATTTTTGCATCACTATTTTTGTTCTTCTAAGATATATAAGAAATTAAAACAACTACCTATGAAGGTAAATCAAAATAAAGTATTTTTAAAAGATAAATCCTCTTAAATATTAAATACTCTTGATTATAATTGAATGAAGCATTTAAATATACAAATTAATGAGATATAATTAATTTGAATGGGTGCAAAGAAGACTTTGTGAATAAATCTTTGCATCTAATTAACATGGTTACAAGGAGGTTGAGGACATCATAAAATATTCTAGATCACTATATACAAATTTAAGAAGCAAGTGAACAATATGCAAATTGCTTGGGAGATTCTCTACAAACTTCTTGCCTTTCAACAACAAACATTAGCCATGAATTACAACATGGAAAATGAACAACTATAGCTTATTATAAATAAAACTTAACTTTAATGTTGAAGATTCAATGAATCTATAAAATAGAAAAAGCAAACTTCTAAAATTCATCTTATAGATAAAAAATCTAATGACAAGGGTTAATTTATAATTTATAGGTATTTCTTTAGAAAAATAATAATCAATATCATGGAAATAATAAATATGTTGAAAGGAATTATCATTTCAAGGAGAGAAAGATAGTGAAATTTTTAAAAGAAATAAAATTAGCATATGTAAGGTCATTCCATAATATGAAAACAAGAACTACAATAGTGGTATTTGAACATTACTATTTTTTATGTTTACAATTTTATAAAGGATTTTTTTTTAATTTTATATGCTTACAATATATGGATAAATATGATTCAATTTTGTCTTAATTAGATAAATCCATAATTAGATAAAGCCAAAGAGGTTAAGATTTTTGTAGAATATTTTTTGCCTTAAGATTGTAAAGGTTCGAGTGACACCAAATTCAACAATGGAATAATCCATGATTTTTATCATGTTTCTAATTAAAGAGGTCACAAGTTTCAAATATTTATAAGATAGCACAATTTTAATGTAGTCTTTGTATTTGTTCATTAGGAAGCAGCAAGAAGCCCTAACTCTAATTGTATTGTTGGAGTAGTGTTTGGTAAGATTGTTTGTAGCACTTAGAACCAAGGTTTAATTTCCTTAAATATTTTTAAATGTGCAATATCTAAGGGTTGCATGGCCATAGGTTGGGTAAGAAAGAGCGTACGCGACCCTACACTTTTTATAGTCATCACTAGCTCTTATATGTATTATTTTCTACTATAACTCTAATAGGTCATTGGCACATTGATTGGCCATTTTTATTGTATCAATAAGGCCACTGGTTTAACTCGTAATACTATCTTTTTGCATGCCATTTGCTATCATGACCCTTCTTCCCTTCATATCTAAAGAGTACAATCCCAACTTCAATGCATTCATTGGTGTAATGGTTGGTAAACTACTTTACATGGATTAGATCCATGGTTTGACCCTTCCACATAATGTATTTATTTAACATTTATCATTTAAGGTAATAATCCTTTCATTTTCTAGTGAGGCATGACATATCATCACCAATACATCCATTAGTGTGGGAGCTAGGAACCTCTCTCACATGAGCAAGGTTGCTAATTCTATCAATAGTAATATCCTTTCTTTTGTTCAAAGTGAGAAAAATCTTTTGCATGCCATTTGTGAGCGTGCCCCTATTGTCTTCGTATTTACAAGTTTCATCCTTAGGTCCAACTTTTCATTTGGTGTGGTTGTTGGTAACCTCCATTGGAAATGTTGAGTTGCATGTGTTCCCTTTTGTTTTTGAAGTGAATCAAACTAAAGTTCAAATATTTATAGAGTGTGCTTTTGTTCTAAAGGTGCCATGGAGTGCTTGTATAGGCTAATAATCCTAGGGAACCACCCATGGGAGATCATGATTTTGAACTCCATGCTTTCTATTTCTATTACAATTTGATGAGATAGGTAGATGATTTGGCAATGACATGACCATGCAATAATGTTATTCATATTTAAAGGAGTTCCACCAATCACACTATGCCAAGAGTCAAACACACATTTTTACATTCAACACAGTTGATAGAAGCATCCATTTATAGTGGTGGTGATGTCAACATAGCATAGGTGCCATTTTTAAAATGTGACATGTCATTAACTATGATTGGCCTATTTTCCTCTAAGGTTTGAAATTTATTTTTCTAATTTTTAGTACTAATATACCCAAACATCTGCATACAAAATCATTTTGGGCCTGGCTTTTTCATATCACATTATTTTCAAGTCCTAAGCATTGGTGATATCATTTCAAGAACCTATTACAATGTTATAGAGAATCTATTGGTTGCAAAGGTAGGTTTTGGATGCTAAACACAAGGTATGCCTTGTTCCTAAGAGTATATTTCTAACCATGGGGACTAATTATTTTAAAAATTTCCTGTTGCTTGATGATTCAATTATTTTCTTTTGGGATTAGAGGATAGATTGTGGTCACCATATTGTATGTTGAATATCTTTTTATGGTAATATTAACATCTTGGGTCTAGAATGTGGATCCATGAATGCATTTTTGAGGAAAGGTTGATCTAATTTATGTACCTTTAGCAAGAGAAGATAATACAATTTATGATGAATAAAGGTAAAATAAAAATGTATACCTTGTTACTTAGATGGCTTGATGCTCTTTTAGAGTGGATGTTAGGACCCTCCTAACATAATACAATTATCATCATCTTAATATATTAAATTACAAGGGGTCACACCCTTTCACAAGCACACACTCCTTGGTTGGGTATATTAACCCAATCACTTTTTATTTTTAAGACATCGAATAATATACACTTTATTATATAAGAGTTTCCATATTATTTTTAGCAGCGATTCTAGTTATATCAGTGATTTCTTTCAATTCAGGATACTTCTAGTGGTAGCATTGCATATGATAGCTTAACATTTGATTCAGAGATTCTTGCTTTTGCACCCATACACATCCAAACCCATCATCAAATTCACCTCTCACATCATTTGGATAATTTTTATTTATTTTTTCTTCTCTCCGTCATCAACAATCCAAGCATCATCGTCATTCACCTGCGTATATAACAACATCCATTCCTTATTCTCGCAATAAGCATCAAATTCGTCATATACAACAATAGAACCCCCACAAACAATAATTCAGGCCTCAATAATCAATAAACGATGAAAGAGAGTGATTTGAACGCTCGTTGTGACGTCTCCGACGAAACTAAAAGGATAAGGATAGAATTTTATAAATATTAAAACTTTAATATAAAGTTTTTAAAAACTTTCACAACCGTCGAAAAAGAGGGAATCCGATCTAATTTTCGTCGACGTGAAAGCGCAAGGTGTAAAATTAATTCGCAGCAAAATTTTATCCCACATAGTGGGTATCGGAGCAATCAAAGATTTTATAAGGTGGGCAACACACTTATTGAAGCGTGACTTCGGTTATGCCCTCTCTTTGACCAATACTCACGCGTAACCACTACCACTTGTCTATTTTTGAACTCTGTTGACTGGTTGACCGCCCTCACTACTGTGCACTCTACCCACTATGCTCCACTCTGCCTCTGCCTACTGTGTGTTATCGACCCTGCCGTCTCTGCATTACAGTGTTGCCCATTTGCTACCTGTCTACCTTCGCCTACCGTGCACTCTCGACTCTGTCGTGTTGTTGACTCAATCCGTATGTCACGCTGGTTAAAAATTAAATCTAAAGTGCTACTGTGAATAAGCAGTGAGCATCAAATTAAAACAAATAAGTTGTTTGGGCATTAGTCCCCCAAATTTTTTATTGATAAAATTTACAAAACAAAATCTTGCTCGAAGATTCTTGCAAATTTTTTATTTTCAATTTTGTCAATTTTTTTGAAATTGCAATTACTATTGCAAAGAAGTGAACTAAACCATTTTTTGCTCAAACAATAGCAACATTTTTTTTTTTTGCAAAAATTTTCTAACAACTTTTGCAAAGTTGCTAAAAAAACTTTTTTGACAACTTTTATATACCAAAATTGCACTATTTTTCTCATATAACCAACCGCTATGGCTGACGGACGTCGATCACTGGATTCCATTCATGAGAAACATGAAAGGATCGCCAAAGAAGTTAAACAGGAAAGAGAGGAGAATACCCATAACACAAGAGAACTCGTCAAGAAAATATTTGCAATGGATGTTAAACTTGACGCTATAAGCCAAAATCAGGAAATAACACATTCAAATTCAACCAACAGCGGGTCACCAAATCGAGCACTGTTAGGAGGTCCACAAACTTCCATTTTACCATGGACGACCAAATTAGAATTTCCAAAATTTGAAGGTGAAGACCCTACAAACTGGATCTACCGAGCAGAGCAATATTTCTCACTAAATCAAATTCTAAAAATGCAAAAAGTGCATATCACCTCCTTCCACTTGGAAAACGACACCATCCACTGGTACCAATGGTTCGAGAAAACTAACGACACTCCGACGTGGTCAACCTTTACAAATAATCTATTAGTGTGATTCGGCCCTAGCAAGTTTCAAAGCTTTACAAGGGCCCTCACTAAATTATGCCAAACCACTTCGGTAAGTGAATACCAACCAGAATTTGAAAGGCTAGCTAATCGAACATCCAGATTATATGCTACCTTCTTTCAATAATTTTTTGTCAGCAAATTACAAGAAAAATTCGAATTGAGGTGCAAATGTATAACCCTACAAACATATTAGAGACCATCGGCTTGGCGAAATTAGCGAAAGATAAAATCAAGGCATGAAATCGGTTCACAAAATCAACCTTGGGGAAACCATCAAACACTTATACCAACCCCAAACCAATGCAAAATGGAAGAACCCAAAACTCCTACACAACCCCCAAAATTAACCCTGCTCTACCAATTAAGCGTCTGAGTTTCGAGGAAATGAAGGAAATACAAGCTAAGGGTCTTTGCTACCATTGCGATGAGAGATTTGATAGAAATCATAAATGTGCCTCATGGAAATTATATATTCTAGATGCCACAGATGGGGGGAATTCTACTGAAGAGGAACCTGAACTCGAAGTAGAGGTATTATCCAATACACTTGAAAGTGACGAAGAAAATTCACAAAAGGTTTCCTTCGACGCCCTTGCTGGATTTTCTGCCCCTCAAACAATGCGAGTTAAAGGGTATTTTAAGAAACAAAACCTTACTGTGCTCCTAGATTCTGGTAGCACGCACAATTTTATCAATCCAAAGGTGGCTAAGCAAGCAAATTGTTTTATATACCCTTGTAATAACTTCGAAGTGATGATTGGAAACGGCAAAAAAATTGCATGCAAAGGAAAATGCATAAATATAAAACTAACTATGGGGGTTTATAACATGAAAGGCGACATGTACGTCCTACCCCTAGGTGGTTGCGACATTGTACTATGCGTACAATGGTTACAAACCTTGGGCGTAGTCCAATGGGAATTTGATGAACTATGGATGAAGTTCATAGCAAAGAACCAAACCTATATTATCAAAGGCCTAAAATCAGGACCTTCCCAAATCGTAAGCTCGCATAGAATGGAGAAAATTATCCGAAAAGGAAACAAAGGAATGGTCGCCCAATTATTTTCAACTCAACCTAGTCATAAAGAAGAAGAGACACCAAAGTTACAAAAGATTTTAGACCACCATAAGGCGGTATTCAATGAACCAAAGGGACTACCTCCACAACGAAGTCACGATCACACTATTCCACTACTTCCAGGGCATCAACCTCCTAATATTAGACCTTATCGTTATCCATACCTCCAAAAGATCGAAATAGAGAAATTAGTACAAGAGCTTCTTAAGGTAGGAGTCATTAGACCTAGCAAAAGCCCTTACTCCTCTCCAATTATTTTAGTTAGAAAGAAGGATGGATCGTGGCATTTATGTGTCGATTTTTGAGCGCTTAATAAAATGACCATCAAGGATAAATTTCCTATTTCGATCATAGACGAGCTATTAGATGAACTCCATGGGGCAGCTTATTTTTCCAAGTTCGACTTACGGTTGGGCTACCACCAAATACGAGTCAACAAAAAGGATAATCCTAAGACGACCTTTTGCACTCACGAAGGGCACTACAAATTCTTGGTGATGCCATTTGGCCTTACCAACGCTCCTTCTACCTTTCAAAGTCTAATGAATAAGGCACTTCACCCTTTCCTTCGTAAATTTATATTAGTTTTCTTTGATGACATTTTGATTTATAGCAAAACATGGGAAGAACATTTGGACCATCCTCCAAATACCACTAGCACTATAGCCCACCTCTTCCTAGATAACATCTTTAAATTACATGGTATGCCCTCCACAATTGTTAGTGACCGTGACCCAACTTTCACTAGCACTTTTTGGAAGGAATTGTTCAAATTACAAGGTACTCAACTTCGTATGAGCTCCGCTTACCATCCTCAAACCGATGGCCAAACAGAAGTTGTAAATAAATGCTTGGAAACATACCTTCGATGTTTTGTTTCTACTCAACCACTCCATTGGGTAAAGTGTCTTTCACTAGCGGAATGGTGGTATAACACTTCATACCATACGTCCATCAAAATGACTCCTTATGAAGCATTATATGGCCAAACACCACCATCCCTCACTTCCTATATTCCAGGGACTACAAAAGTCCATGTGGTGGAAACAGAACTCGCTACTAGAGATGACATACTACGGATCCTAAAAGAGAACCTACACACCGCCCAACATTGCATGAAGCAGCAAGCCGATCAACATAGAAGCGAACGTAGTTTCCACGAGGGTGATATGATTTTCTTACGTCTCCAACCTTACCGTCAATCCTCTCTTAAAAAAAAGGTTCTCATAAGTTAGCACCCAAATTTTACGGGTTGTATAAAGTTCTCCAACGTATTGGGACCGTTGCTTACAAACTTGAGCTTCCTCCCTCTTCCAAACTTCACCCCGTATTTCATGTATCTTGCCTTAAGCTCACAGTTGGAGCCCATATCACAACACAAACCACCCTCCCTAAATTTTTCGATGATGGAGTACTTCTAGTTGAACCAAAAGCTATCTTGGATCGCAGCTCTCGTCACATTCGTATTCGCGATGTCACGGAAGTTTTAATCCATTGGAAAGGTCTATCTTTAGAAGACTTGACATGGGAAACTCTTCACTATATCCAACAACAATTTCCAAATTTTTAGCTTTGAGGACAAAGCTCTTTTAAGGGGGGTGGCATGTTAGGACCCTCCTAACATAATACAATTATCATCATCTTAATATATTAACTTACAAGGGGTCACACCCTTTCACAAGAACACACTCCTTATTAACCCAATCACTTTTTATTTTTAAGACATCGAATAATATACACTTTATTATATAAGAGTTTCCATATTATTTTTAACAACGATTCTGGTTATATCAACGATTTCTTTCAATTCAGGATACTTCTAGTGGTAGCATTGCATCCGGTAGCTTAACAGTGGATGTAAGCATGTGACCTCTCAAGTCTCTACATGAAAAACAAAGTTGTTTATTGCATGGCCACTTGAAGAACGAAACACCTTTTCTTTTCAATAATAGAAGGGATCACCATTTTTTTTTTTTAATCGTATTCTACCTTGGTTGCATCCACAAGGGATTTTCACAACAAAGTTTTTATTTGCAAGGCAAATATGCCAAAAATTGATTTTCATTCAAGCCTTGGTCCAATAGTGCCTCAAAAGAGGTTTTTACTATTGAACTATTATCTATTTATTTATTTATTTTAACAATGGACACAATCACTTAATGTTTAAAATAGAAGAGGAAGCCTCTTCCACAATATGCAAATCAAAACATAAAAATAATTGACACAACTTCTTCTTGGTGATTGGCTTGCGATATAATCACAAGAAATGTTCATTATCCAATAGTCACCTACTAGAGCCATCGATAGGAAAGAGTCACACTACACCATTATCAAATACTTGCTCTATATCATATGGTCCCAACAATATGGTGCATAATTTATTGATAAAGTCTTGGTAACATGAATCAAAGAGAAGTTCCCAATCACCTAGTTTGTACTTATTTTTAATGCAACAATCATACCACACTTTTCTTTGTTGGATGATTTCTATATAGTGTAAAGCCTCCAACCATAGTGCATCTAGTTCATTCAGCTTCAAGATCCTTTTACATTATGCGTCTGACAAGTCTATGTCTATCTTAAGCATTGTATGAAGTGTTGGAAGTTTGAACTCAATAGGAAGTATTGAGTTCTTACCATACACTAACTCATACAGGGTAAAACCTGTTGTTGATTTCTAGGTGGTATTGAATACCCACATGGCCTCAGGTAACCTATTTTCCCAATATGCTGTAGCTATCTATTAGTGACTTACACCTATGCATTAGCTTGTGGATGGTATGGAGATGTCTTCCTATGGTTTACCTGGTAGAATTCTACAAATGCCTATAGTACTCTTGACATGAAATATGGTCCTTGATCTGACACAACAATATGAAGAGTACCAAATCATTGGAAAATATGTGCATATAAGAAATATGTGACTTTGTCCTCATGAACATGCTTGAATGCATGAACCTCCATCCACTTGGCTACATAATCTGTACAAACTAAAATTTGTTGCTTACCTTGGGATGGTGGATCAATTGGGCAAACAAAATCAAGTCGTCACGTCTCAAATGGCTCTAAAACCACTTGACGCTACAACATCTCATCAATAGTAGTGGGTTTCTCCACTTGCTCACACTAATCACAATTTTGCACATACTTCCTAACATCCTTATGAAGTGAAGGTCAATAATATCTGAAACCAAGAACTTTTGAGTAGTTCTTTTTGTAGAATAGTTCCCTCTTGATGGCTCATCATGACATCCTAAAAGAATGTCAAAAATTTCATCCTGTTGTACACACCTACACAAAAAAAAATAAAGTCCACACTTAAATAGTATACCATTAATCCATATAAAATATGAACTTTGTTGAACTAAATGCTCCTTTTCCCTAGGAGAGAAATGTACAAGAATCTTCCTTATCACCAAATAGTTGACAATATCTACAAACCACAAAGAGTGTGTTGATATTGCAAAAAGGTGTTCATCTAGGAAGGTATCCTCCATTGGATCTTGATCACCTGCATTCTTCAATCTTGACAAAAAGTCAGCTACAATGTTATCTTTACCAAGTTTATAAATTATTGTGATATCAAATTCTTAGAGTAATAACAACTATTGTATAATTCTACCACTAACTATAGGTTTGTGCATTAAATATTTTAAGGTTGAGTGATCAGTATGAACAAACACCTGATACCCAATGATGTAGTGGCAAAATTTGTTTATAACATATACTACTGCCAATAAATCTTTCTCAGTAGTGGTGTAATTATTTTAAGCTCTTATTAAATTCTTGTTGATATAATAGATAGTGTAATGTTTCCCATCCTCTTTTTGTTCGAGGGTTGCACCTACCACAATATTAGATGCATCAGTTTGGATATGAATGAAAGTTTCCAATTTCGTCCTCATAATACAAGAGGTAGTAAGCTTTTATTTTAGTGTGTCAAATACATTATGACATTCATTTGTCCATCTAAATTTAGTGTCTTTAGCTAACAAAACATACATAGGAGCTAAAGTTATATTGTAATCCTTGATAAAACATTGATAGTAGCATGTATGCCCTAAGAAACTATGTACATCCATTTATGTTTTGGGGGAAGGCAATTTTAATATGATTTCTATCTTTTTAGGATGTACTTTTCTCCCTTGAGGAAAAATATGGTGTCCTAGAACAATGCCTTTATCCATCATAATTTAACATTTTCATGACTTAGGGCTAAATTATGTTGAGTAAGGACTTTGCCAAGGTTGTGGAGAGCTTCATTAAAAGTCTCACTATGTGGTAAAATCATCCATGTAGACTTTTACACATTCATTTGTGAGATCAACAAAAATAGCGAGGATAACTTGTTGAAAAGTTATAGGGACATTACAAAGACCAAAAGGTAGTATGCAATAGGCAAATGTGTTCCAAAGGCATGTGAAGGTTATTTTTCTTGGTCTTCTAGTGCAACTTAGACTTGGTTGTAACCACTAAATCCATCCATAAACAAAAAGTATTTCTTTTCTATAAGTGTATAAAGTGCCTAAGCAATAAATAACAAGGAGAAATGATCCTTTCATGTGGCTTTATTGAGTTCTCTAATATTACATGTATCACTATGTCTATCCTCACCATCCCATCTATCTCCCATATTTATGCCGTCCCAATTTCATAATCTTCATCCTATCTATCCTCTATATTTATGTCGTCCCAATTTCATTATCTAATAAATGGATGGACATTGATATCACTAGACTTCTCATATGTTGATTGACCACACTTTCCTTGCTAAGATTTAAACCCATATTTGCTTTGAACCACTAATACACTTTCATGCTTTTTAATTATTGTATTTTAGTTTTAATATAAATTACCGTAGGAGTAAAGCTAAGTTAAAAGAAGCCATTAACAATGCTTTACAACTTATTTATTTATTTTTTAATTTTTTTTAAATATCAATATCTTTACCATAGGATCAGATATTCTCTCATGTTTCTACCTTGAAACACATATCAAATCATTAAAGCTGCCTCTATAATCTCTATCTTTATAACTTTGGTAAAACTAAAATTGAGATACAAAGTTGTGACAGTTTCCCAGTTTTGCCGAAGACAAAACAAGTGCTTTGGTCAATTGAGGCCGATGCTAAAGACAGAAGATAGTACACCCTCTGCACCGCTCATCATGGACACAGGACGTCCGTAGGGAGGGCAGGTCGGACAGCAGGATAAGGCCACTTTGTTAAAACAAAAAGAAAAAAACTGCCACAAAGAAAAAAAACAAAGTGAGAAAAGACAATAGTATTTAGTAGGTACGTAAACGTGCTGCTACCAACTCTGTATATTTGGATTCCCCATAAACCTTTAATAAAGTGGGCTCCATAATGTGACTTGTCGACAGTCTCAGAGAGATTAGATTCCTCCGCATAGCTAGTGGTAGCGTACTCCAAAATATACGGAGGAATATTGACGGATATAAACATCCAAAATTTTGTGTACGTACCTAAACGACTAACGACAACATCGAAGGGACTAATCTTTCATTCTCAGTTAAAACCTAATAATTTTAAAATTTATTTTAATTTGTTAAAAAAGTATAAAATATTTTGTAATTATTTTTAGTCTTGTAGTCATTTTAATAGGTTATATGAATTGAAACCTACCCTTATTACATTATTAACAAAACTTTATTTCAAGCTTTTGTTTATATATATATTAATTTTATTTATTAGAGATGTTATGTACAAGGAATTTAGATGAATCTTGTTAAGACCTTAAGCCATACACATTTTAAGTAGAACTCCAAAAAGGAAGAACAAGATATATCATGTTTAAATAATCGGAATAGTGGTTCTTATGTTTGATAAGAGCATCTTTTATTAATACATTTCCATAGCTTAGTAGAGGTCAATTTTTTTTTTTCATCTAAAATTAATAGTATTGATTTTTCTTTTGATTAGATATAGAAGGGGTTTTGAAAGGGTCCCTAAACCTTTTATAATAGGAGAAAGGTATTAAAGTGGAACGAAATTCCAACGTAGGAATATGCCATTGGAAAATAAACAACTTGTAATGGGACCAACATCACATGAACCGATTAGAAAACAAAAGGGCCAACTATCCTCCACACACATGTTGTGACTCGATGTTAATAGGGGTGAGGAATCCCACATAAGAAGGACCAAGGGCTTCCACCTTTAAGCTTGCTACCCCATTGGAAATGAGTTTGGCAAGTGTTGGGGCTCATAAACCACTCAAGTCCCACAAATGGGTTAATGTGGGATTATTAACACACGTTCACACTACACTAACCAAGTAGGAGAGGTATTAAAGTTGAGAAGACCTACAAAACTTTACCTAGGACCAACAATATAGAGACAAGAACGACTACAAAGCATTACAATTGGTCACCCATTATGAAGTGAACCATCTACAACTTGATACAAGAAACAATATTAGAACAACGCTAGTGAGACCCCCAGCCAACCAACACTCCCACAAGGTTGTGCACAAAATTTTTCTTCATAAATAGTAAAAACTTATAGAGCATTAAGAAGCATGCATCACTAAATCCAATTGAAGAAGACCTTCAGGAAAATTGTCTCTCTAAACAAACATACCATTAAGACATATACCCAGGTTTACCATAAAGTTAGCGTAGCAGTTTCCTTCTTTGAAGATATGCTTTATCTCCCTATCCTCTCTAGCCTAAAGAATTCACCTATATTCCATAATCACAACCTCAATATTCCAACCAGGGACTAAATCACCTTTGACCAAGTTTATAATATTAAGCGAGTCTCCTTCAATGCAAACATTTTGGTACCCCATCTTCTCCACAAGTAGGAGACCTTGGTAAAGGGCTCTGGCCTTTGTAAGATGGTAAGTTTGGATATCGAAAAATTCAACATACGCCAATAGAAGCCCATATTTATCATCCCTAGGCACCCCACTAGCACCAACATTACTAAGATTACCCTTTGAAGCTCCATCGAAGTTCAATTTAACCCATACTGAAGAAGGAGGTTTCCACCTCATAAGGGCCCGTGGATTAGGACTAGGAATACCAACCCTATTACTTTGTTGAAAGTCAATTTTTCTTTCAAGCTTACCCTCATCAAATATGCCCTCCTCCAAAGCCAAAGAGAACACATTCTCCAAGGTGGAGGCCAAGGCTCTAGCACAAACAAAGGAAGGATCTCTTTTGAAGTTTTTAAAAATTTTACTATTCCTCTCCTTGTACACCCGCCAGAAAATATGCAGCAAATAGAAGTTCCAAAAACATTTCAGCCTTGAAGAGCAAAAAGGAGATGACCATTGAGTGCAAACATCAACAAGCGAAATCGACACCACCCAAATCAGTCCCAATTTTTTTTAAAAAGAGTTAATAGCTTCCATAGAGAACGAGCATTGAAAGAATAGATGGCTTTTTGTTGCTCATTAGCACCATACAGACAATATTTGTTCGACATTGACCAACCTATTTTTTAAAAAAATTTAATGGTCAAAATATTATTGAGTTGCCAACCAAAAAAATATATTTACATTTGGTGTGAGATCCTTAAGCCATACTTTGAAAGGTGGGACCAACGGAGGAGTCCTAACAACCAGTAGATTGTAAAAGACTTGATTGAAAATGATTCATTATTTTCCCTTGCCCATAAGATCTCATCCTCTTCATTTCTCTGTTTAATGACCTAAAACTTCAACTTATTAGCAATTAGAATCCAAGCTTCAAGTTCAACATTGTTGAGAATAGACTGGTCTAATGATTTCCAAACCTTCAACCCATTAACCACCTCAATAAATTTAGCCACCTTAGACCCAAAGACCAATCTGGTCCTAGGCTCCAAACATGCCAAATTTAGAATCTACACAAGGGTTGGTCCACCAACCAAATATCTTTCCAAAAATCAATCTTGAGTCCATCACCCATCCTCCACCTACAACCTTTGGAGACTAGCACCCTCGAATTTTGCAAACTCAACCAAAAGGCTGAACCAAAAATCGATAGAGGATCAGCACGCAAAAACTTCTCTTATCTCAAGTATTTGACCAACACAATGTTGGCCCAACTAGTCTAAGTTTGATTTGCCAACTTCCATCGTTTTTTTGCAACCATAGCCTTATTCATCTACCTGATGTCATGGAGAAGTAATCCACCATCCTTTTTAGGTCTGTAGACTTACTCCCAACCAACTAAGTGAATTTTTTTCTTCTCATCGGAACCAAACCAAAGAAATGACTTTTGAATATGTTCAATCTTTTATAAAATCTTGTTAAGAATTCTGAATATAGATAAGAAGAGGATTGGAATACTTTGAATAGTAGACTTTACTAGGGTAGCCTTTTTAGCTTGACTGAGGAGGGATCCTTTCCACCTTAGTAGCTTCCTCTGTAATCTTTCCACCACAAGTTCCCAAAGAAAATCTTGGATCCTGCCTTTAAACAAAGGTATTCCAAGATAAAGAGATGGGAGAGCAGCCACCTCACAATCCAAGATGTGAACAATTATCCTCTACCTTGCTAAGGGGGTATTCAGAAAGAAGATTTTTCTTTTTTATCATAATTTATCTTTTACCCAACTGCAATTTCAAATACCTCCAAGATTTCTTTTAACACCCTTACTTGGGGAACTAAAGTAAGGAGGGAGAGCAAAACATCATATGCAAATCGTTGTAGAGAAATAGGATCCAACAGTAAAGCGAGCTTGATAACTTCCATAAAGAGTTCTAACTTGATAACCCTACCTGGAGCTTCTGCCACTAAGATATAAAGGTAAGGGGACAAGGGTTCCCCTTGTTGAATGCCTCTCAGACTCGAAAAATAACCTGATGGGGACTCTTTTATTAAGACCAAAAACTTGGAAAAAGAGATGAGCATGGACAAGTTTTATCCAACTTTGGCAAAAGCTAAATTTTCCCAAAACCTTTAACAAAAACTCCCACGAAACCCTATCATAAGCCTTATTCATGTCTAATTTGAGGAGATTAGCTCTGCCACTTTTATCAACTGAATGAATAATTTCATGGATAGATATGATACTATCTAGGATTTGTCTCTCTAGCACGAATCCACTTTGAACTGAATCAATCAAGGCTGCAAAAAAATGTTTTAATCTTTTTACAAGGGCCTTTGTCAAAATTTTATAAACAGTGTTACATAAGTTGATGGGTCTAAAGGTACCAAATTCCTTTGCACCAACAGTCTTGGGGATCAAAGTTAAAAATTAGAATTCACTCCAAACAAGATATGATTGGTGGTTTGGACCTCTCGAAGGGCATCAACAATATCCTTCCCCACAATATGCCAATACTTCTAGAAAAAGATAGGGGGAAAACCCATTAGGACTTAAATACTTCATTCCTTCCATTGGAAAGATAGCAGCTCTAACTTCCTCATCGCTAAAGGGAGAGACAAGGGTTGGGTTCATATCATTCGTGACAAGGCTAGGAATACTACCAAGTAGCTTATTTTGGGCTTCCTCATTACAAATATTTTTCCACCCCAATGAGATTTTTGAAAATTTCCATAGCCTCAAATCTTATATCCTTAATGCGAGTAGCACTGGATCCATCAAAATTTTGAATTTATCTAATCTTGTTGGCGCTTCTGTGCTTCAAGACTGTGATGTGAAAAAACTTGGAATTTATCTCCCTCCTTTATTGAAAGTGCCCTAGATTTTTTTTTTTCATAAAATTTCCCCCTTGGCAATAGTGTTATAAAATTCGGCCAACACCTCTTTTTCTCTGTATATGATCTCTTGATATTGATTTCCAAGTTCTATCTCAAATTCAATAGCTTTTAGTTGACTTTTTAGGTCTTTCTTCTTTTGCAAAATATTCCCAAAAATCCTTTTATTCCATTCTTTAATATTGCTTTTAACAACTCTAAGCTTCGTCGCAATTCTGGAAAGGCCAAAGCCTTAGACCATTTTCAACCACCCGTTTTTTATTTCAACTTCTAACTAAGGATGAAAGCACCACATTACCTCAAACCTAAATGGCCTGGGGAATCTGGTTTCTTCTTGGTTCACTTGAAAGCATAAGGGGTTATGGTCAGATCCAATTCTAGGTAGAGAATAAAGAGACACATTCCCAAACAATGAAAGGCACTCCTTGGAGACAAGATTATAGTTTTATATTAATGTTATAAAATTAACTTAGGCCTTTTTTCAACTAGAATAATTTTAAATTATTAATTTATAACGACACTTTAAAATTTTGAAAATATTTATTTACGCAATTAACTGCAATAAATATTTTTTTAATATGTTATATGTTGTTTTTACGGGGCCACTTTTATCAAAATACCAAAATATTGCATTTTTTCTTAGGTTAATTAAACATATCCACAATTATTTTTAATGATAAATATGTTTTATTTCTTTTTCTACTAAATATATTATTTACCTTCCTAAATGTGCTATGTTTTCACAATCAACTTCTTGACATCATTTTTATTAAGAGATAAAATCTCACTCAACCACTTGCCTTCTAAATTTGAATTCACTAAGATGACAATAAATGTTGGGATTGACTAAATTATCTACTACCTAAATTCCTTTAAGTACATATACTCATATTTCCAAGAGATTATCTCCAATAATAGATGATGGACATCAACAATAATATTATTATTTGTCTTATCTCCATATCTATTTTTGTTGATAGCATTGATAATAATTATTGAATCCTCCTCAATTGAAATATGTTTCCATCAATTTTCAGTAGCAATTTTAATCCCTAATCTCCAATAGGTATTATTTCCATCATAATTATATTAAAAGGGATTTTTATTACCTTAATTAGTATAAATGTTTTAAAATTGTATACATTTAAATATATTGTTACTGTCACAATTAAGAGAAATGCCTTAAATATACTTGTTTTTAGCATTCTACTTTTCATTAATGATATTTTCTTATCATTTTGCTCAAAATATTTTTTGACTCGATAATAAGGGTTGTACTAGGGTCCCCCACCCTTGAAAAATTACAACTCTCTTCTTTAGAGCTTGAGAGTTTATAAATAGATACACTTCTCATCTCAATTGAGATGCTATAGCTAGAAACCTACATCATTTTACATAAAATGTTTGAACTCTTGATTTTTATTTTTTGGATATTTTCAATTTTATGCGTGAATAAAAATATTCCATAATTCAACATCCTTCTTGATATTTTTCTATAGCAGCCTTCATAATACCAAAAATTCACCTCTACTATTTATGCATTGCATCTTAGTAGAGTAATATTTCCAAAACATCTTGTTATCATAGTTCGCTTTACCAAATATGGATTGCTAGTTTCCTTCCTGAAACACAAGTGCAACCACAAAAATTATAACAAATAGTTTATATGAAAACATGTTATTGTTATAAAATAAATTAGATATTACCAATGGAAAACATTAAAATAAATCTTAATCATTATTTGATTCAAGAAGTCAATATTTTATTGTCAACTTTAGCTAAACTTACTACTTCCTCTAACCATGGAAAGGAGAATTTAACTTCACGATCCTCAATCAAAACCCCTCTATTGGCTAGCCTATATACACTTTTTTTTTTCTCCCTTAATGTATGTGTAAACCTGATTTCTTCAAAATCTTTAGCAAGATCTTGAATTTCCATAATTTTCTCTTGTATGTTCCATGGAGCATTTGCTTTCCTCAAAATTGCATATATTACTATGAGAGAACCACCTTGAAGAGAATTTACAAAAACATATTCTAGAAATAATGTAGAAATAATAACTAAGGAAATAATGACACCATTCAATGCACATATAACACACAAGATTTACCCTGGTTCACCCAATTTGGGCTAGTCCAGCAAACAAGAGTCTATCCTCCTTGATATATTATTCTCTCTCTTATCCTAAAACGGGACATTACAATAATTATATAAGGAAACTCATACAACCCTAAACCACCAAGTGGTATTAGGGTACCATGGATACAACACCATGGGCTAAACCACCCACACCCACTAACCACCCACCAACCGTGGGAATCCCGAGGGTCGCTCCAAAAGTAGCGATAAAAGTAGGTGAAAAGTAGCGATAAAAGTAGGTGAAAATTTCGACGCCGGCTTCGCCGGCTTCAATCGCTTTCACCGTATCCGAGGGCATCCCCCTACGCACCTCGAGCCATCACCTATTACATAATCACCTTTACCGTAGTCGGGGGTCCTTGGGGATCTTCGGCCCCCCCGGACCCCCCCTACCTGTCGTATTTTGTGCTGTAGTGCCTGTCATACAATTCTTTTTCGAAAAAGAATGAGACACATCCAACATTCTCCCACTTGTTGAATACTTTGCTAGACCCATTTCAATTGTACAGAATCTAAACTTTTCAGTGCTTACAGCCTTGGTTAAAGCATCTGCAACATTTTCCTTGGTGTCTACCTTTTCCAACAACACTTTCTTCTGTTGAAGCATGTCCCTGCAAAAATGGAACTTTGTATCAATGTGCTTCGTTCTTGAATGGTAAGCAGGGTTCTTTGCCAAAAATATGGCACTCTGACTATCATAGTTTATCTTCATAGCTCCTTGAAAGAACCCAATTTTAGCACATAGTCTTTGCAGCCATACGGCTTCCTTACTTGCATCAATGGCTGCCATATACTCAGCTTCAGTAGTTGAAAGAGCAACAACAGTTTGCCTCTTGCTCATCCAACTAATGGCCCCTCCGACAAATTGAATACATAAGCACTAGTAGATCTTCTCCTGTCCAAATCTCCAGCCCAATCTGCATCAACAAACCCTTCTATATCCAATTGTTTGTTTTCTTTACCTATACCCTCATAGCAGATTGTAAAATCAGAGGTGCCACGCAAATATCTGAAAACCCTTTTCACAGCAGTCCAATGCTCTTTACCAGGTTTAGACATATATCTACTCAAGACTCCCACTACATGGGCAATGTCTCGCTCTAGTACAAACCATGGCATACATTAAACTACCTACAAGCATTTGCATAAGGAATATGTGACATTTCCTCTACCTCTTCTTGTTTTTTGGACATTGTTCGGTAGACAATTTTTCACCTAAAGAAATAGGTACCTTCACCGGTTTGCAATCCCGCATATTGAACCTTTTCAACACTTGTCTCAACATACTTTTTCGATCCAGCCACAACTTTTTGTTAGAGCGATCTCTTTTTATTTGCATACCCAATATAAAATTTGTAGGGCCAAGATCCTTCATGTCAAACTGCGATGCCAACTGAGACTTTACTTCCCTGACCAGTTTCTTGCTATTTCCAATTAGTAACATGTCATCAACATAAAGAACTATAATGACAATTACATTACCAATTTTCTTTGAATACACACAGTGATCAGCATTGCTACGAATAAAACCAATTCCTAAAACATAAGTATCAAATTTTTGGTACCACATTCTAGGTGATTGTTTCGGTCCATACAATGATTTCTTTAACTTACATACCGAGATCCTCCTTTCCTACAACGGTGAAACCTTCGAAGTTGCCTCATATAGATTTCTTCCTCCAAATCTCCATGAAGGAATGCGGTTTTCACATCCATATGTTCTATTTCAAGATCAAATGCAGCAGCCATAGCTAACATAAATCTAATTTATGTTAGCTTTGCAACAGGAGAAAAAACTTCACCATAATCAATTCCTTCAACCTGGGAAAAACCTTTAGGAACCAGGCGAGCTTTATATTTCTCCACTTTACCTTTAGCATTCTGCTTCTTCTTAAATATCCACTTGCAACCTATTGCTTTCCTACCACTTGGTAATTTCACTAAATCCCATGTTCTGTTCTTTTTTAGGGACATCATTTCCTCATCCATGGCCTCTTCCCAACGGTTTGCCTCTCCAGAATTAACTTCTCTAACTGTTCTAGGATCTTCATCAATAACAGATAGTACAAAAGTAGGAAAAGCATATGGACTGTACCTTTCAGGTTGCTTCCTTTCCCGTGTTGATCTCCTTACCACAGGTGTATGAACCTCTTCTTCATCCTCTTCCAGATCCTCACATGTATGCTCCTCTTCCATATCCTCATATGTATGCTCCTCTTCCAGATCCTCTATTGTCTGATAGTTTTCCATGAGATCAAATTGGACCGTTCCAGGTTCCTCTTCTGTAACTACCTTCCTAGAATCACTGATCATCTCCCTAAACACCACATCTCTACTATGTACTACTTGTACTTTTAGTTTTTGGATTCCAAAGCTTATATTCTTTAACACCATCTTTGTAACCAATAAAGATACATTTAACAGCCTTATTATCTAGCTTACTTCTTTTCTCCTTTGGAATATGCATGTATGCATCACAGCCAAAAACTTTGAGATGTGAAATAGAAGGTTTCTTACCAAATAGAGCTTCAAATGGAGTTTGATCTAGCAATGCTGATGTAGGTGACCGATTTCGCAAGTAGCATGCTGCACTCACTGCTTTTGCCCAAAATTCTTGTGCCAAACCTGCACCACTGAGCATACTTCTAGCCTTCTCCATCAGTGATCTGTTCAACCTCTCTGCAACTCCATTCTATTGAGGTGTATATGGAGTAGTCTTCTGTCTTGAAATACCACATTGCTTACAAAATTTCTCAAATATATTAGAACAATATTCCCCTCCATTATCAGACCTCAACACCTTAATCCTTTTATCAGTTTGATTCTCAACAAGTGCTTTAAATTCCTTAAATTTTTCAAAAACTTCATCTTTGCTCTTAAGAAAGTAAATCCATGCATATCTTGAAAAATCATCAACAAAGGAAGCATAATACCATGATTTTCCAAGAGATGGCATAGGAACGGGACCAAAAATATCACTGTGGATCAAATATAGTACCCCACTAGATCTTGTGGCACCAGATGGAAAACTAACCTGATTCTGTTTACCATAAATACAATGTTCACAGAACTCGAAAGACATTGAGTAATTAGTGATACCATGAACCATACCTTTTGTTTACAGGATACGCAATATTTTTTCTCCAATATGTCCCATCCTTTGATGCCAGAGTGTTGAGCTTTTATCAGAATCAACCTCAGGAACAGTTGAGCTATTGCACTCATTTGTCATAGTGCTTCCCAATAGCTTATACAATGTTCCAATCTGAAATCCCCTTGCCAACACCATTGATCCATGAACCATTTTGCATGAATCCTTGCCAAAACTAACATTCACTGCTACATCGACCATTTTGCTTACCGAAATCAAATTTCTAGCAAGTCTCGAAATATGCATCACACCTGGTAGGGTCTTAACCCTACCATCCTATAGCAAAATTTTCACTCTTCCACGACCCATGATTCTGAGTGGTGAATCATCTCCCAATAGTACCTCCCCTCCATCATATCTTTCATATTCACTGAACCACCCTCTATGAGGAGTCATATGAAAAGAGGCACCAGTATCAATCAAGCAATCATTTTTATCTGATCATGTGGAGCACGATGAGCAGGATGCCAGATATACATCCCTTGCTTCATCAATGGATTTATTCGTCTCTATGGAAGTCAATTCATCAAACTTTTTTCCAGACTCAGCTTTCTTTGATCTGCAATCCTTCTTCATATGACCAGGCTTGCCACAATTCCAGCATTTTCTCTCAAACTTCCCCTGAGACTTGGATCTACCTTTAGACTTAAACCTATCACCATATATAGATTTGTCCTTCTCCTTGGCACGCCCTCTCATTGTTAGGGCTTCCTTAGATGTGCCCTCCATGGCTTTTCTCCTCATATCCTCAGATAATAGAGATGCTACTATATCTTCAAACTTCAATGTGGATGAAGTTGTACTACCAATTGCTACTACTAAGTTATCCCATGAATTCGGTAAAGAGCATAACAAAGTAATGCATTTATCTTCCTAACTCAACTTAATTTCTACGAGATGTTAGTTGACTTACCACTTGTATTGGATGCATTCGGATGATCACGAACTCGAATCCCCATCATGCATCCTAAGATTGTACAGTTTCTTTTTGAGGAATAATTTGTTCACTAGGGACTTCGATTGATATAAATCCCCTAACCTCTCCCAGAGATCCTTTGTTGTAGCTTCTCCCGAAACATTGATGAGCACCAAATCTACAAGACATAGTCGAATCAGACTCCTTGCTTTTCGATTCATATTCTCCCAATATTCATCGAAAGTACCCGTAGGTTTTGTTGTTTCTGAAATAGCAGCCCACTGATCTCTGTCCACAAGCATATCTTTCATCTTTAAATTCCATAGCTCAAAAATTTTGCCGTCAAATTTCTCGATCTCTATCCTTGAATGATTTCCTGACATTTTTCCTTCAAACTCCTTCTACGTAACTCCCACTCCATAATAGGTTTCCTCTCACTCCTAGAAACCCTAGATCTTCTTCAAACGGATTTAAACCCTAGCAATAAAGGTGTCCCCCTATGGCTAATGACTTGGCTTTGATACCAAATGAAGAGAATTTACAGAAACATATTCTAGATATAATGTAGAAATAATAACTAAGGAAATAATGACACCATTCAATGCACATATAACACACAAGATTTACCCTGGTTCACCCAATTTGGGCTAGTCCAGCAAACAAGAGTCTATCCTCCTTGATATATTATTCTCTCTCTTATCCTAAAACGGGACATTACAATAATTATATAAGGAAACTCATACAACCCTAAACCACCAAGTGGTATTATGGTACCATGGATACAACACCATGGGCTAAACCACCCACACCCACTAACCACCCACCAACCGTGGGAATCCCGGGGGTCGCTCCAAAAGTAGCGATAAAAGTAGGTGAAAAGTAGCGATAAAAGTAGGTGAAAATTTTGGTGTCGGCTTCAATCGCTTTCCCCGTATTCGAGGGCGTCCCCCTACGCACCTTGAGCCATCACCTATTACGTAATCACCTTTATCGTAGCCGAGGGTCCTTGGGGGCCTCCGACCCCCCTGGACCCCCCCTACCCGTCGTCTTTTATGTTGTAGTGCCTGTCATACAATTCTTTTTCAGCAAAGAATGAGACACATCCCCCCTCTATTGGCTAGCCTATATACACATTTTTTTTCTCCCTTAATGTATGTGTAAACCTGATTTCTTCAAAATCTTTAGCAAGATCTTGAATTTCCATAATTTTCTCTTGTATGTTCCATGGAGCATTTGCTTTCCTCAAAATTGCATTTATTACTATGAGAGAACCACCTTCCATATATACTCTATTCCATTTCATTTGTTTGCATATTTTTATCCTTCTAAATCCGCTCAAGCTTCAACTTCATTATTTGTCTTAAATCCACTATTGAAAGCATAATGAGACAAAATCTATCCTCTATTATTTCTAAATATTACTCTTCCTTTTGTTGGTCTTGTATTTTCTTTAGATGCTCCATCAAAATTTAGTTTAACCAACTCCACGTCTGGTGGTTTCTACTTTATATTTTTTTCTGCTACTCTTGTACCCAACATCATAATTCCATTTAATGACTTGACTCTATCTATCAAGTCTCTCTACTTCAAAATTAGGAATTGGGTGAGTTGATAGGGTTGGTTTAGACTCCTCTATGACTAAACATATCTTCCTTTTCATTACCTCTAAATTGATTTCCTTTCCTTTAAATATTCTTCTATTCCTTTCTAGCCATATTGTGTCTTTTGATATATCTCATATTGTCTATTTAGCCTCACTTTTACAAGTGCTATGTCATTGCTTTAACCAATCTTAAATTATGCTATTCATCATCATGCATTTACCAAACATATTAAGAATCCATTGCCATAGTTTCTAGACTATTGAGCAATGTCCCAAGAGATGGTCTATACTCTCCTCCTTTTTACAAATAACACATTGAGAGGGGTGAAGAAAACCCCTTTTTATAAGTTTATCCCAGGATAAAATTCTTCTATGACCTACTAGCCAATCAATCATTTTAACTTTAGGAATACTTAGCCTATCCCAAATATTTCTCCATATTCTAGTGATTTTACTATTTCATTGGTACTTTACATTATATCCACTTCTTGTTGTGTATTCTCCTGAGCTATTCAACTCTCAAATAAATTTATCTTCATCTCCCCTTAGAATAATCAGAGTTGTTATCTTTCTACTCAATTGCCTCCTAGCATCAATGTCTTGTATACTTGTAAAAAAATCTTCTTTCCGTTTGTATCTTCCTTCCTTATCTTTGTACAAAATTTTTGAAACCCCATCACCATATTTATCTTGAATCAATCTCATCCAAGGTTTCAAAATTGGATCTAAATTAAGTGGTCTTTTATCACACCAAGTATCCATCCAAATAGAATTTTTTTCTAGTTGCCACCACCCATCGTAAACTTTCCTTTTATCATGTAAACTTGACCATAAAAAGGATTGCATAATATAGATTAAACTTTTTTCAATTGATTTTGCCATAGTATACAATGGCATATAATAAGTTTGAATGACTTGTAAGACTAACTTAATTAACTACACTTTTCCTACTAACGATAACCATCTACCTTTCCAAGCTGGTAGTTTATTCTGAATTTTACTAATAGTTGGATTCCATAATTCCATCCTCATTCTCCCCTCATATAATTGCGTCCCTAGATAAGTTGTTGGTAAATTTGCCTCCTCCATTTGAAGTACCCTGTAAATTCTTACTTTGATATTAGTTGGAGGGTTAAGGAAGTAACTTTAGGATTTACTCCTATTAACTTTTTGTATTGATGCTCTTTCATATTCCTTTAAAAAGTTATTCAAAGCTCAGGCCTCATTATTCCTTGCCCTTCCAAAAAGGGTTGTATCATCTATAAACTATTGATGAATGGTGTTTTTGATGTTATTACTAACCTTAAGTCCACTTATAAGCCCATCTTTGTAAGCCTTATTTAAGTTCCTACTCAAAACCTTTACAATAATAATCAACAAATACGGAGATAGAGGATCTTCTTGTGTGAGGCCTATCTTGGCTTTAAAATATTATATTACTAACCCATTGACCAACACTGAATAAGAAAATATAAAGATACATGCTTTAATTCATCTAACCCATTTCTTCCTAAATCTAAACTTTTCTAAAAATGCAAAGAAAAAAATTCCATTTAACCCTATCATAGAGTTTACTCATATCAAGTTTAAAGATCATTGCTTTCTCTTTTCTTGAAGTTGTTGAATGTATAAATTCATGAGCTACTATTATCTTATCTAAAATTTGTCTCCCTTTCACAAATCCTCCTTGCGCTTCTGAAATAATTTTCTCTAACAATGACCTTAATCAATTCACCATCATTTTGGAGATAATCTTATATGTCATATTACATAGGCTTATGGGTCTAAAAGAATAAAACAATTTAGCATCCTTCTTTTTTGGAATTAGGGTAAGATATGTTGCATTTATTTTATAAGGTATGTACTATTTTACCCTAGACTATTCCACTACCACCAATAAAGAATCCTTCACTATATCCCAATTATGTTGGTAAAAAGTTGTAGAGAGCCCATCTGGACCTAGGGATTTATCCTTATTAAAAGATAAAATAGCTAAATTAACTTCTTCTAGAGTAATAGGCTCCATTAGTTTCCTATTGTCTTCATTCCTTATAACTAAATGTACATCTTGAAGAAGTTTATCATTAAGAACTTTAGCCTCCTCCGATCCTAGAATATTATGATAAAAAAATTACCTATTTTCTATTTTCACTCTAATCTTCAATCCAAACCCCTTCTATTGATTTAAATCTACTAATTCTAAATTTTGATCTTTGTACTATAACCATCCTATGAAAAAACATTGTATTTTTATCTCATTTTAACCAATAATGTCTTGAATTTAATCTCCAGAATTTCTCTTTATTACTCAAAATATTATGATATTCACTAAGCAACTTCCTTTCCTCTAAGCTTGGATTATTATGATAACCTTTTTGGAATTTTGAAATTTCATGTTTTAGTTCTTCTTTCTTCTCAAAAATATTTCCAAAAGTATTCTTGTTTCATTCTTTTAATCTAGATATCATAGATTTAAATTTTTTTGGAAGAGCATACAACCCACCATTTCCTAAAGAATTCCATGTTTGTGTTATCATATCAACAAATTGAGGATGGTCTTCCCACATCTGCTCATATTTAAAATATGATATTTTTTTAATTCACTTACCACCATTTTAACTCTTATTGGCCACTGATATGAACTAATCCTTGTTAAGGTATTAATTTTAGCACAAGTTCCTTCATCTAGCCAATGATCTAAGAGTATGCATCTATCTATTTTTTGTTATTAGGTTCTAGCCTCTCCTATTGTTGGTCCATGCATAGTTTTCTTCTTCAAATTCAACCTCCTATAGATTATTGTTTTGAATGAAAGCTGAGAAATTTGTCATACTTTGGGTTAATTTCCTAATTTCCCCAAATTTTTCATCCAACTTGGTTATGTCATTAAAATATCCTATGATCATGAATCGGTTTTCTTGGTCTTTACTTCTCATAAGGGCTTCAATACCACTCCAATATTCTAATCTACCAGAATTAATTGTAGATCCATAGACATTGATAAGGATGAAAATAATATTTGCAAAGTAGAAAGTGACTAAAGAGGCTATCCAATACCTAGTTTTATGAATGGTTACACAAGAGGTTATAGAAGGATTCCAACAAGTTAGAATTCCCCCTGTCACTCCTTCAGAATTTTATAGCATCCCATTCACATGTTACCCATATTGCTTTCATAGTTTTTGAAACTTTTTCTTTTGTCATTTTAGTTTTCTAGATACAAAGAATATCAAGCGTATTACTTAAACATAGGTCCCTAATATACCTCTACTTTGAGGGGGTATTAGCACCACTTATATTCTATGATATGATAATCATGTATCATTAGGGGCTATTGGTCCCACCTGCATATTACCAATATCATTTTGTTGTTTGGTAAAGAGAAGTTCAACCAACTTAGTTTGTGTTCCTTTCTCTATGTTTGCTCTTGCTTCCCTAGATCTTGCTTGATAATTTGAGGGTTTTCCTCTTTTTTCCTTGCCTATATCAAGAGTAGGTATTATTATTCTATTCCTAAATATTCTTTCATAATTTTTTTTTTATCATATTTATCCTCTCCTTGCTCTACTACAAAAGCTTTTGACTTGTCCTACTCATTTTCTAGTATTTCCTTATAAATGGCAAAGGTATTAACTTCTAAAACTGCATTTTCTTTACCATTTTTTACCTCGAATGGTTCATGGTACTTCAATAGAGTCTTACTAATATGATGAGATGCATTCCTTAGGTTCATCGAAAATTTTCTTCCTTAAATCAAGATCATACTGAATAGGCAGTTCCTTGTTAGTATGTTGAACCTATTGTACTATGTCATTTAAGTTTTGATCTACTTTTTCTTCATATGCTAAAGCCTCAAAAGAGTTGGTATTTATTCCAATATCCTTCCTTACTAGTCTCCACTATTTATTTTCTTTCTTTTCTAGATCTATTTTTGGAAAGTTGAAAACCATCTTAATCCATAACCATTTGTAAGTTTCTCTTATGGTTTTCTACATATTATTCGACTAGGCTCTTCTTAGGGCATGATCTCTCAATATGCCCCACTTCATGACATCTTCTACATCTATAATATATTTTCATAATATATGGTTTGGATCCACATCTTATCCCCATACTTATGGTAAATATTTACTTATATTAATCATGACCAATAGTCGAGCATAAATAGCCAAGAATCCATCTTTCATAGTATTTGAAATCTCAAGGAATTCTCCTAGAGTCTTGCCTATTGCCTTGAAGGTATATTTTTCCAATCGACTGAATTGGATAACCCCCGTGAAGATATGGCTCTTAAAAGATGAGACTTTTTTTTCAGAAAAAAAATACCCTAATTCTTCATGAAGCTACAATTTAAAGGTATTATATTATTTTTCTCAAAATATTTACTAGAGGTAAATTTTTGAATTTATAAAATGTTTACAATTTTCTTTATAGCTAAAGTTTTTCCTAACTTTATTTAAAATTTGTCCTAGCAATGCAAGCAATATAAGTCATAGATGTTATTCAACTAATAGTTGATCTAATTCATTGATTTCTAATTATTATTACATGGAAGTTGATTTTAAAATATGTAAGCTATGAATTATCTCTATTTCAATTTAGTTAAAAAGTAATAAAATCATTAATTTTTTTATGGAATCATCTAAATCTTTCAATTCTCACTCCTTTCTAAGTGTTGTCCTCTTTGATGTAGCTTATGTTGGAGGCTCCAAGTTCCAAAAATTCAGCCTTGAAATTTATTTTGAGAATGAATTATCATTTTTCTATTTAACATAACTATTCAAAATTTTGAAATTATTAAAAAATCATCTAAATTTCACATTAAAATCTTAATCTGATCATTTAAATTGTTTGATCTTATTTCCTTGCTATGTACTATCCTCTATTTTCTAGTTCTATTAGAGGATCTAATTATTCCATAAAGTTTGAATTTATCTTTGCTTGGCATAAATATTTAAATAATTATTAATAGTTTGTCTAAATTGTGGTGGAGGTGAGTATAAGCCAAGAGCAAGCCTCACCTTTTTCTTGTTTAAAAAGCAAGTATTGTGAGTGTGCATAAGAAGAAAGTGTGACTAGGAAGAACAATGTGATCAAGTATCATGCACCACTTCTTGTTCTAGATATTATGAAAATTTAAAAACTAAAGGATTCTTACGAAGAAAATCTAGGGAGCATAGTAAGAAAGTCATTTTTTAAATTCCTTATCTGAAATAAGGATGTCCTAGTTAGAAGTATGGATTCCCTAGTTATGAATAAGAGGAAGAGTGAATCTATGACATATTCTATCCAAGTAGTATATATTACACAAAAAGTGATTATTAAGGATGAGATGATCGGACATGATATAATGGCTCTTAAAAGTAGAGGGTTAATATATAAGCTCCACAAATACTAGTTAGATTTTTCAAATATTTAAAGTTAGATCAAGTGAAAGTGGGGATTAAATTTAAATTACTCCATGAATTTTCTTTCAAAAGGATTTTTCTTAATCATCTTCTTCATTTTAAAAATTAGGAATAAAATAATGGATAATGACCCTTAGTTTATGGTAAAATATTTATTATATTTAAGACTAATGAGCGAGGTTTTTGTATGGAGAAATATATTACTAAAAGGATTTTAATGTTGGTTAGGTTTTTTAGATTGTCTTATATACTTATCAATAAGGATGTTTTGAATAATATTGGCAATACTCTAAGGGAGTGCATCTAGAAGGGACTAACTACCAAGGAGAGAACACATGTTGTATACACTCAAATATGTATTAACATGAATATTTCAAAATCTTTACCATAGTCCATTAGGATTAAATCTAGATCAAGAGAATGGGGATCAAGTGGATTATGAAAATATTGCATTTTGATATTGTAAATGTCATGAGATTGGATACATGGCAAGAGATCAAAAATTAAAAATGATGGAGAAAGAGATGGAAAATTTTGGGTACGAGACAAACTTCAACATGAAGCGATGAGATGATATCTCAAAGAACATAAATCAAATCAAGGATATTCCACTCCTAAGAAAGTGGTAATAAGAATTCCCTCTACAATATCAAATGATAAAATCTATTATAGTTTTGCTTGAATAAACCATTAGAAAATAAAAGTGATGTAAGGGATGAGGAAGTACAACGAACATATTTAGATTCAAAAGGAGTTAAAGAAGCGAAGGAAGATGGGGAGACAATTTTTAAGGCAATTGAGGCTAAAGAAGTAAAGAATAATCTAGGTAAATCACCTTAATTCTTCTTAAGTAGCATAGAATCCTTTCATTGCAATAAAAATAAAATCAATATAGAATGTATTCATTGCACTTTAGGTTTCAAGAGTAGCAAAAAAAGCGCACATGGAGGATATCCATAGAAATTTAGGATTTCCAGGGCAGAATTAAAAAATTGATTACTATGGAGGATCATCCTTTTATTGTAGGGTTTCTAGGGCAACATAAAGAAAATGTGTATATGAGACTCTTCCTTTCATTTCATTTTTTATAGAGCAACATGAATATTTAGAAGTATCATTATGAATAGTATGAAAAAATAGAATAGATTAAAAATATGAGTGTGTTGGTGGGAATAAAAAAAGGAGAGAAAGGTCATCAAAGAAATAACAAAGAGAAAATGAAACTCAAAAGGGATATCAATTTGGGAATCCAAATACAATTATCACACTTGTTAAAAATAAGTAGGGCTAAGTTCACCAATAAAAATAAAAAATGATGATGAAATGACATCATGGTATATTAGATGTATGAATAATACCCCTAAATAAAAAGTTATTAAGGAATTAATAGGTTGTTATAGTCTTGTATTTATTATAATACAATAAATAAAATGAAGTACTGAGAAATGTAAGGATTATTCAAAAATATTTGGAAGATAGGGGATTGCCTAATAGTTTCTACAGGAGATTTCAAGGGCATTATAATAATATGAGACAAACACAAATGGGATGGATGATTGTTAGAAGCAAAACTTAATTGTGTGGTTAGACTATTTTGCAGGAAAGAGAAAAACATCAAAGTTGGGTTTGTAGTTACTCCTCATATAATATGTTAGAAGGACCTTAACATATTTTATCAAATACAATGATGATTCATAGTTGTGATCTATGGATTCTTGGAAGTGACTTCAACACAATTCTATTTCCTTTGGAAATAAAGGATGGTACTCTTAGATGGTCTAAATCAATACAAGGCTTTGCTTCATTTTCCAATTCAAATGGCCTTTGGTATACAATTATTTCAAGTTTTCAATATACATGGGACAATAGACATATTGGGAAAATTATATAGCAAAAAGATTTGATAGATTTTTATTAGCCAACACTTGGTTGTGTTGAATGATAAAATTATTCAAATTACAAACATATACCAACAACTAGGACTCATTCAAGATGTCCTCTCTTGAAAGGAGATAATCAATCTCCCCAAGGTTCTAATAAGGTTGGTCTAACCTAGTTATGTTCTTATCAAATATTCTAAATCAAAGCATAAAAGAAAGAAATTAGATGGATAACTCAGAGGAACACATAATTGTTAACAAGGGTGAGTGTCAATTCATTGTTTAAACCTGTAAAACATAAATCTAGCTTAATATTCAGCCAATTACCAAGATATAAGCATTTGATATCATGGATTGCATCAATAAAATGGAACAGAGCAATATTCTAGGCTTGCTACCTTGAAATTCATCAAACATATAACATTCATTGCATCATAATCATAATATTCCAAGCACATAGCAAAGATTACTCTGAAACTTACATAAAAATAGCATATAAAATGAGTTTTAGAATATGGAATTCAACTAATATTCTTCTAATCTATGCAGGTTTCAAAGAAAATTCAAAATAAAAGGGTTAAAGGAAGAAATAAAACAAGCCATTGTAGTATGAATATTTATGCAAAATCTGTTGAAGAAGCCAATTCTATAGTAAACCGCCCTTAGCATCAATCAACTATCACACAATCTAAGGCTAAGATGGTGCTATATTTAGAGGGAAGAGAAACAATGCATCAAAATTAACTCCAGTGTAACCACCATCAACATGCGTAGATTACACCAAGAACTTCAATGAATTGTATTAATCAAGTATTCAATCAGTATATTCAAAATTGCTTGCATCAGGTGATTGAAAGACATAAATCTTCAAGTACATTGACAGGGATGCAGATGCTCATGAAACTACCAAAGAAAATAGAAAACACCTAAAATTGTATCGCTTAGAATTCGACCCTTTGTAATGGGATCTCAATGGCTATTTATAGCCTTACCATTTTAATTTTTAAGTGCTTTACAATAGTGTTTTAATGTTTTACAACTATATTTTTAGTGGTTTACAGTTGTGTGGATGAGCTGTCTAGCTGATCTATCTTCAACTAAGAGGATGAATTGTCCAATTGGGGATTTTATTGATTCAGTTCAATTTCAGCCATTGAGGTGTGAATGATTGGAGTGTGAGTTTTTCTAAAGTTGTTTTATGTAGTTTCTTTGCGAAGCCATGGCATGCTTAATTATCTTCCACTTCGGTTTAAAATCCGGTCTAGATTCAACGTATCTCTTCCAACTCTTCTGCTAAATTCTTAGTTAACCTCCAACTTTATCAAGACTTCCTTTATTCTCTTCATTCACCTTTGCTTTTACTACCTACAATTACAAAGAAAATTAAATCAAATTAAAGGTTGTGATGATAAACTATTCAAAAATAATAACCATTTTTATTATTATACTATTGTTGTTTTTTTTTTGGTAAAATTAAGAGAAAAGGAGGGTTTTGAAATACCTACCACAATATTATACAACTGCTCCAAGGAGGAGCACAACGCACAATTAAACAAGGAGGTTTTTGAAAGGAATCCCACAACCTTGGAAAACAGCACTATGGAGCACAATACATAAATAATAAATAATAGCTCCATACGAAGAACAACCAACTACCACCAAACATAAATAGAAAAAATCTACATACAAGACGGTAAGCATAAACCTCCACCAACTCTAACCCGAGTTAAGATAACATCAAAATATGCATCCACAAGATGAAACAAATGGATAAAAGAAACCATCCTCTGAAGGAAACAAAAAACACATGACAAAAGCGGTATGAAATTTAAAATTTGAAATTTGAAACTAGTCTCGCACAAAACCAGAAATTGCCATCCTCCAGAGAAAACCACCAACACAAGGATCCCCAGCAACTCCTCTGAGAGACTCACCAAAACATGCTCGCCCCAACTGAAGCAAACCCACCGATAGAGGAACAGGACTGAGAAATCCACAAAGCCAAACAGACCACCACAGGAGAAAAAAAATCCCTACAGAGGAGCCAACCATAGAGACAATATCCCCTGCAACACCTTGCTAGACACCAATAGCTCATAACAGAACACACAAGAGCAAAACAATCACAAAGGAAGGAAACAGGTGAACTCCAATGCAGCAGTGACCAATGAAACCGTGATATCACCATATAAAACAAATCTGCAACCCATAGCAAAGAAGAAATAACCCCAAAAATTGGGACCCTTGCAGGAAAAGCAACACCTCTACACAACAACAACCAACAAAGGCTCTGGAAGGAGCCAAACTACCGTGAGAACAGCCAAACCCTCAAACAAGAAGGAAAAAATAGCTGTTGATAGAAAGGAAGGAAACAAAACTAGGAGCCACCACGAACCCAGAGTATAAACAGTAGGGTAAAATAAGGATCTACCCCTACTACGAAAACACCCAGCCCAGCTGGGGAACCATGAGGGCAATACTTCCATAAAATTTGGATAAATGAACTCTGCAGCTAGAGCCACCAACCAACCACCCAAGCATCGAAACCCTGACTTGGCACCAACCAAGGAAAAAAACCAAAAGCTACTACAACAACAACACCCCACATTCAACCCAGCAGGTTTGGTTTGGCCTTTGGTCCGATCTCCTTCCCAAAGGGACCCCAATCAGATATTCAATAGCATACCAAAAACCAAGAAGAAAAGTAGAGCCGAATGACCATAATCCTGGCAAGCAACCAACCCAAAAGGAAATGACGGACACCAAGCTAGACAAGTCAAGAACCAAATAGGGGGCCAGCAACCAAAACCAACTGCACAACAACCGAAGCCCCAAATAAACCCCATAGGTTGGACCGACAAGTAGCTCTTTCCACTTGGTGGCCACTAAGGAGCCAGATTTTTAGTATTTTACCGCACCCACAAGAGATTCAGAGAGAACTGGTAAGATCCCCGGCCAAAAAAATACACTGCCAACCACCACCAGAGCAAATCATATTAACCATGAAGAACAGCCAGATGAAAAACCAAGAAGTACAGGGGCCTCTCGCTCATAGGAAGAATAACGAAGGAGCAGGAGGTATTTACTTGCTTATTATTATTATTACCACTAAGGTTAGAGATTATTAAATTTATTTAATTGATTTTCTAAGGTTTGACATTATATTTAATTTTAATTTTTCTAAGTTTTTTTTTTTTTGCTTTTAATTTTAGGGCAAAATATTATATTTAATATTAAAATTCCCTTCCAACATATTGGAGTCTTCCATTCTCTTTTGGTTGAACGATTACCATCCCTTGATCTTGTTTTTGCCAAACCATGCTATTGATTTTGAGCCTTCCAATGTATTTCAAGTGAATGCCTTTCGGGTGATATTTAATAAAGTGTCCTAGGTCAAGATTAAGCCATAAAATTTTTCAAAATATGTGGTGTGGAATGTTTCGGCTAAACATCGATGACAAGTTTCCATTGGCTTAAAAAAATGAATGGCCAAGAATGCTTTTGTCGAACGCTACAAACGACATCTCATTGGTTAAAAGTTTTTGTAGTTTAAAATGTCGAAGTTCAATTGGCTAGAAAATTGGTGATTAGAGTTTTTCATGCACAATGGACCTTAGCTTAGACCTTTGAAATGATAATAGCGAAATTATTCAATCAATTTAAACTTCATCGCATTAATTCTTAGAGGAAAAATAATAACAAAATTAATCGATCAACCTTAGTAAAAAATTAATATTCTTAGACTCAACATGATTTTAATGAATTGTGTGAATGAAAGGGATTTAGACCTTATGATTATTTATGGAGATTATGATTTTATGAATTGTGGTTATAATTTTATTTTTCATTAATGTTATTTTTTATTTTTATTGTTATTTCTTTTTTTTTTTACATCAGATTTAAGAGGATTCTAACACCGAAAGAGGTTAAGCCTTATTGATTTAGTATGTGATAGAAAATAATTGAAGGCAACAACTTAAGCATTTTTAATAGAATTTTTTATCGAGGCCATTTAACAGAGATCAATGCAATCAAAATTCAAGCATGAAAAATATTCAAAGCAAAATGATATTTATATCTTTAAAACATTGAATGTAAGCAAATTTAGAACCTTGATATGAGCATAATTTAGTATTAAGGCATATGCCATCATTTCAACGTGGTGGATTATTTGAGGAATTCCATAGTAGCAATTCCCCTCTAGGATGTCCTCTCAAATGATCCAATATGTTTATTAGTATTAAGACATATGCCATCAATGGTCCCCCTATTTCCCTACACTACCTTGTATGGGACAACTTGACCACGGTGTATGGATCACCCTTTAAGGCCCATATCACTTAAAGGTTATGTCTATTCCCTACTCCTACATACTACCCTCTATGTAGGATTACTATGGCATAATGCCTTAGTGATTAGTTAATTTTATCTAACCATGAACTAAGACCATTATCACTCACTTGATAATGACCATGGTTATACTTGCCTACCCACAAGAAACCACCACTATACTACCCTATGAATGATCCAGTAGATTATCCCATACCAATCCACCCGAAGATTACCCAAGCCTCATTGCTAGGAATCACCCAAGCCTCACTGTTAGGTCCACCCGTGCCTTATTGCTAGGGTTTTTCATTCATAATTACCTAGTTGAGTTGTCTATCCATAAATCAACTAGGATTGGTTACCACTCAACTCTAGCAATTACTAATATGGCTCTAACAATCTTATCCACAATAAACCCCCTCTTAACCAAAGGGGAAGTGATGGGAACCATTAGATGAATGTTATGTATAGATAAAAACAAAGCCCTACACATGATAAAATAAATTTTAAAATGTAAAGCAATAAGAATATTTGTAGAGAGATAAATATGTGAACCAACAAAGAATATGTTGTAGAAAATAATAAAGTGAGCCTCATAAATAGTAATCTACTCTATTACATGTGGCAGTTATAGTAATTGATTATCCTTATAATCTGACAATATGAGAGGGTTACCATAAAAACATTTTTGGTTGAGTCATGGATTCACATCCATGTTGAAGAAAAAAAGCAAAGAAATCAAAAGTTGGATGAGTAGTTTAAAAATTACAAAGATTCTCCTAAATATTGGATAATGAATCAAGCAAATTGTTTGAATATGTGTGAAGTTGTGTGAAGACGTGCATACAACGACAACATGGTGAAAGAGTTTTATCTTAGGAAATCTAAAAATAGAACATTAATCATTAAGGAGGATAACTTTGGAGAAATTAATGCTTAATGTAAAAAATCCCAAGGATGAATTTTATAAGAGAAAAACAAGTTGAAAAAATACAAAATTATTTCTATAAACAAAAAGAGTCATTGTAAAAGTAAAAAGATAAATATAAAATAGAACATCATTATTTGGTAGTTAAGGAAAGCTATAATGATTCTATATATTTATGTATTCCCCACCAATTGATATCCATCCATCCTTCCTTGGGTGGATCATTCAATCTGTGCATCATCGGCAATTGGATTACGATCATGAAGTGAAGTGATATGGTAGCAAAAGCCTCTCATGTAGTGAAGAACATTGTATAAAATTTAAGGTTGCAAATCTACCATAATGATTATTAATTCAATAGGGTAAATAAACAGTGCACATGCATCTAGATTGCATATAATACTTTTATATATTGTGATTTTAGTTAATGGAATGATGAAATTATGAGATAAGTTGAATAGTATTCAATATAGTAGCAATTTGATTATCAAGTATTCAATTTTGACATGTGTTATTAGAGCAAGTATTGAAGCTAAAATCTAATGTTAAAGCTATAATCCATAAGCACCTATAAAGTTTATCAAGGGGGATGTTCGAGCAATAAGTACCAACAATCCAACATTTGAATTGTAGGATGGTCCAAGGAAGAGCCCAAATCTCATTGGTTGAGCAACCTCAACATGGAGGTCCTATAAATAATCTAATGCACCTCATAATGAAGGTCGACTCTATAGCAATTACTTTTTGTATACCATATGATGACTGTTACTAATCAATGAATAGTGAACGTTGTTTGGCCTCCATTGTGATAGTATTCTTAATATTTAATGAATGAATTTTATACTTTAACGTATTTTTGTTTACACTTTATGAATAGTGAATTTTGCTAAAGAAAATTTTGCATATTTGGATTACTTTTCATAGAGTATTTAGAATATTTAAAGCATATAATTGGAAGTTAATGAGTTCTATAATACTTTACTGGTGGTTGGTTTGTTAAGTTTCATTTATATTTGATTGTGTAAGATTCTTATGGAGTGTATCTGAATGTTCTTACAATATACCCTATCCATTATTTTGGCATTTACTAAATGCTTATCTCCTTCTAACCCTTGCATATCTTTCTTTAGACTTAAACCCCCATTTTAATCTTATAAAATATTATAATGATTTGGACTTCTTCAGATGTTGAACTTGGGAGAAATCCCAACCATCAAATCTTGGATAAATTATAGGGTGCATTTCATAGACTAGGTAGATTTTGGACCAATATGAACGATAGAGGTCCTTTAATCCCACCTATCCCATCTATCGTATGTGATCCAATATCTATCTTATTTCATGGGGGAGGATGTTGTTACCTCGAAGGAGCATTTGCATCACTTGGTGAGCTTGTGTGTGGTGCATTCTATTAAGAAGTAGGATATAACCCTAAGGTTGTTGGTCCTCTTATTCAGAGAAAAATTTCATGAATGGTACATCAACCTCATCCCCCAATCATTCAAAAGCTAGGATTAGCTAGTAGGCCTCCTAATAGATAGATTCATAGAGAAGGCAAAAAGGGCATCCCTCCTTAAGAAACTAACAACCATCAAGAGGGCACTCAAAAACAATGGATGATTTCAATGTTTGATTCCATGAAGCTTGACCAAGAATTCTTTATGAGATCAAACCTCCTCTAAGTATGGCATTTATCTATAATTTAAAATATTTTAATTTTGAAATTATCATGATGGTCAAATCCAAGGGAGGATATTCATTATTAGAAGCCTATGTAATAGCTATCTAGGATGATAAATACCTCATCTAAATAGGAAGGATATCCTATAGGCCATCTTTTCCATTATTTTTATTTTTTGTCCTCTATATCACCTTGCTCCAAGCATCCAATCCACTATTTATCTACCTATCCCCATTGTGGGCTTAGGGTAAGCCCAAATCACTAACTCAATTTGACCACAACCCTATCCCAACCCTTATGCTTTTGAGCTTGATGAAATGAGGAGTATGATGAGGACATTCTCTATTGAGATCACCACCTTAAAGAGGCAGCATAATGCTCAAAGGTTTCCCTATTAAAATTACTTGAAGCCTCCTTTCCAATCAAGCAATCAAATTTTTGACCTCCTACAAATGGGTATCCAAAGCCTTTGCTTTCAACCAATATAAGTGTTGGTCATCCATAAGCCCTAACTCAAAAAATAGTACTTGTGTCATTCCTAGTCTAGCAGATTTCTCCAAACCTAGTCTAGGGCATGGTCACCACATAAAAGATTTTTTTTAAGATCCTAGTGTATGGTATTTTTCTACTCCCAATTTTTACCTCTTTGACCCTCATGTCACGAGCAAGTCTTAGGAAGTTGGAAAAACCCTACCAAATTATACACCCACTCCGTATGCACAATTGAAAGCCCATATATTGAGCCAAGAACCTATGACCTAGCCTTCTACAATGTCAGTAGGGGACAATTCCTCAACTCCAGAGTAGACCTTAGTTACCTAGGACAAAGTGGAAGCATATGCCATGCGAGACAAAGTAGGTCTATCAACTCCTACTTGACTGTAATTTAAAATAGATTACTGTTGGTCATCAAATCTGCCCAAGAAAGGATTTTGGGAAAGTGTATGCGCCCTAGACCTGGACCAACATTGAAAGGCCGAAGGGAAGAGATGCCCCTCGTGCCAATATCCGGAGAAAGGTCGGCTCCTATACTAAACTACTTCGGTGTTTAAGATAAGGGTGCAGGAAAGAGATAAAATAGTAAGGGTGCAGGAAAGAAATAAAAAGGGGTAAGGGAAGAGATGTGATAATTTAAAGTGGGAAAGAACGAGAAGCACGATCGTTGGCCAATAGCTTGAAACAGCAGCAAGAAATACCAAGAATAAAATGAAAATAACACAGTATTAACCTTCCTATGTATCCTCTAGATGAGTTCCAGGATTACCCTCCCCTTTTGTCGAAATTCAGAGTTCAGAGTTATGGCGATTAGGACAAAGTGAATATAATAGAAACCCGATCCACAGGCGGCATACAAGAAAACTAATACAACGTTTTCCTCCCCTATGTATCCTTCAAGAAAATTTTAGGGGTTTCATCCCCAATCGCACACCTAAATCCAGAATGCAAAATTACAGTATGCAAATGAAGAAAGAGATAAAAGAAATAAACACAGAAGGCAGCATACAAGAGAGAAATTGGGCTCAAAGCTCTTTAGTATTAATCGCAGGGATTCAAGTTATAGCAGCTTTCTTAGCAGAAAGTTCCCCCCCCTTTTACATTACAATGCCTGGGTTTTATAGAGGACCCGACCCTCTGAGCCATCAATGCACAAAATGGAGGAGTACATCCTCAAAACCCGAGAGGTCGGCTCTTCGCGGCTCTCGTGACTGAGCTCTCAAATCTTTTACCAAAACTAGCAGCTGCGACCAGGTCAGCCGGGGAAACATGCATTAATGAGCCGCCTGAACGTCCTTGGCCTCTGGGTGTAGTGCTCGAGTGGCCGCCATGTTTGCCGGACTCTCCTTTAAGAACTGATACTTCATTTCCAATTGCCAAAAATGAGCAGCGGTCTTATCGAGCACGTAAAAATGCATTTATGAGGCACTTGATTGCCTCAAAAAAATACCCGGCTTGGAGTGTGTGCCCTTGAAGCGCTTCGCCATATTTTCGTTTGCAACTCCGCTTCGCAATGGGTTCGAGCCGAAGCAGATCTTCCTCCTTGGTTTACACTTCGCATGATGGAGCTTCGCAAGACAACTTCGGGGGTGTCGAGTGCCGAAGTAGATATTCCTCCTCAAGGTGGGGCTCTTCATTTCTCGTTGCTTCGCTGGAGAGATGTGCCAAAACTGCTTCGTCGAGGTTCTCCGCCTGAAATGGATGCTTCATTTGGGAGTCTTCAAAATGCTTCGCCGTGATCCTCCTTCAAAATTGTGGTTTGGGGGCATTTCGACCGAAGCGCATTCTTGCCTTCGAAAGATGTTTCGTTCTTTATGGCCGCTACCGCTTCGGGTGAAAGTACTTCGCACGAAAGATGGCCGAAGCAGATGCTTCGCAAGATTTTTGACGAAGTAGAAATGGTTCGCTGGTGGGGAGGCCCGAAGTGGGTGCTTCGGCGGATTTTCGATGAAGTATTTTTCAATGTTTGCACCTTTTCAACTTCTGCTTCGCAAGATTTTTGCCCAAAGCGATTGTTTGAAATGCTTCGGGCCCGAAGTAGTTTTCTTGCCTTAGCAACCTCGGACCGTGACCTAGACTTTCCTCCTTCGGTGAAGCTGTTCTTTTAGACTACTGCTTCACATAATTTTTGCCCGAAGTAGCTGCTTGAGATGCTTCGGGTGCGAAGCTCTTTTCACCCTCTACTCCTTCCTTTTGGCGAAGCTATCTTCTTTTTCTTGCGAAGCTTTTTCTTTAGCCTACTCGGTAGCGAAGCTCTTTCATCTTCATTCTATGTACAAAGGGGATGGCGATGAAAGCCAAAATTGTTGCAATGCTTGAAAATGTTGTTTCTAAAAAACAAGGGAACAAATTCATGAAATTAAAAGAAATACTTTACAAAAATTTTGATTTTACTACCCCTCTAGGCAATGTGACAAAATTGTCAACATTCTTGGTGGCTCACGGGGCAACGAGCTCGTCTCGATGGAAGAACCCTCAGCTTTGATCCATTGGGCCAAAGTCACCTCTAGACCCTTCTCCATTCTCTCCTTCTGGGGGCGCTTCCATGGCTTCTTCTTCTTCTTCTTCTACCTCTCCTTCTTCTTCTTCCTCCTCTGGCGAGGCTTCCTGTTGCGGTGATGGGAGAAGGCGATCGTGGATGTGTTCCATGGTTCGATGAACGTGAGCCCAGGCACCTTTCAAGAAAGGCTCTCTATCTTGTAGCACTTTTACCAAAACATGGAACCGATCTATCTTCCCTATGTCGACATGTTTGGCTCTTGTGCTTAGATCGTTGAGGCAGGTCGCGATCTTGCAATGTCTCAGAATAAAATCTATGACTTGTCCTTCTGTAATTGGCTCTTCCCAGCCGTCTACCTCTGAGACATCACTCTCAAAATGTAGCCAAGCCGGCTTGAGCTCTTCCTTGGTCAACAGGTTCCCATCCTCACTCGTGAAACTTGGGAAACCTAATGAAGAGAGATCTTTGAAGTAGCCCAGTGATGTACGCTGCTCTTGTTCGAATACATCCAGGAGGTCCTTCACCTTCTGTGCCTTCCTCACCTTGGAGAAGAAAGAGAAAACCGTGGCTTGAGCTGTGGACCAGTCTCTGGCTATTCGACTCATTGCGATGACTTGTAGGTCCTGATATTTGATGCTTTGGACCTCAAAAGCTAGTTTGAGTCACCTTCTAATTTTTTGGATGACCTCTTCTACTATCGGCCCTTCCTGAGTAGCGGCATACTGGGCTTTGGTGATGTAGGTCAAAATCGATTGGGCACTGGAGGCCTGGGATCTGAAGTTCTTGAGCAAATGTGAGTGAATCTCTTTGATTCTGCCCCTATCAAATAGCTCCAGGTTTTCCTTCTCGTACAACTGCTGCTGCATCTGCAAGATCTTGCTTTCAAGCTCTTTGGCCCTTAGCTCAACTTCGGCCTGTATCTGGCCTTGACTTTTAGTTGCATTCTATAGTTGTCTTATTTGTTATTTTAGGGCATCTGCTTCTTTCTTTATCAGCTCACACTGCTTCTCTGCGTCCTCTAGCTTGGAGCGATTCTGGCTAGCTCTTCGGCAGCTCTTCCTCCAACTTGATGTTGGCGCTCTCAGCCTCGAATCTACGTTGATTGGTGATGTTCGCATACGCATGAAAGGTTTCAATTTTGACATGCATGGATGCAGATTCATTGTCTACATTTAGGTGCTCTAGGTCCTTGGTCTTCTCTTGATAATAATAGTCTGCTTGAGTCATCTCGTCCAGAGGTTTTTGGACTTTGGGGACCTTTTTCACCTTATGCAGCTTTCCACCCTTCAGGTCAAAAACTATGCATTTTTCTACTTTGGCCAGAGAGCGCCCTCTCTTTTTCTTGGCCTCCTTCAGCATTTTCTCTGTGTTCTTCCGGGCCTGGAGTAGCTTCTCGACTAGAGGGCGTTCCTTTATCAAGGACATCTCTGATTCAAATGAGGTTGGATCTCCAGCAAAAGGGGTGAACAAATACAAAGAATGAATGGGGGATGCCTCACCAATAGGTTTGGCGATGGGTGTGGTGGGAGCTTCGACCAAAGGAACGATGCCATGTGTAACAGGGGAGTGGGGAATGGGGTTCGGCATTGGGGTACTACCTTCACCCTGACTAAGAACCAAGGGAATTGTGGCATGGGTGGGTGAAGTAGTATCAATAGACTTGTCTCGGCGAGATGACTCGAGTGGAGTGGGGCTAACGGGATCATGAGACAAACTCAAAGTAGTAATGGGCAATGCGCGAGGAGGTGATTGACCTTGCAAGGGAGGGAGAGATTGATGGGGAGACTTATGAGGAATTTTTGACTAGAATACAGTGGATGACACTCTTGAGAAACCAGGGCAAAGGGTGGAGAGTGCGTACCTTCGTGCCCACCTGGTAGAGCAGTAGTAGTGACTTCTTGTGTGACCGACTCTTGCTCCTTTTGAACTTCGGTACTTGCAACCTCTACGACTTCTTCTTCGGGGACCCCTTCTTGTTGGAGGAGTTCCTCCACATCGATGACGTCCACATCCGGGGTTGCTTCGGCTCTTGGTGACGTCGTCCCTTCGATATTTGCTTCGATTGGGCCGATCGCAGGTTGTCCGGTAGAGACACTTGGGTGCTTTGTGTGGGGTCACTTCGGGTGGGTCGGAGGCACTTGAACTTGCTCCTGCCTCTTTCTCTTTCCTATTTTCTGATGATTGTGCTGACCCCATGGCACTTGTGTCGGGTGTAGCTTCTGCCTCCTCTTCTTCTTCTGCTTTCGAAGCATCATCATCTCTCCTTGGGCTTTCACCCAAACCTGGGGCACTTGGGGGAATGAAGTCGGTGAAGGAGGTGGGCTTCCAAGTCTCGATATTGGCTCCATAAACAACCACGAAGTCCTTATCCATCTCCAAGAGTCCATATGATTTCATCTTTTGTCGATGAACTCTCATTTTCCACCATTCTTTTAGTTGTTCCATGCCCCAATCTTTCAATTCCTCCCTTAGATCGTCCTTCATATTCCTCAAAAAGTGGAGTCGCGGGGTTGGGAAAGGATGTTGAACAGGATCAAACTCAACTTCCATGGGGTAGAACTCATGCCAGGGAGGCAAGGTCTTCATCCTTTCTAAATGCCACTCCAGATCCTTCCCATTGGGATTATTTCTTTGCTCCATAATTTTTGGGTGGGGGCAGACATGAAAATTCTTGAATCGGAGGTGGTCCCTCATCACTCCCAAGGGATCGTAGAGCCACCTCTAAGGAATCTGGAGTAGACCAAAGCTAGCAAGATTATACTCCAAGAAAACATGTTGTTTTAGGGCAAACACCTCTATTACCCCCATTTTGAAGGGGAAGTCACAGGTGTGCACCCATTTCCGACCGTGGCCATAGACGACATTTGTGGCGTCGCTCTGTCGAGCGACCTCCAAGGCAAACTGGTACTCGGAGGGGTAGACAGGTAGCAAGAAGGGCTTCCCTATGAAGCCGAACAGGCGAATCACAAGTCCTTGCGTTAGTTGAAACACATCTCCCTTCTTCTCCATTACCACTCTGTCTCTCAAACTGAGGGGCACCCGAGGGCAAGAACCCTTCAACAAATGCATAGCAGGTCCCAAGAATTGTTGATTAAAAGAATAATAAGACTTTGTCCTCAATAGGAGGGGAGTCCACTGGTACATAGGCAGAGGATTTCCATCCTTTCCGTTTGAAGAAATGGCAATATGGAAAACATTCTTATGTACATGGTAGAAAAATAACCAAACAAGGAAAGAGCAAGGTGCAAAGTACTGGCCCGTCCCAAAATTCTTCATGCTGGTAAGCCACGTGTGCAGGGTTTGGGCCACCCATTCTGCCCAATCGAATAATGGGTTGGTGTTCGGCCTTGAAGCATCAGGGGCATAAAATTCTCCTCTCGAAATACATTTGGCCAAAGACACCTACCACGGGTGCATCGAAGCATCGGTTGATAGACCCGCCACCCATGCAATGATGGAGAAGATGTCCATGCTCTTGAAATATGTTAGGGGGAGGGGCATCTGGGGCAGCTTTCCCGAAGGGAGCCCATTCTTGAGGTTCTCTCTTAGGAATTTTAGAATGTAAGTGGAGGTAGTGAACCTCTCCATTTGTTCTCTCAGGATGACATTGCAAATAGAATAGCCCTTGGGCTGCCCCTGCTACGATGCGAAGGCAGCTTGCACATCTTCCTTCAGAATTGAAAACAACTTATGGCCCACGATGTCCAACACTTGCTTGGAGGAGGGCTGGTAGTTCTGAGCATGATGGCACAAATTAACTCGGGACAATGGTGAGCGGGCGGGGTCAGATACCAGTAAATTTGAGAATAGTATGCGGTTGCCCTCTTGTTTTCTGGAGAAAGTTGGCTTGTCATGAACTCGATAGTGCGTCTGAGTTCGACCATGCTCTTTGAGAGCTCTGTGTCCCTAATTTTCTCCCACCCATCAATTGGTGGTTCTTCAAGTTGTTCCTCTTTAGAATCCTCTCCTTCCTCCACCGACTACTTTTCTGGGCGAGGGTTGAGATTGATCTTCTTAGGTGTATGTTTTTTCTCTTCCTTGCCCTTCTTCGGGGTTGTTACCTCAGGCTCCTTCCCTTTCTCCTTAGAGTTTTTCTTTCCCATTGTGAATATGGGCGACGATAGAGTCCTTGATGTAGAGAGCTTCGCGCGAAGAACTTCGATGCAAAGGGCAGAGGAATTGCAGAGTGATAGCGGGGCTCTTAATCTTGCATTAGCAGTTGACGAACACCCTTCTTACCACTGAGCCTTGCATTTTATAGCCTTAAAATGCAACTACCTAAATTTATGGCACCTACCATAATTAAATTTACGCTTCGAATGGAGGAGGTTGCCGTGTCTTTTGATTGGCTCTGCGACGGCATGGTACACGGGCCCATGTGGTTCGATGATTTCCCCTATATCGGGAACTTAACCTTCTGCCACCTCATACCCGGGCATGAAATTTTCTCACAATAGAATTCTCTTGGGATGCGCTCCACCACCTTGGCATTAAAATTTTTTGCCCCAAACATTCCCCTAAGTTGTCATCGATGCGTTCCCCAAGACACATTTTAAATGCTCCTTGTTTCACGTGCCATTGGGTTGGCGAAGTGAAACCAGTGCTAAAATTGCTTTGTGGAAAACTTCCAGTGTGGGTAGATTTTCTATGCTTCAGGCCCGAAGTATTTCTTCCTCGTTGCGTCACTTCTTTGCTTCACAGAAGGCTGGCCCCCCCGAAGCTCGTCTTCTTTGGAAAATGCTTCGCTAGGCTTCTTTTGAAAACTGCTTCGCAAAACTTTTGCCCGAAGTAGCTGCTTGAAATGCTTTGGGTGCGAAGCTCTTTTCATGACTCCTACTTCTTTCTTTTGATGACTCCTTCGATCTTTCGAGGACCTTTTGGAAGCCAAAGTGCTTCGCTGCGAAGCATCTCGCGTTAGTTGCTTCGCACTAAAACTTCCCGAAGGAGATTTTCATCGAGTTCGGTGAAGCTGGGGCTTAGCGAAGCTGGAGTTTATAACTGTAACACTTAGCCTCTCTGGAGATCTCGAAGCAGAGTATATATACAAGAATGAAAAATATATACAAAAGTAAAATTTGAACATTTTTTTTTTTTTTTTACATCTTCAGTGATGAAAAGTCTTCAAGTGAAGACCATTGACAGAAATTGGCAATACCTAGTCATCTGCATCCTTGAGGATGAAAGAGTTGGCCGAATTTACCTTCACGACTTCGAATGGTCCATCCCAGAATGCGTCCAATTTGTCATGATTTCCAGGCTTGGCCTTCCAAGAATCCCACTTCCATACTAGATCTCCCACTTCGAAAGGTGCGATCGGAGGATTTCTTCTTAAACCAGTCTCGGGTGATCTAGGCATGTTTAGCGAAGCTCTGGTAAGCCTTCTCGCGATCTTCCTCTAGCTACAGAAGCTGAGCCAACCTATTTTCCATAGGATTAATTTCCTCTTCATCCTTAGCAGCTGCAATGCAGGGATCTCTACATGAGTTGGTAGGATGGCCTCCTTGCCATACACCAGGGCGTAAGGTGATGTCTTGATTGACTTCTTGATAGAAATCCGATTGGCCCACAAGGCCCGATCTAGAAGAAGGTGCCAAGTTCTTTTGTTCATCTCTATGAGCTTTCTTAGCACCCTCAACAGAGTCTTGTTGGTTGATTTCGCCAATCCATTGCCCTGTGGATAGTAATTGGAGGAGACTTTATGATATATCCCATATCGATAGAGGAACTCGTTGATTTTGGCACCTAAAAACCTAGGACCATTGTCTGTTATGATTGCTTCTAGGATGCCGAACCGGGTGATCAATCCTTCAAGGAAGGCGATGACGGTCTCCTGATCAGCATGCTTCGTGGGAACTGCTTTGGCCCATCTGGTGAAGTAGTCGGTCGCGGTCAGGATGAACTTATGCCCGACGGAGGAGTTAGGCGATATGACCCCTATGAAATCCAACCCCCATTGTTGAAAGGGTGTTTCTACTTGTATCGATCGGAGAGGCATAGGAGCACTTCTGCTTCGATCGATGAACTTCTGACATTGCTCACATCGACGATAGACCGCAAAGGCATCGGTGAAGAGTGTAGGCCAATAATAACCGGCTTTGATTATCTTCAATGTCGTTGCTCTTCCTATGAAGTGACCTCTAGACAACCCTGAATGAAATTCTCCCAAGACTCTCTTCTTATCGTCTTCTTTTATGCACCTGAGGAGAACGCCATCAATGTTTCTAAAAAATAGGCCTTTGGGGTGCAGCGTGTATCGGAGGGACCGCATCCTAAAATGCCTCCACTGTGAAGCATTTAGATGTGAAGGACATCTACCGATGTTGAAGTATTCAACTATCTCACCGACCCAGTCCCTCTCGTTCTCTTCTTGGTTTGCGAAGCATCCTTTCGCTAGTGAGTCATCCCACTAGCAAGCTGTCACTTCGGCCGCTATGCTCTTCGCCAATTCTTGACACAATGCATGACCACGAACCAATTTTGTGGGTCTAATCTCGATGTCAAACTCTTGTATCTTGTTGACCCAACCGGCTCTTTTGCTACCCAATTCTCCTTGGATAATGAAGTTGCGCACATCCGGGTGAATGACAAAGACTATAACCCGACTTTGGGAAATGAATTGCTTGAACTTCCTAAGAGACTTCATTATTGCATGCACCTGCATTTCTATGAAATTGTATTTTTCTTCATGGGGGTTTATCACTTGACTTAGAAACGCGATGGGGCACTCTTCGCCATCTTCCCCTTTTTGTGTCAGGACCGCAACATAGCTCTCAGGTTCTCCTATGGCATATAGGATGAAATCCTGGTTGTAGTCAGGGTTGGTCAAGACCGGTGCCTGAGTGATTCGAGCCTTGATCTCTTCAAATGCTTCTTTCCTCTCCTCCGTCCAGATGAATTCGGTGTCCTTCAAAAGTTTGGACATCGGTTTGATGACCTGGGCGAAGTTTGGAACAAACTTCCTCACGAAGTTGATATTACAAAAAAATATTGAAGTCCTTTCTTGTTCACAGGGATTGGGAGCTTCAATAGAGCCTCGGCTCTATCAGGATCTACGATGAGACCTTTTTCTGATATCACATGCCCCAATAACTTCCCTTCGCTGACCGCGAATATGGACTTCTTTGGATTGATTGAAATGCCAAACTCTCGGCATTTTTTGAATACCTGTTGTAGATGAAAAGGATGATCCTCCCTTCTTCGGGAGAAGACGGTCATGTCATCAAAATAGATAACAATAACCTTATTCAAGAGTTCACCAAAAGCTAGATCCATGGCTCTCTAAAAAGTGGCCCCCGCATTCGAAAGGCCGAATGGCATTCGCTGGTAGGCAAATGTTCCCCACTTGGTCGTGAATGCGGTTTTATGCTGGTCCTCGTCCCTAACCCAGATCTGATTGTACCCTAAGAAGCCATCGAGTAGGGAGAAGCGCTGAGCCCTAGCCACTGAGTGCAAGATCTGATCTATCTGCGGGAGAGGGTAGTGATCTTTGAGAGAAGCCTGGTTCAGGTTGCGAAAGTCCACGCATAGTCGTATATCTCCGTTCTTCTTTCTAACGGGGACTAGATTCGCCACCCAAGAGGAATGCTTAATGGGATAAATTATCTTTGCCTCGAGCATCTTCAGGAGCTCGACTTTCATCAGGACCTCGATCTTCATATTTACAGGCCTTTGCTTTTGTCGAAAGGGTTTGATCCCCTCCTGCAATTCAATTGTATGTTGGATCAGTTGCTGATCATATCCCTTTAGGTCTTGATAAGACCATGCCATGATGTCGGGATACCTTCTGCACAGAGATCGAATCTGTTCTAGCTCCTCCGAAGTGCAATCTGTTCCAACTTTTATTGCTTTTCTAGGTTCAAGTTCCAAATCCTGATACTGCTTCGCATTGACCTTGATCCTATGAGAAATTTCTCGATCATTCTAGTCAAAGAGGCTCTCAAGAGTAATTAATCCCTTAGGTACATGATTATTCTTCAATTGAACTAGCCCATCATATTCCTCATCGTCTGGGCTTCTTCTTTCAACTGTGGTTGCTTCTTGAATCATGAAATTCACAATCTGCTCATCATTGTCAAAGACTTGCCAATGCAGATCTTTGTCTGGGATAGAGGGCCTGTAAATCATCCTCATAGCTTTAGGCTTATGCACCATGTCTTCTGCTGGAGAGTACTTGGCTGCGATGGATTCTAGAACATCGGCATGTCGATTCTTTTCTCGTGGAATAGACTGCAGATTGAGAGATTCGAACTGGTCAAACAAGTCCCATACCCTATTACGGTATGACTTGAGATAGTGCTTCTTTGAAGTGCACTTGTTGGTGACTTGATTGCATACCAATTCTGAATCTCCAAAGATTTGGAGATGCTTTATGCCTAACTTTTTTGCTTTTTTGAGTCCTAGGCATAATGCTTCATATTCTGCTGCATTGTTGGTGCAACTCCACACCAACCGATAACAATATTCCTTCTTCTCTCCAGAAGGTGATACTAAAAGAATCCCTACCCCGACGCCATTTTTGCATCGGGCACCATCGAAGAATAACTTCCATAATTCTCCTTGGGTAGAGACCTTATCTTCTGACTTGATGTGTTTCTCGGGCTTGGTGATGGCATAACATCCCATCTCGATTTCTATCATGGCATTAAAGTTTGCCAATGAAAATTCATCTTCACAACTTAACTGTGCGAGGGATTCCTCGACCAGGTCCACTTGCTCTATCTCTTCCACTATCGTCTGCACAGGATTGCTGCTCTCTTCTTCGGACATCTTTTGTACAAGGAAGGTAGAAGGCTTTTCATTGTAGATCTTTACCTTCTTCCCTTTGAATGGGATCTCCAAGTGTGAGTAATCCATAGATAGATATCCTCCTAGCTTCGTCGTAAACTCTCTCGCAAGCACATACTGAAATATGGCTCCAAGTCGACGACCACCACCTCTTGTATAACCGTGATCTGAGGCATCTTGTGTAGTCGAATAGGAATATCCTTAATCACATCTACAATCTTCATGGGAGTACCATCCAACTGGAGTACACCATGACTACTTCGCGTATATTCCATCCCTATCTCTTCGCATACTGCCTTGGGCATGACTATTGTCGTGGCCCCAGAGTCAATCATACAGATTTGTACAATATACCCTTCCATCTGCAGAGATAGGTAGAACGGAGGTGGTCCAATTCTTCCCCATAATGGATGTGGATAGGGTCTGCACTAGGGCAAGTGGTGCTGCTTTTCTTGCTTTGGTCATCTTCAACGATTCTTGCAGCAAGTCCACTTGACCAGGTAGTTATAGTGCATCATACAAACTGATCTTGGCCGAAATCTTCTTCAGCTCATCTACAATATTATACGCTAGAGAGTTGTGCACTTCAAATTTCTTTTTTTTCCTCGTACCTGGTGTGATATTACTCCATATCTTCAACCCTTTGTCGCTTGGTCAACAAAGGAAGTTTGAGCTTATCTCTAGCTTATTCTTTAGTTTCCACCTGGGGTGGATTTGTAGGGGCCTGTTGGGCCTTCTCTTTGACTGGTGCAGGCTGAGGAGCTTCGCTCGGGACCTGAGAAGGTTGTTGTCCCTTCTCATGGTGAGCATGCACCTTTAAGGGAGCCATTTGGTCAATAGATACCTCTATTGACCTTTTTCCTCCTCTGGTAAGGACTGCAATTTGTTCTTCTTCACCAATCACCAGGTTTCGATCCAATTGCCTAATAATGTTGACTTGACCACCATGACTACTACTCGCCAACGTTTGTACATAATGTTGGTGCAGCATGCAGGTATTCTCTTCATGAGGATCATTACACGTGGAGCACCAATATATGTAATCGAAAGTTCTCGGAGCTTCGTCAATCGTAGCATTTCTTGTTGATGCTCTTCCTTGTTGGACTGCTTGATCTTTAGTAAGCACGGGTGTAGGATACGACCTTCTCGGTAGAAACTCATGTTGCGCTTGCTTCTTCTTCATAATGGTCATATCATTAGATAGAGTTTGCACTATGGAGTTCAGAGACTGAACTTCTTGTAGTATTTTGGCTTGCATATCATCGGCTTTAGGAATAGGTGGCAATGGAGCCATCGTTGGTATTGGAGGTAGGGCGGGATGTTGAGGTGGTGCTGGAAATACAGGGAATGCCGAAGAAATAGTGGGTTGCAAGGTCAAAGAATGTGGGAAAATGGATTTGTGGAGTAGCAATCTGTGATACAATGGGATTCGGGTTCCAAGATGAGATCGGGTATGCAGGGGTTGCAGAGATCTACGAAGCAATTGCATTCACATACTGGGATTGAGGGAAATCGGGAAGTATGGGCATCGACATCCTTTGGGGAAGCTTTCCCACAACTATTAGATCCATCTTCGCTCTCTGGGCTAACTCGTATAACTCGAGGAAGGTATTAATGTTCAAATACCTTACCATTACACTGATATCGGGGTTGAAATCCCGAAGGAAATAGTATGTTGTAGCTTCATCAGATGGCCGAAGTCCAACTGGTATTCTTTGCTAGGTTCGAGTGAACCTAACATTGAAGTCGGTGATCTCTTCTTGTGGATGTCTCTGGATTGTTGTGAACTGATGCAGAAGAGAAGATGGATCGATGGACTCATTGAAGCTTCGCATCAACTATCCGGCTAACTGGTCCCATCCCGTTATAGTATCGGGTGGTAACGATCTATACCAGTAGAGGAGTTTTCCTCTAAGAGATAGAACCAGAAGCTTTACCATAACTCGCTCTTCTGTGATGTCATGAATTGTCGCCAGAGAAACTATGTCCTGGATGTGCTCCAGAGTAGTCTTCCTAGTTCCATCGAATGTTGGGATCTTCTTTATAGCAGCAGGCGAAACTTGCCCTTGTCCTGCTAGATTTAGCGGTCCCAAAGAATTCCATTCTGGGAACAGTCTGGACGGTGATTGTTGCTGCTGTTGCATTTGTTGTTGTTGTTATTATTTTTATTGTTGTTGTGCCATATTTATGCCTGGATTTTGAGAAACAGGAATTCCCGAAGCTCCTCCTTGGTTGCTAACAGGCTGTCTAATAGGAATGGAGGTGCTAGGATGCTTCGGTGAGTTGGGAGGATTAGGAGGAAAGCTAGCCATTGTGCTATCAAAAGTTAGACCTTGTTCATCAATAGTTGCCTCTTGCGAGGATGTTCCATGTAACAACGACTCAGGGGTGACCAACCTAGAGCGTTCCCCGAAGGCATCAATATCAAGCTCAAAGAACTCAGTTTCCTCTCCTCTATTCCTAACTCTCCATCTTGTTTGCATGAAGGCACAAATTTAAGTACCGGTCTCTATGACTTAAATATTCTTGGTTAAATAGAGTCGCCAGATGCTAAGAGTCTTTTGGCAATGAGACGAGCATCGACTCTCACTACCACTCACAAGGTGAGACTGATCGAGTCCCACCGGGCATGCCAAAAACTGTTGGTCATCAAATCTACCCAGGAAAGGATTTTGGAAAAGTGTACGTGCCCTAGACCTGGACCAACATTGAAAGGCCGAAGGGAAGAGATGCCCCTCATGCCAATATCCGGAGAAAGGCCGACTCCTATACTAAACTACTTCGGTGTTTAAGATAAGGGTGCAGGAAAGAGATAAAATAGTAAGGGTGCAGGAAAGAAATAAAAGGGGTAAGGGAAGAGATGTGATAATTTAAAGTGGGAAAGAACCAGAAGCACGATCGTCGACTAATAGCTTGAAACAGCAGCAAGAAATACCAAGAATAAAATGAAAAGAACACAATATTAACCTTCCTATGTATCCTCTGGACGAGTTCCAGGATTACCCTCCCCTTTCATCAAAATTCAGAGTTCAGAGTTACGGCGATTAGGACAAAGTGAATATAACAGAAACACGATCCACAGGTGGCATACAAGAAAACTAATACAACATTTTCCTCCCCTATGTATCCTTCGAGAAAATTTTAGGGGTTCCGTCCCCAATCGTACACCTAAATCCAGAATGCAGAATTACAGTATGCAAATGAAGAAAGAGATAAAAGAAATAAACACGAAAGGCAGCATACAAGAGAGAAATTGGGCTCAAAGCTCTTTAGTATTAATCGCAAGGATTCAAGTTACAATAGCTTTCTTAGCAGAAATTTCCCCCCCTTTTACATTACAATGCTTGGGTTTTTATAGAGGACCCGACCCTCTAAGCCATTAATGTACAAAATGGAGGAGTACATCCTCGAAACCTAAGAAGTCGGCTCCTCGCGGCTCTCGTGACTGAGCTCTCAAATCCTTTACCAAAACTAGCAGCTGCGACCGGGTCATCCGAGGAAAGATGCATTAATGAGCCACCTGAACGTCCTTGGCCTCTGGGTGTAGTGCTCGAGTGGCCGCCATGCTCGTTGAGCTCTCCTTTAGGAACTGATACTTCATTTCCAATTGCCAAAAATGAGCAGCGGTCTTACCGGGCACGTAAAAATACATTTATGAGGCACTTGATTGCCTCAAAAAAATACCCGGCTTGGAGTGTGTGCCCTTGAAGCGCTTCACCAAATTTTCGTTCGCAACTCCGCTTCGCAATGGGTTCGAGCCGAAGCAGATCTTCCTCCTTGGTTTACACTTCGCATGATGGAGCTTCGCAAGACAGCTTCGGGGGTGTCGAGTGTCAAAGCAGATATTCCTCCTCAAGGTGGGGCTCTTCATTTCTCGCTGCTTTGCTGGAGAGATGTGCCGAAACTGCTTCACCGAGGTTCTCCGCCTGAAGTGGATGCTTCACTAGTGAGTCTTCAAAATGCTTCACCGCGATCCTCCTTCAAAACTGTGGTTCGGGGGCATTTCGGCCGAAGCGCATTCTTGCCTTTGAAAGATGTTTCGTTCTTTACGGCCGCTACCGCTTCGGGTGAAAGTACTTCGCACGAAAGATGGCCGAAGTAGATGCTTCGCAAGATTTTCGACGAAGTAGAAATGGTTCACTGGTGGGGAGGCCCAAAGTGGGTGCTTCAAAGATTTTTGGTGAAGTATTTTTCAATGTTTGTGCTTTTTCAACTTCTGCTTCGCAAGATTTTTGCCCGAAGTGATTGTTTGAAATGCTTCGGGCCCGAAGTAGTTTTCTTGCCTTAGCAACCTCGGACCGTGACCTAGACCTTCCTCCTTCGACGAAGCTGTTCTTTTAGACTGTCGCTTCATAGAATTTTCGTCCGAAGTAGCTGCTTGAGATACTTCGAGGGTGAAGCTCTTTTCACCCTCTACTCCTCCCTTTTGGCGAAGCTATCTTCTTTTTCTTGTGAAGCTTTTTCTTTAGCCTGCTCGGTAGCGAAGCTCTTTCATCTTCATTCTATGTACAAGGGGGATGGCGATGAAAGCCAAAATTGCTGCAATGCTTGAAAATGTTGTTTCTAAAAAACAAGGGAACAAATTCATGAAATTAAAAGAAATACTTTACAAAAATTTTGATTTTACTACCCCTCTAGGCAATGTGACAAAATTGTCAACAATTACATAACATGAGCTAAGAGGAAGGTTATTGAAGAACAAGAAAGGTCTAGTCATTTAGACTTTAAGCCCTAGTGTAGGCTAGCTAATAATCATAAAGAAGCCCTAATACAATATTTATCATATAATTAAGCCTGAGTAGTTCTGATAATTGTAAGAATATCCTTGAATCATACAAAGAAGCCCATTTTAGAACCACTAAGGCCTCCCCCAACAATTGAAACGTATAGGCCTCCAACATCATTAGGCACTATCCCAAAGACTCCTTTCGTTAGATCTTTCAACATGGTGGATCATTTAAGGAATTCCATAGTAGCAATGCCCCTCTAGGATTTCCTCTCAATTCCTAAGTAGATAAAACATGTAGAGAAAGCCTTGCAAAATTATAAGAATATGGGCAAGAAAAAGGTACTCAAAGTTTTGCATGTGTATAACCCAAGCCTTGGCATCAACACTATGCACCTGACTATATTTTTTCACCCTGATGGGGTGAGTGGTGACTCCTCTATAGAATAATATGAATCTAAAACAAAGTCATTTGATGTCTCCATTGGTCATAGTGGGATTGAAGTAGGAGGTATCTTCCTTAAGGGAGTATTTGAGCATATGGAAATAGGAACATATTTGATCCAAGAAGAACCTTAGGTTCCTGAAATATTTAGGTGTAGAAGTGATAAAGTAGGCATGTGGAAATTATACTTTGATGGGATCAAAAGTATAAAATAAGCAAATATTAGTATCTACCTTATATCACCAAAGGAAACTAAGATCTTGCATTCATATAGGTTGTATTTCAATTACACAAATAATGTCATTGAATATGAAGCCTTGGTGCTTGGCCTCCAACTTGCTAAGAATAAGAGCATAAAAATATTAATGACATGGAGCTAGTAGTCAAACATGTAAGATCTCAATGCCTTACCAAAAATAGGCTGATGAGGGCTTACAAGCATCAAGTTTGGGATATGATCCAAGATTTTGATGTTGTAAACATCAAATTCCTCCCTAGGTCTTAAAATATAGATGTAGACCACATGGTCATCATTGGATCATAATTTGATCTTGTATATGACCTAATCTAAAATGAATGGCATGTGAAGATGATAGTCAGGGAAACCATACCCAACAATGAGACCCATTGGTAGGTTTTTGACAATAATGAACACATTATTTAGTTTATCTGACAAGAGTCTAAGACTTTTAGAAAATTAGGTTACTAAATTGAAGAAGTGTATGATGATTAGATTATACAATTAAGATCCAATAAGCTTCCTAAGGGGCGTCTCACATTGAGATATCTTTTTAGCCCTGATGATTGCTTTGGAGGAAAAAAGAGGATGAAAATTGATAAAGGGGATTATTATGAAATACATTTGACCCAAAATCAAATGCTAAAAGTTAGAAAGGTTTCCACCTTACAAAAAAACAAACCCTCATACATCTCTATTATAAATACAGTGGCATAATGACATGGAGTTATGAGGATCTAATAATATATGACACAAGCATCATTCAACACACCATTGAGGTCACCCTAGATAAAAATAAAAAAAGGCTCATAAACCCCAAAATAGAGCTTCTCATAAGGAGGAATCTAGATAAGTTTATTGAATCACGAATCATATACCCCATCAAACACACCACCGGGTTCTCCAACCTAGTACCAGTGATAAATAATAATGGTGAGATCAAACTATGTATTGAATTTTGAGAAATAAATAATTCCTTATTAAAATATCACTACCACATGCCTTCAATGGACCAAATCCTACATAACGTCCCTAGATCTGAAATATTCTCCCTCCTAGATGAATTTTTAGGATATAACCAGGTATAGCTAAAGGATGAAGACCAAAACAAAATGACTTTTACCATCAAATGGGGAATTATTGCTTTTAAAATAATACCTTTTGTCTTGTCTAATATTGGTGTAACATTTCAGAGAGCCATGGGTATTGATTTCAAGAATCACATAATGCACCTCGAAGAATTATTCAAGTGATGTCAAGAGTTTGGGGTATGTATAAATCCCAAGAACTATATTTGTTTTTATGTTTCTCAAGGTAAAATGCTTAGGCATGTCATTTCCAAAGAAGGTGTCACCATCGATCCTAAAACGATTCAGGTCATCATCAATATTGTGTTGCCTCAACATAAGAAGACCCTCCAATATTTCTTCGGATAGATAAACTTTATCAAGAGATTTATTCTATATTTTGTTGACATCATCAAACTAATTACCCTTATGATAAACAAATATTATTCATTCAATGGATTGAGGAAGGGAAGAAAGTGTTCAAAAAAATTAAGGAAGTTATAGCAGAAGCCCCAATGGTAGCAAATCCAGACTTCAACAAAGAATTCATCCTATATTCTTTTGGGGGAGAACCTAGCATTGATGCCCTACTCAACCAAAAGGGTGGTGATCAACATGAACATATAATCACCTTCTTTAGCCAAACTCTAAAAGGTTGTGAAGAAAGATATAACTTTGTCAAAAAGTAGGTATACACTCTGATTAGATCATTGAAGAAGTTTAAGCACTTGGTCTCCAGTAACAATATCTTTGTGCATGTCATCCACTCAAGTATAAAGAAGTATATAATGGGGGAATAAATTAGAAAAAAGTGGAAAGAATAGATTACTAAGACCTTGGAGTTTGACATAGAGATAAAACCTATTAACCTAGTCAAGGGGAGGGCCCTATGTTAAAATATGGTGGAAGATGTAGATGACAAGGAAGTGGATGGAGGCATGTGTCTAATCAATGAGAAAGAAGAAGAACTAGATTGGGTAGGCCATAGGGTTATAAATATGCAATAAGGTTAATATCCACCTAGATTGGATAAAGCTAAAAGGTAAGATTTTCAACTCTAGAATGCCCACTTTATTCTAATTGAAGGGGTTCTTTTCCAAAGAAATTTTGATGGTGTCCTTTTAAAGTGTTTCATAGCATATCAAACTCAATTATTGTTTCTATAATTTTAGTCAGGATTATTGGGAGGCCATTTATTGGCCCAGACCATCACTACCAATATCATGAAGGTTTGCTATTATTGGCCCACTATGTTTACGAATGTGCACCAGTGGGTGAGAAAATGTGATGAATGCAAATTCTTCATTGGAAGGAAGAGGAATGCACTATTTATCTTGAAGCCTATAATTACTTATGAACCATTCTCCTAGTGGGGATTGGATTTCATTGGTATGATCATTCCCTTGTCAATTGAAGGACATAAGTGGTTCCTCACTGCTACAAACTACTTTACTAGATGGACCAAGGCAATGTTGTTGAAGGAGGAAACAAAAAAGGCAATAATCTATTTCTTGAAGGAAATCATAACTTGATTTTAGGTTCCCAATACGATCATCATTGATAACACCAAAGCATTCATAGGAGCTAAGCTCACTCAATGCACTCACTAGCATGGCATATATCTAAAAGTTACCTCAAATTTTTACCCCCAAAGGAACGTATTGGCTAAGTCCACGAACAAAAAATTGATTAAGATCTTGAAAAGGGCTGGATCCAACAATGAGAGAAGCCTTATGGGCCAATAATATTACTCTAAAAATATGATAGGATGATTTTCTTACACATTGGTTTACGAAAGGGAAGCTAGGATATCCATCTTCGTAGAGTTACCAGCCCTACAATTACTCCATCAACTAAAGCTCTTGGAAAATGATGTGATAATGAGGATGAGATACCTACTCAAAACTAGAGAACAAAGAGATATGGCTTGGGAACAATTACTAAAGCATCAATGAGTTACTAAGGTGTGGTGTGAAAAAAAATTAACTCCCCAAAAATTTGATTTTGATGACTGTGTACTTAAGTGGAATGAATATAGAAGCAAACCAGGTTGCCATACCAAGTTTGATGCCATATAGAGAAACCCTTACATTATTATTGCTTGAAATGCCAAAAATGCATTTGAATTATCAATAGTAGATAGTGATGCCTTGAAAATTTCCATAAATGGGATCTACCTGAAGGGCTACCATCAAATTTTCCTAAAAAAATGAGAGGACAAATATATATATATTATATTTTTTTATGAAAAATATTTTGTTGCAAGAAGCACTTGGTGAGAATATGCTCGAAACCACCATACAACTAAAGGTTACGGGAAGTTGGAGTTGAAAAGTCATTTAAATTTAAGGTACGATAATACAACCAAAAAGAAAGGATGGATAAAAATTCTAGGCTAATATAAACCAACCTAATGCATGAAGCAAATGCTTGCGGTCTCAAAAACAAGTAATCACCCTGAAGGAAAGTGCCAAAGTATGAAAAGTACAAGCTTATACTTGGGGATGTGGTTTCTCAAAATCATCATCAACCACTTGGAGGTAATTTAAATAGGATATGGAATGGTGGCCATAGCCCACATATGGTGGATATAAATCTAAGATGAAATATAGTTTTCCCCTTCTTACTAAGCTCGAGGAGGTGCACCATATGAAACAAATCTGGCACCAAAGGTGAGGGTAATAATTTTCCTATATCACTACAAGAGGTACAACATCTAAAGTCAAGTGAAATATTGAAAACAGACTGATGCATAAATTCACATAAGGTGGATTCGATGCAAGTTGATGTCACTACCCTAAGAAAAAATTCTTTATAAGACCAACTTGTGTTCATTTCTTTGCAATACTAGAGCTGCCAAGTAAGACAAGTTTGTGATGTTCCCTTTTCCTTTTGATATCATTTTGATAACTCCATGCCCAATAGATAAGGATCATATTTAATGGGTCCCTTGTTCCTTGCAAGTAATGGATCCCCTATGAGTCTCTAAAGTTGTAGTAAAAATTCACTACACGTAGCCACCTTATAGCTCACACCACAAGGATGCCAATGAGGTTGGTCAAAGAAGTTATTCAATGGATATTTGAAGCAATACCAAATGATCCTGGGTGGTGCAGCTTTGTTGAGTATCCACCCCTATTGACTAGTGGCTTACATTGTACTCAACAACCTTTTTAGTGATATCGAAGTTGAGCACCACCTAAGGGAAGATTCATGGAGCCTTTTTGGTGATAACTAAAATAAATCTTCCATTAGTAGGGTTTGATCCATACAAACGTTTTAGGTCAATCCAACTTCCCCATGGATGAGCTTGTAAACTTGGGTATTTCTCGCATCTGCTTGGCTTCATAGCTCACTCCTTGGTATCCATCATATCTCCACCACACTAGGAGATTTGGGAGGGAAGAATTTGGAACCACCATTGGGATAAATAAGGAAGGAACTATCATAGAGTCTTAATATTAGAATGTGGGGCCCAAAGTTGAGATCTACCTCCTAACACCAATGGTCCCAAACTAAAATGGCATGTAGCCATTTTGGAGCACTTCAAATCCCTAATCCATGAGAGCCATCCAATTTAAAATCCATGATGAACATCAATTTTGGGACACAAAAAAAGACAAATAAGTAGCAAGTTCACATTAGTAATTGGATCCTTTAACACTAGTTGGCACTCTTTTTCACCTAAATTAGAAGGTCATGATCACACAATCCATGCTGACCATAAAATGTTTAATTGATGGTTAGCTCCATTTTTTGTCTAATATAGACAACTATAATCAGTTGGCCCACACTAACCATTGGTTCTTTCATCAAAGGTTAGTGCTCTTTTCACCCAAAGCAAGTTGCTAAGGAGCACCAAAGCCTATAGAACATCGATCTTCCATTTGATGGCCCATGCTTCTCTCTTTGACAAAGGCCCACCCAGTAAGGAAGAGGTCTTGCTTTAGCGAGGGATAGGACATTTGGTGATCACTAGGGAGGAGGTAAAGGCAACAAGGGGGAGCAATAAAAAAGGTCAACTATTGGCTAGAAAGGGGTCCTATCTCAACATGATGACTTATTGAGAGCTAGGGAAGGTAACACAAGGAGCAATTAAGGAACACTCACCATTGGCCACCAAAGTTGATTTTTGTGACCCAGCTAGTCATAATCATTTGTGCGGTAGTTGCACCAACCACCCACCATATGAGTAAGCCTATCCTACCAGCTTACACCAATAAAAAAGGCCATACTAGAAATATGAGTAGGCAAGATATCCCATAAAGTAGATAAAATCGTGGGAGAGATTTGATATCTAGATCCTCACACTAGACGAGAATTAATGATGCAACCACCCTCTGAGCATTGTAGCAATGGGTGATGGCAACAACTCATCATTTGAGGGCCTAGAAGCCTCCAATATTAATTTCCATAGATCTAAATACATTTACTCAACTAAATGCAAGTGTGGAAAGATCTCGATTGTAGGATAGAAGATAATTCTTAGTAGAATTTTGGAGGGAAAAGTCCCTCAATGTTGGCCTACAAATAGGCCTATAGAATGAATTGTAAGGTATTGGGAGATGCTTAGTGATGCCCAATATCTGGCCATGTATGCTCTTCCTTTCATCTCTTCTCATATATATGAGCAAGAATCAAGCCTCGAGTCATTTTCTAAGGAGCATCGAGCCTCTTTTAGTTGCATGCCTTTGTAATTTCTTGATGCATCAATAGGAACCTTGACTAATTTATTTTCTCCTACTTCTATTGTGTGTTTTCAATTCTTGGGTATGCATGTTGAAGTGTGTTCAATTTTTAACTATTAGATTGTGGTAAATGTATTAATTCTTACATCATTCATGCAAATGGAAGGGACCTAGATCTTGGTGAATCACCCTTGTAGCTTACGTTTTTATTTTCCTATACTTTTCTATTTTGTTTTTTGCTTTTTGTTATTTGTTTTCTACTGGAAAAAAGCATAGACTAAATCCTGCAAGTTCTAAATGTGTGCAAAAGATCATATTAAATGAGTATTAGCCTTAGCAAAAATCCTAGAGGTTGCCCTATGGGCGTTCTCTCTAGCCGTGAAGCTTTTGTTATGTTGTTCAATATGAGGCGTGGGCGTCTAGGCATGTCGGGTCATTGCCCTAATAGGTCAAGATACTCTAAGACAACAATAGGTACAAAGAAGAGGAATGCAATGAAAGATATCAAAGAGCAATAAATTCCTAATACCACTTTATTTGCATTAGGGGTTCCAAGATGTGGTTATGTGGAGAACAAATCCTAGAACCATCTTGTGGTCCCTAAAAGTTATGTTTTAAAATTGTGTAGTAAGAGGCATGGAACATTTATGTCTTCCATTTAGAATAATGAAAATGAATCTCATACAAAAAATATAAACACAATTATAAATGATGATGCAAATGTATGAGGTATGCTATGAAATATATGGCTCTTATATTAAGTTGAAAGCAACTTGTTATGTTGTTGCAGTAGGAACAAAACGAGTCTATAGATGTTTAAAGTGTGATTTGAATTATGGACAAGGTCAAAATTATATTATTAAATTTTGCATAGGCATATAGGCAATCAATGTACAAATATATTTTATTTACTATATTATTTTGTTATGTAATTCCTATGGGTCATGGTGAACTTTGTTATGGTTAAACCCATCTTATAACTTGTAATTAACCCAAAACCCTCTTATTATGTCAGCTTATGTTGACTAATGTAATTATATTTTAATAATGGTATAATTACCCCCACTAATCCATCCATTGCATTAGAGTGTTATGATTCTTATCTAGTGATAATATAATGATTATTTATGGTGCCTTTAGGTGCACACAATATATTTCTCTTTTTTGTACACTTTACACTTTTTGTATAATACTTGAGTGGATGGATTGCTTCCATTAATTTCTAGAAATATATGTAAATTCCAACATGGAGTAAGAGCAAGTATAAAATAACATCACTTGTTCATATAGAAAACTTGCTTGAAGCCTTCAATCCCTCTTCTGAATCTTAGAGTGAATTGCTTTTCAAGGCTTCATAAGCATCCCCAACATAATATGCAGAGAGAATATTTTTAGTCATTCCCTTTGAAGTTTTTGGATATATTTTTCCAACTCTAGTATTACATTTTTAGCATCAATTTATTTTTATATTTTGCATGAAAATTCATATTTTATTTGGTGTGATGAGTTTCTTATTTTCTCATAGCGAAGTTACAACCAATGGAAATGAGGTGATGTTCAAATTTCAAAATTTGAATTCATATTTATGCATTTTTCCTCCTTGCATTAAATGACATGATTTGCCTTAAGATCTACAGTGTGAATTATCTTTCTTGACATTAAGGGAGGTCAAGGAAGATAATAAAAAGTTAGGAGTAGTTAAGGCTTATGATGTGGATGGACTATGATAAGAATACTTAAAAGGAAGAGTAGCACCACACACCAATATGAAACTCAACATCATTAAGCATGGTTTTCTAAGATACTGGACAAAAATTCTAATTGTACCTCTCTTCAAGGGTGGAGACAAATAAACCATCATGGTTAATCCTCTCTTTGCAAAGGTATTTGGAAGTATAATTAAAAGTAGAATAAAAAAATGGATAGAACAAAAAAGAAGGCAAAATTATAAGTAGATTTCAAACCAAAACACATGGTAATAGATCAAATTATCACTTGATATGTATTATAAAAAAGATATGGAATGAAAAATAAGACGTCTATTATTGTTTTGTGGACTCCAAGAATTTTTTTGACACAGTGTTTAGAAGTAAACTATGGAGTAGAATGTAAGACTTAGGCATACTAGAAAAGTATTGAGCAACAATAAATAAGACTCTATGAGGAGGTCCAACTAAAATTATAATGCAATTAGGCTTTTCAGAATGCTTTAGAAGTGACATAGGGGTTAAACAAAGATATCCAATCTACCCTATTATTTGGTTTTTATATTGACAAAATAGAAGAATAACTAAATTTGAATGAAGGGGATGATGTTTATTAGGGAATATATGTGTTGAGGTTTCTTTTGTATGCAAATGATCTCATTTTGATTGTAAGGTCAACATATGGCTTGAGAGAGCATTTGAAGGTCTCAAAGCACTTTTGCAAGGAGTTAAGCATGTAAGAAAATATCAAAAGAACCAAGATTGCAATCTTCTCCAATCAAAAGAAAAGAACCAATTAAATTTTTATTTTGAGGGGTTATTTTCAAAGAATTAACAAACTACAAATATCTTGGTATAGACTTCAGTAATTAGCTTAGTTGAAAACTTGTAGAATGAAGAGAATATTGGGAGGATGGAGAATATTTTTCACATTACAAAATTAAAATAGATAGGTTGAACTATGAGATTGGAAAACTATATGGATTTTATTTAGGCTATTAGTGGTACCAATATTGTATGGGAGTGAAGTGTGGGTTAGCATCAAATTGTTAAATCTGAACATGAAATTGATACAAAATGAAGAGAGCTAAATATAACAAGAAGTAGTAAAATAAATATGCAAACACAAAACAAGAGAATAACAAAAGAAAAAAAAAACCTTGGGGAATGTCCAAACATTCCAATTTTTTTCCATTACAAATATCAAATAAATACTACATTGCATCTTCTACAAGGAAAACCCTAGCATCTACACTGCCAACTCAAATGTGCATGCAAGGTGATACCTTATCCTTACATACACATTTAAACCTCATCCTTGGTCTTTGATCCATATTACAAATGTGTGATTACATAGGCATTTAATGCCAACATTCCCCCTTAATGACATATTTGTAATTTTGTAGTACAAACAATGATTTTTTGACACAACCCTTCATGGGCACAAGCTAAAACCAATCCTTTCCAAAAAAGCCACTTTTAAAACATTACAAACATTATTGGAGCTAACTCTGGGAACATTACACTAGGCAACCACCACTAGCATCCACACTAGTCTCTTTTAGGCACAACTACACTAGTTATAGTAGCATTAACAACCCTACAAGCTACACCAATTACAGTAGCCAATAATCCAACTACACCAGTTACAATAGCTTCTTTAGGTACAAGCTACACCAGTTATAGTAGTTAATACTTACCCCAAACTTGTGGTACAACCAATAAACCATCTCAAAAATTCAACAACTTTGTAAAACACAGATATGAGGTTTCAGATCTACACAACACACTAAAATAGGAAGAATACTAGTTACAAAATAAAACCTCATGCATGAACACCTCTGCAACTTGCATAATAAAACCACTAGAATAGGTATTTAAAACCTTAAAATCTAGCATCTATTCAAAAAATAAACATATGAGTATAGATAAAACATAGTGTTGTCATCAAAGCTCACCAGGTCTACTATTAACGAATCTCACTAGATTTGCTACTGTCAAATCTCACACTCATAAAAAATAAACATTTGAATGCAGATAAAACACAACGTTGTTGCCAAATCTCACCAGGTCTATCACTATCGGAGCTCACTAAAATTACCACTACCAAATCTCACTAGATCTATCACTATCAAAGCTCACAAGATTTGCCATTATCAAATCTCACACTCATAAAAAATAAATATTTGAATACAAATAAAACACAGTGCCACTATCGAAGCTCACTGGGTCTGCCATTGTCAGAGCTCACCCGATCTGCCATTGGTGAAGCTCACCAAATCTATCATTGTCAAAGCTCATCGGATTTGTCGTTATTGAAACTCACTAGATTTATCGTTGTTGAAGCTTAATAAGATTTATATCAAACCGTAGGATGAACAACCCTTAATCCAAATCTATCCTTGTCAAATCTCATCAGATATGTTGCTATTAAAGCTTACTAGATCTATCGCAAGTCATAAACCCTTACATATCTTCATATAGTGCCATATATTTCCTAGGTTCAAGAGCATAGGCTTTCATACCAAATGTCAAATCTGAACATGACGTTCATACCAAATGAAGAGAGCTAAAAATAACAAGGAGCAACAAAATAAAGATGCAAATACAAAATAAGAGAATAACAATGGAAAAAACCCTCCCTTGGGGATGCCCAAACATTCCAATATTTTTCCATTAGCAATCTCAAATAAATACTACATTACATATTCTACAAGGCAAAACCTAGCATCTACGTTGCCAACTCACATGTGCATGCAAGATGACACCTCATCCTTACATATATATTGACACCTAAGCCTTGGAATTTGACCCATATTACAAATGTGTGATTACATAGGCATTTATTAGATTCAAAATGAAGGTAAATAGAGAAGATTTAGAAATATATAATTACAAATAAATTCAAAATAAAAGAGTCAGATTTATATGAGATTCTCTAACAAAAAACATGTATCTTATTTATAGAAGCAATTAATACGGTTTGTTTCTAGGATGTCTAAAAAATTTGAATAGATTGATGGAAATAGATGGCCTAAAGTTGTAAGAGAAGAAGATATAAACAAAAGAAAAAAAGATGGATGAAGCAAAACAAGTAGATGAACAAATGGAATATTAACTTAGATGAATGCCTAAATAATAATAAAGACATAAAGGTATTTTTAAGGGAAAATACAAAGGAACTATATGGGAAAAAGGTATGAAGGAAGAGAGAATATTATCTTGTTGAATTTAACCCAATAAAATATGAATACCAAAAGGCCTATATAGGGGTAAACATCAATTGGAGAGCAAATATATTCATGGTCTAGTTAAGAACTAGCTCACACCAACTTAAATGTGAAACATACAAATGAAAGTGACTAAGAGAGGAATAAGACTAGAGGATATGTACCTTTTGTACTTCAAGAGAATTTGAGATATAGAAGCATTTTATTTTACAATGTGATGCATATAGTGATATTTGAACTACCTATATTGATACTCTAGCAGTGGAATTGTTGCAAGAGTTGTTTGAAGTGGAGAAAGTAGATAAAGTAGGATAATTCATCATCAAAATTAGTAACAAAGATCTATATTACAAAAAAAAATGAATGGATTTAATTTTAGGGTTGGCAACCACATCTCTTTATAAATTTCTTATCCCATAGGTTTCTTTTAGTCGTATAGACATTAAAAATATTATCTTTTATTCTATATCAAAATGATAACTATTTTTACCTATAGCTTTGCCTTTAAGAAGTTCATTTTTTTTTTTAAACTATTATATGACCCTCTTATTAGATTTTTAAAACACTCTTATTAGGTTTCCTTCACTCTCATTTAGATCCATTGGAACATCATAATGGATTCTCCAAGAGATGTCAAATTTTTATTGATTTCTTCATATTATATTCACAAGTTAGGCCCATGAATTCTATTATCACCATTATTTCCCTTGTATCCCTTTCAATCTTCCTTATCCACACTTTTCCTTAACACACACCACCCATTCTTTCATATTACTGGTATCAAAGACTTGTTTGAGAGACCAAGTCTCTAACAATCCCTTTTACAACTCGCACATAGGTCCAGCAATCTTATTGTTGTTGTTGTCCATCATTTGTTTTAATTTATAATTATCACTACAACAGGCCATTTCTAGACACCATCCATCTCTATATCATATTTTTACAAAATTTAAATGTCCAACTTTTGATAACTTTAACTGCTCAAATTAAAGCCTTTCTCAGGCCCAATGACTTCACTATTTGATGAGCATCGTAAGGGATGGAAAGATCTCTATTTTTGTCTTCTTATAATTCTATTATGACAACTACATATCTATCCCCACAATTCAAGTGTTATCCTTTTTTCCCCTCTTTTCATAAACAAAGACACTAATAAAAGCTCCTTCAAACACCCTTTTGCTTATCTCATCACTCTACCTTAAACTTTTTTATTCATTTCACATAATATCATTATCCTCAAGTGGGTCTAACTTTAAAGACTTAAAAATTTTAAATAAAAATTTTAAAATTTAAATCAAAACAAACTAAAATTACATATTCAAACAAAAAATAAAATTATATATATATATATATATATATATATATATATATATATATATATATATATATATAATATTTAACATTTAACATAACTGAATAGATTTAAAAAAAAAACTAACTATTTTACTTCTAAATTTTGATATGAATAAAAATTTAAAACCAAATAGATATAACATAGGAAAAAAATAAACTTATCTTCTAACTAACATGATGAAAAAAATAAACTTATCTTCTAACTAACATGATATTTTGGGCGACGTTATCTTTAAAAATATATATATATATATATATATATAATTTAACATAATTGGATAGATTTAAAAAACACTAACTATTTTACTTCTAAATTTTGATATGAATAGAAATTAAAACAAAATAGATATAACATAGGAAAAAAATGGACTTATCTTCTAAGTAACATGATATGTTCGGCGATGTTATATTTTGTGTGTAGATATTAATTGATATATGTTACACTATAGAATGATGGAGATGCTTAGTGGCCAGGAAAAGGTTGCCTATTTTAATTTTTTTTTTATATTACACTATAGACTGATGGAGACGCTTAGTGGCCAAGAAAAGGTTGTCTATTTTATTTATTTTTATAAGGTATGTGTGGTTTTTATTAGGAGTTATTCTCATTACAAAAATAAAATATTATCTTATTTTTATATAAAAATATTATATAAAATTTTTATAATAATACTGATGAATACATTTTACAATGTATTTTGATATACAAAAATTCGAATATATAAAAATTAAATTATAATTGGAGAACAACAATGAGATCACTATATTTCATTTTAAGATGTTTATTTGTCACAAATGTTGTGATTTTGTAATTTATAGAGGATCTTTACATTCTTATGGTAAATGTAATATTCATATTGTTGTATTAGCTTGGCTTAAAACAAAGAACCAATTGAGGTCTCATTCCGTTCAAATACTCTTCACTTTGACTCAGTCAACCTAGGTTTTTTCAGATGGTTAAGAATTCTTAGTCTAATTCAACATACTGTCCTTTCCAAGGGCAACAATGAGTTAACAAAATACAAAGTGTTCATTTTGGTATTAGAATAAAATTAAAAAATCAGCAGTTATAAAACAACAGTTAGAGGAAATTTAGGAAAGGATTGAGATTGAGGGCCCTCTAGAGGATCTTATCAAAGCAACAACAAAAATGAACAACAGTTAGGAAAGGATTGAGATTGAGGGCCCTCTAGAGGATCTTATCAAGCAACAACAAAAATGTTCTTCTTCTCTTTTAAATGCTTTAAAATTTGAAGAAGCTTCTTGGAGATTAAAATTTATAATGACTTGGCTCTCATAGGGTGATAGGAACACTAAGTACATATACACAAAGACTCTCCAAAGAAGAAATTATAATTCAATTTCCAAACTAGTCTTTTCAGATGGGCAGGTTTTAGATTTTGTGCAAGATATAAAACTCAGTGTCTTTGATTATTTTCAGCTTCTTTTCAAGGAAGAAATTTAGGACAGATCTACCCAAATACACAAACTTCTTTCAAACATTCCCTCCTTGGTAACTCAAGAGAAAAATAAAAAGTATATTTCAAATGTTACGATGGAGGAACTTCAACAAGTGGTTTTTAGTATGAAGCATGACAAAGCTCAAAGGCCAAATGGTTTCAATGCTAACTTCTATCAAGACTTATGGGAATTAATAAAGGATGACCTTCTATTTATGATTGAAGTGCAGGGTTATGCATAGTGGCTATTTTCGCAAAATTGGCTAAAATTAGAATTTTCAAAATTTGGAATTGGCTAATATTTGGGACCCTTGACCAGGATCCATTAGCCAAAAATTTTTGGGTGCAAATTTTTTTGGGTTCGATTTGCCCCAATTTTATAATCATTTGACCATTTCAAGTTTAAAATTTCCAACATTACCCCTAATAATAGGGAATCTTCTACATGTGTTTGGACACTATTCGCCTGGATTTTGAAACCGATTCGCAAAATTTTTATAAATACATTTTAGGGGCGACCCCTTATGCATAACCCTAGATTGAAGACTCAAAAAAGAAGCAAAAACTTCATGGTGGGGTAAATTATTCCTTCTTGGCTTTAGTTCCTAAGGAAGCTCAAGCTAAAAGATTGGAAATATCTAGATCAATTTCGCTTTGTAATACTTCTTACAAAATTATTACAAATCTAATAGCAAGGAGAATGGAAAAAAATCATCCCACTTTTAATCCCAGAAGAACAAATAGGCTTTTTTCCTCATCATCATATTTATGAAGAAATAATCCTCACACAAGAAGTCATCCACTCTTGTAAGCAAGGATATAAAAATATAATGGTCATAAAACTAGATATGGAATATACATTTGACAGACCCAATCACCAAGCAATATTTGAAATTCAAGGAAGACATGGTTGAATGGATCAAAGCTTACATAAGTAACCCATGGATTGCACCCCTTTTCAATGGAAGCCCCACACCTTTCTTCCAGATTTCTTGTGGCCCTAGGCAAGGCTGCCCTCTTTCCCCCTTCCTGTATATTTTAATTGCTAAATTTTTGGGCAAGAATCTTGAACAGCTAAGAGTGCAAAGATTGTTTTCAGGTATCCCCACTTATAATGGTGGTAAAGAGCTCAACCATTCTCAATTTGTAGATGATACATTGTTACTTGGGCATGCCTCTCCTCAAATTGCTCGTAGATTTGTAAAATATCTCAAGGTTTTCTCAAAGGCCATAGGCAACAAAATTAATAACTCTAAATTGATTATCTATCTCTCCAACCACTCTCAAAATGGTATTTATGATATTTCTAGAATTATTGGCTTCAAAGTGAGTATGGACTCCATTTTTACCTATATGGGCATTCCAATTTCTTTCACCAAACCTAGTTTGATGATATGAAAAAAATAATTGAAAAAATGAAAAATAGGCTCAATGATTGGGCAAATTGTTGGTTAACCCCTCCGACAAGGATTCTTCTTATAAACTATGTGTTGGCTACCCTTCCTATTTACCAAATGAGTATTCTATGTGCTCCTATTGGCATCATGAAAAAATGAAACAACTTCTCAAAAAAATCATGTGGGAGGGTGGAAAATAAGACAGTAAAAGAAAGTATCACTTAGTCAAGTGGGATTGTATTATCAAAAGTAAGAAGGAATGGGGACTTGGTCTTAGATGCATTTTTTATCATCAAAAGGCTCTAGCAACAAAAATTGTTTGGAATATGGTTACTGCCAAAGATTGTTGGTGGTCCAACCTTTTGATTCATAAGTATAACTATAAAATCCAAAATGGTAAAATTCTCAGCATTTACACTGGGAAGAAATATCTAATTTGGAGAAATATTGAAAGAGCCATGGAAATTATCTTTAAGCATTTGTCTTGGATGCCTAGAAATGAAAAAAAGTTAAAAATTCTTGAAGACAAAATCATGGAATATTTTAGACTTGCCATTTCAGATAGATTACGAATTGGCTAAATACTTCTAACTTGCAATTTCTTTCTCTAGCGATGAATTTAGTTGCCCCTCCAATAATCATGTCTTCCCATGATCTTAGAATACCTCAAGATTTAACTGAGGATTGGAATTGTTTTATTACTTCAATGGAGGATACAACTCCTCTCAATCCTTTGGATGAAGATAATTTTATTTGGAGGAGTTTGAAAAGTTCAAGTATTTATTTTGTCAACAAATATTATAAATTGATACGAGGTTCTTCCCATTCTATGTCCAAATGGAGACACATTTGGCACAAAGGCGTTATTCCTAAAATCAATTTTTTTCTTTGGCTCTTGTCTTTGAATAAGCAGTTAACCAACTTGGGACAACATTCAAAAAATAAATTTGGAGGGTCCAATTCAATGTTCTTTATGCCATGTAGATGAATAAAGTAGAGACCATATTCTTGTGCATTGTTCCTATGTCAAGGAAGTATGGATATTAATTCTCTCTAATACTGCTCCTATTGTTCTTGCACCTAATTCCTTTGAAGAAGCTATGAATAGGTACTCTCTTATTTTAGGTTTGACTAATTTTTCTCTTTGGCCCATACAAGTTAATAAAATGATGCCTAGATATTTTTTTGGAGTGTTTAGAAAGCAAGAAATGATGTCATATTCAAGAACCAATTCTCTCCTCCATGGGCTATGACCTCAAAGATTGTTGCCCTTTTAAATGAGACTATCCCAAGAATTCATGTCAAGAAGAAAACAATAAATTATGATCCTTCTCCTTTGATCTTTGTTGGTTACTCCCTCTTCTTTGATATGACCTCAAAAGGAAACCCAAGAGATGCTAGAGGCGGAGGTATCTTATTTATCAATGATAAAATTAGTGTGAAGTTTGTTGTTGGATTGGGTATCTCTTCAAACAACTTTGTTGAGGCTAATGCTTTGAAATTGGGATTGATTTTAGCAAAAGAAAAGGAATGTGACTCGATTCAGATCTTTGGTGATCCAAACTCATTATAAATGCCATCAAATTTGGTCATTGTATGTTCATCAACAATTTGTATGTGACAAAGATTATCAAGATTCTATTGAAACAATTCTCCAAGATAGAATTACATCATGTGTGCAAAAAAATAACAAGAAAGCAGATAAGATGACTAATGTTAGAGTGAACTTGACTCCTAGAACATGGTATATTTGGAAAAATTCTACTAAACATGAATGACAATGGATAAGACTTGTAGTTTTAATAGGGTGACAAGAACTCAATCAAATATTATGACAATAAAATCATATCTACTCACTCAGATTTAATTTTTCCATTTCTTATATGCTTTATAATTAGTCACTTTGTGTAATAAAATATATTTATAAAGCATCTGCATTTTGCCCGTGGCCATTTATTTGAAACTAGACTCCAATTTGTGTTAAATAGTTTACTTACCTTCGTTGTAATAAAGATTGGCATAAAACATTATATGCATTGACTTTCAAGTAAATTTTAAATATGTTAAATAAGTTCAATTTAATTATCATCTTGTGTGTAGACCTTTAAAATGAAAAGGTTTTTAATTTTTTTTTATATATTTAATTTAAATCTTAAAAAATTATAAGATTTACTTGTCAAATTAAATATTAGCTTCATTCTTATAGCTTATGTTGATTGAAACTTGCATTCTATCTTAATAAACAAAATTATGTTGTTATATTTATGATTGCAAAGGTAATAGTCTAATCGGAACCCTTTGAGTGTGTGCTAGATCAATAATAGGTATGAATCCTAAGCGACCAGTGGTCCCTCTCACATTGGGTCAACAATAACGAGGTGGTATAGACTTGTTGTGAGTAAGAGCAACCCATGTGGTTTGAACCCTGCACTTGGTAGTTACTAAAAATAGCGTGGATGTAACCAACTCCCCTATGTATCCCCAAAAAAGATTGTAAATAAATATATAACAAGTTTTAAGATATGTTAAATAACAATTTTAAGTGAAGGTATTATATGTAAAATTATTTTATAATATGATCATCTATTTAAATTTAAGTTTAAATATTTTTTAAAGTTATCGTTGTAATTTGAATGGGTTTAATTTTAAAGACTTTAGAACTATACATAGGAAGTTTAAGGTTTGAATGCATAAAGTAAAATTTTACACCATATTTAAGTAATTGAAATTTGGTTACATACACATATATTAGGTAAGTAAAATTTTACACCATATTTAAGTAATCAAAATTTGGTTATATAGGTAAGCAACATCCTTTATGTAAATTATCATGTATAACATATGGTTATGTATGCATTCAAAAATACTTAACTTTGAAGATTATCGTTACATATAACCTATAGTCTCATGAACATTAAAAACTATTTAATTTACTTTAAAGAGTATTGTCCACGTGACCTAGGTATCATCATGGTTGCTAGAAACTATTTTACTATAAGTTGGAGTTTGTCCCATATAGGCTATGATCATATCCAAAGTACTTTTTTTATACATAGGGGAGTTGGTTAGATTGCATTATTTTTAGTAACTACCAAGTGTACGATTCAAACCATAGAAGTTGTTCCCAACAAGTTTATACCACCTTGTTATTGTTGACCTAGCGTGAGGAAGACCACTAATCGTTTGATATTCGTATCATTATTGGTGTCATGCACACTCAAAAATTTAGATCAGACTACTACCTTTGAAACATACATGCTCTCTAGGTTTGAACCTAGGTCTCTTTTTGATAAGTGCTTGACCGAACAAACAATTACTAATCCACCTAACCCTTGGAAGTAAAAGTACTTTATTTTAAAGATAGTTGTTCATTTGACCTATGATCTCATGCACACTACTTTACTTCAATTTGAAGATTGTCTTCCTATATAACTTTTGGTCTAATGAGCATACAAAAATCATTTTACTTTATTTTAAAAATTGTTCTATATTGATCAACCTTGGGAGTATGTCAAACTTTGAAGGATGCTAAGATTATGGTCAAATCCAATCACAATCCCTTCAAAATCTTCATTGAAAAGCTGAAAAATAGATATGAATCTCAGTGTAAGATCAACTCAAGCCTGCAACACAACACGTCATCCATGTGTCCAAGGCGATTACTGCCAACCAAATCAATACTTTGAAGACTATCAGTCAAGGAGAAGGTAGCGTGAAAAAAATGATAGATTAATCAACTTGACCGTCCTGCCTGGTTTTATTCTAGGTTTTGTCACCTTGGATTTTTTGTCTCAGGATTGCTTCCTGATTTGGTTCTGTTTTGTTGTTCGTATTAATTGTTTCTGGTGAAAACATTTGTTTTCCTCCCTATTTTGCTCTGAACATGTAAAAAGGTCAAAGGAGCCAAATACTATGAATATTTAATGCCCAGCATGTGACCAGCCGTATTCACGTGGAACACATATCAAGTACCTCGATTATGTGGACCTAGTCCTTTTCCTTTTTTGGGTGCAGCGAGTAGTCTATTTTTTTAATTATAAATTTGATGATGTTTAAATCAGAAATAAATATAATTTATAATGTGTATTAATAATAGTAGTTTTGGATAAAGGTTTTGAGATTTTGAATAAAGGTGTGAAATTTTAATAAAGTTGTATACTATATTTTTTAATAAATATATATTAAATAAAAAATATCTTCCAAAAATAATAATTAAAAACTAATTCACCTTTTATCATAAATTGCGGAAGATGTTTTTTCATGGTTGTATCGTATAGTGACAACTGCTTCCCGTCAAAGTTCACTTTGTGGTTGTAAATACTTTCAACAATGTCAGTGACAGCTGGACGTTCAGTCAAATGTTATTTGTTTTATAAATGTTGAACATAGAGACGGCATGGAAGATTTTTGTCAGATATTTGGATTGTGGTCGGCGTGAAATGAGGTGTTGGATTTCGTGGTGGCTCACACCTAATCTCTCCTTCAAGCTTGGACGTTCACACGTTTTTGTTAATGGGTCGCAGTCTCTTTCCTCTCCTAACTGTTTTATTTACTTTATTTTCACTGAAAGGTTATAAAAGTTTAAAATAATTAAAATATTTTTTTTTAATTTTTATTTAACTATAATTTAGGTTAGTAGAATTGGGACACATATACCTCATTTTTTCAATAATACGTGAAAGAATATAGGGACACCTACAAAACTCGCACAATAGACGACAGGGGTTTATATAAGGTGGTGTAATTAATCAAATTTTATCTTTTCATATAATTTATTTATATAAGGTGGTGTAATTAATCAAATTTTATTTTTACATATACTATAATTTTTTTTTAATTGGTTACATAAAATTAATTTTGTTTGATAAATGGTATGTTTTTAGATTGTTATTTAGATTATCAAAGTTTGAATAATGAGAAAAGAGATCCATTGTATTTCTAAGAAGTATAACCCCTAATTTTGCCTCCTGTTATACTTTACTTTATAAAAAAATAAAAAAATTATATCATATCATGCATATAATATTATTATAATTTAATAATTATGCATATATCATTTAATAGGACTTAAACTTGGATCTTTCCTTGAAAGTAGAAAAATATTATTATTTAAACTAATACTATAATCTATAACAATTATTTGAAATAATTTATTATTTTTTTGGTAAGTTGGAATTATATTACAAGCGGGTTTTGAAAGGATCCCAAAAACCTTCTTACAACAGGTCAAAAGACCAAACCGAGGGTTAAAACCCAAATGACACATCCCACCCAGTGGGAGACTCATTACAAGGATGAAGATAAAATCCTGACACATCCCACCCAAGGGAAGACCAACAAGGAAGAAAAGTGGGAGACTCATTACAAGGATGAAGATAAAATCCCGTCTAGTGGGAAACATCCGAAGACCACCACAAAGGAAATCCCGCCCAACGGGAAAAACCGACAGTCAAAAAGGGAAAATCCCGCCCAACGGGGACCCTAGCAAATTTAAAAACCTTCCCAGCAGGGAAAACAACAGAAAAAATTACAATCTCGCCTCATGAGGAAAAAATCGCACAATTTGGAAATCCTGCCACGTGGAAAAACAAGCATGTTTAAGAATCCCACCAAGTAAGAACGGCACACAAACCCTAAACCAGTATGTTTGAGAAATCCCACCTAGCGGGAAAACCAACAAAATTGGAAGATCCCGCCTGCGGGAAAACCACCAAACCAACCCTAAACCGGGTGTGAAGGGTCCCGCCTAGCGGGGACAAAAAACTAGCAGCAAGGGAAGGTCCCGCCCCGCGGGAAACCCAATAGCAACAGGAAATCCCGCCTTGCAGGAAAAAATAGCAGCATGCCCAGAATCCCGTCGTCAGAGAAACCAGCAAGAGAAGGCGAACCCGCCCAACGGGAAAAACCAGCAGTACGCCCAAGACCTGCAGACAAACCCACGACCCCCCATCGGGGAAAACCAGCACGCCCTGAACCTGCAGAAAATCCCGCGAACTCGTGGATCCCGCCCAACGAGAAAACCAGCAGCATGCCCAGAAGAACACAACCCCTACCTAATAGGAACCCCGATCTGGGAAGCAAGCTGCAGAGGAGAGATAGGGAAGCTGTCCCGTGAGCGTCCATGACTGAGAAGGATTTTGACGGGTAGAAAAAATAGCGAAAGCCATTGCATTGTAAGAACTTGAGCCCCCATCCCAAGATCAAACCCTGCAAGGAAACAAGCCATTAAAACCACCATCAAGAAAACTTCTAGCCCCACCATTGTCTGTCAGGGAATGGATCCAAGGAGAGATGTAGCTGCATGCATGGGCACCCCCCCAGGACCCAAACAACAAACTACAGAAATATCCCTGAGATCCATCCACAAGAACAAACAAACCCCGGATCTACAAGGAGATCCCAAAGACAAGGGTTTCATGGGGCGACTGGGAAAACCATCTACGAAAAAAGGTGCCCCCCGAAGCCAAAAGAACGCAGATGAAGATCCCGAGCAGCAACCAGAAAACCAGAGCCAACCCTCTTCCAACAGCCCCGAAAGCACACTGGAAACCCGTCGAACCAGGAAACTCAGGGCAAGAAACCACCAAACCCTCCTTGCAGACCAGCAACCCCGTCAAGAGGGAAACCTGAGAAAACAGGGGAACCTAGAAACTAGGCCTGAGAGCCGAGTCGGGAGCGGGGCAGGGAAAAGGAGAAGTGGGACTGGTCAGTCCAAGGGAACCTGGTGCTGGAGCCATCCCTCCCATGCCCCCCTCCCTCGTGAAATAATTTATTATGTTTATAATAGATATAATAAAATTATTAATGTTTTTTTTTATTTTTTTTAAAGTGATTGTACTCTGATTTTTTATTCTACAACAAATCACAACTTTTTTCTTTAGAGTTTGAGAGTTCACAAACATATTTAATTATGATGTTATAGCTAGATACCTACATTTTCTTTTATAAAAAGTTTAATTTTTTTATTTTCATTTTGATTTTTTATGTGTTGTCCACCTCTATCAAGGTGTGTTGTCCACCTCTATGCCTATCACGATATTCCGCATTGTCTGCCTTGAAAGCTGTCACATAGCACTTTGTGCAGTCCACCTCTATAACCACCATGTCAAATAATTTTAAACCTTTAACACCATCGAAAGCGGTGTGTTGTCCACCTCTATGCCTATCACGATATTCCGCATTGTCTGCCTTGAAAGCTGTCACATAGCACTTTGTGTAGTCCACCTCTATAACCACCATGTCAAATAATTTTAAACCTTTAACACCGTTGAAAGCACTAAGAAAAGAATGAGTGTATAGTTCGATGAGGCCCGATATTTGAACCCTGGGTGTTCATCCCCTTACGAGATTTCGCTACACCAATTAATCTACACCTCAAACCTATTTGATGCAATTTTAAAGTTAAAAATATATTTCATATTATTTTTTCAAAAATTATAAATATATTAATATATTATAATCTTAATCAGTCCAATTGATAATTTATAGCGACAAGGAATTGGATTCGTCAAGTAGGCTCTATGTTGCATGTATGAGACGTTGGACCCAAGTTTCCTAGATTAGGAACTATTTACTAAATAAATAAAAAATATTTATAATCTCATAATTATTATTGATATTAAATTTAAATAAAATTATATATATTTAAAAGATATTATATTATTAATATTTTTTATTTGTACAAGTATAAAGAGTAAGTGTAGTAGCGAGTGTGAGCGCAAGTTTGGAGTAAATGCAACAATGAGTACGAGCGTGAGTCAGGAGTGAGTGCAATCGAAAGTGAGTGTAAATAAGTGTAGTCAAAAGCGAGTGTGAGTGAGTGAAGCCAAAAACGAGTGCGACTCAAGAGCGAGGAGGAAGTGCGAGCAGGAAGGAGGAAGTAGAAAGCAAAAGTGTGATCAAAGAACAAGTGCCACTTCTTGTTCCAAATCTTAGGAGAATTTAAAGGATTCGATTGAAGAAAATCCAAGAGAGAGTGCAAGTCAAGAGCAAATGCAAGCCGAGAGGGAGTGTGAACCAAGACTCAAGAGGAAGTGTGTGCGAAGATTCAGTAATAGTGGAAGAGCGACGACTTCATTCAAAGTGCATGAATGCTTCAAACCCTTATCATGGATGCATGAAACATTATTTTAAAAAATTGTTGAAGTAAAGGAACGTCGAGAAAAAGAAGAGACAAGGGCAATTGTGAGCCAGGAGGGAGTGCAAAGCTAGAAGGGAGTGCGAGGCAGGAGAGAGTGCAAGCCAGAAGTGAGTGCAAGCAGAGAGGGAGTGCGAGCCGAGATTTAATCATGGTAAAAGAGTGGTAGGTTCATCAGGATTGTATAAATGTTTCAAACCCTTACCACAAATGCATGGAACATTATTTCCAAAAAATTGCTAAAGTGAAGGAATGTCTAGAAAAAGAAGAGATAAGGGCAATTGTGAGCTAAGAGGGAGTGCAAGCCAGGAGCAAGTGTGAGGCAGGGAAGAGTCCAAGCCGAGAGAGTGCGAGCTGAGAGGGAGTGCAAACCAAGAGGGAGTGCAAGCTGAGAGAGCGAGCGTCATTAGCTATTATGGGTCATATTTGAAAGCCCTAATGGGAAGTCAAGATACCCTAGCTAGAAATTAGGATGCCCTAGTTGGAAGTATGGAGGTCTAATTTGGAGATAAGCACAAGAGCAAATACATGGCAAGTTCAATCCAGATAGCAGATGTTATCAAGGATGTGAAAATTGAGCATGATATAATGGTTCTTATAAGTAGAGGGTTGATATGTAAGTTCCATAGATCATGACAAATATTTTTGAAGATTCAAAATTGGATCAAGTAAAAGTGGGAATTGAATTCATATTATCCGGTAACTTTTCTGTCTAAAGGTTTTTTCTCATCATCTTTTTCAATTCAAAAATTAAAGATAAAATAATAATTAATAACCCATGATTTAAGGAAAGAAATGCAGTTTAAGACCATAGAATGAAAGTTAAAAAAAAAGAGTGTACTTGTGGTTGTAAATACTTTCAACAATGTCAGTGACAGCTCGACGTTCCGTCAAATGTTATTTGTTTTATAAATGCTGAACATACACACGACATGGAAGATTTTTGTTAGATTTTTTATGCGTCCAGGATTGTGGTCGGCGTGAAATGAGGCGTTGGATTTCGTGGTGGCTCACACCTAATCTCTCCTTCAAGCCTGGACGTTCACACGATTTTGTTAATGGGTCGCAGTCGCTTTCCTCTCCTAACTGTTTTATTAACTTTATTTTTACTGAAAGGTTATAAAAATTTAAAATAATTAAAATATATATTTTTAATTTTTATTTAACTATAATTTAGGTTAGAATTGGGACACATATATCTCATTTTTCCAATAATACTGTGAAAGAATATAGGGACACCTACAAAACTCGCACAATAGGCGACATGGGCTTATATAAGGTGGTGTTATTAATCAACTTCTATCCTTCCATACTATAATTTATTTTTTAATTGATTATATAGAATCCATATACTATAATTTATTTTTTAATTGATTATATAGAATTAATTTTTTTATAAATGATATGTTTTTAGATTATTATTTAGATTATCAAAGTTTGAATAATGAGGAAGGAAGTCTCGTGTGTCTCTAGGAAATATAACCCCTAGTTTTACCACTTGTTATATTTCACTTAAAAAAATTACATCATATCATTCATATAATATTATTATAATTTGATAATTATGTATATATCATTTGATAGGACTTAAACTTGGGGTCTTTCCTTGATAGTAGACAAATATTACTGTTTTTTTTTGTTACATGGATAAATTGATTACAATCATAATTTTTAGTAACTGCCATCACAGTTGACAGGGTTCAAACTATCAGCGAAGGTTTCCAACACACCCGCTGTCTCGTTAATGGTATCCCGACGTGAGATGGGGACCGCCAAACGCACAGGGTTCGCATTGTCTTCGTCAGTTTGGTTCAACACGTGGCATGAAAGGGGACCGTCAGACAAACAGGAAACAAAAAACCATCATCAGTCAGGTACAACACGCAGAGGAGTCATATCGGGCTACTGGCTATGCATGGGCACGCCCGTGGGATTGGAACCTAAGTCTCCTCTCAGTAAGCGCCCCAACTTACCAATCCACCTAGACCCACGGACAAAGAATATTACTGTTTAAACTAATTTATAACAATTATTTGAAATAATTTATTATGTCTATAATAGATATAATAAAAATTATTAATGTTTTTTTTATTTTTTTAAAAGTGATTGTACTCTGATCTTTCATCCTACAACAAATCACAACTTTTTCCTTGAAATTTCACAAACATAATCAATTCTCATCTCAATTGAGTTGTTATAGCTAGATACCTACATCTTCTTTTATAAAAAGTCTAATTTTTTTATTTACACAGTGGAATCGATTGACACGATGATCAGGGTGTGTTGTCCACCTCTATGCTTGTCACGGTATTCCTCATTGTCCGCCTTGAAAGCTGTCACATAGCACTTCGTTCAATCCACCTCTATAACCACCATGTCAGATAATTTTAAACCTTTTACACCGTTGGAAGCACTAAGAAAAGAACAAGTGTATAGTTTGATGAGGCCCCGGTTAGGCCCGAGATTTGAACCCTGGGTGTTCGTCCCCTTACGGGATTTCGCCACACCAATTGGTCTACATCTCGAACCTATTTGGTGCAATTTTAAAGTTACAAATATATTAATATATTATAATCTTAATTAGTCTAATTGATAGATACCAAGTGTTTGTCGCGACAAAGAATTGGATTCTTAAAGTGGGCTCTATGTGCATGTATGAGACGTTGGATCCAAGTATATTAGGAACTATTTACTAAATAAATAAAAAATATTTATAATCTCATAATTATTATTGATATTAAATTTAAATAAAACTATATATATATATATATATATATATATATATATATTAAAAGATACTATATTATTAATATTTTTTTTGTTCGTGCGAGCATGAGGAGTAAGTGCAACAACGAGTGCGAGCGCGAGCTGGAAGTAAGTGCAATAGTGAGTGCGAGCATGAGCCATGAGTGAGTGCAACCAAAAGTGAGTATGAATAAGTGTAGTCAAAAGCGAGTGCGAGTGAGTGAAGCCAAAAGCGAGTGCGACTCAAGAGCGAGGAGGAAGTGCGAGCAGGAAGGAGGAAGTAGAAAGCAAAAGTGTGAGAAAAGAACAAGCACCACTTCTTGTTCCAAATCTTAGGAGAATTTAAAGGATTTGATTGAAGAAAATCCAAGAGAGAGCGCAAGATAAGAGCAAATGCAAGTTGAGAGGGAGTGTGAACCAAGACTCAAGAGGGAGTGCGTGCCAATATTTAGTAATAGCGAAGGAGCAATGACTTCATCCAAAGTGCATCGATGCTTCAAACCCTTACCATGGATGCGTGGAACATTGTTTCAAAAAAATTGTTGAGTAAAGGAACATCGAGAAAAAGAAGATACAAGGGCAATTGTGAGCCAGGAGGGAGTGCAAGCTAGAAGGGGGCGAGCATGAGGAGCATGAGGAGTAAGTGCAATAGCGAGTGCAAGCGCAAGCTGGAAGTAAGTGCAACAGTGAGTGCGAGCATGAGCCATGAGTGAGTGCAACCAAAAGTGAGTATGAATAAGTGTAGTCAAAAGTGAGTGCGAGTGAGTGAAGCCAAAAGTGAGTACGACTTAAGAGCGAGGAGGAAGTGCGAGCAGGAAGGAGGAAGTAGAAAGCAAAAGTGTGATCAAAGAACAAGTGCCACTTTTTGTTCCAAATCTTAGGAGAATTTAAAGGATTCGATTGAAAAAAATCCAAGAGAGAGTGCAAGACAAGAGCAAATGCAATTTGAGAGGGAGTGTGAACCAAGACTCAAGAGGGAGTGCATGCCAAGATTTAGTAATAGCGGAGGAGCGACGGCTTCATCCAAACTGCATCAATGCTTCAAACCCTTACCATGGATGCATGGAACATTGTTTCAAAAAAAATATTGAAGTAAAGGAACATCGAGAAAAAGAAGAGACAAGGGCAATTGTGAGCCAAGAGGGAGTGCAAGCTAGAAGGGAGTGCGAGCTGAGATTTAGTCATGGTAAAAGAGTGGTAGGTTCATCAGGATAGGTTCATCAGGATTGTATCAATGCTTCAAACCCTTACCACAAATGCATGGAACATTATTTCCAAAAAATTGCTAAAGTGAAGGAATGTCTAGAAAAAGAAGATATAGGGGCAATTGTGAGCTAGGAGGGAGTGCAAGCCAGGAGCAAGTGTGAGGCAGGGGAGAGTGCAAGTAGAGAGAGAGTGTGAGTTGAGAGAGAGTGCAAACCAAGAGAGAGTGCAAGCTAAGAGCGAGCGTCATTAGCTATTATGGGTCATATTTGAAAATCCTAATGGGAATTCAAGATACCCTAGTTAGAAATCAGGATGCCATAGTTGCAAGTATGGACGTCCAATTTGGAGATAAGCAGAAGAGCAAATACATGGCAAGTTCGATCCAAGTAGTAGATGTTATCAATATTGTGATGATTGAGCATGATATAATGGTTATTAAAAGTAGAGGGTTGATATGTAAGTTCCATAGATCATGGCCAAAATTTTTGGAGATTCAAGTGGAAGTGAGGATTGAATTCATATTATTCTGTGACTTTTCTTTCTAAAGGTTTTTTCCTCATTATATTTTCCAATTCAAAAATTAAGGATAAAATAATGGTTAATGGCCCATGGTTTAGGGGAAGAGATGCACTTTATTTGAGACCATGGAATGAAATTTTTTTGTTGAGAAAAAAACTATTAAGAAGCTTCCAGTGTGGGTTAGGCTTTTTGGACTTCCATATCAACTTATAAATAAGGATGTTTTGAAGAATATTAAAAATACCCTAGGAGAATTCATCAAGGAAGGACCAACTATTAAGGAGCGAAAGCATGCTATATATACACAAATATGTGTTGCTATGGATATTTCAAAACCTTTGCCACAATCCATTAAGATTAAATTTGAATCAAGAGAATGAGATCAACAAGTGGATTATGAAAATATTGTATTTCGTTGCCACAATTGTTATGAGATTGGATACATGGCAAGAGTTTACAAAGTGAAAACTATGAAGAAAGAGAAAAAGTTCTAGCCATAAGATAAACTTCAAGACGAAGTAAGGAAATAATACAATAATAGAAGCTAAGATCAAGTTAAGAATATTCCACTCCAAAAGAAGAGGCAAAGAAAGCCTATCTACAATATCATTTGGCAAGTTCAGAAGGAATTAAAGGTGCTAAAAAAGATGTGGAGATAAATCCTAAAACAAAGATAACAAAAGAGGTCAAGTTTGTTCCAGATAAATCATATTTATTTTCCTCAAGTAGTATAGAATCCTCTTCAGGTAATAAAAGTGAAAGTGGTGAAGATGTTATCCCTTGCACTTTAAGGTTTCAAGAGTAGAATAATAAAGAAATGAGGTTGGAGGAAACCCATAACAATTTAGGTTTTTTAGGGTAAAATAAGAAGGTAATTGCTACATAAGAGCATCTTTACACTTTAGGGTTTCCAAGGCAACATAAAGAAGATTGTACTTTTGAGGTTATTCCTTACACTTCAAATCCTTCAAAAACATGGCAAACCTAAATATGACAAGTCTTAATATGAGTTGTGTAAGAAGATTGAAGAGATTGATCAAGACAAAAGTATTGTTAAGAATAAAAAAAGAGAGGAAGACCCAAGAAGCAAAAACAAAGAGAAAAATAAACACAAACAAAGATATATTAATATGGGAAAACAAAAGAAAATATCACAAGTGTTAACAAGAAGTGGGGCTAAACCCACAAATAAAATAAAAAAATAATAACGAAAATCATATCTTGGAATATTAGGGAAATGAATAAGTTTCCTAAAAAAAGTATTAAGAAAGTGTGAGGTTGTTATAGACAAGATATTTTTAGATATAGAAGCTGGGCAACAAATATTTTAGCCATTTGTGGTGTTGAATTTCATCTTAACATAATTTAAATTTTGGAAGTCATCTAATATAAAAGGAATTGATTGTGGAAATTTAGCAGTTTGAGAAATATGAAGAATATCTTTGATAGAAGGACAAATTAAGAATATCTCTGAAAGAAAAACAAAGTTAGATATGCTTTAATTAACTTGTTAGAAATATAATGAGAGCAATATAATGTTTTGTTTTCATAATAGGAGTGTCCCCCAATAGAAGCCACACATAGCTTATATATATTATTGTTGCATAGGGGAATCAGTAACACCTTTTACCCAATGCGGGCCATGACTTCGAATCAAACTCAGATGCTGCCACTATAAACCCTAACCCATTTGGGTAAAATATGAATCAACTAGATCATATATATATATAGTTGCATAGGGGAATCAGTAACACTTTTTACCTAATGCAGGGCATGAATTCGAGTCAAACTCAGATGATGCCACTATAAAACCTAGCCCATTTGGGTGAAATATGAAAACAACGAGACCCTGACCATCCAAGGAATTGAACCAAACTATAATATAAATATTAATTATTATAATACAAATGCATATAAATGTAAAATATGTTTAATAAGTTGAAATGTAGTTTTTAACCTCCACACAACCTATGTATCACAAATCATTATGAAGGATTGGTAGACATTTTTTGGTATGTGTCTTATGCATTGATTCTTTAATTAGATAGTGAAAATATATATTAAATAATTATATGGCAAATAGGTTGTGCTCTATATAAAAGTCACAACAAGCTTGCTTTTCTTCTCTTGTGCTTGACACTAATTGGCACAGATGTTGAGGTTTGTTGTCTGAAGAACATAGAAAAATATTTATACTTGTCGAAAAGATTATTTTAAGAGTTAATTATAAGTGCATTTTTTTGTATGTTTATGCTTTCAAGTGAACAAGTTAGGTTTTTTAAATTGAAAACAAAGTTACTTTGCATGGTCATAAAAATGATAAAAAACAACATAAGAGCTAAACTTCCTCTCATTCCATTATTGTTTCCCAAAATGGTTAGAAATAAGAATGGAATGAGAGGAAGTTTGGTAGTTGTTTTTTGTGCTTTTAATGATTTTTTGATAAATTTATTTTACTAGTAATAATATTATTTTTGATGTTATATTAAGAATAAGAAAATGTTTGATCATTTTCTATGCTTTTGATCTTTGCATGTAGGTGTGTAGAGATACAAGCAAAGGTGGTAGAGGGTTGAATAAAAGTGTACAAATTGTAACACTAGTTTTAAGGGCATCACTTAAGTAACACCAAAAATTATGTCAAGTTGAAAGAATTCCTACAAGAAAATGTGAGATTCATGTATCAAGCTTAGAATGCTTCTACTTCAAACCTTCTCAATGAAACTCAAAACATAAGCATAATTTCTCCATAAAAGTGTGATGCCCATTTAGAAAACCTAAAAATTAACTCAAAGTTTTTAATTTAAAAACAATGATTTTCAACACTCTAAACATATATACAAGATTATAGGATTAAAACCATCATTTATTTTCATTGTCCAGTTCATTTTGTTGTAAGATCATGTGATATGATCATGGGATTTTCCTTGCACATATATGGAAGGAAGCATTTATTGCCATCCTTTTGTATCGATGCTAGTACTAGCTAGTAGTGCTACCTGTTCATGGCACCAATTGCACCTATGGAGTCAAACTCATCTTTTATGTTGACCCCTACCTGTTTATAACTTCAACTTTATCTATCAACTTATATTTGATGTTATGGCCGCACCACATGTGTTCATGGTGCCAACTTCATTTATGACTTCAACCTCATATTGATATCACCTTATCACAATGCCAACTCCAATTTTGGCATTAACACTAGTTTTTAGTGTTAGAGCCATTATTCAACATCGATACCAATACTAGTATACTAGGCACCACTTTAAAAATTCGCACTAACATAGGTGCCCATATATACTCTTCACTAGATAGGTTGGCACGAACTTATGCTTTGGCACCATTACTTCCTTAGTGTCAAATATTTGGTGTCCATTTGGCTGGCTCTCATCTATAAATGGTAGAAGTTGTTGGTGCCCATGTAAATACGATAAAAAATTGGCATCGATGCCACACATTATCATTCAAAAAATATCAAAGCATCAAATTTATATGTTCTAGACTATTTTAGCCACTTAGCCACCCTAAGAATTGGCACTTAGTTTTATAAAGAGAAAGAAACAAATTCTTAGGTGCTTCTTGATTTTAAGCCTTACTAGAAGTTAGTGTCTCATCTTATGTAGTCTAACATACTTTAAAAATGTTAGATCTCCTTTAAAAAAACCCAAGGGTAACAAACAACATAATACATCGTTTCAAGGTAGGAAAATCCACTAGAGACAATACAAGTACAAAAAGGAAAATAGTTTAGACTACAAACACCAACCACATTTGACCAACTGAGATCAATGGATGTAGATCCAAACGATAAATTAATGGCATGTGCCCAATTTCAACTAAGTAAACTTATTCATCCATTGATCCTTCGAGCTCTAGGTAAATGTAGCACATCGATTGAGAAAGGGAGAGTTTAAATGGTTAACACAAAATACCCATGATGATGCAATGAATTGTAAGTCATGCCTTGATTAGTGTGAATTTACCCATGGACAGTTTGCTCAGCAAAAGTCATGGTAAGAAGGTAAAATTTAAGTGTTGGTTTAATAAGGACTTCCATTCTGAAGTATGACATGACATCGATCCTATCCACTTTAGTGAATTCACTACACAAGTTGTGCTAGACCATTTTTATTAATTATTGTATTTTGTATTTTTAGATCTTCTAGATTGTTTTTTCTAGAAAGATGTTGGCAAGTAGCTTATGATTGTAGTTCCCTACATTATCCTCTAAAGATCAATATGACTTTATTCCTTTAAATTAGAAAATAATTTATGAATAAGAACAATTATTTTTACTTAATAGATATGTGTTTTCAAATTATAATAAAAATTATTTTTACTTAGTAGTTGGTCCCTCCTTGATAAAATTCCGTAAGGTATTTTCAATATTCTTCAAGACATTTTTATTGATGAGCTAATATGGAAGTCAAAAAAGCCTAACCTAGACTAAAAGCTTTTTAATAGTTTCTGTCTTGATAGAAAAATTCTCATTCTAGGGTCTTAAATAAAAGGCATCTCTCCCCTTAAACCATGGGCCACCACCCATTATTTTATCCTTGATTTCTAAACTAGAAAAGATGATGAGGAAAAAAACTTTCAAAAGAAAAGTCATAGAGTGATTTGAATTCAATCTCCTTTTCAACTTGATCCAATTTTAGAAATCCAAAAACAATGACCAGTATTCATGGAACTCACATATCAACCCTCTACTTTTAAGAACAATTATATCATGCTCAATCATCTCATCCTTTAAGAATACAATGTTTTCATAATCCACTTAGTTCCTCTTATGCTCTTGATTCAAATTTAATCGTAATGGATTTTGGCAAAGATTTTAAAATATCCATAAAACACATATTTAGGTATAAATATTCTTTCGTTCCTTAGTAGTTGATCCCTCATGGATGGACTCCCCTAATATATTTCCAATATTCTTTAAAATATCCTTATTGATAAGTTAATATGGAAGTCCAAAAAGCCTAACACACTAGAAACTTTTTAACATTTTGTCTCATAGAGACATGGGCTCCTATTATTTTATCCTTGGTTTTTTTAGTGAGAAAAAGACCTTTAGGAAGAAAAATCATGGAGTAATTTGAGTTCAATTTCCACATCCACTTGATCCAATTTTGAATCTTTAAAAACCTTGGCTAGTATCCATGGAACATATTAACCATCTACTTTTAAGAACCATTATATCATGTACGATCATTTCATCCCTGAAAATTACTTCTGGTGTAACATCTGCTCCATACATCGACCTTGCCATATATTCATTCTACCTCTTGTCTTTAATTTGGACATCCATATTTACAGTTTAGGATCCTTATTTTGAATTTAGGCTTTCAAATATAGTTTTTCTTCCACACTACCTAGCTTTTCTTTGTATGAATCCTTTCTTATTAAATTTATCCAAAGATTTGCAACAAAAAAAAGTGAGGCTTGCTTTTGGCTCAAAAATTCAGTAATTTTTATTAATATTAATTTTTAAACATATTTTATTATTAAAATCTTATATTTTTTAAAACTATAAACATAAAAGGTTCCAGGTGTAGACCAATTTGTTCGACCAAACCCCGTAAGGGGGTGGAGGTCCAAAGTTCAAATCTTAGGTTTCACTTGACTTAACGCTTGTCCCTTTCCTGATGCTTTCAACAATGTAAAAGGTTTAAAATGATTGTGGCATGGTGGTTATAGGGGTGGACTGTGCAAAGATCTATGTGGCAGCTTCCAGGACGGACAACTTAAAATGATTATGGCATGATAGTTATAGGGGTGAACTGTGCAAAGATCTGTGTGGTGGCTTCCAGGACGGACAACACAGAATATTGTGGCGGTCATAAAAGCCGGACAACCTATCCGGATTCGTGGCGGCTACCGATTCCAACATGTAACTTAAAAAAACTATAAACTTATATATATATATATATATATATATATATATATATATATATATATATATATATTATCATTTTTAATATTAATTTTTAAATAAACTTATTATTAAAGTTACACATACTTTAAAAACCTATTTATTTTTATATATTTTAATTATAATTATATCTTTTTCTACAACCAAGTTTAAAAGTGGAACAAAATTTAGCTACAAGGGTTTTGGTCTCTTTGAGAGAGATCCACAGTTCAAACCCCACTCAATATGAAGAGATGAGAGACCAGACACTATGTAAACTCATTGAAAGTTGCAAGCTTATTGTTGTGGTAAGTACTTTAACCTCTCTTTGAGAAATCTAAGATTCAAACCCCATTCAATAAAGGGATCCAAAACCCTCATACAAACCTATATAAACTTATTGAAAAAAAAAAATTATTACTTAAAACAATAACTTATGTATAAAAAAACTATAATAAATATGTTATTTGATTTTCAATTTTATTTTCTTTCCCGAACTTTGTTTTTTTTAAAAGACTTTCGTCAAAAAAACAAAAAACGAAACAAAAACTTATGTATCCCACCGACCAACCAACTTGCCTACCCATGGGGGATTACCTAGTCAAGTCATAAAGCATACGATTAGGATTTTAAAATTAAGGAGAACATGCCTTTAACGACTTCGGTTAAAAAATAAAACTAAATATGGAGCCATTATGATATAATTCTCGTAATGCAGGAATGCATGGTCATCATCATCATAACACCATGTGGGGGCTTTCGTCATTTCCTTTCAATCACACCGAAACTTTAGGATGTTTATGAGCGGTCAGCGGTGAGGTCACACCATGTTTGGTGAAGCATGTTTTTTTTAATAATAAGTTTTCTTACTCTTTAAGATTTATGGGTATTATTTAAAAATTATTTATTATTAATAATATTATATATTTATTTATTTAGTTAAAAAACCTTTATGATATAGGGTTGAGCAATTTTTTTCCAACCATGACTCTTTAATTATATTTATCAATAGAAAATTTAACACAAAGTCACCACACACCCACTCCCTCACACTCGCTCAGTCTCGAACCTTGAACCTCTCGATTAATAATATTATATATTTAAAAGTATATAAGTGATAAAATAATGAATAAAAGATAACTTTTTTATAAAAATATAAACCATGTATTTTCTTAAAAATTAAGAAATATAATATATATATTTTTTATTTGGTTGGTGTGAGAAACTCCTACGACTAACGCATAGAATGCATAGGACTGAGCAAGCTCTTCCCAACCATGGCCCCTCCTAATGCATATAATGCATAGAGCTGAGCAGACTCTCCTCAACCAGAACCCCTCCTAAAGTCGAAAGCTATGCTTATTAATAGGGAATTTAACACACAACCACCACACACACTCGCCCACGCTGTGGTTTGAACCTTGGACCTCCTGAAAAAGAAATAAATATAGTAAATTTTATTTTTTTGATTTGGTTAGTGTCAGAAACCCCTACAACCAACCACAGGACAGGCTCCCCCCAACCATGACCCCTCATTTAACACACAACCACCACATAACCACCCCTCACACACTCGCCCACGCCGTGGTTTGAACCTTGGACCTCTCGAAGAAGAGCCAAAGCCCTCATCGTTGCCCTTATTAAAATGAGTTTTATCTATATCAGATCACATCATATAATTATATTATTGTAATAATTAGTTATTATGCATGTATAATTTAATACGATTTAAACCTAAATATTTTTTTCTTAACTATCTTTAATTTAATTAGTTAAATTAATATGATTTGACATATCATGTAACCCAAGAATTAAAATTATATGCAAGTAATTTGAAATTATATATAACTAATTAAGTTAAAGATAGTTACTGTTCATACTATTATTAGGAGCTATCTATTCCTCTATATGACGCAAAAAAAATTATAATTTAAAGTTAATTTATCTTAATTTAAAATAAATAAAATATAATTTTTTTAAAAGTCATACTTATTTCATTAAATATGCATACATACTTTTATTTATCTTTAATTAATTATATTCTAGTTTTTTTAAAACTAAGATTAAGTATAGGATGTTATAACTGAAGTCACACTTCTTCAAAACATAAGGAAACTTTCTTCCTTGTAATTTAAATTTAGACAACCTTAATAATCCAACTACATACAATTAAAATGCTCCAACAAAAATATTATATTCTACTATTTAAAACTGGTATATAAATATATCTATAAAAACACAAACACAAGTTGAGTAACTAGTTTCACGTCATAATTTGCCTTATCATTCAATTAATAAAATGTGGATGAGGCTTATCATTCAGCTAAAATTAATAATATCTATTCATTGCCAACTTTTGGTTAAACACGTGCATTTATCAGATTGGAATAGTAATAGCACATATATTTTTAAAATAAAGATTGGATAGGTTTAGATGAATGATACCTTCTTTGATAAGAATAATCATTAATTATGAAGTTTGGCTAAATGTGTCTATTTTTTAAATTAGAGTATGTATAGCCCATGTTTCTTTAAATAAGGATGGGATATGTTTGGGATATGTTTAATGAGTAGTACCTTTATTAATATAAATAATTTTATTTAACTAAAATTAGATAAGAATTTTTTTAAATATATAAATAGTTATGTTTTAATTTTTTATTAGATATATGTATAATTTAAATTTACGTATTTTTTTTATTTGGTTACTGTGAGAAATCCTTATGATCAATGTACAGGGACGAGTTTTTTTCCAACCATGACCCCTCGTAAAGCCGAGAGCTATACTAATCAATAGGAAATTTAACACAAAGACATCACACACCCACCCCCTCACACACTCGTCCATGTTTGAACCTTGGACCTCCCGAAGAAGAGCCAAAGCTCGAATCATTGCGTTGCACCCTCCAGTGCAAAATTTAAGTATTTTTTATTAGATATATTGTTTTTTTTTTTTAACATGGTGGAATTGATAGCCGCCACGAATCTGGGTAGGCTGTCCAACTTTTATGGCCGTCACATTATCCTACGATGTCCGCCCCGAAAACCGCCACACAGATCTTCGCGCAGTCCGTCCCTATAACTGCCATGCCACAATCATTTTAAACCTTTTACGCCGTTGAAAGCACTAGGAAAGGGACAAGCGTTCAGTCCGACGAGGCCCGAGATTTGAACTTTGGACCTTCGCCCCCTTATGGGGTTTGGATGAACCAATTGGTCTACACCTCGAACCTTTATTAGATATATTGTTATTAAGTCAATTAAATTATATTTAATTAATTAATTATTTATTATTATTTTTTGATTTGGTTATTATGAGAAACCCATATGACCGACGTACAAAGTTGAGCAGTCTCCTCCCAACCATGACCCTTTGTAAAGACGAGAGCTATACTTATCAATAGGGAATTTAACATAAAGCCACCACACACCCATCCCCTCACACAATCGCCCATGCCATGGTTTGAACTTGGACATCCCTTTTAATAACAAGCCCGAGATTTGAACCTTGGACCTTCGCCCCCCTTACGGGGTTTGAATGAACCAATTGGTCTACACCTCGAACCTTTATTAGATATATTGTTATTAAGTCAATTAAATTATATTTAATTAATTATTTATTTATTATTATTTTTTGATTTGGTTATTATGAAAAACCCATATGACCGACGTACAGAGTTGAGCAGTCTCCTCCCAACCATGACCCTTCGTAAAGACGAGAGCTATACTTATCAATAGGGAATTTAACATAAAGCCACCACACACCCACCCCCTCACACAATCGCCCATGCCATGGTTTGAACTTGGACCTCCCTTTTAATAACAAGCCCGAGATTTGAACCTTGGACCTCTGTTCCCCTTATGGGGTTTGGATGAACCAATTGGTCTACACCTCGAACCTTTATTAGATATATTGCTATTAAGTCAATTAAATTATATTTAATTAATTAATTAATTATTATTATTTTTTGATTTGGTTATTATGAGAAACCCATATGACCGACGTGCAGAGTTGAGCAGTCTCCTCCCAACCATGACCCTTCGTAAAGACGAGAGCTATACTTATCAATAGGGAATTTAACATAAAGCCACCACACACACCCACCCTCTCACACAATCGCCCATGCCATGGTTTGAACTTGGACCTCTCTTTTAATTATTTATTTATTTTTTGGTAATATTAAGATATGGGAGTTTTGACTAGGAATCCTCCAACCTGTTACAACAACTCCACCAGGAGACACACACCCATCCCCTCACACACTCACCCACGCCACGGTTTGATGTTTTTGGTAATATTAAGAAGCGAGGGTTTTGACCAGGAATCCCCCAACCTGTTACAACTCCACTAGGGAGACACACACCCACCTCCTCATACACTCTCCCACACCACGGTTTGAACCTTGGACCTTAGACCTCTCGAAAAAGATCCAAAGCCCAAAAAAACCTTAATATTAAGGAAAGTCGTTCCCTTATATCCGATGTAGGCTGCCAGGCTTGAACCTCGGACCTCCTTCCGAGGATTGAGGGAACTTTCCAGTAAGGTACCTAGTGTGGATCCCTTTTAATTTATTTTTTTATTCGTTATAAAATTGTTATTTTTAGCAACTCATTTTTTGACATCATTTTTATTAATTTTAAGATATTGTCTCCAATAATAGTTGATGGACATCAAAAACAATATTATTTTTTATTTAATTTTTACATCATTTTCTTGATAGTATTAATAATATATGAATTCCCTTTAATTGAAATATATTTCTATCCCTTTCAATAACAATTTTGATCCCTGTAAAAAGTGTCCTAGAAGTTCCATATGATTTTAAGTAAACAAGGAGAATTTTGCCTTCATTATTTTGAAAAAGTTCACCTCCATTAACATTTTCTAGTTTTTTTAGAAGACAACCAAAATCAATTTTGATAAATCTAATTTCTAGACATTTTATTCCACCTATAGATCAAAGTACATCCTTCCATGTATATTTAAATCATGTAGCCAATAGGTTAGCACCTTCTTTTTCATACTTGAGAGTTTCCATGATGAGCACCATGTCCATAAATATTTTGTAAAAGAGGCAATAATATGATATTAAACTTAGGTATGTTTATGAGATTTACTTCTAAAAAACCTATTATTCCTTTTAAGCTATAAATTCGACCAATCCTTGATAAAATACATAATGCTTTAACTTTGAACTAATTAATTCATCATTTCATTAACTTTTTTAAGTTTGATGAAGTTCCCCAATATATTCTCATATTTTTGAAAATGCGACTAAAATAATGTAAGCTAAGGGATAATGAAGAATTAAGTGATCTTATGCTTATATATTTTTCTTACAAAAGGTACACTTGAAAGGTCAATGCTATCCTTTTCTTCACAAACTTTCACTTGTAAAAATATTGCTATAGACTTCTAACCAAAGGAATGTTGGGCCTTAGAGAGGGCCTTGGATGAACAAACATTTTTTCAAGGAAAATATTTAGGAGTAGGTAATTCTAATTTCTCTAAATCCTTATATACAAACTTGACCAAGTATCCATCATCTTTGGTAGATTTTGTTAGCAAATATATTGATTTCGATACTCAATAATGTATACAAATATTGAAAGAACTCTCACAAAATTCTAAGATGCATCACATATATTCAACCCATGACTAAAAAATGAACGCATACTATATTCAATGTGGACAACAAGATTGCAATGCTTTATAGTACAAGATAAAGTATTAAAAATTCATATTACACTTTTCATCCTCACATGCTATCCTTATTAATAGCCTTCACAAAGGGTCTCTTGACATTTCAACTCCAACTCTCTTCATCTCCTCAAACTCATGAGAGATATGACTCTTCATATTTCTCATAGGAGAAATATATTTATTGAATCTCTAATAATGATAAACATCTAATGATTACTAAATGACAAATATTTACAAGACACCTAGACACTAAATATTTACAAAATACTTGCAAGGTACCAAATAATGTAATAATCTCCAACACCCCCAATATTACATTATTTGGTATATGTCAATCTCTAACTTTGGTTCTTGATCTTCAGCTTTGACTCTGGCTCTTGATTTTTGGTTCTAGTTCTTTTTAAACTTTTATCCTTCATATGTGCATATTTGTTATTGGTACCTATCATAATTTTGGCTTTACTATTTCTTGTTACACATTCAATATCACCCATCACAACATTCCTTATTAGAAAACTGATATCAATGTTATCACAAAATTACTTTCATCAACATATCCTATATATCTGAGGTCTTTGTATTTTGTGCTTATTTACGATATAATAAGTCATTTCATTCCTTACCCTATTTTATTATATGAAGAACACAAGTTTATACTAAGAGGGGGGGTGAACAATATAAGACCTATTTTCCTTTTTTTCCTTTATACTTCAAAACAGTAAAGCAATATACCTAAAGCAATATCAAAGCAATGCACAATATCATCCACAAAGTGACACCAATTTTAACGTGGTTCACCCAAAATGGTTGAGCTACGTCCACAAAACTTTTCTCTAAAAGTTATCTCAAAGTTCTTTGGGAATACTTCCCAATTACAATGTTTATGAGCCTCGGCCCAAAGGAGATACCTTCCCCCAATCAAAATTTATGAGCCTCTGCTCAAAGGAGATACCTTCCCCTCTGCTCTAAAAATGATCCCTCGAAGATCAATCGCCTCTACCTCTTGCCGACACGTGGAACTCCTTTCCACCGAAGACCTCATGTCCTCAATGCTTAGCCTAAGAGACCTATGGCTTCTATGATCACGTCCACGGTAGCTCAAGAACCTATACCAAACATAGTCGATCGATCTAGTACAAGTCTTCCTCTGTCTGTCAGATCTGTCCAACGCTTGAACAAATCAATCCTCTGCACACAAGCCTTCTCAAAGACTTGCCAAATCTGTCCTCAGGTTCTTCTCAAAGAACCCCTACACCTTTGTCCTCAAGTTCTCTGATAGAACTATCAAACTCAGCTCACAAGTCCTCTGCTAGGACCTGTCCAAATCTGCTCACAAGTCCCCACCGAAACCTGTGCAAAACTGCTCACAAGTCCCCATCGAAACCTGTCCAAAACTCAGCAAGCTCACCAAGAAAAAAAAATTTCTTAGTAGGAAATCACAAGGTGAATTGTTAGAGACCCAATGTGATTTGTCAAACTCATAGAAGCATAAAGAGAATTGTTAGAGACTCAATATGTTCTATACTCAACTCCCAATCTCAAAACTCAACTCAAATCAACTCAGCTCAAATTCAATCTCAAATCTGAAAACTCAACTCAATATCTGAAATGGATAGGATAGACTTTCTTTCAAGAACATGAAACCCCAACAATTTCCAACTATGCAAAGAATCACATAACAATGATACTCATGTCCTTTTCACCATCAATTAGGGCTTCAACAACAATGCTCATCAAACAAGGTTCAATCAACACCATTCAACTCAAAACACAACCTTGAAGCATTTCACAATCAACATTAGAAAAGGAAACAAGTAGAACTCCTTTTATCTCCAATATTGTTTGAACAAAAAGCATCCACCAACTCAAATCACAATAGCACAAAACAACTTTTCAAATCATCAACAAAGGAGTAAGCCCAACACTTTAACCAAGTAAAGAATAGCTTGATTATTACCAATTTAATGAAAGCAAATGTCAATCTCGAAGCTGCCCACTTAAGGTTTCACAACTTCATACAAGAAGCAATTTTAACCTTAAAACATCATGCTTTCATTTCCATAATCAACCAAAAGCACTCTCAACATTACAAGAAAAATTTATCCCTTATACACCTTATTTCTCCCTTATAGTCTTATCAAAAATAAAATTTATCTCTCATAAGAATGCAATAAGATATTTCAAACAACACCTTCAAAAGAATCTTTTATCAAAATAAAACAAGCTTTAAACTCCTTATAACTCCTAAGCTGTTTTTCCCTCTAATAAAATTCCTCCATCCGCAAAATACACTTAGCAAAAATTAATTTCGAAAATACCTTGGCCAACATCAAAAATCGCGCTATGGAGAAATTACGCACGAATTCTAACACCACCCGCTGCGTCCACTTCAAGATGAAAAACCCTTTCGCGTTATTCGAACATGGAACCTCCTGTTCGGGTAGCGCGCCAACAGCCTAGCTGCTACCGGTGCGCCAAAGGCGCTCGGTGAGGTTTAAACCTCACGCTGTTAGCCTTGTTCCTTCTACACCAGGGGTTAAATAAAACAACAGTGCCTCCCTTTCTTCTGACGCAAACACAAAGACGAAAACCTTACGACGAATTTATGACAAAACGATGAGTACAAAAAAATGAACAGCGGATTCACGAAAACGACGAAGACACAGTCGAACAACAGGTTTACAAAAATGGCAAAGACACAATCGAACAGTAGATCACGAATTCATAGCGAGCAACTCTTTTCAAAATACAGATGGGATGATTCTTGATTTTCATTGAGGGAGATTTATATGCATTTTTACCATAAGCTCTTGACGTCGACGAGGAGTTCAACACGTCGGCAGAGGTCTTGGCTAGCGCCCACAATCTTAAGACATAGCGCCATGGGTTAGGATAACCCATTGCAAACAATAATTTAATATTTATTTAAAAATAATTAAAGGGAACCTTAACAAGGTTTTTAATTATTTAAATAAATACTTCCTCCTAGACCCAAATGCATTAAACTAATGCATCCACCTGTAATATTTAAACCTGCCAACTTGGGGTTTACAAAAGACCTTTGAAACTGTCATGTCTGTAACCTTCATCAAAACAAATTATTTGACATCAAATCAAATTCCTTCAAGAGCTTCTTGACATCAATGACAACTTATACACTTGAGCAAAGGCAATGTACCCAAAGTACCCAAAATTGCCAACATTATATCCCAGTTTAGCACCAATTACTTGTGTGCCTTTCAAAAACATCTTTATCCAAATATTTATGCAATAAGTCAACACAAAAATATTTATCACAACTTTGACCATTAATAATAAATTCTAAACGACTTATACCATGATAATCCTTGTTACTATTTGAAGACTTCAAACCATTATCAACAGATTGTCCATCAACATTGACAATTTGGCCCACATTTTGATCAACACACTCTGCACAATCAAAGTAAACATTTTTTGTGCAAACACTCTCATGAATACCCTTTGTTTTGACACACCTAAATCTATCACTATCAAACTCAAAAAACTTCAAATCATAATTCTATGGAGAAATCTATTTATATACTTGTTAACATCAACAATATATAAATGCTTAAAAAATAATCTATCATTATCATCAGCTCTAGCAATTTTTTTTCATCATGACCATCACAAATACTAATTGTCTCACAAACATGTTTTGCATGATAAAAAAAATTTCACTTACAACCATTTTCTGTATCAATATTTTTTAGAGTATTGCTCAAAGTATTTGTCTAATACATGCATTCACCTTTTTCTTTTGATGAAGATTATTAGTGTCACAACTCACATATTTCATCTTGGGTATCCTTTGCAATTTATTTTTGTTGTTGACATTGTTCTTTGTAGGTTATCAAATGTGGATGGAACCATTTGGGATGTTTTTTCCATTATTTTGAGCTATCCTTGCTATTGCTACTTTAGAATCTTGGTTTATTTATTTCATCATGCAAGACATGTCTAATATATTCTCTTTAATTATTTATGCTTCTTCTTTGATATTGCATTTTGTGACTTATATTTCTCTTGTGAAAGTAGTCGATTCAATTGTTTAAGAGAAAATGATGTCGTATCTAAGAGCAAATATATCATTTTTGATAGAATCAATGGCTTCAATCTCTCTTTATCTTATAATGAAGCATTTTTTACTTCCATTGACCACCTTGAATTCAACTATTCTACCCTTATCCAACAATTGTGACACTAATATCAAGTTATTGGCTAATCCAGACACATACAATGCATTTTCTAATGTGCATTCAAGAAAAAGTAGGTTGATTGAAATATTACCTACTCATTGAACCTCGTAGATTTTATCATATGCAATTTTGATAGGTATGCTTTGTTTTACTTGAAGATAATTGAACCAATGCAGATTACCAATCATGCGATTGCTTGCCCTTAAATCAATATACAATAATTATCCTCTGACTTTTCTATACCATGTGCTCTTTCAAAAAACTTTCCCTATTTTTTGTTGAATGAATTAAGTGGTTTGACCCAATTGAACATGTTATTTGTGATTTTTTTTTTATTTTTTTAAGTCTCTCTTTTAATAAAATTTGGTTCTTCAAACAAATGAGACCTTATGAGGTATTTTTTATGATGAAATAATTAGGATTCCTTGTAAAAATTCCTTTCAATTGTTTTTTTTTTATTCTTCAAATAGAATCCTTGAATAAAAGTGTAACCAATTTTCTTAATTCTCTTTCTTTCAAATTACAATCAACTCTTTCAATTTGCTTGGATGATGGGATAATAACAAGTTAGAAAATTCTTTTAATTTTCAAGTAGAAAACCTTTTGTCTCCCTAATTAACTTATTATGAATTTTCTATACCTGAAATATTTTTCTTTCTTCAAATATAAATTTTTGTTCAATGTTTCAATTTTCTCTTTTTATGTTTCCATTTCATAATATTAAATCTAATGAACCTTCAATATTATTTCACTGTTTTCTCTTTTTCTTATTCCAATCAACTTTAGAGAAAATAAGCAAAGGAAAATATGTTTCATACCTTATGGATAATGCTTCAATAATCTAACCTTGCCTTTGAAACCGAAAGAAAAATAATAAAGTTTGAAGAAAGAAAAATTAAATATTGAAGTTAAAAAATTGATGATTTTTTTTTTTTGAAAACATTCTAGAATGGATGCCACTTTTGGGTAAGACCCAAGGAGGCAGGGGTATCTCTTTCACCAAAAACGCCCAGGGCTCGCACTTGGCCTACCACCTTTGACACACGCAAGGAGCATACCTGAAACAACACAAAATAAGAACACACAAACACAAACACAAACACAAACACACAAAAATCTAAAACAAATAAAACATACTCCTTGAGTGTGTCGACAAGAAAAAGCACAATCAAACACACACACACAAAAAGAGGAAAAAAAATAAAAAATAAAAAATAGCAAAACACAATAAAAAATTAAAAATAAAAAATTAAAAAAACGATAAAAATAAACAACACCAAAACACGAAACACACAAAAAACCACAAACACAACATAACAAAACACTACCATAACAAAAACAACAAAAAGAAACAAATACACCACAAACCAAAAAACCATAGAACACAAAACACACAGAAAAACCCCAAAAACAACATAACAAAACAAAACCAAAACAAAAACAACAAAATTAATCAAATACACCATAAAATAAATCACGAAAAACAAATACAACAAAAAGTAAGCACAAAACCAAAACAAAAACAACAAAATTAATCAAATACACCATAAACGAAATCAGGAAAAACAAATACAACAAAAAGTAATTACGAAGGAGCTATAGACAAAATAAACAAAATACGATAACACTAAAAATAAACCAAAGTTTAACAAATTACCAAAAATATTAGAAATTGCTTAGCAAAATAGCCAAAGCTTCCAACATTGCCATAAAGAGATTGACTATAAACCTTAGGATTATGACATCCTTATCCTTTTATTCGTATCTTGCTTAATTCCAGTTGGGACTATAGGCTGGTTACTTGGTACCACGACATTACTATTGAAATTTGTATGGTCTTTTTGAGGATCCGTTTTGTTTGTAATTTGAATTTGTTCTTTTGTTTTGCACTTGGGCTGGTTTTCTACGTTGTACTTTTTTTTTCCTTTACTGTTATTTCTCAGCATCAAGGCAAACTCTTTTAATGATTTCTCATCATGCAATCCTTCATGTTCCCTCTCGTCATCAATCTGTATCTCCATAATAACTATTTCTATTTGACCATTCTCATCATCTACTTGCTAATCCGTAGAGAGAATTTCAAAGGTGTTAGGTGAAATTACTGTTTTCTCTTTTGTTGTTATTTTTTTCTGTGTTTTTTTTGTTTAGGGATTTGAAACCCTTCCAAGTCCCCATCATCTTTCTCTTTGTTAGGGACCTTATGTAGACAATCCTTGGCTAGATGGTCATATTCATGACAAATTCTGCATCTAAATGAAATATTTTTATAATCTACTACTTGCTCCCATATTTCTACTCCATACTATCCAATTTTAGGATTTTTAATTATTAATATAATTAATTTTTTAAACTCTTTATATGGGTTAAAACTAACACACCTAGTATCACATAATGAAAACTTATTATATGAGCATTGAATAATATTATTTTCTATTTGAGTAGTGTGATAAATCTTTAGAATCTACTCATAGGATTGAGTAGTTTTCTCTTAGCCATGATCCCTCGTTATTGAAAACTTATCAACAAAAAATTAACACATAACCGCATAATTTAAACCTTAAATTTCACCTAAAAAAAATAACAAACAATCTTAGACCATTACTTGTCCCCCGAATATGATAGGATAGGACTTTAGATGACGATTATATACAAGATTTAAACAATTCCATTTATGAAGGTTTTAGATTCTCACGGCACCTTCAGCTTCTGTGGACTACGAATCCATTTTTTGAGGAGCGGATCGGTCATTATTTATCTGTGAATAAATCTAATATTTGTCACTCCTATCTTATCGTTCTTCAATGGAATTCTTATCGTATCGAATCTGGTGATCTGGTTCGATTTGATATAAAAATTTGAGTGAACAGTGGAACTCAATGGGGTTGCTTCGGACATCTGTCTATGGTCTTTATTTTGCTTCATAGTACATATTCTCTATGTATGTATGACCCTTCTCCTCTAACTTGCTTTAAGAACATCAAATGGTCTGCACGTCTAATCAGGAACATTTTAACAACTGGCCAATTGCATGAAATTATTATTTTGACTGCTCAAGGCTTGTTAATAGCTGACATCAAGATCAAGACTAAGGAATATCTCTATATTTAACTCTCTTAGGATTTGGTGGCATATAAATAAATAAAAACATTTGAAGTCATGCTCGCTATCGATGAATGCACTCAAGGAAGGTAAAGATATTTGCATAGATTGGGAATAGAGCAAGAGAAATTTATCAATGGCAACATCTCTATATTTTATCAATCCATTTAAAGTGTAAATCAAGAAGAAAATCATAGGGGTTAGGGCTTGGCGTTTGAATCCATCTAAAAGAAAATAGAGGAACCTATTAAAATTGAAGACAATAATAAGAAAATTGAATTATTCATGTCTTTATGATCCTCATTTGTGCTTGAGCATGAGCTAACCTTTTCATGATAGCATGTGAACCAAGCTTACAGACAAGGACAAAATGAAGGAGAAACATGGAAATAATGGTGAAATCTCTTGATATCCAATATTGTACATAGATATGTGCCCATATTAAGAATGTAGAGTGGTAACCATATAGTTTAAAAGGATAACTCTTTGACTTCGTTGTATTTTAAAACTTCCAAGGATCTCTAATTAGATGAGGGGATTTATAGAGTGGAGGATTCTATTAATGGACATATGAGCTAAAAGTTGTTTTTTTTTTGCATTCAAATATATTGTGAGTGAACAATTTTATTAATAGATATAAGAGCTAAAAGTTGACTCTTGTGAAATGATTTACATAATGTTAGAGAATATTATGCTTTTTTTTTATAAGAAGAGCAATATCCAAGATAGTAAAAAGGAGATGTTTAATTATCATTAGTAATTTGACCTTATTTACCAAGGCTAATAACATTAAAGTGTCTCTAGGCGCTTTTGATGTTATCTTATTGGCATGTACAATGTAAGCCTAAGTGTGTTCTTACGTAAGCCTATAGACATCATTTATGTAAGCTTATTTGCATCTTTTATATAAACCTATCGACATCCTTTATGTAAGCCTATGGATAAATATTATGTTTTCATACTTATCAATATTGGTTAAACCATCTATATGGTTAACATAAATTAAAATATTTTTTGATATTTTAAATATATTATAGTTTAATCTTTAAGTCAAGTTATGTTGGCTTGAGGTGCATTTAATTGGGGATATATATCACTATAAATATCTCGAAATGGATGAACTATTGCATTAATTGGTGACATATGAGATCATGGGGATGATTATGCACCCACCCTTTATATTTATTATTTTATTTCTCTCTCCTATTCTATTTTGCCTATATGCTTCTTAATTTTATGCTTATCTACTCTTATACATATAATTATGGTAAATGTATGCTTTGGAAGATTTTTGGAAAACCATGACAACAGAATATCAAATTCAATACAAAGCAACTTCACTTAATCACACAAAAGGGCTCTATAGGAAAAACCATGGTCAATGTGGATGAACCATTAGTTTCATTGAATTTCTTGCAATATGTTTGGGGTACTAGTTCAATATTTTTGAAGCTTTCATCACCTAGGCATATATTTCAATGCTTCAAAGTTTCCCTCTTTTTATTCAACTTTGAATTCAAATCTAGAATATTCCATGAAATATTCGTTGTTCTTCATGGAATCTTGGTACCATTAGCTAGTTTGGTTATGGAACCGATTGTTACTTTGACATGCAGTGGGAAACAAGAGAGATGCACATGCACATTTGGTGTCTTGTGTGTAATGATTTTTAACCAATGGGAGGTTTGTGTCCATTAAAGCACTATGACACATTGGTAAGCCATAAGGCTTGCAAGTAGAAGGCCTTGCATTTACAGCTCATCAATAATTTTAATTTTAAATTGCATGCATACTTTGGGAGGAGCACTTCATCTGTAGGTTTATCCCTTCATATCCTTCATCGGTGCATGAGTGTATTGGCCAATGTTCCTTCTTTAAAGGCCACTAATTAGAGAGGTCACAAGTTTTAGATATATATAAGCTAACATATTTTTTAATCTAGTCTTCATGTTCGTTCATTAGGAAGCAACAAGAAGCCCTACCTCTAGTTGTATTCATGGTGCAATGGTTGGTAATATTGTTTTTAGAACCCAAAACCAAGGTTCAATTTACTTATTTTTTTTTTTAATGTACAATATCGAGAGGTTGCATGACCATAGGTTGTGTAAGCAAGAGTGTATGCACCCTACACTTTCTATAATCATTACTAGCTCTTATTTGCATTCTTGTCTACTTTAACCTCAATAAGACATTGGCACATCAATTGGCCATTTTTTATATCAACAAGGTCACTAGTTTAATCGAAAATAATATCTTTTTACATGCAATTTGATAGTGTGATCCTTCTTCCCTTCATATCTAAAGATTACACTCCTAACTCCAATGCGTTCATTAGTGCAATGGTTGGTAAACTAGTTTACATGGATTAGATTCATGATTTGATCCTTTTAAGTAGTAAATTTCTTTGATATTTATCATTAAAGGTAACAACCTTTTTATTTTATAGTGAGATATGATGTTTTATCATGAACATATCCATTAGTGTGATAGTTGGGAACCTCTCTCGCATGAGATTTCTAGCTCTATCAACAATAATACCCTTTCTTTTACTTAAAGCGAGGAAAACCTTTTGCATGCCATTTGTGAGCATGCCCCTATTGTCTCCATATCTATAAATTCTATTCTTGGATCCAACTTATCATTTGGTGTGGTTGTTGGTAACCTCTATTACAAATGTTGACTTGTAGGTGTTTCCTTTCATTTTTTAAGGGAATCAAATTAAAGTTTAAATATTTATAGAGTGTTTTTCATTCTAAAGGTGCCATGGTATGTTTGAATAGGCTAATAATCCTAGGGTACTACCCATGGGAGATCACAATTTTGAACCCCATGCTTTATATTTCTATTGTAACCTGATGATATGGGCGACTCATGTGGCAATGACATGGCCATGCGATAAAAGTTTTCATATTTAGAGTTCAACCACTCAAACTATACCAAGTGTCAAACACATATTTTCCATTCAATACAGTTGACAGAATCATCCACTAAGAGAGGTAGTGATTTCAACATGGCATAGGTAGAAATTTTAGGATATCATATGTGGTCAATCATGATTGACCAGTTTTTCCTCCAAGGTTTAAAATTTTAATTTTCTAATTTTCAGTACTAATATTCCCAAACATCTACATACAAAATCATTTTGGACCTTGTTTTTCATGACATGATTCTCAAGCTCCAAGTATTGGTGACATCAGTTCAAGGACCTATTATAATGTTGTAGTGGATATCTTGGTTCTAAGAGTAGGTTTTGGATGATAATCACAAGGTATGCCTTGTTCCTATGAGCCTCTTTCTAACCATGGGGGCTAATTATTTGAAAACCATTCTATTTATTAATGATTCAATTATTTTATTTTTGTATTAGAGGATAAATTTTGGTTACCGTATTGCATGTTGAATATATTCTCATAGGAAGCTTAACATCTTGGATCTAGAAGGTGGAGTTATGAATTCATTTTTGAGGAAGGGTTGATCCAATTCATGTACCTTCAACAAGAGAAGATACAAAAATATCTGATGAAGATGCATTATCCCATTTGAGCAATAATTATGGGGGAACATGTTAATATATCTAATGTCTTCTCTCCTTGGAACCTTCACTCATATTACAAGGGATATTGAAATATTGATAATTTGATATTATTGGCCAATGTTGATATTGTTGAAGTGCCTATAGGAACTCTCAATATTAGCTTATGGGCATGTGCAACATAATCCTACGAGTATTCTTATGTAAGTCTATGGGCATCATTTATGTAATCCTATGTGTATTTTTATTTTAACATATGAGCATCCTTTGTGTAAGCCCAAAGGTAGTTTTGGTGTATTCACCCATAGTTATATTGGTTAAACCACCTATATTTTAACCTTAAATAAAAGGTTTAATATATTAAGTATATTATAGTTTAACCTTCAAGTCAATGTATGCGGGCTTGAGGTTAGCATTTAATTGGGGATTGTGTATTGCTATAAATACTTCTAATGACTAATCCATTACATTAATTGGTAATATGTGAGATCATGGGGGTGCCTATGACCACCCACTTTTTATGTTTAGTTCAACTAATTTTACTATTTTATCTCTCTCCTATTTTGTTGTTGTAGACACCAAAATCCAGCCACTTGCAAGTCATCTATACCTTCCTGTCAGCCACGTGTCGGTCATCCACCTTCCCGCCATTATTTGGCCCAAATCCACACTTTCCCGCCATTATTTGGCCCAATTTCACCTTTCCCGCCATTTTTCATCCCCAAATTTATTTAAATTAATATATATATATATATATATATATTTTTTTTTTTTAATATTTTAATATATATATTTAAATAATAGTTTAAGTGATTTAATCCGAGCCGTCCGTCCTTCATTTAATCTCATCCGTCCATCCATCTTAATCCATTTCACAACCTAAATTTATTCTCTACCCTTAGATCCACTTTAATCTTAGCCACACGTTCAAAGTGTCGTTAAAACCCTAAAGTGTGCCCTAAGAGTGGATTATAAATAGAGCCACCTTGATGGCTCAAACCCTATCTCCTATGCGCTATCTCTAATTCTAATTCTTCTACTGCTATCTCCTCTATCTCTCTTCCGCTACCCTTTCGCCGCATCCATCGTCGCTTCCGTCGTCGCTTTCGCCGCCATCTCTTCTGCAGCATTCTGTAGAATCCCCCATTCTTGTCGCAAGTGCCCGCGGGCGTTTACCCATTTACCAAGTGCCCACGGGCGTTTACCAAGTGCCCGTGGGCGTTTACCCACAGCCACAGACTCAGATTGGCGTCTGAAACCTTAATCCAGAAGCACGCAGGCGTTCAGCGAGTGCACCAGGGTGCCTTCGCGATCGATTTGATGACCACATTACTTCCAGGTGTCGCCCTGGTCTAGTTGCGTTAACGGAGAACAGTATAAATTAGTTTAAAGCAAGTAACTTATTTTCTTTTATTGATCTGTTGTTGAATTCCTGAATTCTATTTTTCTAGGGTTTTAGATTATTTCTGAGGGCTCACACAGTGGAGCCCTCTTATTAATTTCTAACTCCTTTATAGTGTTAATGTGTGCGAGTTTTTGACAACGAGATCCGGTTTATTGATGGCAGTGATTAGCTCGGAGTGGTCCAAGCAAGAGATACAACAAAGCCCACTCACTCTGTTGGGATTGAAGATACATTATTCGAAAGCGCCACCATTTGTGCCGACTAGGGTTTCGGAGAACCCTAGCATAACTTATAATCGTGTATCACAAATAAAGGGTTACAGTGCCCGGTTGTATTCAAAAATGAGTTTTTAAACTCCATCGATTAATAGAAATCGTTTGTTTTGTGCAACTATTCTGTACTCTGTCATTGTGATTTTATTTATTTTTGTTTGGCGTTGGTGTCAGTATTGAATAAAAGAAAAAAACTTACAAAATTGAAGCTTACCTCCTCCAAATTTCATCAAATTGCATCCATCCATTCTTCTTATCATAATAAAACATTTTGTGAAAGTTACAACAGTTTTGGAAACAAATTTTGTCATTTTGCTCAAAAAGCGCATCATTCATCATTGATTTACAAATTGGGTTAAAAACATTCAAAACCTTCACAAAATTAACAACATTCATCAATTCTTCTGATCTATCGTCAATTTCATTCATTCTTCTTTCATCATGCATATTTTTGCGAACTTAAATTAAAGTAAACCTCGTATCTAGTGGTATATTCTATCACCTTGGCGATTGCAGCGATTTGCATCCATGCAATTCGGTAAGAGGATTAAACCACCATAAGGACACTTACCATTTATCATCATCAATTATTTCATTGTTTGAAAATTGGAAATCAATTTTGGGTATCCTACTTTTCAAGTGACCTCATACCAAGATTAATTTGCTCAACAGTTGTCATTGATGGCCTAGTTCATGGGGCCTTAAACGTGGACAATCTTCAATATCATCATTATTTTGAGTCTTGCTAGAGATTAAGGCTACCTAGGTTGATTGGTTCCGACCCGAGGAATTATCCATACAGTCACTAGGAGCATCTCTGAAGTTTTGGACTCTTTCATATTGCATCTCTACATATCAATGGTGCCAACAAGGCAATTTCATCAACAGTATGGATTCACCCACAGGAATTGGGGCATCCGTTATCAATTTTTAACTTTCCTAATAGTAGAATTCATCTTACATGATCATGGAATTTAAAATTTGGCAAAAATCCCTTTCTAACAGTTGGGGTAGAAAACGGTTCATCTTTCACATCACTCATATCGTCTTCAATCATATTATTTTCTGGTTTGTACACCAACCCCTTTTCTGTTGGGACATAAACAAATGGTTCATACACTAACCCCTTTTTCACCGTTGGGGCAAAAACGGTTCATTTTCTTTCGAATTTCTTCCAATTGGCTTGTGAGAACCATTCTTGCTCGCCAATTGAGGGGGTAAGCTGATAAATTTTAAATATTCTTTTATTCTTTGGTCTTCAAAGTAGTGCTTTAGTCTTGAGAGAGAGTTGCGTCTGATCCAGCTTTTCAGGTGTCCTAAGTTTTTGTGCCGCATTGTGTCTTCACACAAAGCGACTCAAAAGGGGCATCTCGTAGACACCAAAATCCGACCACTTGCAAGTCATCTATACCTTCCTCTCAGCCACGTGTCGGTCATCCACCTTCCCGCCATTATTTGGCCCAAATCCATACTTTCCCGCCATTATTTGGCCCAATTTCACCTTTCCCGCCATTTTTCATCCCCAAATTTATTTAAATTAATATTTATATATATATATATATATATTTTTTAATATTTTAATATTTTAATATATATATTTAAATAATAGTTTAAGTGATTTAATCTGAGCCGTCCGTCCTTCATTTAATCTCATCCGTCCATCCATCTTAATCCATTTCACAACCTAAATTTATTCTCTACCCTTAGATCCACTTTAATCTTAGCCACACGTTCAAAGTGTCATTAAAACCCTAAAGTGTGCCCTAAGAGTGGATTATAAATAGAGCCACCTTGATGGCTCAAACCCTATCTCCTATGCGTTATCTCTAATTCTAATTCTTCTACTGCTATCTCCTCTATCTCTCTTTTGCTACCCTTTTGCCGCATCCATTGTCGCTTTCGTCGCCGCTTTCGCTGCCATATCTTCTGCAGCATTCTACAGAATCCCCCATTCTTGTCGCAAGTGCCTGCGGGCGTTTGCCCCTTTACCAAGTGCCCACAGGCGTTTACCCATAGCCACAGACTCATACCGACGTCTGAAATCTTAATCCAGAAGCACGCGGGCGTTCAACGAGTGCACCAGGGCGCCTTTCGCAGTCGATTTGATGACCACATTACTTCCGTGTGTCGCCCGGTCTAGCTACGTTAACAGAGAACAGGTATAAATTAGTTTAAAGCAAGTAAATTCTTTTCTTTTATTGATCTGTTGTTGAATTCCTGAATTCTATTTTTTTAGGGTTTTAGATTGTTTTTGAGGGCTTACACAGTGGAGCCCTCCTATTAATTTCTAACTCCTTTATAGTGTTAATGTGTGCAGGTTTTTGACAAGCAGATCCGGTTTATTGATGGCAATCGATTAAGCTCGGAGTGGTCCAAGCAAGGGATACAACAAAGCCCACTCACTCTGTTGGGATTGAAGATACATTCTTCGAAGCGCCACCATTTGTGCCGACTAGAGTTTCGGAGAACCCTAGCATAATTTGTAACTGTGTATCACAAATAAAGGGTTACGAGCCCAATTGTATTCAAAAAGGAGTTTTTAAACTCCATCGATTAATAGAAATCGTTTGTTTTGTGCAACTATTCTGTACTCTATCATTGTGATTTTATTTATTTTTGTTTGGCGTGTATTTTTAATCTACAGACTTGTATCTATATTTTTTATTATTTTGTGTTCTTCTACTCTTGAATATGATATGCTTTGGGATATTTTTGAAAAATATTGTAAATTTCAATAATTAGTTATATCCACAACATATTGGGAATCAATTCCAAATATTAGTTGTGTCCACAACATGGTGAGAATCATACTTCACTGAGAGAATGATTAAATTATTTTATCACAATTACATGTCTTTGCATTTCTTTTTATGTTTAAAACTAATATTATCAACCTCTAGTCCAAGTATCTCTTGTCTAGTTGGTTTAGTTTAATAATTACCTTATATGATAATTTATAATATTATAATGAAATCAAGTTTTGCATCAATGATTTTGTTCTTCTAACAAAGATATACAACAAATTAAAATAACTACCTATGAAAGTAAATAAGAATAGAGTTATATCTTTAAAAGATAAATCCTACTAAATATCAAATACTCTTGATTATAGTTGAGTGGAGCATCTAAATGTTCAAATTAATGAGATATAATTAATTTTAAGGGGTATGGAGAAGACACTATGAATAAATAACTACATCTAATTAACATGGTCATAAGGAGATTGAAGGACCTCATGAAATATTCTAGATAACTATGAGAATATACAAATTTCAGAAGCAATTGAAAAATATGTAAATCACTTGGGATATTCTTTGCAAACTCCTCATCCTTCAACAACAAATATTAGACATGAATTACAAAATGGAAAAATGAGCAACTATTCCTTATTATGAATAAGATCTTTGATCTTTAAGAGTAAATGAATCATCCTATTGATTGGGTGAGTTGATTTATCACTGTGTGGAACTTAAAAAAGGGTGTTGTTTGTGGTTGACTTGAGTACGATTCTCACTCCCTCTTGTAGATACAAAAAAATCTATTTCTCATTGGTTGTGGTCGGAGGCCTAAGGGTTTCTTTGGTGCTGTTTTCACCACTAACCAAAGTTTTATCCGCTTGAGTGGGTGAGTTGGTTTATCACTATAGGGAATTTAACAAAGGGTGATAGTCATGGCTGACCCGGGTATGATTACCGCTTCCTCTTGCAGATACACAAAAAATCTATTCCTCGCTGGTTGTGATCGGGATCTAAGGGTTTCTTTGGTGTTGTTTTCACCACTAACCAAAGTTTTGGATGGTTTGAGGAATCAAACTAGGGATTCAAAGGCTAGGGTAGAGGTTTGAAGGATATTTTCATGCAAAAAAAACCATCAAAGAGGAGCAATATTGTTGGAGGATCTTTCAACAGTAAGAATCATGATCAAGAATGTGGGTCATAGGTAATTCGGTACCACATCCTCCAAAAAAAGAACCTCATATCAGGATAAACTATGTGGAACCCAAGATAGCTTCAATGATTGTCAAACACAGGCAAGGAAAATCATAAATGTCATGGAGAAGCGATAAAAGAGGATTCTTTACTTGGAAGAGTGAACGAATGTCTACCACAAGTAAAATAAATACTAGTATTGGAAACAACAAAGGATTGAATAATTGCGGATTTAGTTTATAAGATGAAACACAACTTAATAGGTAAATTCATGGGTTTTAGACTGTCCGTGAACTTCCTCCACATGTGGATAAGGAAACAATGGCATATGGAAGGAGAATATAAAATTCTAACTCTCCCAAATGTGTATTTTTCTATAGAGTTCACATCAAGGGCAAACTGACAAAAAGTATTTGATGGAGGGTCGTATCATCATAGGATAGCGGGACTATTTTTACAACCATGGAAGATGAGATTCGACCCAAGTGTGGAACTGACTACAATACCAATATGGGTAATATTATTTGCCCTTCCCCTTGAATTTTGGAAAGAGGAGGTACTCGAGGCAATAGACAACTTACTAGGTCATTATCAAGGTAGATCAAGAGAAACAATTTTAGGAGGATTGACAACATTTGCCAGGGTTTGTGTAGAAATAGACCTCAGTAAAACTATCCCAATAGAGATAGATATAAAAATAGAGGATTTTATCTAACAACAACAATTGGATTATGAGGCTATTTCTTTTAGATGTCAGGTGTGCCACACTCATGGACATCTGGTTAGAATGTGTCCAATAGTTAAGGATCATCAATGTGAACAAGAGGGGGATAAAGGCAAATGCTAACATGTTCGATCAAACTCTTCAGTAAAAGGTAAATAAGAAGGAAGAGAAATATCCCAAAAAACTCTAATGGCTTCCAAAAAGTAATCATAAGACAAAATAGAAGAAATCAACAAAGTAATCAAAGGCAAGGAGAAAAAGCAGGAAGAACAAACAATAGATATGAGATATTCAAACAACTATGAAGCTTGGAAATAGAATAATATTTTCAAATAGAAGGATTATAGGGGGATACTCAACAAGTCACACAATTTGATCAGGAACAATACTCCAATGTAGTTTCAGGAAACAAGCAAGGAGCAAAACCATACATAACCTTTCTCATGGAAGAGGAGATTCAACCCACGAGGGAGACCATATGAGGGGAAATAGAGCAGGGGATAATATTAACTCATGAATTAGATATGAAAGAAGGAAATAAGAACAAAGATGACCCTACTTTAGGGATTCATCAAATGGAGAAGAAACAAAAACCAAACCAATTTGTAGGGAAGAAGTCAAACAAGGGAAAGATGGAGGAACAAGGAAGAAATTTGAGCCAGAATGGGAAGGTAAAATCGATGGCTGATTTTTTCTCTCCCATTTATCAATGATATTAATTACTTGTAATGTGAGGGGTTTAGGTAGCCACCCTAGACAAAATGCAGTAAAAAATATTATCATCGATATGAGTCGAGATATAATTTTGTTACAGGAAACCAAAATGCAAGGAGAAGACCTACAAAAAATAAATAGGAGGATATGGCAAAAAGGAGAGATTCTCACTCAACTGATACAGGGAAAATAAGGGGGATTGACCACTATTTGGAATCACCAATTGTTCCTAGTGATAGGGGTGACCTCCACGAGAGGGTGTTGATGGTCCGATTAGAAAATAGGTAAAATGGGAAAAACTAGACTATAGTTAATTTCTATGGGGCATGGACAGTTTGATTATAAAGGGATCAATGGGTAGCCATAAAAAATTTTAGAGATAACTACCCAGAGAACCAATGGATTATAGGAGGAGACTTCAATGCAAATCTTAGAATAGAGGAACAAAAAAGAGACAGAGCTATGTTGGAGGAAAATGATACGTTCCTTTCAGCAATAACATGTCAAATGAATCTAATATATATCCCAATTATGAATGGCTCCATGACCTGGATAAATAGAAGAAAGGAAGAGGAGACAACCAAATATTGCTTGGATCATTTCTTCATGAGAGAGGAATTATACCTCCATACCAAGCATCAAGCGAAGGTCATGGATAGACTTTCTTCAGATCATTTTCCATTAAGCCTTACCATAGAAGAAGTTAATCATAAAGTTGCAACTTTTAAATTTGACCTATGGTGGCTGAAAGATGAGGAGTTGGAGGACCACATAAAGGAATGATGGAAATTAGTAAAAACAAGATTTGGGACAACCCAATTCAAACTCCATAAACAAATAAAATGTGTAAGGACCCAACTAAAGGAGTGGAGTAAACACAAGAAGGAACTCACTATAATCCAAAAGAATGAAATCAAGGATAAGAAGGAGAAGATTGCTCAGGAGATAAGACAAGGAACTATTACGAAAGATTTTTTGCAGCGTAAGGTAGCAATTATTAGGAGAGAGGAAGCTTTGGAGGAACAAGAAGAGATCTATTGGAGGTAAAGAGCCAAAGTTACATGGTTAAAAGAGGAGGATCAAAACATAATTTTCTTTGATAAGACAACAACAACTAGAAGACAACAAAATAGAATTATAGGTCTTACAAATATGATGGATCGGGTAAAAACTAGTGGAAGTGAAATGAAAACTATAGCAAATAAGTACTTACATACTATTTTCAGTAGCAACAAAAATTTGAAAGCAACATGGCAAGAGAAGATACTAGAGATAATTCCACAATTAGTCAAACCTGAACACAATAAATTATTAATGGAGGAAATTTATTTGGAAGAAACATCGTAGATCATACAAAAAATGCAAATAGGAAAGACCCCAGGACTAGATGGATATCCCATTGAATTTTATTAAAATTTCTAAGAAATTGTGGGCCAAGCAATGGTGGAGGCACTGGAGGAAATCAAACATAGTAAGCAAATGTTAAAAACATAAAAATCATACTTTTATCTCTTTAATTCCTAAGGGCCCACAAGTAAGACAATTAATAATTATAGGCATATTTCACTCTGTAATATAGTATACAAGATATTAACAAATCTTATGGTAGAGAGGTTAAAACCTTTTTTACCAAATTTGATTTCAAGTGAGCAATGTGGTTTCGTTGAAGGCAGATAAATTCTAGATGAAATGGTAGTGGCCCAAGAGGTGATACACACAATGTCCAAGCAAAAGGACCCAGGTATGTTTATTAAATTAGATATTTCTAAAGCCTATGATAGAGTAGATTGGTCCTTTATGCAAAGGATTTTAGAAAAAATAGTTTTTGTAGAGAGGTGGAGAGACTGGGTAAAAGCATTTACACAGACCACAACATTATCAATTCTAGTAAATGGTAGTCCCTTTACCATGTTCAAATTAGAAAGGGGACTGATCCAAGGAGACCCTCTTTCCCATTACCTTTTTATCCTTTATGTAGAGGGTCTAGGAATACTGTTAAAAAGTAATACAATAGGGGAGGCTAAGGGGTCTAAAAACAAGTTCTTAGATTGAGATAAATCACCTCCAGTTTGTGGATGATATTGCTCTTATTAGTCAAGCGAATATCCTAGTAGCAAGAAACATAAAAGAAGATTTAGATGAATATACTCAAGATACTAGGTAAACTTTAAATGAAAAAAGTCTCAAATAGTTTTTCAATACAACGAAGAGGGTGAGACAAAATTATACAATTGTTGAACTTCATGGAAACTTCTTTACCCATACAGTATTTAGGAGTACCTTTATCTGCAAAGAAAATAAAAATCCAAGAGTGGAAAGGGTTGGTTGAAATACTACAAGCTAAGTTGAGCAACTGGACACACAAATAGCTAAGCTTGGGAGGAAGGCTTACAATGATTAAATTTGTGCTACAAGCCCTCCTAGTTTATAAATTTTCCATACTTCAAGCTCCAAATGGAATTCTAAAAGATATTGACAAACACACAAGAAAGTTTTTGTGGTTAGGTGCAAGGGGAGAACATAAATTAGCACTAGTTGGGTGGGATAAGATATGTCAACCAAAAAAATAAGGAGGATTGGGGATAAGATCAACATCCCAAAGCAGCAAGGCACTTGTAGGGAAGCTATATTGGAGATGGATTACAACTACTGGGGGCTTACGGAGTAGACTATTACAAGCTAAATATTATCCAAAAGTGGTTTAGAAAAGCATCCCAAGACTTAGAGTGGAAGGAGAGGTATCTATAGTATGGAGAATAATGGAAGCAGACCAGGATTTAATAAAGCCATATCTATATTGGCAGTTAGGGGATGGAAAGGATGCTCTATTTTGGGAGGATTCATGGAATAAATCCCAATAAATTATTCAGATATTCCTAGAGATGGAGAGTTGGAAAGTAGAGCTCCAAAAGGCAGTGTGGTGGAAAACATCTTACTATAAGAAATCATGGAATTAACATGTGCCAAAATTATTACAATGGAAAAATCCTTGAGAATGGACAATGAGGGGGGAAAATGAACTAATCGAAAAACTATGGAGACATCTCCAAATACACCCAATTCATGATGGTTCTAAGAGGGATATACTTGGATGGGGAGGAAGCAAGTTGGGAATCTATAAGGCAAAGGAGGGATACAAGGTAACCTGTGGATATGAGATTACCCCAACACCACTTCCATGGACATTTATTTAGCAAAAGGAAGGATGGAAAAAAATTAACATTTTCTCATGGCTGATTAACCATAGAAAGTGCTTGAAATTTGATAATTTAAGAAAAATAGGTTTCTATGGGCCTTCCAAATGTGTTATGTGTGGAAAGACAAAGAAGACCTCAAATCACTTCTTTTTTGGGTGTTCTTTCACCAAATACATATGGATCAGTTGGTGGGGGCAGATGAGACAACGTTGGAAAATCTTTGGGAGCCAAGAAAGTTTTTATGATAAATGGAAACAATGTAGTTTTAAGACTAAAACAACGAAAATAACATGGAAGTTGGGACCTAGCTTCATATGGTGGTAGTTATGGCTAGAACGAAATGCACGTATATTTAGATCAAAGCACATAACAAAGGAGAAAGTGTGGGAGAGGATTCTTAGTAAGGTAATGGAAACACTATCTATTAGATTACAGGAGGAAACAAACAATAAAAATGGAGGAAGTGACCATTTTAAGGAGCTTTAGAATAACTATAAAAGAAAAACAACTAAGGGTTGGATGCACAGGTAAGATCTCCTCGAATAACATAGAGTGGATACTACCTCACAGAGAGTGGGTGAAGGCTAACACAGATGGGGCTTCTACTAAAAACCTTGAAAATTTTGGTTTTGGCATTATCATATGAAATTGGAAAGGAGAATAGGTGTACTGGAGAGTAGAAGGTATGGGGGAGACAACAAATAATGAAGCAGGACAAATGATCTTGTCAGCATCAATGATAGCTGCAAATCTACATTTACATAAGTTATGGATAGAGATATACTCTTAGGTATGGGCTGGAATCTTGGATCCGATAAGATCCTTTTAGGTACTGGGAATTGGGGAGAGAAGGAACGTGAAAGTAATTCAAAATATTTGGACGATTTTTCAAGATGTTTTTATTACACATATCAAGTGAGAGGGAAATATGGTGGTAAATTATTTAGCAAAATGGAGAAAAGAACTAGAGGAAGGGTAATATGTGGAATCTTAAATGGAAAATCATATAAGTTGGTGCCAAAGAATCCAAGGGATGCAATAGGTGGTACAAGAAGATAGTAGAATAGGAAGAGCAGATAGTGATTTTAATGAATCTATCATGGTTAGGACATGGAGAAATGACCAAGAAGAAAACAAATGATAGATTGTCCTAGTGTCAAGTTGGGTAAGCAAGGTTCTTGGCTGTTTGCCATAGGCTCTTGTGTCTTCATCCTCAGGCTACTGTTGCTCTACTATATGATATTACTATTAGTAGACTCAGAGTGGCCAAGTTGGATGGTTTTTAAAAACATAACACACATAGCCATAGATATTTTATTGAGTATGTCTATATTAAGAGAAAATAAGCATCCATCCATAAAACAATAGATATGTAATACATGTTCAAGATGCCAAGAATGACTTCAAAACAACATGAAGATAGATGGATGGTCTACAAAATTTAGATGAATGAGAAAAACTGTAATTCAACTATGATAATATTGATGTGTATGGATTATTGCATTATAGTCACCTCAGGTGATGTTTTTGATAAACACACCTATATAATTTATGGGTAATTTATGAGCCAAGAGGGATTGCAAGAGGCTTTTCTTTCTCCCTTGTTTCCTATCCAACTTATTTTACTTTGTAATACAACTTCTATAAATATAATATATTTTTCAAATTTTCAAAAAAAGAGAGTAAATGAATCTATAAAATAGAAAAAGCAGACTTTTAAAGTTCATCTTATAGATAAATGGTCTAATGACAATTGTTAATTTAGAATGTAGAGATCGTTTCTAGAAAAACAATAATCCATATTATTATAAAAAAAAACTTGTATAAAAGAATTGTCATTTCAAGGGGAGAGATAGTAAAAACTTTAAGGGAAAAAAATTGGCATATATAAGGGCATTCCATGACATGAAAACAAGAATTACAATAGTGGTAGTTGAAGATTACAAATTTTCAAGTGCACAATTTTGTAAAGGAATTAATTTTTTATTTTGAAAGCTTACATTATATGGATAAAATAAATCAATTTTTTCTTAATTAGTTAAAGCCAAAGAGGTTAGGAGTTTTATAGAATATTATTTTGACCTAATATTGTAAAAATTCAAGTGATACCAAATTCATCAATGGAATAATCGATTATGTTTTTCATGTTTCTAATTGGAAAGGTCACAAATTTTAGATATTTATAAGCTAGTATTGTTTCTATTTCTCTCTTAATCATGCATAGAAATTATTTCTGTGAATTTTATTTTAAAAAAATATACTGAGAGAGACCCCAATACTTTAGTGGGGGATGTTGTTATCCATGGCTTCTACTTTATTCGACAACATGAAGTATCTAGACAAATGGATGTCAATATATATCAGGAGAAAGACCTCAACAAACCTTTGATGGTTCAAGTAGAGCATGAATGTTCAAAGTATCCCGAAAAATAAGTCCATAGTAAGAAATCACCCCCTCTACAGACAAAAGGCCAAAGAGATATGGGTTAATGCTTTACAAGATTTTTTGAAAAAATCAAAAGAGAAATTAGAATTAGCCCTTAAGGCCTCTTGTTCCAAATGGAGAGAAATGCTTATCCCATTGTAGAAGAAACAACCCTAATATTTTGTGAATCTATAGAAAGTGGTTACTCGAGCCCAAAAGTATGTAGCTTTGGTGAATGGATTGGCACTTGAGTGGATCAAGCTCCATTTTAAGCCACTCATAATATAGACCATTTTTTGTGATTACACCCTATAGATGCCTATCCTTGTGGATGAAGAGATGCATATTTATAAGACATTAGAAAGATAAATGATTATAATATATAGAATGATGATACTTATCCCATGGCATAAGACCTATAGGACCAATGCAGACTGAGAATGAGCCAGGTAGAAGAAGACAATAAGTTAAAAATGAGTAACATAAGAGAATAGTAAGCCCTTGGATTGCATGAGGATATGGAATAGAATCGACATGGGAAAATGATGGCTCCTTTATATGCCCCATCCTATGCCTTGTTTTGAATTTGTTATACCTTATTTACCTAAACCTTGTAATGTGCATGCTTGTGATATTTGTGAAAATATGGGTGGTTTTTAAAAATAGAACACACATAGCCATAGATATTTTATTGATGTCTAGATTAAGAGAAAATAAGCCTCCACCCATAGAACAATATATATGTTAGACATGTTCAAGGTTCCAAAAATGCCTTGAAAACAACATGAAGATAGATGGATGGTCTACAAAATTCAGATGAATAAGAAAAATTTGGAATTCAACTATGGTAATGTTGATGTGTATGGATAATTGCATTATGGTGGCCTTAGGTGATGTTTTCAACAAACACACCTATATAATGTTTTTATGGGTAATTTTTGAGCCAAGAGGGATTGGAGGAGGCTTTTCTTTCTCCCTTGCTTTCTGTCCAGCTCATTTTACTTTGTAATACAACTTCTATAAATATAATATATTTTTCAAATTAAAAAAAAAAGAAGTAAAGGAATCTATAAAATAGAAAAAGTAGACTTTTAAAGTTCATCTTATAGATAAATGGTCTAATGACAAGTGTTAATTTAGAAAGTAGAGATATTTTTCTAGAAAAATAATAATCAATATTAGTATAAAAAAAAACTGTGTAAAAGAATTGTCATTTCAAGGAGAGTGATAGTAAAATTTTTAAAAGAAATAAAATTGGCATATATAAGGGCATTCCATGACATGAAAACAAGAATTACAATAGTGGTAGTTGAAGATTACAAATTTTCAAAAGGGCATTCCATGACATGAAAACAAGAATTATAATAGTGGTAGTTGAAGATTACAAATTTTCAAGTGCACAATTTTGTAAAGGAATTAATATTTAATTTTAAAAGCTTACATTATATGGATAAAATAAATCAATTTGGTCTTAATTAGTTAAAGCCAAAGAGGTTAGGAGTTTTATAGAATATTATTTTGACCTAAGATTGTAAAAATTCAAGTGATACCAAATTCATCAATGGAATAATCGATTATGTTTTTCATGTTTCTAATTGGAAAGGTCACATATTTTAGATATTTATAAGCTAGTATTGTTTCTATTTCTCTCTTAATCATGCGTAGAAATTCTTTCTGTGAATTTTATTTACATAATTTTATTTTAACAAAATGTATTGAGAGAGACCCCAATACTTTAGTGGGGGATGTTGTTATCCATGCCTTCTACTTTATTCTTGAACATGAAATATCTAGAAAAATAAATGTCAAGAAATATCAGGACAAAGACTTCAACAAACCTTTGATGGTTCAAGCAAAGCATGAATGTTGAAAGTATCCAGAAAAATAAGTCCATAGTAAGAAATCACCCCTCTACAGATAGAAGGTCAAAGAGATATGGGTTAACGCTTTACAAGAATTTTTAAAAAAATCAAAATGGGAATTAGAATTAGCCCTTAAGGCCTCTTGTTCCAAATAGAGAGAAATTCCTATCCCATTGCAGAAGAAAGAACCCTGTTCTTTTGTGAATCTATAAAAGGTGGTTGCTCAATCCCAAAAGTATGTATCTTTGGTGAATGAGTTGACACTTGAGTGGATCATGCTCCATTTTTAACCCATCATAATATAGACCATTTTTTGTGATTACACCCTATAGATGCATATCCTTGTGGATGAAGAGATGCATATTTGGAAGAAATTAGAAAGATAAATTATTATAATATATAGAATGATGATACTTATCCCATGGCATACGACCTATAGGACCAACACAGACTGAGAATGAGCCATGTAGAAGAAGACAATAAGTTAAAAACTAGTAACATTAGAGAATAGTAAGTCCTTGGATTGCATGAGGGTATGGAATATAATCAATATGGAAAAAATGATGGGTCCTTCATATGCCCCATCTTATACCTTGTTTTGACTTTGTTATACCTTATTTATCTATTCTTTGTAATGTGCATGCCTGTAATATTTATGAAAATATTCCTAAATGAATGTATATTACTAGGCAAGAGAATGCACATACAAGACTAGCCTAATGGAAGACTTCATGCACTTTTGCTTTCATGCCTTAAAAAAAAAACAAAGGAGATAAACAAATTAAAAGAAACTAATGTTCCTTAATAAACTATTTCTTTTTAATATGCTAAAACAAAGTACAAAACTAACTACTATATAGAAAAATAGCAAACAAAGTATCCTATTCAAAAGGAAAGTAGAGTGCAAGGGTTAGAGTTACCTAATTATTTTGTTGAAGCAAATTTGTTGCCTATAAAATTCACTCCCTCAAGATTTTTAGCTAGCGAATTTACTTAGCCTTCAAAAACACACTCTAGAAAGAAATTTTTTAGAGGCCTACAAAATAGGAGGAGAACAATAAACTTCTTAGATTGTACAATCATACCCTTTGGTTTGTTTGTAAAAATTAAAAGATGCCCAAAAATGGAGTGTAACAATGCATGCGATAATTTCGCTACATAAAAGTTTGTAAGTGGCAAATTTGCTCTTGTGGAAAAAACAAAATGATAGTGAACCTCAACATAGTTGCAAAGGTTTTAAACATATGAGGTAGAGGGGTACACTATGTTGTTGGGTAAGGGAAAATGCTCTATGCTTGGGAGTCTATGGATAAAGTTGGGGTGGCGAATTTGCTACCTAAAAAGGAGTAGGTAGCAAATTCACTTTTGAGTAATGAGCAAAAGGATAGGGGCAAGGATGACTAAAGATAGTTTATGGGGAAGCTAGGAGGGTCCTATAGTTTATGGGGAAGCTAGGAGGGTCCTCTTAAGGGTTTGCTACTTGAGAAAATCTTGAAATAAACTTGCAAATAAGATTCAAAAGCTTGAATTCATAAAGTAGTTAGTTGCAAATATTTATGAATGTCTAGAAAAAAAGAGATAGGGGTAATTGTGAGCTAAGAGGGAGTGCAAGCCAGGAGCAAGTGTGAGGCAGGGAAGAGTGTAAGCCGAGAGAGAGTGCGAGTTGAGAGGGAGTGCAAACCAAGAGGGAGTGCAAGCTAAGAGCGAGTGTCATTAGCTATTATGCGTCGTATTTGAAAGCCCTAATGGGAAGTCAATATACCCTAGCTAGAAATCAGGATGCCCTCGTTGGAAGTATGGAGGTCTAATTTGGAGATAAGCACAAGAGCAAATACATGGCAAGTTCAATCGAGATAGCAGATGTTATCAAGGATGTGATGATTGAGCATGACACAATGGTTCTTAAAAGTAGAGGGTTGATATATAAGTTTCATAGATCATGACAAAGATTTTTGGAGATTCAAAATTGGATCAAGTAAAAGTGGGGATTAAATTCATATTATCTGTGACTATTCTGTCTAAAGGTTTTTTCTCATCATCTTTTTCAATTCAATAATTAAAGATAAAATAATAATTAATAACCCATGATTTAAGGAAAGAAATGCAGTTTATTTAAAATCATAGAATGAAAGTTAAAAAAAAAAAGAGTGTACTTGTGGTTGTAAATACTTTCAACAATGTCAGTGACAGCTGGACGTTCCGTCAAATGTTATTTGTTTTATAAATGCTGAACATACACACGACATGGAAGATTTTTGTTAGATTTTTTATACGTCCAGGATTGTGGTCGGCGTGAAATGAGGCGTTGGATTTCGTGGTGGCTCACACCTAATCTCTCCTTCAAGCTTGGACGTTCACACGTTTTTGTTAATGGGTCTTAGTCCCTTTCCTCTCCTAACTGTTTTATTAACTTTATTAAAAGGTTATAAAAATTTAAAATAATTAAAATATAAATTTTAATTTTTATTTAACTATAATTTAGGTTAGTAGAATTAGGACACATATATCTCATTTTTCCAATAACACGTGAAAGAATATAGGGACACCTACAAAACTCGCACAATAGGCGACATTGGCTTATATAAGGTGGTGTTATTAATCAAGTTCTATCCTTCCATATACTATAATTTATTTTTTAATTGATCATATAGAATTAATTTTTTTTGATAAATGATATATTTTTATATTATTATTTAGATTATCAAAGTTTGAATAACGAGGAAAGAGGTCTCGTGTGTCTCTAAGAAATATAACCCCTAGTTTTACCACTTGTTATATTTCACTTTAAAAAAAAAAAATTACATCATATCATGCATATAATATTATTATAATTTGATATATATATATATATATATATATATATATATATATATATATATATATATATATATATCATTATCATTATCATTTGATAGAAACTTGGGGTCTTTCCTTGAGAGTAGAAAAATATTACTTTTTTTTTTTTTGGTTACATAGATAAATTGGTTACAATCACAATTTTTAGTAATTGCCAGTAGCAGCTGACTGATATTCTCACAATGACACTGAGAGGGGAGGGGGTGAATCAGTGTAGCTAAAAATCTGATCTGCAATTCTTAAAACTGAAGCAAAGAGAACTAGAAAACAGATAAAGCAATAATCACAAGAGAGCACACCACAACACACAATGTAACGAGGTTCACCAATTTGGCTACTCCTCAAAAATGACTCGCTTGGACTTCAATCCAAATCCAGCCTTTGCAAAACACCAATTTTACAAACACTTTACCAAGACCCACTGGAAGGAGCACCAACCCCTTGTTTTTCTCGCTGCAACAGATAGGAGCACCAACCCCTAATGCCAAGCACCAACTTGGACTGCAATTCTAATTTAATTCAGTGACATAAAAATGCCTTCACTGTTTACACGACCCTGACTGGTCTGCAATTAATTAAACTTGATTAAACTCTGCACGCTCTCACGGCTCTGCTTATCTCTCTCTCGACCCTCTTCTCACCCTCTTTACGCAACAAATTCTCACTTATAGCAGCAGCATTATTCTTCATGCAGACCTGCTTTTATAACATATAAGTCTCTATTTTTAGCTTCCATATTTACGCATGCAACCCGTAACTATTTTATTAATATTCTCTTCTGCCACTTGTCAACTGTAACTCCTTTGTGTAACTCCTTTTGTATTTATAGAGTGTGCATTACGTTACATGCAACGTATATCTCTACCATGACTGTTCGTATTCATTTTCGTGCATGCATGCATTTTACGATTCTAATAATGCGACTGTTCGATTTACTCCAGCTTCGACTATTCTTAAAAAGCTGCATGATTTCTATCTGTAACTGTCGCATTTACTCCAGTTAACTCTTATTATTTTGGCTACATGCTTTTCCTCTACAACTGCCCCTTTAATTGTTGTTCTGTTCTAGTTAACTGTCTGTTATCGTGCTATTGCGACCTGTCACGAAATCGTGACATTTTTGTCTCTTTCTGCCCTTCTCGCCTTTTACCCGTGAAAATACAACATGTCACGAAATCATGACAGTTTTCGCCTCCTTGTCCACTTCTTCGCTTGCACCACGAAAACCAGACATGTCGCGAAATCGTGACACTTTCGCCTTCTCGCTACTCTTCTTGGCTTGCTCTAGCGAAAACCAAACATGTCGCGAAATCGTGACACTTTCGCCTTCTCGCTACTCTTCTTGGCTTCAACCAACGAAAACGAAACATGTCACGAAATCGTGACATCTTTCTCTGCCTTGTGCCTTTTTTGCCTTTCGCCCGTGAAAACGGAACATGTCACAAAATCGTGACATCTTTCTCTGCCTTGTGCCTTTTCTTCCTTTCGCTCGTGAAAACGAAACATGTCACGAAATCGCGACATCTTTCTCTGCCTTGTGCCTTTTCTCGCCTTCCGCCGCGCGAAACGACCGAACATGTCGCGAAATCGTGACATCTTTCTTGCCTTGTGCCTTTTCTCTTGAACATGTCACAAATCGTGACACTTTCTCTCCTGCCTCTTCAATTGCCTTTCGCTGAAATCGTGACACTTTCTCTCCTTGCACTTCTCTTCGACCCTGTCGCGAAATCGTGACACTTTCTCTCCTTGGCACTTTCTCTTCGATCCTGTCGTGAAATCGTGACACTTTCTCTCCTTGGCACTTTCTCTTCGATCCTGTCACGAAATCGTGACACTTTCTCTCCTTGGCGCTTTCTCTTCGATCCTGTCATGAAATCATGACACTTTCTCTCCTTAACGCTTCCTCTTGGAACCTGTCATGAAATCGTGACACTTTTCTTTGCGAGCTCCTTCTCCTCGAGCATGTCGCGAAATCATGATAGTTTTCTTTCCTCGCCTCTTCTTCAAACATGTCATGAAATCGTGACAGTTTTTCTACTTGCCTCCTTCTCTGCCAACATGTCGCGAAATCGTGATAGTTTTCCTTGCGCCTTCTCTCTCCTCGACCATGTCGTGAAATCATGACAATTTTGCTTGCGCCTTCTCTCTCCTCGTCCATGTCACGAAATCATGACAATTTTGCTTGTGCCTTCTCTCTCCTCGTCCATGTCACGAAATCATGACAATTTTGCTTGTGCCTTCTCTCTCCTCGTCCATGTCGTGAAATCGTGACAATTTTGCTTATGCCTTCTCTCTCCTCGGCCATGTCACGAAATCATGACAATTTTGCTTGCGCCTTCTCTCTCCTCATCCATGTCGCGAAATCATGACAGAAAACATGTCGCGATATCGTGACAGTTTTCTTACTTGTCTTTTTCTTTGATTTTTTGAATCTGGGTCACTTCTGTCTTCTTGGAAATTCACTGTACATGTTCTGACTGACCTCTAAACTCCTGTCCACTGCATCAATCGCATCAACTGATCTATCCGTCTCGTGTTGACAACAATGACAATACTTTTGCTGCACCTTGCTCAACAATCTCCCCCTTTGGAATTGTTGGCAACACTCATGCACTTTCCTGTAATTCTTCTCCCCCTTTGACAATAATACCAAAGGGATGTTGAAGACTCCCCCTAAGTCTATGCACAACATTCTCATATACACATTGTTATAGTTAGCAAAAATCATGAATATGAGCAAAACTATAAACATAGGCATAAATACTCCCCCTGAGAATGTGATCCCAATTGATAGTCAGTTCTTGGGAAATGTGACTACTCCCAACTTACTCCGAAGGTACTCAAAAACTTCCTTTGGCAATGGTTTTGTGAATATATCTGCTACTTGCTCTGTAGTTGGAACAAAATCCAATTTGACCTCACCTTCTGCAACTTTATCCTTCAAGAAGTGATACCGGATTGCAATATGTTTGGTTCGAGAATGCATAACCGGATTCTTTGATATGTTTATAGCACTCGGTGTTATCACATTTAACCGAAATTGGCTCTTTGAAGTGAATACCAAGATCTTTCAGTGTTTGTCTCATCCATAATATCTCTGTACAACATGTTGTTGCTGCAATGTATTCTGCCTCTGTTGTGGATAGAGAGACTGATTCTTGTTTCTTGCTGTGCCATGCTACCAACCTGTCTCCAAGATAAAATGCTCCTCCACTGGTACTCTTTCTGTCATCAATACATCCTGCCCAATCTGCATCAGAATATGCAATAAGAGTGAAGTCCTTACCTTTTGGGTACCACAACCCATACTCCATAGTACCCTTGAGGTACCTAAAAATCCTCTTCACATCTGTCACATGAGTCTCTTTGGGACTAGCCTCAAATCTTGCTACCATGCATACCGCTCGTAATATATCCGGTCTAGTGGTTGTCAAATACAACAGGCTTCCAATCATAGACCCGTACATGGTTTGATCTACATCTGGAGATTTGTCATCCTTGCTCAACTTGCAACCTGTTGTCATGGGAGTGCTGACAAGTTTACTATCCTCCATTGTGAACTTTTTTAGCATTTCTTTCACATATTTTACTTGAGAGATAAAAATGCCCTTTTCACTTTGATTGACTTGCAATCCGAGGAAATAAGAAAGTTCACCAATCATTGACATCTCAAATTTTGTCTTCATTTTATTTGCTATGTCTCTACAATATTCATCCATGCTGCTGCCAAATATTATATCATCTACATAAACAACAAGTACAATAAGATGGCCATTCTCTGTTTTGATATATAAATTGTTGTCCACCATACCTTTCTTGAACCCCTGTTTAATAAGATAGTTATCCAGCCTTGCATACCATGCTCTGGGTGCCTGTTTCAGACCATACAACGCTTTCTTTAACCTGCAAACAAAATCGGGATTGTCACCGAGTTGGAAGCCATCTGGCTGTTCAATGTAAACCTCTTCTTCCAGTTTTCCATTCAGAAATGCTGATTTTACGTCCATTTGATATACTTTGAAATTTTTATGGACTGCTAAAGCTAGAAACATTCTGATTGCCTCTAGTCTGGCTACTGGTGCAAAGGTTTCCTCAAAATCAATGCCTTCAACCTGAGCATAGCCTTTACAGACCAATCTTGCCTTATTTCTGACAACCTGTCCGTCTTCATTTAATTTATTTCGAAAAATCCATTTAGTACCGATTATGTTTTTATTTGCTGGCCGTGGTACTAATTCCCGTGTTTTGTTTTTCTCAATCTGATCTAGTTCTTCATTAATTGCCTTCATCCAACTTTCATCTGTGCTTGCTTCAACAATATTTTTGGGTTCAATGCTGGATAAAAGAGAGTAGTTCCGTACTACGACTCTTCTTGTCTGAATACCAACTGTTGGGTCCCCAATAATCTGTTCTCTGGGATGATTTTTCTGCCAGCTGCCTGTTTTGAATTTCTTGTTCTCTTCTTCTTCTGAGTCAATTCTTAAATCAGCTGGGTCAATTTTCTGATTTTCTTCTGTTTCCATTTCTTCATCTCCTTCAATGACTTCTTCATAAATAGGGTAGTTTTCTTGATAAGTAATTTCTCGATCTCTACCTTCATCAACTTTAACATCTGCACTCTCCACAATTTTCTTTAGCCTCTTGTTGTAACATGTGTAGGCTTTGCTTTTTGTTGAGTAACCAAGAAAAATACCTTCGTCAGCTCTATCTTCAAACTTACCGAGATTATCTTCAGTTCGTTTGATATAACACTTGCTGTCGAACACTTTGAAGTATCTTGTTGTTGCTTTCCTGCCGAACCACAGCTCATAAGGTGTTTTGCTTTCATGCGTCCTTAACATGCACCTATTTTGAATGTAAACTGCAGTATGTACTGCCTCTTTCCAAAATCTGTCAGCTATTTTGTTCTCAGCCAACATTGTCCGTGCCATTTCTTGCACAGTCTTGTTCTTCCTTTCAACAACACCATTCTGCTGAGGTGTCCTTGTTGCTAAAAACTGTCTTTTGATCCCATATTTTTGATAGTATTCTGCAAACTCCTCTGAGATAAACTCTCCTCCTCTCTCTGATCTTAGGCATTTAATTCTTTTTCCAATTTGATTCTCAACCTATTTTTTAAAAATCTTGAACATCTCAAAGGCATCTCATTTAAGCTTTAAAAATAGTACCCATGTCATTCTGGAGTAGTCATCTATGAACAACATAAAGTATTTGTCACCATTTATGCTTTGTGTTCTCATGGGTCCACATAAATCAGTATGTATCAGCTCTAACGGTTTGCTGGTGAAGTATTCCTTTGCTTTAAATGTGGATCTGGTTTGCTTCCCTTTTTGGCATGAAGCACAGATGCTATTTACTGGTTTGCCAATGGTAGGTATATCTCTTACTGCTCTTTTTGAACTTATTTTTACCAGATTGTCAAAGCTAATATGACCGAGCCTCTTGTGCCACAGCCAATTTTCATCTTCCTGTCCAATCAAGCATGATCCTTCTGAAGTTTCTGAGAGAGTATATAGATTTCCAGAAGTCCTCGATCCAATAGCTATCAGCTTCCCACTGTGTGCTTTTCTGACTTCACAACCCTACTTTTTAAAGATGACTTCATGACCTCTGTCACAGATTTGACTTACGCTTAGTAAGTTGTGCTTCAAACCAACTACAAACAGAACTTCTTTGGAATTGATCTTTCCATCACTTATCTTGACTGATCCTTTGCCAACTATTTTGGCTCCATCATTATTTCCAAACTTTACAGAGCCCCCTTCATATTTCTGTAATTTTTCAAATTTTTGTTTATCTCCTGTCATGTGACTGGAGCATCCACTATCCAATATCCATGGTGCAGATTTGTTCTGTGCTTTGAATGTTGTCTGTACAATCAAGGATTCCTTTTCTTCCTTGAGTTGCTCTTTTTCTTTCCATTCTGATTTGACTGTAGTTTTGGTCACTTGTTTAGACTTTTCTTTGTCAGTGGCCTGTGCATGTTTATCTAGGAATTTTTTGTTTTGCCTTAAACTGTTTGGTTGAGTTCTTCTTCCTTGATATTTATTTGCTGCATATGTGCTTCTACAGTTTCTTGCAATGTGTCCAAAGTTATGACAGTTATAGCATTCTACTGCATAATCCATCAAGGGTGAAAAGACATTTCTACTGATAAAATTTCTTTGTCCTATATTATAAATGCAGTCTGAAATCTTATGACCGTAAGTATTGCATTTAAAACAATAACCAGAAAAGGAATGATTGAACCCGGGAGTTGGTCTTTGCCAATTTGTAGTAGGAGCCACAAATTTTCTTCTCCTTTGATGTGTGACTTTTGTGAATCCCTCATTGTCAACAGTCTTCTCGTGCCTGGCATTGTTGCTTTCTTTTGCAAGATTCATTTTTCTTTGGTCAACCTTGATCTTATCCTCTTTCTTTACTGGTTCTACAGTTATGGCCTTTGATCCACTTGATGATTCTCCTTCGACAAACCCCAAGCCAAACTTGATGCCTGTAGTCCTCTGACTATTTATAATCTTTTCAAGCTTTGCAGAACTTCCTTCAAGTTTGTGATAGCAACTCAATTTTTGATTCTTTTCTTCTAGCCGCATTCTTAAAACAACAATCTCTTCTTCTAGTTTGTTGCACTCATCTATTCTCATGGTTAATTGTACTTCAAGTTCTTCGGACATTTTCTTAAATTCTTCTGTCTCGTACTTTCAAACTGTTTATTATGTCATTCGCATCCTCAAGCTTTCTTGAGACCTTATTATTCTTTTTCCTTTCTGTCTTCAACTCTTTAAGTGCAACAACCAACTCTCCTTCCAGATAAACTTCAACCTCATCCTTACTTTTTGTATCACCTTCCTGTTTTTCTTCTGTTTTTGCTTCTTCAAATGCCATGAACAGAGCTTCACCTGTTTCTTCTTCAGAATCTTCACCTGAGCTATCTTCAAAAAAGCTGACATTCTTGGATATGAAACTTTTCTTTTTGAAATTGCTTTTCCTAAAATTTGGTTTCTTCTTCCAGTCACTTCTTTCTTGGTGTGACCCTTCATCACTTTTGGTTTTCTCATTCATTGGACACTTAGCTGCAAAGTGACCGACCCCTCCATAATTGAAACACTTAAACGGCAACTTTCCTCTATATTTTCCTTTTCCCTTTGTAAGTTTTCGAACAAAGTTGGCTTCCGTTTCATCCGATGTCTCTTCATCCTCAGATTCTTGTTCAGCTTTTGTATTCTTGTGTGCTTTAAAAGCAGCTTCTCTGTCTATGGGCTTAGTTTGTCCTATTCTCATTTCGTATGCAGTCAAAGAACCATGCATCTCGTCCATGCTAAAATTATTTAGATCTTTAGCCTCTTCTATTGCAAAAACTTTAGAATTAAATCTTTTGTGAAGAGTTCTAAGTACCTTTTTCATGACAACCGCATCTTCGATCTCTTTGCCGAGTCCTCTGATTGCATTAATGACTCCATTGACTCTCAGCATATAGGCCTCTATGTTCTCATCGTCATTCATTTGTAATGCCTCGAACTAAGCTCGATGAGTTTGCAGCTTGGCTTCCTTGATCTTGTTGTCTCCTTCATGGATGCTCTTCAATTTGTCCCACATGTCTTTTTCCGATTTAATGCTTTTATAACATATAAGTCTCTATTTTTAGCTTCCATATTTACGCATGCAACCCGTAACTATTTTATTAATATTCTCTTCTGTCACTTATCAACTGTAACTCCTTCTTTGTGTAACTCCTTTTGTATTTATAGAGTGTGCATTACATTACATGCAACGTATATCTCTACCATGACTATTCGTATTCATTTTTGTGCATGCATGCATTTTACGATTCTAATAATGCGACTGTTCGATTTACTCCTTCTTAACTATTCTTAAAAAGCTGCATGATTTCTATCTCGGATATCGTCGCATTTACTCTAGTTAACTCTTCTTATTTTGCTACATGCTTTTCTTCTACAACTCCCCTTTAACTATTGTTCTGTTCTAGTTAATCGTCTGTTATCATGCTGTTGCGACCTATCATGAAATCGTGACACTTTTGTATCTTTCTGCCCTTCTCGCCTTTTACCCATGAAAATACATGTCATGAAATCGTGACAGTTCTCGGCCTCCTTGTCCACTTCTTCGCTTGCACCCGAAAACCAGACATGTCGCAAAATCGTGACACTTTCACCTTCTCGCTACTCTTCTTGGCTTGCTCTAGCGAAAACCAGACATGTCACGAAATCGTGACACTTTCGCCTTCTCGCTACTCTTCTTGGCTTCAACCAAAACGAAACATGTCGCGAAATCGTGACATCTTTCTCTACCTTGTGCCTTTTTTGCCTTTCACTCGTGAAAACGAAACATGTCGAAATCATGACATCTTTCTCTGCCTTGTGCCTTTTCTGCCTTTCGCCCGTGAAAATGGAACATGTCACAAAATCGTGACATCTTTCTCTGCCTTGTGCCTTTTCTGCCTTTCGCCGCGAAAATGGAACATGTCGCGAAATCGTGACACTTTCTCTCCTTTGCCTCCACATGTCAAATCGACACTTTCTCTCCTTGCCTTCACATGTCGTCAAATCATGACACTTTCTCTCCTTGGCCACATGTCACAAATCGTGACATCTTTCTCTGCCTTGTGCCTTCTCTTCGATCCTGTCATGAAATCGTGACACTTTCTCTCCTTGGCACTTTCTCTTCGATCCTGTCATGAAATCATGACACTTTCTCTCCTTGGCACTTTCTCTTCGATCCTGTCACAAAATCGTGACACTTTCTCTCCTTGGCGCTTTCTCTTCGATCCTGTCACGAAATCGTGACACTTTCTCTCCTTAACGCTTCCTCTTGGAACCTGTCACGAAATCGTGACACTTTTCTTTGCGAGCTCCTTCTCCTCGAACATGTCACGAAATCGTGACAGTTTTCTTTGCCTGCCTCTTCTTCAAACATGTCACAAAATCATGACAGTTTTTCTACTTGCCTTCTTCTCTACCAACATGTCACGAAATCATGACAGTTTTCCTTGTGCCTTCTCTCTCCTCGCCATGTCATGAAATCATGACAATTTTGCTTGCGCCTTCTCTCTCCTCGTCCATGTCACGAAATCATGACAATTTTGCTTGTGCCTTCTCTCTCCTCCATGTCACGAAATCGTGACAATTTTGCTTGTGCCTTCTCTCTCCTCGTCCATGTCGCGAAATCATGACAATTTTTCTTGCGCCTTCTCTCTCCTCAGCCATGTCACGAAATCGTGACAATTTTGCTTGTGCCTTCTCTCTCCTCGTCCATGTCGCGAAATCGCGACAAAAAACATGTCGCGATATCGCGACAGTTTTCTTACTTGTCTTTTTCTTTGATTTTTTGAATCTGGGCCACTTTTGTCTTCTTGGAAATTCACTGTACATGTTCTGACTGACCTCTGAACTCCTGTCCACTGCATCAACTGATCTATCTGTCTGTGTTGACAACAATGACAATACTTTTGCTGCACCTTGCTCAACAATCTCCCCCTTTGGAATTGTTGGCAACACTCATGCACTCTCCTGTAATTCTTCTCCCCCTTTGACAATAATACCAAAGGGCTGCTGCAGACTCCCCCTGAGTCTATGCACAACATTCTCGGATACACATTGTTATAGTTAGCAAAAATCATGAATATGAGCAAAACTATAAACATAGGCATAAATACTCCCCTTGAGAATGTGATCCCAATTGATAGTCAGTTCTTGGGAAATGTGACTACTCCCAACTTACTCCGAAGGTACTCAAAAACTTCCTTTGGCAATGGTTTTGTGAATATATCTGCTACTTGCTCTGTAGTTGGAACAAAATCCAATTTGACCTCACCTTCTGCAACTTTATCCTTCAAGAAGTGATACCGGATTGCAATATGTTTGGTTCGAGAATGCATAACCGGATTCTTTGATATGTTTATAGCACTGGTGTTATCACATTTAACTGAAATTGGCTCTTTGAAGTGAATACCAAGATCTTTCAGTGTTTGTCTCATCCATAATATCTGTGTACAACATGTTGTTGCTGCAATGTATTCTGCCTCTGCTGTGGATAGAGAGACTGATTCTTGTTTCTTGTTGTGCCATGCTACCAGCCTGTCTCCAAGATAAAATGCTCCTCCACTGGTACTCTTTCTGTCATCAATACATCCTGCCCAATCTGCATCAGAATATGCAATAAGAGTGAAGTCCTTACCTTTTGGGTACCACAACCCATACTCCATAGTACCCTTGAGGTACCTAAAAATCCTCTTCTACAGTTGTCACATGAGTCTCTTTGGGACTAGCCTGAAATCTTGCTACCATGCATATCGCTCGTAATATATCCTGGTCTAGTGGTCGTCAAATACAATAGGCTTCCAATCATAGACCTTTACATGGTTTGATCTACATCTGGAGATTTGTCATCCTTGCTCAACTTGCAACCTGTTGTCATGGGAGTGCTCGATGAGTTTACTATCCTCCATTGTGAACTTTTTCAGCATTTCTTTCACATATTTTACTTGAGAGATAAAAATGCCCTTTTCACTTTGATTGACTTGCAGTCCGAGGAAATAAGAAAGTTCACCAATCATTGACATCTCAAATTTTGTCTTCATTTTATTTGCTATGTCTCTACAATATTCATCCATGCTATTGCCAAATATTATATCATCTACATAAACAACAAGTACAATAAGATGGCCATTCTCTGTTTTGATATATAAATTGTTGTCCACCATACCTTTCTTGAACCCCTGTTTAATAAGATAGTTATCCAGCCTTGCATACCATGCTCTGGGTGCCTGTTTTAGACCATACAACGCTTTCTTTAACTTGCAAACAAAATCGGGATTGTCACCGAGTTGGAAGCCATCTGGCTGTTCAATGTAAACCTCTTCTTCCAGTTTTCCATTCAGAAATGCTGATTTTACGTCCATTTGATATACTTTGAAATTTTTATGGACTACTAAAGCCAAAAACATTCTGATTGCCTCTAGTCTGGCTACTGGTGCAAAGGTTTCCTCAAAATCAATGCCTTCAACCTGAGCATAGCCTTTACTGGACCAATCTTGCCTTATTTCTGACAACTCGTCCGTCTTCATTTAATTTATTTCAAAAAATCCATTTAGTACCGATTATGTTTTTATTTGTCGGCCGTGGTACTAATTCCCAGGTTTTGTTTTTCTCAATCTGATCTAGTTCTTCATTAATTGCCTTCATCCAACTTTCATCTGTGCTTGCTTCAGCAATATTTTTGGGTTCAATGCTGGATAATAGAGAGTAGTTCCGTACTACTGCTCTTCTTGTCTGAATACCAACTATTGGGTCCCCAATAATCTGTTCTCTGGGATGATTTTTCTGCCAATTACCTATTTTGAATTTCTTGTTCTCTTCTTCTTCCGAGTCAATTCTTAAATCAGCTGGGTCAATTTTCTGATTTTCTTCTGTTTCCATTTCTTCATCTCCTTCAATGACTTCTTCATAAATAGGGTAGTTTTCTTGATAAGTAATTTCTCGATCTCTACCTTCATCAACTTTAACATCTCGCACTCTCCACAATTTTCTTTAGCCTCTTGTTGTAACATGTGTAGGCTTTGCTTTTTGTCGAGTAACCAAGAAAAATACCTTCGTCAGCTCTATCTTCAAACTTACCGAGATTATCTTCAGTTCGTTTGATATAACACTTGCTGTCGAACACTTTGAAGTATCTTGTTGTTGCTTTCCTACCGAACCACAACTCATAAGGTGTTTTGCTTTCATGCGTCCTTAACATGCACCTGTTTTGAATGTAAACTGTAGTATGTACTGCCTCTTTCCAAAATCTGTCAGCTATTTTGTTCTCGACCAACATTGTCCGTGCCATTTCTTGCACAGTCCTGTTCTTCCTTTCAACAACACCATTCTGCTGAGGTGTCCTTGCTGCTAAAAACTGTCTTCTGATCCCATATTTTTGACAGTATTCTACAAACTCCTCTGAGATAAACTCTCCTCCTCTGTCTGATCTTAGGCATTTAATTCTTTTTCCAATTTGATTCTCAACCTATTTTTTAAAAATCTTGAACATCTCAAAGGCATCTGATTTAAGCTTTAAAAATAGTACCCATGTCATTCTGGAGTAGTCATCTATGAACAACATAAAGTATTTGTCACCATTTATGCTTTGTGTTCTCATGGGTCCACATAAATCAGTATGTATCAGCTCTAACGGTTTGCTGGTGAAGTATTCCTTTGCTTTAAATGTGGATCTGGTTTGCTTCCCTTTTTGGCATGAAGCACAGATGCTATTTACTTGTTTGCCAATGGTAGGTATATCTCTTACTGGTCTTTTTGAACTTATTTTTACCAGATTGTCAAAGCTAATATGACCGAGCCTCTTGTGCCACAGCCAATTTTCATCTTCCTGTCCAATCAAGCATGATCCTTCTGAAGTTTCTGAGAGAGTATATAGATTTCCAGAAGTCCTCGATCCAGTAGCTATCAGCTTCCCACTGTGTGCTTTTCTGACTTCACAGCCCTACTTTTTAAAGATGACTTCATGACCTCTGTCACAGATTTGACTTACGCTCAGTAAGTTGTGCTTCAAACCAACTACAAACAGAACTTCTTTGGAATTGATCTTTCCATCACTTATCTTGACTGATCCTTTGCCAACTATTTTGGCTCCATCATTATTTCCAAACTTTACAGAGCCCCCTTCATATTTCTGTAATTTTTCAAATTTTTGTTTATCTCCTGTCATGTGACTGGAGCATCCACTATCCAATATCCATGGTGCAGATTTGTTCTGTGCTTTGAATGTTGTCTGTACAATCAAGGATTCCTTTTCTTCCTTGAGTTGCTCTTTTTCTTTCCATTCCGATTTGACTATAGTTTTGGTCACTTGTTTAGAATTTTCTTTGTCGATGGCCTCGTGCATGTTTATCTGGGAATTTTTTATTTTGCCTTAAACTGTTTGGTTGAGTTCTTCTTCCCTGATATTTATTTGTTGCATATGTGCTTCTACAGTTTCTTGCAATGTGTCCAAAGTTATGACAGTTATAGCATTCTACTGCATAATCCATCAAGGGTGAAAAGACATTTCTACTCGGAAAAATTTCTTTGTCCTATATTATAAATGCAATCTAAAATCTTATGACCGTAAGTATTGCATTTAAAACAATAACAAAAAAAGAAATGATTAAACCTGGGAGTTGGTCTTTGCCAATTTGTAGTAGGAGCCACAAATTTTCTTCTCCTTTGATGTATGACTTTTGTGAATCCCTCATTGTCAACAGTCTTCTCGTGCCCGGCATTGTTGCTTTCTTTTGCAAGATTCATTTTTCTTTGGTCAACCTTGATCTTATCCTCTTTCTTTACTCGGTTCTACAGTTATGGCCTTTGATCCACTTGATGATTCTCCTTCGACAAACCCCAAGCCAAACTTGATGCCTGTAGTCCTCTCGACTATTTATAATCTTTTCAAGCTTTGCAGAACTTCCTTCAAGTTTGTGATAGCAACTCAATTTTTGATTCTTTTCTTCTAGCCGCATTCTTAAAACAACAATCTCTTCTTCTAGTTTGTCTGCACTCATCTATTCTCATGGTTAATTGTACTTCAAGTTCTTCAGACATTTTCTTAAATTCTTCTGTCTGTACTTTCAAACTGTTTATTATGTCATTCGCATCCTCAAGCTTTCTTGAGACCTTATTATTCTTTTTCCTTTCTGTCTTCAACTCTTTAAGTGCAGCAACCAACTCTCCTTCCAGATAAACTTCAACCTCATCCTTACTTTTTGTATCACCTTCCTATTTTTCTTCTATTTTTGCTTCTTCAAATGCCATGAACAGAGCTTCACCTGTTTCTTCTTCAGAATCTTCACCTGAGCTATCTTCAGAAGAGCTGACATTCTTGGATATGAAACTTTTCTTTTTGAAATTGCTTTTCCTAAAATTTGGTTTCTTCTTCCAGTCACTTCTTTCTTGGTGTGACCCTTCATCACTTTTGGTTTTCTCATTCATTGGACACTTAGCTGCAAAGTGACCGACCCCTCCACAATTGAAACACTTAAACGGTAACTTTCCTCTATATTTTCCTTTTCCCTTTGTAAGTTTTCGAACAAAGTTGGCTTTCGTTTCATCCGATGTCTCTTCATCCTCAGATTCTTGTTCAACTTTTGTATTCTTGTGTGCTTTAAAAGCAGCTTCTCTGTCTATGGGCTTAGTTTGTCCTATTCTCATTTCGTATGCAGTCAAAGAACCATGCATCTCATCCATGCTAAAATTATTTAGATCTTTAGCCTCTTCTATTGCAAAAACTTTAGAATTAAATCTTTTGTGAAGAGTTCTAAGTACCTTTTTCATGACAACCGCATCTTCGATCTCTTCGCCGAGTCCTCTGATTGCATTAATGATTCCATTGACTCTCAGCATATAGGCCTCTATGTTCTCATCGTCATTCATTTGTAATGCCTCGAACCGAGCTCGATGAGTTTGCGGCTTGGCTTCCTTGATCTTGTTGTCTCCTTCATGGATGCTCTTCAATTTGTCCCACATGTCTTTTGCCGATTTACAGCTCATGACCCTTATCAGTTCACTGTCTACTAGCCCACACATTATGGCATTCTTTGCTTTGGAGTTATTCTCAAACTTTTTCTTCTCAGCAGTATCTGTTGGAGGAGTAGCGGGTGTTGTGTATCCACTTTCTACTGACTCCCAAATGTCGTATCCTAACGCACTCAGATATGTCTGCATCCTGAGTCTCCAGAATGAGTAATTAGTTCCATTGAACAAAGGAGCTTTGTTTGATGAGAATCCTTCACTACTCGCCATTGTGTTCCTTCCAAGATCACCTTAGCTGATTAAGCTTGTTCAGGAACCTTGCTCTGATACCAATTGATATTCTCACAATGACACTGAGAGGGGGGTGAATCAGTGTAGCTAAAAATCTGATCTGCAATTCTTAAAACTGAAGCAAAGAGAACTAGAAAATAGATAAAGCAATAATCACAAGAGAGCACACCACAACACACAATGTAACGAGGTTCACCAATTTGGCTACTCCTCAAAAATGACTGCTTGGACTTCAATCCAAATCCAGCCTTTGCAAAACACCAATTTTACAAACACTTTACCAGCACCCACTAGAAGGAGCACCAACCCCTTATTTTTTTGCTGCAACAGATAGGAGCACCAACCCCTAATGCCAAGCACCAACTTGGACTCCAATTTTGATTTAATTCAATGACATAAAAATGCCTTCATTGTTTACACAACCCTGATTGGTCTGCAATTAATTAAACTTGATTAAACTCTGCACACTCTCACGGCTCTGCTTATCTCTCTCTAGGCCCTCTTCTCACCCTCTTTACACAGCAAATTCTCACTTATAGCAACAACATTATTCTTCATGCAGACCTACTTTTATAACATATAAGTCTCTATTTTTAACTTCCATATTTACGCATGCAACCCGTAACTATTTTTTTAATATTCTCTTCTACCACTTGTCAATTGTAACTCCTTCTTTATGTAACTCCTTTTGAATTTATAGAGTGTGCATTACGTTACATGCAACGTATCTCTATCATGACTGTTCGTATTCATTTTTGTGCATGCATGCATTTTACGATTCTAATAATGCGACTGTTCGATTTACTCCAGTTAACTCTAGTTCTTAAAAAGCTGCATGATTTCTATCTGTAACTGTCGCATTTACTCCAGTTAACTCTTCTTATTTTGGCTGCATGCTTTTCCTCTACAATTGCCCCTTTAACTGTTGTTATGTTCCGATTAATCTCATTATCGTCTTGTTACGACCTATCACGAAATCGTGACATTTCGTATTCTTTCTACCCTTCTCGCCTTTTACCCGCAAAAATACATGTCACGAAATCATGACATTTCTCGCCTCCTTGTTCACTTCTTTGCTTGCACCACAAACCAGACATGTCATAAAATCTCGACACTTTCCCTTCTCTTGCTACTCATCCTCCCCTTCCAATTCAAATTGACATGTCTTAAATCGTGACACTCTTTCTCTGCTTGTGCCTTTTCTTTCCCTTAAACAAACATGTCGTAAAATCTACAACTTCTTCGCATGTCACGAAATCGTGACATCTTTCTCCTTCCTCAATGCCTCATGTCACGAAATCGTGACATCTTTCTCTCCTTGGCACTTTCTCTTTGAACCTATCACGAAATCGTGACACTTTCTCTCCTTGGCACTTTCTCTTCGAATCCTGTCACGAAATCGTGACACTTTCTCTCCTTGGCACTTTCTCTTCGATCCTGTCATGAAATCGTGACACTTTCTCTCCTTGGCGCTTTCTCTTCGATCCTGTCGTGAAATCGTGACACTTTCTCTCCTTAGCGCTTCCTCTTGGAACCTGTCGATGAAATCGTGACACTTTCTCTTTGTGAGCTCCTTCTCCTCGAACATGTCGTGAAATCATGACAATTTTCTTTGCCTGCTCTCTTCTTCAAACATGTCACGAAATCACGATAGTTTTTCTACTTGCCTCCTTCTCTGCCAACATGTCACGAAATCATGACAGATTTCCTTGTGCCTTCTCTCTCCTCGACCATGTCGTGAAATCATGACAATTTTGCTTGCGCCTTCTCTCTCCTCGTCCATGTCGAAATCGTGACAATTTTTCTTACGCCTTCTCTCTCCTCATCCATGTCGCGAAATCATGACAATTTTGCTTGCGCCTTCTCTCTCCTTGTCCATGTCGTGAAATCATGACAATTTTGCTTGCGCCTTCTCTCTCCTCGGCCATGTCACGAAATCGTGACAATTTTTCTTGCGCCTTCTCTCTCCTCATCCATGTCGTGAAATCGTGACAGAAAACATGTCGCGATATCGCGACAGTTTTCTTACTTGTCTTTTTCTTTGATTTTTTGAATCTGGGCCACTTTGTCTTCTTGGAAATTCACTGTACATGTTTTGACTGACCTCTGAACTCCCGTCCACTGCATCAACTACATCAACTGATCTATCTATCTGTGTTGACAACAATGACAATACTTTTGCTGCACCTTGCTCAACAATCTCCCCCTTTGGAATTGTTGGCAACACTCATGCACTCTCCTGTAATTCTTCTCCCCCTTTGACAATAATACCAAAGGGTTTCTGCAAACTCCCCTGAGTCTATACACAACATTCTTAGATACACATTGTTATAGTTAGCAAAAATCATGAATATGAGCAAAACTATAAACATAGGCATAAATACTCCCCCGGAGAATGTGATCCCAATTGATAGTCAGTTCTTGGGAAATGTGACTACTCCCAACTTACTCCGAAGGTACTCAAAAACTTCCTTTGGCAATGGTTTTGTGAATATATCTGCTACTTGCTCTGTAGTTGGAACAAAATCCAATTTGACCTCACCTTTCGCAACTTTATCCTTCAAGAAGTGATACCGGATTGCAATATGTTTGGTTCGAGAATGCATAACCGGATTCTTTGATATGTTTATAGCACTGGTGTTATCACATTTAACTGAAATTGGCTCTTTGAAGTGAATACCAAGATCTTTCAGTGTTTGTCTCATCCATAATATCTGTGTACAACATGTTGTTGCTGCAATGTATTTTGCCTCTGCTGTGGATAGAGAGACTGATTCTTGTTTCTTGTTGTGCCATGCTACCAGCCTGTCTCCAAGATAAAATGCTCCTCCATTGGTACTCTTTCTGTCATCAATACATCCTACCCAATCTGCATCAGAATATGCAATAAGAGTGAAGTCCTTACCTTTTGGGTACCACAACCCATACTCCATAGTACCCTTGAGGTACCTAAAAATCCTCTTTACAGCTGTCACATGAGTCTCTTTGGGACTAGCCTAAAATCTTGCTACCATGCATACTGCCTGTAATATATCTGGTCTAGTGGCTGTCAAATACAACAGGCTTCCAATCATAGACCTATACATGGTTTGATCTACATCTGGAGATTTGTCATCCTTGCTCAACTTGCAACCTGTTGTCATGGGAGTCTTGACGGGTTTACTATCCTCCATTGTGAACTTTTTCAGCATTTCTTTCACATATTTTACTTGAGAGATAAAAATGCCCTTTTCACTTTGATTGACTTGCGATCCGAGGAAATAAGAAAGTTCACCAATCATTGACATCTCAAATTCTGTCTTCATTTTATTTGCTATGTCTCTACAATATTCATCCATGTTGTTGCCAAATATTATATCATCTACATAAACAACAAGTACAATAAGATGGCCATTCTCTGTTTTGATATATAAATTGTTGTCCACCATACCTTTCTTGAACCCCTGTTTAATAAGATAGTTATCCAGCCTTGCATACCATGCTCCGGGTGCCTGTTTGGACCATACAACGCTTTCTTTAACCTGCAAACAAAATCGGGATTGTCACCGAGTTGGAAGCCATCTGGTTGTTCAATGTAAACCTCTTCTTCCAGTTTTCCATTCAAAAATGCTGATTTTACGTCCATTTGATATACTTTGAAATTTTTATGGACTGCTAAAGCCAGAAACATTCTGATTGCCTCTAGTCTGGCTACTGGTGCAAAGGTTTCCTCAAAATCAATGCCTTCAACCTGAGCATAGCCTTTATAGACCAATCTTGCCTTATTTCTGACAACCTGTCCGTCTTCATTTAATTTATTTCAAAAAATCCATTTAGTACCGATTATGTTTTTATTTGTTGGCCGTGGTACTAATTCCCAGGTTTTGTTTTTCTCAATCTGATCTAGTTCTTCATTAATTGCCTTCATCCAACTTTCATCTGTGCTTGCTTCAACAATATTTTTGGGTTCAATGCTGGATAATAGAGAGTAGTTCCGTACTACTGCTCTTCTTGTCCGAATACCAACTGTTGGGTCCCCAATAATCTGTTCTCTGGGATGATTTTTTTGCCAGCTGCCTGTTTTGAATTTCTTGTTCTCTTCTTCTTCTGAGTCAATTCTTAAATCAGTCGGGTCAATTTTTTGATTTTCTTCTGTTTCCATTTCTTCATCTCCTTCAATGACTTCTTCATAAATAGGGTAGTTTTCTTGATAAGTAATTTCTCGATCTCTACCTTCATCAACTTTAACATCTGCACTCTCCACAATTTTCTTTAGCCTCTTGTTGTAACATGTGTAGGCTTTGCTTTTTGTCGAGTAACCAAGAAAAATACCTTCGTCATCTCTATCTTCGAACTTACCGAGATTATCTTCAGTTCGTTTGATATAACACTTGCTACCGAACACTTTGAAGTATCTTGTTGTTGCTTTCCTACCGAACCACAACTCATAAGGTGTTTTGCTTTCATGCGTCCTTAACATGCACCTATTTTGAATGTAAACTATAGTATGTACTGCCTCTTTCCAAAATCTATCAGCTATTTTGTTCTCATCCAACATTGTCCGTGCCATTTCTTGCACAATCTTGTTCTTCCTTGAGTTGCTCTAATCTGATAAGGATCCAACCTTGTAATGGCCTTCTCTCTCCTCGTCCATGTCACGAAATCATGACAATTTTTCTTGCGCCTTCTCTCTCCTCGTTCATGTCACAAAATCGTGACAATTTTGCTTGCGCCTTCTCTCTCCTCGTCCATGTCACAAAATTGCAACAATTTTTCTTGCGCCTTCTCTCTCCTCGGCCATTTCGTGAAATCACGACAATTTTGCTTGTGCCTTCTCTCTCCTCATCCATGTCGTGAAATCGCGACAGAAAACATGTCGCGATATCGTGACAGTTTTTTTACTTGTCTTTTTCTTTGATTTTTTGAATCTGGGCCACTTTTGTCTTCTTGGAAATTCACTGTACATGTTCGACCGACCTCCGAACTCCCGTCCATTGCATCAATTGCATTAATCGATCTAACTGTTTGTGTTGACAACAATGACAATACTTTTGCTGCACCTTGCTCAAAAATCTCCCCATTTGGAATTGTTGGCAACACTCATGCACTCTCCTGTAATTCTTCTCCCCCTTTGACAATAATACCAAAGGGTTGCTGCAGACTCCCCTTGAGTCTATGCACAACATTCTCGAGATACACATTGTTATAGTTAGCAAAAATCATGAATATGAGCAAAACTATAAACATAGGCATAAATACTCCCCCTGAGAATGTGATCCCAATTGATAGTCAGTTCTTGGGAAATGTGACTACTCCCAACTTACTCCGAAGGTACTCAAAAACTTCCTTTGGCAATGGTTTTGTGAATATATCTACTACTTGCTCTATAGTTGGAACAAAATCCAATTTGACCTCACCTTCTGCAACTTTATCCTTCAAGAAGTGATACCATATTGCAATATGTTTGGTTCGAGAATGCATAACCGGATTCTTTGATATGTTTATAGCACTGGTGTTATCACATTTAACCGAAATTGGCTCTTTGAAGTGAATACCAAGATCTTTCAGTGTTTGTCTCATCCATAATATCTATGTACAACATGTTGTTGCTGCAATGTTTTCTGCCTCTGTTGTGGATAGAGAGACTGATTCTTGTTTCTTGTTGTGCCATGCTACCAGCCTATCTCCAAGATAAAATGCTCCTCCACTGGTACTCTTTCTGTCATCAATACATCTTGCCCAATCTGCATCAAAATATGCAATAAGAGTGAAGTCCTTACCTTTTGGGTACCACAACCCATACTCCATAGTACCCTTGAGGTACCTAAAAATCCTCTTTACATCTGTCACATGAGTCTCTTTGGGACTAGCCTGAAATCTTGCTACCATGCATACTCGCTGTAATATATCTGGTCTAGTGGCTATTAAATACAATAGGCTTCCAATCATAGACCTATACATGGTTTGATGTACATATGGAGATTTGTCATCCTTGCTCAACTTGCAACCTGTTGTCATGGGAGTGCTGACAGGTTTACTATCCTCCATTGTAAACTTTTTTAGCATTTCTTTCACATATTTTACTTGAGAGATAAAAATGCCCTTTTCACTTTGATTGACTTGCAGTCCGAGGAAATAAAAAAGTTCACCAATCATTGACATCTCAAATTCTGTTTTCATTTTATTTGCTATGTCTCTACAATATTCATCAATGTTGCTGCCAAATATTATATCATCTACATAAACAACAAGTACAATAAAATGGCCATTCTCTGTTTTGATATATAAATTGTTGTCCACCATACCTTTCTTGAACCCCTGTTTAATAAGATAGTTATCCAGCCTTGCATACCATGCTCTGGGTTCCTGTTTCAGACCATACAATGCTTTCTTTAACTTGCAAACAAAATCGGGATTGTCACCGAGTTGAAAGCCATCTAGTTGTTCAATGTAAACCTCTTCTTTCAGTTTTCCATCCAAAAATGCTGATTTTATGTCCATTTGATATACTTTGAAGTTTTTATGGACTTCTAAAGCCAGAGACATTCTGATTGCCTCTAGTCTGGCTACTGGTGCAAAGGTTTCCTCAAAATCAATGCCTTCAACCTGAGCATAGCCTTTACAAACCAATCTTACCTTATTTCTGACAACCCGTCCGTCTTCATTTAATTTATTTTGAAAAATCCATTTAGTACCGATTATGTTTTTATTTGCTGGCTATGGTACTAATTCCCAGGTTTTGTTTTTCTCAATCTGATCTAGTTCTTCATTAATTGCCTTCATCCAACTTTCATCTGTGCTTGCTTCAGCAATATTTTTGGGTTCAATGTTGGATAAAAGAGAGTAGTTTCGTACTACTGCTCTTCTTATCTGAATACCAACTGTTGGGTCCCCAATAATCTGTTCTCTAGGATGATTTTTCTGCCAGCTGCCTATTTTGAATTTCTTGTTCTCTTCTTCTTCTTAGTCAATTCTTAAATCAGCTAGGTCAATTTTTTGATTTTTTTATGTTTCCATTTCTTCATCTCCTTCAATGAATTCTTCATAAATAGGGTAGTTTTCTTTATAAGTAATTTCTCGATCTCTACCTTCATCAACTTTAACATCTGCACTCTCCACAATTTTCTTTAGCCTCTTGTTGTAACATGTGTAGGCTTTGCTTTTTGTCGAGTAACTAAGAAAAATACCTTCGTCAGCTCTATCTTCGAACTTACCGAGATTATCTTTAGTTCATTTGATATAACACTTACTGCCAAACACTTTGAAGTATCTTGTTGTTGCTTTCCTACCAAACCACAACTCATAAGGTGTTTTGCTTTCATGCGTCCTTAACATGCACATGTTTTGAATGTAAACTGCAGTATGTACTGCCTCTTTCCAAAATTTGTCAGCTATTTTGTTCTCAGCCAACATTGTCCATGCCATTTCTTGCATAGTCTTGTTCTTCCTTTCAACAAAACCATTCTCACTGAGGTGTCCTTGCTCGCTGAAAACTTTCTTCGATCCCATATTTTTGATAGTATTCCGCAAACTCCTCCGAGATAAACTCTCCTCCTCTCGTCCGATCTTAGGCATTTAATTCTTTTTTTAGTTTGATTCTCAACCTTTTTTTTTAAATCTTGAACATCTCAAAGGCATCTGATTTAAGCTTCAAAAATAGTACCCATGTCATTCCGGAGTAGTCATCTATGAACAACATAAAGTATTTGTCACCATTTATGTTTTGTGTTCTCATGGGTCCACATAAATCAGTATGTATTAGCTCTAACGGTTTGCTGGTGAAGTATTCCTTTGCTTTAAATGTGGATCTGGTTTGCTTCCCTTTTTGGCATGAAGCACAAATGTTATTTACTGGTTTGCCAATGGTAGGTATATCTCTTCTTGCTCTTTTTGAACTTATTTTTACCAGATTGTCAAAGCTAATATGATCGAGCCTCTTGTGCCACAACCAATTTTCATCTTCCTATCCAATCAAGCATGATCCTTTTGAAGTTTCTGAGACAGTATATAGATTTCCAGAAGTCCTCGATCCAATAGCTATCAGCTTCCCACTATGTGCTTTTCTGACTTCACAGCCCTGCTTTTTAAAGATGACTTCATGACCTCTCATCACGATTTGACTTACGCTCGATAAGTTGTGCTTCAAACCAACTACAAAAAAAACTTCTTTTGAATTGATCTTTCCATCACTTATCTTGACTGATCCTTTGCCAACTATTTTGGCTCCATCATTATTTCCAAACTTTACAGAGCCCCCTTCATATTTACGTAATTTTTCAATTTTTTGTTTATCTCCTGTCATGTGACTGGAGCATCCACTATCCAATATCCATGGTGCAGATTTGTTCGTGCTTTGAATGTTGTCCGTACAATCAAGGATTCCTTTTCTTCCTTGAGTTGCTCTTTTTCTTTCCATTCGGATTTGACTGTAGTTTTGGTCACTTGTTTAGACTTTTCTTTGTCGATGGCTTCGTGCATGTTTATCTCGGGAATTTTTTATTTTGCCTTAAACTATTTGGTTGAGTTCTTCTTCCCCGATATTTATTTGTTGCATATGTGCTTCTACGGTTTCTTGCAATGTGTCCAAAGTTATGACAGTTATAGCATTCTACTGCATAATCCATCAAGGGTGAAAATACATTTCTACTGAAAAAATTTATTTGTCCTATATTATAAATGCAGTCTGAAATCTTATGACCGTAAGTATTGCATTTAAAACAATAACAAAAAAAGGAACAATTGAACCTGGGAGTTGGTCTTTGCCAATTTGTAGTAGGAGTCACAAATTTTCTTCTCATTTGATGTGTGACTTTTGTGAATCCCTCATTGTCAACAGTCTTCTCGTACCTGGCATTGTTGCTTTCTTTTGCAAGATTCATTTTTCTTTCGTCAACCTTGATCTTATCCTCTTTCTTTACTGGTTCTATAGTTATGGCCTTTGATCCACTTGATGATTCTCCTTCGACAAACCCCAAGCCAAACTTGATGCCTGAAGTCCTCTGACTATTTATAATCTTTTCAAGCTTTGCAGAACTTCCTTCAAGTTTGTGATAGCAAATCAATTTTTGATTCTTTTCTTCTAGCCGCATTCTTAAAACAACAATATCTTCTTCTAGTTTGCTGCACTCATCTATTCTCATGGTTAATTGTACTTCAAGTTCTTCAGACATTTTCTTAAATTCTTTTGTCTCGTACTTTCAAACTGTTTATTATGTCATTCGCATCCTCAAGCTTTCTTGAGACCTTATTATTCTTTTTCCTTTCTGTCTTCAACTCTTTAAGTGCAACAACCAACTCTCCTTCCAGATAAAATTCAACCTCATCCTTACTTTTTGTATCACCTTCCTGTTTTTCTTCTGTTTTTGCTTCTTCAAATGCCATGAACAAAGCTTCACCTGTTTCTTCTTCGAATCTTCACCTGAGCTATCTTCGGAAGAGTCGACATTCTTGGATATGAAACTTTTCTTTTTGAAATTGCTTTTCCTAAAATTTGGTTTCTTCTTCCAGTCACTTCTTTCTTGGTGTGACCCTTCATCACTTTTGGTTTTCTCATTCATTGGACACTTAGCTGCAAAGTGACCGACCCCTCCATAATTGAAACACTTAAACGACAACTTTCCTCTATATTTTCCTTTTCCCTTTGTAAGTTTCCGAACAAAGTTGGCTTCCGTTTCATCCGATGTCTCTTCATCCTCAGATTCTTGTTTAGCTTTTGTATTCTTGTGTGCTTTAAAAGTAGCTTCTCTGTCTATGGGCTTAGTTTGTCCTATTCTCATTTTGTATGTAGTCAAGGAACCATGCATCTTGTCCATGCTAAAATTGTTTAGATCTTTAGCCTCTTCTATTGCAAAAACTTTAGAATTAAATCTTTTGTGAAGAGTTCTAAGTACCTTTTTCACGACAATCGCATCTTCGATCTCTTCGCCAAGTCCTCTGATTGCATTAATGACTCCATTGACTCTCAGCATATAGGCCTCTATGTTCTCATCGTCATTCATTTGTAATGCCTCGAACTGAGCTCGATGCATTTGTAGCTTGGCTTCCTTGATCTTGTTGTCTCCTTCATGGATGCTTTTCAATTTTTCCCACATGTCTTTTGCCGATTTACAGCTCATGACCCTTATCAGTTCACTATCTACTAGCCCACACATTATGGCATTCTTTGCTTTGGAGTTATTCTCAGCCTTTTTCTTCTTAGCAGTATTCGTTGGAGGAGTAGCGGGTGCTGTGTATCCACTTTCTACTGACTCCAAAATGTCGTATCCTAACGCACTCAGATATGTCTTCATCTTGAGTCTCCAGAATGAGTAATTAGTTCTATTGAACAAAGGAGCTTTGTTTGATGAGAATCCTTCACTACCTACCATTGTGTTACTTTTAAGATCACCTTAGTTGATTAAGCTTGTTCAAAAACCTTGCTCTGATACCAATTGATATTCTCACAATGACACTGAGAGGGGGGGTGAATCAGTGTAGCTAAAAATCTGATCTGCAATTCTTAAAATCGAAGCAAAGAGAACTAGAAAATAGATAAAGCAATAATCACAAGAGAGCACACCACAACACACAATGTAACGAGGTTCACCAATTTGGCTACTCCTCAAAAATGACTGCTTGGACTTCTATCCAAATCCGACCTTTGCAAAACACCAAATTTACAAACACTTTACCAAGCACCCACTGGAAGGAGCACCAACCCCTTGTTTTTCTGTTGCAATAGATAGGAGCACCAACCCCTAATGCCAAGCACCAACTTGGACTGCAATTTTGATTTAATTCAGTGACATAAAAATGCCTTCATTGTTTACACGACCCTGACTGGTCTGTAATTAATTAAACTTGATTAAACTCTACACGCTCTCACGGCTCTGCTTATCTCTCTCTCGGCCCTCTTCTCACCCTCTTTACACAACAAATTCTCACTTACAACAACAACATTATTCTTCATGCAGACCTGCTTTTATAACATATAAGTCTCTATTTTTAGCTTCCATATTTACGCATGCAACCCGTAACTATTTTATTAATATTCTCTTCTGTCACTTATCAACTGTAACTCCTTCTTTGTGTAACTCCTTTTGTATTTATAGAGTGTGCATTACGTTACATGCAATGTATATCTCTACCATGACTATACGTATTCTTGAACAAGACTGTTCGTATTCATTTTTGTGCATGCATGCATTTTACGATTCTATTAATGCGACTGTTCGATTTACTCCAATTAACTCCAGTTCTTAAAAAGCTGCATGATTTCTATCTGTAACTGCCGCATTTACTCTAGTTAACTCTTGTTATTTTGGTTGCATTCTTTTCTTCTACAACTGCCCCTTTAACTGTTGCTCTGTTCCAGTTAACTATCTGTTATTGTGCATTTGCGACCTGTCATGAAATCATGACATTTTTGTATCTTTCTACCCTTCTCACATTTTACCCATGAAAATACATGTCGTAAAATCATGACAGTTTCCACCTCTTTGTCCACTTCTTCGCTTGCACCCGCGAAAACCAGACATGTCACGAAATCGTGACACTTTCGCCTTCTCGCTACTCTTCTTGGCTTGCTCTAGCGAAAACTAGACATGTCACGAAATCGTGACACTTTTGCCTTCTCGCTACTCTTCTTGGCTTCAACCAGTGAAAACGAAACATGTGAAATCATGACATCTTTCTTTGCCTTGTGCCTTTTCTGCCTTCTGCCCGTGAAAGCGGAACATGTCACGAAATCATGACATCTTTCTCTGCCTTGTGCCTTTTCTTCCTTTCGCTCACGAAAATGGAACATGTCGAAAAATCGTGACATCTTTCTCTGCCTTGTGCCTTTTCTGCCTTTCGCCCGCAAAAATGGAACATGTCGCGAAATCGCGACATCTTTCTCTGCCTTGTGCCTTTTCTTCCTTTCGCCCGTGAAAACAGAACATGTCACGAAATCGCAACATCTTTCTCTGCCTTGTGCCTTTTCTTCCTTTCGCAAACGAAACATGTCGCAAAATCGTGACACTTTCGCTGCCTTGTGCCTTTTCTATCTTTGGCCAACGAAAATGGAACATGTCACAAAATCAGGACATCTTTCTCTTCTTTGCACTTCTCTTTGACCCTGTCACGAGATCGTGACACTTTCTCTCCTTGGCACTTTCTCTTCGATCATGTCGTGAAATCGTGACACTTTCTCTCCTTGGCACTTTCTCTTCGATCCTATCTCGAAATCGTGACACTTTCTCTCCTTGGCGCTTTCTCTTTGATCCTGTCACGAAATCGTGACACTTTCTCTCCTTAACGCTTCCTCTTGGAACCTGTCGCGAAATCGTGACACTTTTCTTTGCGAGCTCCTTCTCCTCAAGCATGTCGCGAAATCGTGATAGTTTTCTTTGCCTGCGCCTCTTCTTCAAACATGTCACGAAATTACGACAGTTTTTCTACTTGCCTCCTTCTCTGCCAACATGTTGCAAAATCGTGATAGATTTCCTTGTGCCTTCTCTCTCCTCGACCATGTTGTGAAATTACGACAATTTTGCTTGCACCTTCTCTCTCCTCGTCCATGTCACGAAATCACGACAATTTTTCTTGCGCCTTCTCTCTCCTCGTTCATGTCGTGAAATCGTGACAATTTTGCTTGTGCCTTCTCTCTCCTCATCCATGTCGCGAAATCATGACAATTTTGCTTGTGCCTTCTCTCTCCTCGGCCATGTCACGAAATCGTGACAATTTTTCTTACGCCTTCTCTCTCCTTGTCCATATCACGAAATCATGACAGAAAACATGTCGCGATATCGCGACAGTTTTCTTACTTGTATTTTTCTTTGATTTTTTGAATCTCGGCCACTTCTGTCTTCTTGAAAATTCACTGTACATGTTCTGAATGACCTCTGAACTCCTGTCCACTGCATCAACTGCATTAACTGATCTATCTGTTTGTGTTGACAACAATGACAATACTTTTGCTGCACCTTGCTCAACACCGACAGGGTTCAAACTATCAGCGAAGGCTTCCAACACACCCATTGTCTCGTTAATGGTAACCCGACGTGAGATGGGGACCGCCGGACGCACAGGGTTCACACTGTCTTCATCAGTCTAGTTCAACATGTGGCATGAAGGGGGACCGTCGGACAAGTAGGAAACAAATCACCGTCATCAATCAGGTGCAACAAGCAAAGGAGTCGGATCGGGCTACTGGCTATGCATGGGCACGCCCGTGGAATTGGGGTCTCCTCTCGGTAAACACCCCAACTTACCAATCCACCTAGACCCACGGACAAAGAATATTACTGTTTAAACTAATTTATAACAATTATTTGAAATAATTTATTATGTCTATAATAGATATAATAAAAATTATTAATGTTTTTTTTTATTTTTTTAAAAGTGATTGTACTCTAATCTTTCATCCTACAACAAATCACAACTTTTTCCTTGAAAGTTCACAAACAGATTCAATTCTCATCTCAATTGAGTTGTTATAGCTAGATACCTACATCTTCTTTTATAAAAAGTCTAATTTTTTTATTTACATAGTCGAATCGATTGCCACGATGATCACGGTGTGTTGTCCACCTCTATGCTTGTCACGGTATTCCGCATTGTCCGCCTTGAAAGCCGTCACATAGCACTTCGTTTAGTCCACCTCTATAACCACCATGTCAGATAATTTTAAACCTTTTACATCGTTGGAAGCACTAAGAAAAGAACAAGTGTATAGTTCGATGAGGCTCCGGTGAGGCCCGAGATTTGAACCCTGGGTGTTCGTCCCCTTACGGGATTTTGCCACACCAATTGGTCTACACCTCGAACCTATTTGGTGCAATTTTAAAGTTAAAAATATATTTTATATTATTTTTTCAAAAATTATAACAAGTTACAAATATATTAATATATTATAATCTTAATTAGTCCAATTGATAGATACCAAGAGTTTGTCGCGACAAAGAATTGGATTCGTAAAGTAGGCTCTATGTGCATGTATGAGACGTTGGATCCAAGTACCTTAGGAACTATTTACTAAATAAATAAAAAATATTTATAATAACATAATTATTATTGATATTAAATTTAAATAAAACTATATATATTCAAAAGATACTATATTATTAATATTTTTTTTGTTCGTGCGAGCATGAGGAGTAAGTGCAGCAGCGAGTGCGAGCGCGAGCTGGAAGTAAGTGCAACAGTGAGTGCGAGCGTGAGCCATGAGTGAGTGCAACCAAAAGTGAGTATGAATAAGTGTAGTCAAAAGCGAGTGCGAGTGAGTGAAGCCAAAAGCGAGTGCGACTCAAGAGTGAGGAGGAAGTGCGAGTAGGAAGGAGGAAGTAGAAAGCAAAAGTGTGATCAAAGAACAAGTGCCACTTCTTGTTCCAAATATTAGGAGAATTTAAAGGATTCAATTGAAGAAAATCCAAGAGAGAGTGCAAGACGAGCAAATGCAAGTTGAGAGGGAGTGTGAACCAAGACTCAAGAGGGAGTGCGTGCCAAGATTTAGTAATAGCGAAGGAGCGGTGACTTCATCTAAAGTGCATCAATGCTTCAAACCCTTACCATGGATGCGTGGAACATTGTTGAAGCAAAGGAACATCGAGAAAAAGAAGATACAAGGGCAATTGTGAGTCAGGATGGAGTGCAAGCTAGAAGGGAGCGAGCATGAGGAGTAAGTGTAGCAGCGAGTGCGAGCGCAAGCTGGAAGTAAGTGCAACAGTGAGTGCGAGTGTGAGCCATGAGTGAGTGCAACCAACAATGAGTACGAATAAGTGTAGTCAAAAGCGAGTGCGAGTGAGTGAAGCCAAAAGCGAGTGCGAGTGAGTGAAGCCAAAAGCAAGTGCGACTCAAGAGCGAGGAGGAAGTATGAGCAGGAAGGAGGAAGTAGAAAGCAAAAGTGTGATCAAAGAAGAAGTGCCACTTCTTGTTCCAAATCTTAGGAGAATTTAAAGGATTCGATTGAAGAGAATCCAAGAGAGAGTGCAAGGCAAGAGCAAATGCAAGTTGAGAGGGAGTGTGAACCAAGACTCAAGAGGGAGTGCGTGCCAAGATTTAGTAATAGAGGAGGAGCGACGACTTCATCCAAAGTGCATCAATGCTTCAAACCCTTACCATGGATGCGTGGAACATTGTTTCAAAAAAATTGTTGAAGTAAAGGAACATCGAGAAAAAGAAGAGACAAAGGCAATTGTGAGCCAGGAGGGAGTGCAAGCTAGAAGGGAGTGCGAGGCAGGAGAGAGTGCAATCCAGAAGTGAGTGAAAGCAAAGAGGGAGTGTGAGCCGAGATTTAGTCATGGTAAAAGAGTGGTAGGTTCATCAGGATTGTATCAATGCTTCAAACCCTTACAACAAATGCATGGAACATTATTTCCAAAAAATTGCTAAAGTGAAGGAATGTCCAGAAAAATAAGATATAGGGGCAATTGTGAGCTAGGAGGGAGTGCAAGCTAGGAGCAAGTGTGAGGCAGGGGAGAGTGCAAGTCGTGAGAGAGTGCGAGTTGAGAGGGAGTGCAAACCAAGAGAGAGTGCAAGCTAAGAGCGAGCATCATTAGCTATTATGGGTCATATTTGAAAACCCTAATGGGAATTCAAGATACCCTAGCTAGAAATCAAGAAGCCCTAGTTGCAAGTATGGAGGTCCAATTTGGAAAGAAGCAGAAGAGCAAATACATGGCAAGTTCGATCCAAGTAGTAGATGTTATCAATATTGTGATGATTGAGCATGATATAATGGTTCTTAAAATAGAGGGTTGATATGTAAGTTCCATAGATCATGGCCAAGATTTTTGGAGATTCAAAATTGGATCAAGTGGAAGTGGGGATTGAATTCATATTATTCTATGACTTTTCTTTCTAAAGATTTTTTCCTCATTATCTTTTCCAATTCAAAAATTAAGGATAAAATAATAGTTACTGGCCCATGGTTTAGGGGAAGAGATGCGCTTTATTTGAGACCATGGAATGAAATTTTTTTGTTGAGACAAAAACTATTAAGAAGCTTCCAGTGTGGGTTAGGCTTTTTGGACTTCCATATCAGCTTATAAATAAGGATGTTTTGAAGAATATTGAAAATACCCTAGGATAATTCATCAAGGAAGGACCAACTATTAAGGAGAAAAAACATGCTATATATACACAAATATGTGTTGCTATGGATATTTCAAAACCTTTGCCGCAATCCATTAAGATTAAATTTGAATCAAGAGAATGAGATCAACAAGTCGATTATGAGAATATTGTATTTCGTTGCCACAATTGTTATGATATTGGATACATGGCAAGAGTTTACAAAGTGAAAACTATGAAGAAAGAGAAACAATTCTAGCCATAAGATAAACTTCAAGACGAAGTAAGGAAATAATACAATAATAGAAGCTAAGATCAAATTAAGAATATTCCACTCCAAAAGAAGAGGTAAAGAAAGCCCATCTACAGTATCATTTGGCAAGTTCAGAAGGAATTAAAGGTGCTAAAAAAGATGTGGAGATAAATCCTAAAACAAAGACAACAAAAGAGGTCAAGTTTATTCCAGATAAATCATCTTTATTTTCCTCAAGTAGTATAGAATCCTCTTCAGGTCAAGTTTATTCCAGATAATGAGAGCAATATAATATTTTTTTTTCATAATAGGAGTGTCCCCCAATAGAAGCCACACATAGCTTATATATATTATTGTTGCATAGGGGAATCGGTAACACCTTTTACCCAATGCAGGGCATGACTTCGAATCAAACTCGGATGCTACCACTATAAACCCTAACCCATTTGGGTAAAATATGAAATCAACTAGATCATATATATATATATATATATATATATATATATATAGTTACATAGGGGAATCAGTAACACTTTTTACCTAATGTAGGGCATGACTTCGAGTCAAACTCAGATGATGCCACTATAAAACCTAGCCCATTTGGGTGAAATATGAAAACAACGGGACCCTGACCATCCAAGGAATTGAACCAAACTATAATATAAATATTAATTATTATAATACAAATGCATATAAATGTAAAATATGTTTAATAAGTTGAAAAGTAGTTTTTAACCTCCACACAACCTATGTATCACAAATCATTATGAAGGATTGGTAGACATTTTTTGGTATGTGACTTATGCATTGATTCCTTAATTAGATAGTGAAAATATATATTAAATAATTATATGGCAAATAGGTTGTGCTCTATATAAAAGTCACAACATGCTTGCTTTTCTTCTCTTGTGCTTGACACTAATTGACACAGATGTTGAGGTTTGTTGTTTGAAGAACATAGACAAATATTTATACTTGTCGAAAAGATTATTTTAAGAGTTAATTATAAGTACATTTTGTTGTATGTTTATGCTTTCAAGTGAACAAGTTAGGTTTTTTAAATTGAAAACAAATTTACTTTGCATAGTCATAAAAATATAAAAAATAACATAAGAGCTAAACTTCCTCTCATTCAATTCTTGTTTCCCAAAATGGTTAGAAATAAGAATGGAATGAGAGGAAGTTTGGTAGTTGTTTTTGGTGCTTTTAATGATTTTTTGATAAATTTATTTTACTAGTAATAATATTATTTTTGATGTTTATTTGTATGTTATATTAAGAATAAGAAAATGTTTGATCATTTTTTATGCTTTTGATCTTTGCATGTAGGTGTGTAGAGATACAAGCAAATGTGGTAGAGGGTTGAATAAAAGTGTACAAATTGTACCACTAGTTTTAAGGGCATCACTTAAGTAACACCAATTGCAAAAATTATGTCAAATTGAAAGAATTCCTACAAGAAAATGTGAGATTCATGTATCAAGCTTAGAGTGCGTCTACTTCAAACCTTCTCAATGAAACTCAAAACATAAGCATAATTTCTCCATAAAAGTGTGATGCCCATTTAGAAAACCTAAAAATTAACTCAAAATTTTTAATTGAAAAATAATGATTTTCAACACTCTAAACATATATACAAGATTATAGGATTAACACCATCATTTCTTTTCATTGTCCAGTTAATATTGTTGTAAGATCATGTGATCTGATCATGGGAATTGCCTTGCACATATATGGAAGGAAGCATTTATTGCCATCCTTTTGTATCGATGCTAGTACTAGCTAGTAGTGCTACATGTTCATGGCACCAATTGCACATATGGAGCCAAACTCATATTTTATGTTGACCCCTATATGTTTATGACTTCAACTTTATCTATCAACTTATATTTGATGTTATGGCCGCACCACATGTGTTCATGGTCCCAAATTCATTTATGACTTCAACCTCATATTGATATCACCTTATCACAATGCCAACTCCAATTTTGGCATTAACACTAGTTTTTAGTGTTAGATCCATTATTCAACATCGATACCAATACTAGTATACTGGGCACCACTTTCAAACTTCGCACTAACATAGGTGTCCATATATAATCTTCACTAGATAGGTTGGCACGAACTTATGCTTTGGCACCATTACTTCCTTAGTGTCAAATATTTGGTGTCCATTTGGCTGGCTCTCATCTATAAATGGTAGAAGTTGTTGGTGCCCATGTAAATACGATAAAAAATTGGTATCGATGCCACATATTATCATTCAACAAATATCAAAGCATTAAATTTATATGTTTTGGACTATTTTAGCCACTTAGCCACTCTAAGAATTAGCACTTAGTTTTATGAAGAGAAAGAAACAAATTCTTAGGTGTTTCTTGATTTTAAGCCTTACTAGAAGTTAGTGTCTCATCTTATGTAGTCTAACATACTTTAAAAATGTTAGATCTCCTTTAAACAACCCAAGGGGAACAAACAACATACTACATCGTTTCAAGGTAGGAAAATCCACTAGAGACAATACAAGTACAAAGAGGAAAAAAGTTTAGACTACAAACACCAGCCACATTTGACCAACTGAGATCAATGGATGTAGATCCAAACGAAAAATTAATGGCATGTGCCCAATTTCAACTAAGTAAACTTATTCATCCATTGATCCTTTGAGCTCTAGGTAAATGTAGCACATCGATTGAGAAAGGGAGAGTTTAAATGGTTAACACAAAATACCCATGATGATGCAATGAATTGTAAGTCATGCCTTGATGAGTGTGAATTTACCCATGGACAGTTTGCTCAGCAAAAGTCATGGTAAGAAGGTAAAATTTAAGTGTTGGTTTTAGAAGGACTTCCATTCCTAAGTATGACATGACATCGATCCTATCCACTTTAGTGAATTCACTACACAAGTTGTGCTAGACCATTTTTATTAATTATTGTATTTTATCTTTTTAGATCTTCTAGATTGTTTTTTCTAGAAAGATGTTGGCAAGTAGCTTATGCTAGTAGTTCCCTACATTATCCTCTAAAGATCAATATGACTTTATTCCTTTAAATTAGAAAATAATTTATGAATAAGAACAATTATTTTTACTTAATAGATATGTGTTCTCAAATTACAATAAAAATTATTTTTACTTAGTAGTTGGTCCCTCCTTGATAAAATTCCGTAAGGTATTTTCAATATTCTTCAAGACATTTTTATTGATGAGCTAATATGCAAGTCAAAAAAGCATAACCTAGACTAAAAGCTTTTTAATAGTTTCTGTCTTGATAGAAAAATTCTCATTCTAGGGTCTTAAATAAAAGGCATCTCTCCCCTTAAACCATGGGCTACCACCCATTATTTTATCCTTGATTTATGAACTAGAAAATATGTTGAGGAAAAAAAAATTTCAAAAGAAAAGTCATAGAGTGATTTGAATTCAATCTCCTTTTCAACTTGATCCAATTTTAGAAATCCAAAAACAATGACCAGTATTCATGGAACTCACATATCAACCCTCTACTTTTAAGAACAATTATATCATGCTCAATCATCTCATCCTTTTAAGAATACAATGTTTTCATAATCCACTTGTTCCTCTTATGCTCTTGATTCAAATTTAATCGTAATGGATTTTGGCAAATATTTTAAAATATCCATAAAACACATATTTAGGTATAAATATGCTTTCGTTCCTTAGTAGTTGATCCCTCATGGATGGACTCCCCTAATATATTTCCAATATTATTTAAAATATCCTTATTGATAAGCTAATATGGAAGTCCAAAAAGCCTAACACACACTACAAACTTTTTAACATTTTGTCTCAGATAGACATGGGCTCCTATTATTTTATCTTTGGTTTTTTTAGTGAGAAAAAGACCTTTAGGAAGAAAAATCATGGAGTAATTTGAGTTCAATTTCCACATCCACTTGATCCAATTTTGAATCTTTAAAAACCTTGGCTAGTATCCATGGAACTTACAGATTAACCCTCTACTTTTAAGAACCATTATATCATATACAATCATTTCATCCCTAAAAATTACTTATGGTGTAACATCTGCTCCATACATCGACCTTGCCATATATTCATTCTACCTCTTGTCTTTAATTTGGGCATCCATATTTCCAGTTTAGGATCCTTACTTTGAATTTAGGCTTTCAAATATAGTTTTTCTTCCACACTACCTAGCTTTTCTTATGAATCCTTTCTTATTAAATTTATCCAAAGATTTGCAACAAAAAAAGTGAGGCTTGCTTTTGGCTCAAAAATTCAATAATTTTTATTAATATTAATTTTTAAACATATTTTATTATTAAAATCCTATATTTTTTTTAAACTATAAACATAAAAGGTCCGAGGTGTAGACCAATTGGTTCGACCAAACCCCGTAAGGGGGTGGAGGTCCAAGGTTCAAATCTTAGGCTTCGTTGGACTGAACGCTTGTCCCTTTCCTGGTGCTTTCAACGACGTCAAAGGTTTAAAATGACTGTGGCATGGTGGTTATAGGGGTGGACTGTACGAAGATCTGTGTGGCAGCTTCCAGGATGAACAACTTAAAATGATTGTGGCATGGTGGTTATAGGGGTGGACTGTGCAAAGATCTATGTGGCGGCTTCCAGGACGAACAACACAGAATATTGTGGCGGTCATAAAATCCGAACAACCTGTCCGGATTCGTGACGGCTACAGATTTCACCATGTAACTTAAAAAACTATAAACTTTATATATATATATATATATATATATATATATATTATCATTTATAATATTAATTTTTAAATAAACTTGTTATTAAAGTTATACACACTTTAAAAACCTATTTGTTTTTATATATTTTAATTATAATGATATCTTTTTCCACAACCAAGTTTAAAAGTAAAACAAAATTTAGCTGGTCTCTTTGAGAGATCCAAGGTTCAAACCCCACTCAATATGAGGAGACGAGAGACCAGACACTATGTAAACTCATTAAGCTTATCGTTGTGGTAAAGACTTTAACTTTTCTTTGAAAAATCTAAGGTTCAAACCCCATTGAATGAAGGGATCGAAAACCCTCAACTTATTGAAAAAAAAAAAATTATTACTTAAAACAATAACTTATATATAAAAAAATTATAATAAATATGTTATTTGATTTTCAAATTTATTTTACTTTTGCGAACTTTGGTTTTTTTTAAAGACTTTGGTAAAAAAAAAAAAAAAAAACAAAACAAAAACTTATATACCCCACCCACCAAACAACTTGCCTACCAATGGGGGATTACCTAGTCAAGTCATAAAGCATACGATTAGGATTTTAAAATTAAGGAGAACATGCCTTTAACGACTTCGGTTAAAAATATAAAACTAAATATGGAGGCATTATGATATAATTCTCGTAATGCAGGAATGCATGGTCATCATCGTAACACCATGCGGGGGATTCGTCATTTCCTTTCAATCACACCGAAACTTTAGGATGTTTATGAGCGGTCAGCGGTGAGGTCACACCGTGTTTGGTGAAGCATGCACTTCGTCCTACCCTTTCTTTTTTTAATAATAAGTTTTCTTACTCTTTAAGATTTATGGGTATTATTTAAAAATTATTTATTATTAATAATATATATATATATATATATATATATATATATATATATATATATATATTTATTATAGTTAAAAAACCTTTATGACATAGGGTTGAGCAATTTCCTCCATAACTCTTTAACTATATTTATCAATAGAAAATTTAACACAAAGCCACCACACACCAACTCCCTCACACTCGCCACGTGAACCTCTCGATTAATAATATTATATATTTAAAAGTATATAAGTGATAAAAAAACCAATAAAAGATAACTTTTTTATAAAAATATAAACCATGTATTTTCTTAAAAATTAAGAAATATTTTATTTTTTTTTATTTGGTTAGTGTGAGAAACTCTTACGACTAACGCATAGAATGCATAGGGCTGAGCAGGCTCTTCCCAACCATGGCCTCTCCTAACGCATAGAATGCATAGAGCTGAGCAAACTCTCCTCAACCATGACCCCTCCTAAAGTCGAGAGCTATGCTTAACAATAGGGAATTTAACACACAACCACCACACACACTCGCCCACGCTGCGGTTTGAACCTTGGACCTCCTAAAAAGAAAGAAATATAGTAAATTTTCCTTTTTTGATTTGGTTAGTGTGAGAAACCCCTACAACCAACCACAGGACATGCTCCCCCCAACCATGACCCCTCATTTAACACACAACCACCACATAGCCACCCCTCACACACTCGCCCACGCCGTAGTTTGAACCTTGGACCTCTCGCAGAGTTGCGCTTATTAAAATGAGTTTTATCTATATCACATCACATCATATAATTATATTATTGTAATAATTAGTTATTATGCATGTATAATTTAATACGATTTAAACCTAAATATTTTTTTCTTAACTACTTTTAATTTAATTAGTTAAATTAATATGATTTGACATATCATATAACCCAAGAATTAAAATTATATGTAAGTAATTTGAAATTATATATAAGTAATTAAGTTAAAGATAATTAGGAGCTATCTATTCCTCTATATAACCCCCAAAAAATTATAATTTAAAATTAATTTATTTTAATTTAAAATAAATAAAATATAAAAAAATTTTAAAGCCATATTTATTCCATTAAATATGCATATATACCTTTATTTATCTTTAATTAATTATATTCTAGTTTTTTAAACTAAGATTAAGTATAGGATGCTGTAACTGAGATCACACTTCATAAAGAAACCTTCTTCCTTGTAATTTAAATTTGAACAACCTTAATAATCCAACTGCATACAATGAATGCTCCAACAAAAATATTATATTCTACTATTTAAAACTGGTATATAAATATATCTATAAAAACACAAACACAAGTTGACTAACTAGTTTCACGTCATAATTTGCCTTATCATTCAATTAATAAAATGTGGATGAGGCTTATCATTCAACTAAAATTAATAATAGTTATCCATTGCCAACTTTTGGTTAAAAACCTGCATTTATCAGATTGGAACAGTAATAGCACATATATTTTAAAAATAAAGATTGGATATGTTCAGATGAATGATACCTTCTTTGATAAGAATAATCAATTAATTATGAAGTTTGGCTAAATGTGTCTATTTTTTTAAATTAGAGTATGTATAGCCCATCTTTCGGATATGTTATTGCTTCTATATATAAAAAAAAATATATATAAATAATTTTATTTAACTAAAATTAAATAAGCATTTTTTTTAATATATAAATAGTTATGTTTTAATTTTTTATTAGATATATGTATTATTTAAATTTAAGTATTTTTTTTTATTTGGTTATTGTGAGAAATCTTTATGATCAACGTACAGAGACGAGTTTCCTTTCAACCATGACCCTTCGTAAAGTGGAGAGCTATACTTATCAATAGGGAATTTAACACAAAGCCACCACACACCCACCCCCTCACACACTCACCCACGCCACGGTTTGAACCTTGGACCTCCCAAAGAAGAGCCAAAGCCCGAATCGTTGCGTTGCACCCTCAGGTGCAAAATTTAAGTATTTTTTATTAGATATATTATTATTATTATTATTTTAACATGGTGGAATCGGTAGCCGCCACGAATCCGGGTAGGTTGTCCAACTTTTATGGCCGCCACAGTATTCTGCAATGTTTGCCCCGGAATCCGTCACACAGATCTTCGCGCAGTCCGTTCTTATAACCGCCATGCCACAATCATTTTAAACTTTTTACACCGCTGAAAGCACTAGGAACGATTTTAAACCTTTTACGTCGCTGAAAGCACTAGGAAAGAAACAAGCGTTCAGTCCGGCGAGGCCCGAGATTTGAACCTTGGACCTCCGCCCCCCTTATGGGGTTTGGATGAACCAATTGGTCTACACCTCGAACCTTTATTAGATATATTGTTATTAAGTCAATTAAATTATATTTAATTAATTAATTATTTATTATTATTTTTTGATTTGGTTATTATGAGAAACCCCTATGACCGACATACAGGGTTGAGCAGTCTCCTCCCAACCATGACCCTTCGTAAAGCCGAGAGCTATACTTATCAATAGGGAATTTAACATAAAGCCACCACACACCCACCCCCTCACACAATCGCCCATGTCATGGTTTGAACTTGGACCTCCTTTTTAATTAATTAATTTATTTTTTTGGTAATATTAAGATATGGGAGTTTTAACCAGGAATCCCCCAACCTGTTACAACAACTCCACCAAGGAGACACACACCCATCCCCTCACACACTCACCCACGCCACGGTTTGATTTTTTTTGGTAATATTAAAAAGCGAGGGCTTTGACCAGGAATCCCCCAACCTGTTACAACAACTCCACCAGGGAGACACACCCACACCACGATTTGAACCTTGAACCTCCCGAAGAAGAGCCAAAGCCCAAAAAACCTTTATATTAAGGAAAACCGTTCCCCAGGCTAGCCGGGGTTTTTGTATCCGACGTAGGCCGCCAGGCTTGAACCTCGGACCTCCTTCCGAGGATTGAGGGAACTTGCCAATAAGGTACCTAGTGTGGATCCCTTTTAATTTATTTTTTATTCGTTATAAAATTGTTATTTTTTAGCAACTCATTTTTTGACATCATTTTTATTAATTTTAAGATATTGTCTCCAATAATAGTTGATGGACATCAAAAGCAATATTATTTATTTATTTTATTTTTACATCATTTTCTTGATAGTATTAATAATATCTGAATTCCCTTTAATTGAAATATATTTCTATCCCTTTCAATAACAATTTTGATCCATGGAAAAAGTGTCCTAAAAGTTCCATACGATTTTAAGTAAACAAGGAGAATTTTACCTTCATTATTTTGATAAAGTTCACCTCCATTAATATTTTCTAGTTTTTTTAGAAGACACCCAAAATCAATTTTGATAAATCTAATTTCTAGACATTTTATTCCACCTAGAGATCAAAGTAGATCCTTCCATGTATATTTAAATCATGTAGCCAATAGGCTAGCACCTTATTTTTCACACTTGAGAGTTTCCATGATGAGCACCATGTCCATAAATATTTTGTAAAAGAGGCAATAATATGATATTAAACATAGGTATGCTTATGAGATTTACTTCTAAAAAACCTATTATTCCTTTCAAGCTATAAATTCGACCAATCCTTGATAAAATACATAATGCTTTAACTTTGAACTAATTAATTCATCATTTCTTTAACTTTTTAAAGTTTGATGAAGTTCCCCAATATATTCTCATATTTTTGAAAATGCGACTAAAATAATGTAAGCTAAGGGATAATGAAGAATTAAGTGATCTTATGCTTATATATTTTTCTTATAAAAGGTACACTTGAAAGGTCAATGCTATCCTTTTCTTCACAAACTTTTACTTGTAAGAATATTGCTATAGACTTCTAACCAAAGAAGGTCAATGCTATCCTTTTCTTCACAAACTTTCACTTGTAAGAATATTGCTATAGACTTCTAACCAAAGGAATATTGGGGCCTTAGAGAGGGCCTTGGATGAACAGACATTTTTTCAAGGAAAATATTTAGGAGTAGGTAATTCTAATTGCTCCAAATCGTTATATACAAACTTGACCAAGTATCCATCATCTTTGGTAGACTTTGTTAGCAAATATATTGAATTCGATACTCAATAATGTATACAAATATTGAAAGAACTCTCACAAAATTCTAAGATGCATCACATATATTCAACCCATGACTCATAAAATGAACACACACTATATTCAATGTGGATAACAAGATTACAATGCTTTATAGTACAAGATAAAGTATTACAAATTCATATTACACTTTTCATCCTCACATGCTATCCTTATTAATAGCCTTCACAAAGGGTCTCTTGACATTTCAACTTCAACTCTCTTCATCTCCTCAAACTCATGAGAGATATGACTCTTCATATTTCTAATAGGAGAAATATATTTATTGACTCTCTAATAATGATAAACATCTAATGAATACTAAATAACAAATATTTACAAGACACCTAGACACTAAATATTTACAAAATACTTGCAAGGTACCAAATACTGTAATAATCTCCAACACCCCCAATATTACATTATTTGGTATATGTCAATCTCTAACTTTGGTTCTTGATCTCCAGCTTTGACTCTGGCTCTTGATTTTTGGTTCTAGCTCTTTTTAAAATTGTATCCTTCATTTGTGCATATTTGTTATTGGTACCTATCATAATTTTGGCTTTACTCTTTCTTGTTACACATTCAATGTCACCCATCACAACATTCCTTATTAGAAAACTGATATTAATGTTATCACAAAATTACTTTCATCAGCATATCCTATAAATCTAAGGTCTTTGTATTTTGTGCTTATTTATGATATAATAAGTCCTTTCATTCCTTACCCTATTTCATTATATCCCAGTTTAGCACCAATTACTTGTGTGCCTTTCAAAAACATCTTTATCCAAATATTTATGCAATAAGTCATCACAAAAATATTTATCACAACTCAGACCATTACTAATAAATTCTAAACGACTTATACCATGATAATCCTTGTTACTATTTGAAAACTTCAAAACATTATCAACATATTGTCCATCAACATTGACAATTTGGCCTACATTTTGATCAACACACTCTGCACAATCAAAGCAAATATTTTTTGTGCAAACACTCTCATGAATACCCTTTGTTTTGACACACCTAAATCTATCACTATCAAACTCAAAAAGCTTCAAATAATAATTCTATGGAGAAATATATTTATATGCTTGTTAACATCAACAATATAAATGCTTAAAAAATAATCTATCATTATCATCAGCTCTAGCAATTTGTTTTTCATCATGACCATCACAAATACTAATTGTCTCACAAACATGTTTTGCATGATAAAAAAACTTTGACTTACAACCATTTTCTATATCAATATTTTTTAGAGTATTGCTCAAACTATTTGTCTAATTACATGCATTCACCTTTTTCTTTTGATTAAGATTATTAGTGTCACAACTCACATATTTCATCTTGGGTATCCTTTGCAATTTCTTTTTATTTTTGACATTGTTCTTTGTAGGTTATCAAATGTGGATGGAAACATTTGGGATGTTTTTTTCATTATTTTGAGCTATCCTTGCTACTTTAGAATATTGGTTTATTTCTTTCATTATGCAAGACATGTCTACTATATTCTCTTTAATTATTTATACTTCTTCTTTGATATTGCATTTTTTGACTTATATTTCTCTTGTGGAAGTAGTCGATTCAATTGTTTAAGAGAAAATGATGTCGTATCTAAGAGCAAATATACCATTTTTGATAGAATCAATGACATCAATATCTATTTATCTTTTAATGAAGCACTTTCTACTTCCATTGACCACCTTGAATTCAACTATTCTACCCTTATCCAACAATTGTGACACTAATATCAAGTTATTGGCTAATCCAGACACATACAATGCATTTTCTAATGTGCATTCAAGAAAAAGTAGGTTGATTGAAATATTGCCTACTCAGTGAACCTGGTAGATTTTATCATATGCAATTTTGATAGGTATGCTTTGTTTTACTTGAAGATAATTGAACCAATGCAGATTACCAATCATGCGATTGCTTGCCCTTAAATCAATATACAATAATTATCCCCTGACTTTTCTATACCATGTGCTCTTTCAAAAAACATTCCCTATTTTTTGTTGAATGAATAAAGTGGTTTGACCCAATTGAACATGTTATTTGTGAAAAAAATTCTTTGTTTCTAAGTCTCTCTTTTAATAAAATTTGGTTCTTCAAACAAATGAGACCTTGTGAGGTATTTTTGATGATGAAATAATTAGGATTCCTTGTAAAAATTCCTTTCAATATTGTTTCTTTTTTATTCTTCAAATAGAATCCTTGAATAAAAGTGTAATGAATTTTCTTAATTCTTTTTCTTTCAAATTACAATCAACTCTTTCAATTGGCTTGGATGATGGTATAATAACAAGTTAGAAAATTCTTTTAATTTTCAAGTAGAAAACCTTTTGTCTCCCTAATTAACTTATTATGAATTTTCTATATTTGAAATATTTTTCTTTCTTCAAATATTTTTTTTTTCAATGTTTCAATTTTCTCTTTTTATGGTTCCATTTCATAATATTAAATCTCATGAACCTTCAATATTATTTCACTATTTTCTCTTTTTCTTATTCCAATCAACTTTAGAGAAAATAAGCAAAGGAAAATATGTTTCATACCTTATGGATAATGCTTCAATAATCTAACCTTGCCTTTGAAATCGAAAGAAAAATAATAAAGTTTGAAGAAAGAAAAATTAAAGATTGAAGTTAAAAAATTGATGATTTTTTTTTTTTTGGAAAACATACCAAAATGGATGCCACTTTTGGGTAAGACCCAAGGAGGTAGGGGTATCTCTTTCACCAAAAACACCCAGGGCTCGCACCTGGCCTACCATCTTTGACACACGCAAGGAGCATACCTGAAACAACACAAAATAAGAACACACAAACACAAACACACAAAAAACTAAAACAAATAAAAAATACTCCTTGAGTGTGTCGACAAGAAAAAACACAATCAAACACACACAAAAAGATGAAAAAAATAAAAAATAAAAAATAGCAAAACACAATAAAAAAGTTAAAAATTAAAAAAAGACAAAAATAAACAAGACCAAAACATGAAACACAGAAAAAAACCACAAACACAACATAACTAAACACTACCATAACAAAAACAACAAAAAGAAACAAATACACCACAAACCAAAAAACCATAGAACACAAAAGACACTGAAAAACCCCAAAAACAACATAACAAAACAAAACCAAAACAAAAACAACAAAATTAATCAAATACACCATAAACAGGAAAAAAAAATACAACAAAAACTAAGCACAAAGGAGCTATAGACAAAACAAACAAAATACGATAACACTAAAAATAAACCAAAGCTTAACAAATTACCAAAAATATTAGAAATTGCTTAGCAAAATAGCCAAAGCTTCCAACATTGCCATAAAGAGACTGACTATAAACCTTAGGATTATGAAATCCTTATCCTTTTATTCGTATCTGGCTTCACTCCAGTTGGGACTATAGGCTGGTTACTTGGTACCACGACATTACTATTGAAATTTGTATGGTCTTTTTGAGGATCCGTTTTGTTTGTAATTTGAATTTGTCCTTTTGTTTTGCACTTGGGCTGGTTTTCTACATTGTACTCTTTTTTTTCCTTTACTGTTATTTCTCAGCATCAAGGCAAACTCTTTTAATGATTTCTCATCATGCAATCCTTCATGTTCTCTCTCTTCATCAAATTGTATCTCCATAATAACTGTTTCCACTTGACCATTCCCATCATCTACTTGCTAATCCATAGAGAGAATTTCAAAGGTGTTAGGTGAAATTACTGTTTTCTCTTTTGTTGCTATTTTTTTCTTTGTGTTTTTTTTGTTTAGGGATTTGAAACCCTTCCAAGTCCCCATCCTCTTTCTCTTTGTTAGGGACCTTATGTGGACAATCCTTGGCTAGATGGCCATATTCATGATAAATTCTGCATCTAAATGAAATATTTTCATAATCTGCTACTTGCTCCCATATTTCTACTCCATACTATCCAATTTTAGAATTTTTAATTATTAATATAATTAATTTTTTAAACTCTTTATATGGGTTAAAACTAACACACCTAGTATCACATAATGAAAACTTATTATATGAGCATTGAATAATATTATTTTCTATTTGGGTAGTGTGATAAATCTTTAGAATCTACTCATAGGATTAAGTAGTTTTCTTAGCCATAATCCCTCGTTATTGAAAATTTATCAACAAAAGATTAACACATAACCCCTATAATTTAAACTTTAAATTTCACCACAACAAAAAAAAATAACAAACAAACTTAGACCATTACTTGTCCCCCGAAATATGATAGGATAGGACTTTAGATGACGATTATATACAAGATTTAAACAATTCCATTTATGAAGGTTTTAGATTCTCACGGCACCTTCAGCTTCTGTGGACTACGAATCCCTTTTTCGAGGAGCGGATCGGTCATTATTTATCTGTAAACAAATCTAATATTTGTCACTTCTATCTTATCGTTTTTCAATGGAATTCTTATCGTATCGTATCAAATCTGGTGATCGGGTTCGATTTGATATTAAAATTTGCGTGAACAGTGGAACTCAATCGGGTTGCTTCGGACATCTGTCTGTCTATGCTGTTTCTTTTGCTTCATAATATGTATGACCCTTCTCCTCTAACTTGCTTTAAGAACATCAAATGGTCTGCACGTCTAATCAGGAACATTTTAACAAATGGCCAATTGCATGAAAATATTATTTTAACTGCTCAAGGCTTGTTAATAGCTGACATCAAGATCAAGACTAAGGAATATCTCTATATTTAACTCTCTTAGGATTTGGTGGCATATAAATAAATAAAAACATTTGAAGTCATGCTCGCTATCGATGAATGCACTCAAGGAAGGTAAAGATATTTGCATAGATTGGGAATAGAGCAAGAGAAATTTATCAATGGCAACATCTCTATATTTTATCAATCCATTTAAAGTGTAAATCAAGAAGAAAATCATAGGGGTTAGGGCTTGGCGTTTGAATCCATCTAAAAGAAAATGAAGAAACCTATTAAAATTGAAGACAATAATAAGAAAATTGAATTATTCATGTCTTAATCATCCTCATTTGTGCTTGAGCATGAGCTAACCTTTTTATGATAGCTTGTGAACCAAGCTTACAGACAAGGACACAATGAAGGAGAAACATGGAAATAATGGTGAAATCTCTTGATATCCAATATTGTAGATAGATATGTGCCCATATTAAGAATGTAGAGTGGTAACCATATAGTTTAAAAGGATAACTCTTTGACTTCGTTGTATTTTAAAACTTCCAAGGATCTCTAATTAGATCAGGGGATTTATAGAGTGGAGGATTCTATTAATGGACATATAAGCTAAAAGTTGGTTTTTTTGCATTCAGATATATTGTGAGTGAGCAATTTTATTAATAGACATAAGAGCTAAAATTTAACTCTTGTGAAATGATCTACATAATGTTAGAGAATATTATGCCTTTCTTTATACGAAGAGCAATATCCAAGATAGTAAAAAAAGGAGAGATGTCTAATTATCATTAGTAATTTGGCCTTCTTTACCAAGGCTAATAATGTTAAAGTGTCTCTAGGTGCTCTTGATGTTATTTTATTGGCATGTACAATGTAAGCCTAAGTGTGTTCTTACGTAAGCCTATAGACATCATTTATGTAAGCCTATTTGCATCTTTTATATAAACCTATCGACATCCTTTATGTAAGCCTATGGGTAAATATTATGTATTTATACTTATCAATATTGGTTAAACCATCTATATGGTTAACATAAATTAAAGGGTTTTTTGATATTTTAAATATATTATAGTTTAATCTTTAAGTCAAGTTATGTTGGCTTGAGGTGCATTTAATTGGGGATATATATCACTATAAATATCCCGAAATGACTGAACTATTGCATTAATTGGTGACATATGAGATCATGGGGATGATTATGCACCCACCCTTTATCTTTATTATTTTATTTCTCTCTCCTATTCTATTTTGCCTATATGCTTCTTAATTTTATGCTTATCTACTCTTATACATATAATTATGGTAAATGTATGCTTTGGAAGATTTTTGGAAAACCATGACAACATAATATCAAATTCAATACAAAGCAACTTCACTTAATCACACAAAAGGGCTCTATAGGAAAAACCATGGCCAATGTGGATGAACCATTAGTTTCATTGAATTTCTTGCAATATGTTTGGGGTACTAGTTCAATATTTTTGAAGCTTTCATCATCTAGGCATATATTTCAATGCTTCAAAGTTTCCCTCTTTTTATTCAACTTTGAATTCAAATCTAGAATATTCCATGAAATATTCGTTGTTCTTCATGGAATATTTTGTTGTTCTTCATGGAATCTTGGTACCATTAGCTAGTTTGGTTATGGAACCGATTGTTACTTTGACATGCAGTGGGAAACAATAGAGATGCACATGCACATTTGGTGTCTTGTGTGTAATGATTTTTAACCAATGGGAGGTTTGTGTCCATTAAAGCACTATGAAACATTGGTAAGCCATAAGGCTTGCAAGTAGAAGGCCTTGCATTTACAGCTCATCGATAATTTTAATTTTAAATTGCATGCATACTTTGGGAGGAGCACTTCATCTGTAGGTTTATCCCTTCACATCATTCATCGTTGCATGAGTGTATTGGCCAATGTTCCTTCTTTAAAGGCCACTAATTAGAGAGGTCACAAGTTTTAGATATATATAAGCTAACATCTTTTTTAATCTAGTCTTCATGTTCGTTCATTAGGAAGCAACAAGAAGCCCTAACTCTAGTTGTATTCATGGTGCAATGGTTGGTAATATTGTTTTTAGAACCCAAAACCAAGGTTCAATTTACTTAATTTTTTTTTTAATGTGCAATATCGAGAGATTGCATGACCATAGGTTGTGTAAGCAAGAGTGTATGCACCCTACACTTTCTATAATCATTACTAGCTCTTATTTGCATTCTTGTCTACTTTAACCTCAATAAGCCATTGGCACATTAATTGGCCATTTTTTATATCAACAAGGTCACTAGTTTAATAGAAAATAATATATTTTTACATGCCATTTGATAGTGTGATCCTTATTCCCTTCATATCTAAATATTACACTCCTAACTCCAATGTGTTCATTAGTGCAATGGTTGGTAAACTAGTTTACATGGATTAGATTCATGATTTGATCCTTTTAAGTAGTAAATTTCTTTGATATTTATCATTAAAGGTAACAACCTTTTTATTTTATAGTGAGATATGATGTTTTATCATGAACATATCCATTAGTGTGATAGTTGGGAACCTCTCTCGCATGAGATTTCTAGCTCTATCAACGATAATACCCTTTCTTTTACTCAAAGCGAGGAAAACCTTTTGCATGCCATTTGTGAGCATGCCCCTATTTTCTCCATATCTATAAATTATATTCTTGGATCCAACTTATCATTTGGTGTGGTTGTTGGTAACCTCTATTACAAATGTTGACTTGTAGGTGTTTCCTTTCATTTTTTAAGGGAATCAAATTAAAGTTCAAATATTTATAGAGTGTTTTTCATTCTAAAGGTGCCATGGTATGTTTGAATAGGCTAATAATCCTAGGGTACTACCCATGGGAGATCACAATTTTGAACCCTATGCTTTATCTTTCTATTGTAACCTAATGATATGGGCCACTCATGTGGCAATGACATGGCCATGCGATAAAAGTTTTCATATTTAGAGTTCAACCACTCAAACTATACCAAGTGTCAAACACATATTTTTCCATTCAATACAATTGAAAAAATCATCCACTAAGAGAGGTAGTGATTTCAACATGGCATAGGTGGAAATTTTAGGATATCATATGTGGTCAATCATGATTGACCAATTTTTCCTCCAAGGTTTAAAATTTAAATTTTCTAATTTTCAGTACTAATATTCCCAAACATCTACATACAAAATCGTTTTGGACCTTGTTTTTCATGACATGATTCTCAAGCTCTAAGTATTGGTGACATCAGTTCAAGGACCTATTATAATGTTGTAGTGGATCTCTTGGTTCCAAGAGTAGGTTTTGGATGGTAAACACAAGGTATGCCTTGTTCCTATGAGCCTCTTCCTACGAGCCCTTTCTAACCATGGGGGCTAATTATTTGAAAACCATTCTATTTATTAATGATTCAATTATTTTATTTTTGTATTAGAGGATAAATTTTGGTTACCGTATTGCATGTTGAATATCTTCTCATAGGAAGCTTAACATCTTGGATCTAGAAGGTGGAGTTATGAATTCATTTTTTAGGAAGGGTTGATCCAATTCATGTACCTTCAACAAGAGAAGATACAAAAATATCTGATGAAGATGCATTATCCCATTTGAGCAATAATTATGAGGGAACATGTTAATATATCTAATGTCTTCTCTCCTTGGAACCTTCACTCATATATCTAATGTCTGTTAATATATCTAATGTCTTCTCTCCTTGGAACCTTCACTCATATTACAAGGGATATTGAAATATTGATAATTTGATATTATTGGCCAATGTTGATATTGTTGAAGTGCCTATAGACACTCTCAATATTAGCTCTTATGGGCATGTGCAATATAATCCTACGAGTATTCTTATGTAAGTCTATGGATATCATTTATGTAATCCTATGTGTATTTTTATTTTAACATATGAGCATCCTTTGTGTAAGCCCAAGGGTAGTTTTGGTGTATTCACCCATAGTGATATTGGTTAAACCACCTATATTTTAACCTTAAATAAAAGGTTTAATATATTAAGTATATTATAGTTTAACCTTCAAGTCAAGGTATGCGGGCTTGAGGTTAGCATTTAATTGGGAATTGTGTATTGCTATAAATACTTCTAATGACTAATCCATTACATTAATTGGTAATATGTGAGATCATGGGGGTGCCTATGACCACCCACTTTTTATGTTTAGTTCAACTATTTTTACTATTTTATTTCTCTCTCCTATTTTGTTGTATCTATATTTATTATTATTTTGCATTATTCTACTCTTGAATATGATATGCTTTGGGATATTTTTGAAAAATATTGTAAATTTCAATAATTAGTTATATCCACAACATATTGGGAATCGATTCCAAATATTAGTTGTGTCCACAACATGTTGAGAATCATACTTCATTATTTTATCACAATTACATGTCTTTGCATTTCTTTTTATGTTTAAAACTAATATTATCAACTTCTAGTCTAAGTATCTCTTGTCTAGTTGGTTTAGTTTAATAATTACCTTATATGATAATTTATAATATTATAATGAAATCAAGTTTTGCATCAATGATTTTGTTCTTCTAACAAAGATATACAACAAATTAAAATAACTACCTATGAAAGTAAATAAGAATAGAGTTATATCTTTAAAAGATAAATCCTACTAAATATCAAATACTCTTGATTATAGTTGAGTGGAGCATCTAAATGTTCAAATTAATGAGATATAATTAATTTTAAGGGCTATGGAGAAGACACTATGAATAAATAACTACATCTAATTAACATGGTCATAAGGAGGTTGAAGGACCTCATGAAATATTCTAGATAACTATGAGAATATACAAATTTCAGAAGCAATTGAAAAATATGTAAATCACTTGGGATATTATTTGCAAACTCCTCACCCTTCAACAACAAATATTATACATGAATTACAAAATGGAAAAATGAGCAACTATACCTTATTATGAATAAGATCTTTGATCTTTAAGAGTAAATGAATCATCCTATTGAGTGGATGAGTTGGTTTATCACTGTGTGGAACTTAACAAAGGGTGTTGGTTGTGAATGACCTGAGTACGATTCCCACTCCCTCTTGCAGATACAAAAAAAATCTATTCCTCATTGGTTGTGGTCGGAGGTCTAAGGGTTTCTTTGGTGTTGTTTTCACCACTAACCAAAGTTTTATCCACTTGAGTGGGTGAGTTGGTTTATCACTATGGGGAATTTAACAAAGGGTGATAGTCATGGCTGACCCGAGTATGATTACCACTTCCTCTTGCAGATACACAAAAAATCTATTCCTCGCTGGTTGTGGTCGGTATCTAAGGGCTTCTTTGGTGTTGTTTTCACCACTAACCAAAGTTTTGGATGGTTTGAGGAATCAAAATAGGGCTTCAAAGGCTAGGGTAGAGGTTTGAAGGATATTTTCATGCAAAAACACCATCAAAGAGGAGCAATATTGTTGGAGGATCTTTCAACAGTAAGAATCATGATCAAGAATGTGGGTCATAGGTAATTTGGTACCACATCGTCCAAAATAAAGAACCTCATATTATCCTAAACTATGTGGAACCCAAGATAGCTTCAATGATTGTCAAACACAGGCAAGAACAATCATAAATGCCATGGAGAAGCGATAAAAAGAGGACTCTTTACTTGGAAGAGTGAACGAATGTTTACCACAAGTAAAAGAAATACTAGTATTGGAAACAACAGAGGATTGAATAATTGAGGGTTTAGTTTATAAGATGAAACAAAACCTAATAGGTAAATTCATGGGTTTTAGACTATCCGTGCACTTCCTCCACATGTGGATAAGGAAACAATGGCATATGGAAGGAGAATATAAAATTCTAACTCTCCCAAATGGGTATTTTTCTATAGAGTTCACATCAATGGTAAACTAACAAAAAGTATTTGAGGGAGGGTCGTATCATCATAGGATAGCGGGACTATTTTTACAACCATGGAAGATGATATTTGACCGGAGGGTGGAACTGACTACAATACCAATATGGATAATATTATTTGCCCTTCCCCTTGAATTTTGGAAAGAGGAGGTACTCGAGGTAATAGGCAACTTACTAGGTCATTATCAAGGTAGATCAAGAGAAAAAATTTAAGGAGGATTGACAACGTTTGCTAGGGTTTGTGTAGAAATAGACCTCAGCAAAACTATCCCAATAGAGATAGATCCAAAAATAGAGTATTTTATCTAACAACAACAATTGAATTATGAGGCTATTTCTTTTAGATGTCAGGTGTGCCACGCTCATGGACATGTGGTTAGAATGTGTCCAAAAGTTAAGGATCATCAATGTGAACAAGAGGGGGCTAAAGGCAAATGCTAACATGGCCGATCAAAATCTTCAGTAAAAGGTAAATAAGAAGGAAGGGAAATACCCCCAAAAAATCTAATGGCTTCCAAAAAGTAATCAGAAGACCAAATAGAAGAAATCAGCAAAGTAATCAAAGACAAGGAGAAAAAGTAGGAAGAACAAACAATAGATATGAGATATTCAAACAACTACGAAGCTTGGAAATAGAATAATATTTTCAAATAGAAGGATTATAGGGGGATACTTAACAAGTCACACTGGTTGATCAGGAACAATACTCCAATGTAGTTTCAGGAAACAAGCAAGGAGCAAAACCATACATAACCTTTCTCATGGAAGAGGAGATTCAACCCACGAGGGAGACCATATGAGGGGAAATAGAGCAGGGGATAATATTAACTCATGAATTAGATATGAAAGAAGGAAATAATAACAAATATGACCCTACTTTAGGGATTCATCAAATGGAGAAGAAACAAAAACCAAACCAATTTGTAGGGAAGAAGTCAAACAAGGGAAAGATGGAGGAACAAGGAAGAAATTTGAGCCAGAATGGGAAGGTAAAATCGATGGCTGATTTTTCTCTCCCAATTATCAATGATATTAATTACTTGTAATGTGAGGAGTTTAGGTAGCCACCCTAGACAAAATGCAGTAAAAAACATTATCATCGATATGAGTCAAGATATAATTTTGTTACAGGAAACCAAAATGCAAGGAGAAGACTTGCAAAAAATAAATAGGAGGATATGGCAAAAATGAGAGATTCTCACTCAACTGCTACAGGGAAAATAAGGGGGATTGACCACTAATTGGAATCACCAATTGTTCCTAGTGATAGGGGTGACCTCCACGAGAGGGTGTTGATGGTCCGATTATAAAATAGGTAAAATGGGAAAAACTAGACTATAGTTAATTTCTATGGGGCATGGACAGTTAGATTACAAAGGGATCGATGGGTAGCCATCCAAAATTTTAGAGATAACTACCTAGAGAACCAATGGATTATGGGAGGAGACTTCAATGCAAATCTTAGAATAGAGGAACAAAAAGGAGGCAGAGCCATGTTGGAGGAAAATGATAGGTTCTTTTCAGCAATAACATGTCAAATGAATCTAATAGATATCCCAATTATGAATGGCTCCATGACCTGGATAAATAGAAGAAAGGAAGAGGAGACAACCAAATATTGCTTGGATAATTTCTTCATGGGAGAGGAATTATACCTCCATACCAAGCATCAAGCAAGGGTCATGGATAGACTTTCTTCAGATCATTTTCCATTAAGCCTTACCATAGAAGAAGATAATCATAAAGTTGCAACTTTTAAATTTGAGCTATGGTGGCTGAAAGATGAGGAGTTGGAGGACCACATAAAGGAATGATGGAAATTAGTAAAAAAAAGATTTGGGACAACCCAATTCAAACTCCATAAACAAATAAAATATGTAAGGACCCAACTAAAGGAGTGGAGTAAACACAAGAAGGAACTCACTGTAATCCAAAAGATTTTATCAAAAATTCTAAGAAATTGTGGGCCAAGCAATGGTGGAGGCATTGGAGGAAATCAAACATAGTAAGCAAATGTTAAAAACCTAAAAATCATATTTTTATCTCTTTAATTACTAAGGGCCCACCTAGTAAGATAATTAATAATTATAGGCCTATTTCACTCTGTAATATAGTATACAAGATATTAACAAAGCTTATGGTAGAGAGGTTAAAACATTTTTTACCAAATTTGATTTCAAGTGAGCAAGGTGGTTTCGTTGAAGGCAGATAAATTCTAGATGAAATAGTAGTGGCCCAAGAGGTGATACACTCAATGTCCAAGCAAAAGGACCCAGGTATGTTTATTAAATTAGATATTTCTAAAGCCTATGATAGAGTAGACTGGTACTTTATGCAAAGGATTTTAGAAAAAATGGGTTTTGTAGAGAGGTGGAGAGACTGGGTAAAAGCATGTACACAGACCACATCATTATCAGTTCTAGTAAATGGTAGTCCCCCTCCCATGTTCAAAGTAGAAAGGGAACTGATCCAAGGAGACCCTATTGCCCCTTACCTTTTTATCCTTTATGCAGAGGGTCTAGGAATACTGTTAAAAAAAGTAATACAAGAGGGGAGGCTAAGGGGTCTAAAAATAAGTTATCAGATTGAGATAAATAACCTCCAGTTTGTGGATGATATTGCTCTTATTAGTCAAGCCAATATCCTAGTAGCAAGAAACATAAAAGAATATTTAGATGAATATAATCAAGATACTGGGTAAACTTTAAATGAAAAAAGTCTCAAATAGTTTTTCAATACAACGAAGAGGGTGAGACAAAATTATACAATTGTTGAACTTCATGGAAACTTCTTTACCCATACAATATTTAGAAGTACCTTTATCTGCAAAGAAAATAAAAATCCAAGAGTGGAAAGGATTGGTTGAAAGACTACAAGCTAAGTTGAGCAACTAGACACACAAATGGCTAAGCTTGGGAGGAAGGCTTACAATAATTAAATTTGTGCTATAAACCCTTCTAGTTTATAATTTTTCCATACTTCAAGTTCCAAAGGGAATTCTAAAAGATATTGACAAACACACAAAAAGTTTTTGTGTTTAGGTGCAAGGGGAGAACATAAATTAGCACTAGTTGGGTGGGATAAGATATGTCAACCAAAAAAATAAGGAGGATTGGGGATAATATCAACATCCCAAAGCAACAAGGCACTTGTAGGGAAGCTATATTGGAGATGGATTACAACTACTGGGGGCTTACGGAGTAGACTATTACAAGCTAAATATTATCCAAAAGTGGTTTAGAAAAGCATCCCAAGACTTAGAGTGGAAGGAGAGGTATCTATAGTATGGAGAATAATGGAAGCAGACCAGGATTTAATAAAGCCATATCTATATTGGCAGTTAGGGGATGGAAAGGATGCTCTATTTTGGGAGGATTCATGGAATAAATCCCAACAAATTATTCAAATATTCCTAGATATGGAGATTTGGAAAGTAGAGCTCCAAAAGGCAGGGTGGTGGAAAACATATTACTATAAGAAGTCATGGAATTAACATGTGCCAAAATTAGTACAATGGAAAAATCCTTGAGAATGGCCAGTGAGGGGGGAAAATGAACTAATTGAAAAACTATGGAGACATCTCCAAATACACCCAATTCATGATGGTTCTAAGAGGGATGTACTTGGATTGGGAGGAAGCAAGTTGGGAATCTATAAGGCAAAGGAGGGATAAAAGGTAACCTGTGGATATGAGATTACCCCAACACCACTTCCATGGACATTTATTTAGCAAAAGGAAATATGGAAAAAAATTAACATTTTCTCATGGTTGATTAACCATAGAAAGTGCTTGAAATTTGATAATTTGAGAAAAATAGGTTTCTATGGGCCTTCCAAATGTGTTATGTGTGGAAAGACAGATAAGACCTCAAATCGCCTCTTTTTTGGGAGTTCTTTCACCAAATACATATGGATCAGTTGGTGGGGGCAGATGAGACAATGTTGGAAAATCTTTGGGAGCCAAAAAAGTTTTTATGAGAAATGGAAACAATGTAGTTTTAAGACTAAAACAATGAAAATGACATGGAAGTTGGGACCTAGCTTCATATGGTGGTAGTTATGGCTAGAACAAAATGCACGCATATTTAGATCAAAGCACATAACAAGGGAGAAAGTATGGGAGAGGATTCTTAGTAAGGTAATGGAAACACTATCTATTAGATTACAGGAGGAAACAAACAATAAAAATGGAGGAAGTGACCATTCTAAGGAGCTTTGGAATAACTGTAAAAGAAAAACAACTAAGGGTTGGATGCACAGGTAAGATCTTCTCAAATAACATAGAGTGGATACTTCCTCACAGAGAGTGGGTGAAGGCTAATATAGATGGGGCTTCTACTAAAAACCTTGGAAATTTTGGTTTTGGCATTATCATATGAAATTGGAAAGGAGAATAGGTGTACTGGAGAGCAGAAGATATGGGGGAGACAACAAATAATGAAGTAGGACAAATGATCTTTTCAGCATCAATGATAGTTGCAAATCTACATTTACATAAGCTATGGATAGAGATATACTCTCAGGTATGGGCTGGAATCTTGGATCCGATAAGATCCTTTTAGGTGCTGGGAATTGGGGAGAGAAGGAACGCGAAAGTAATTCAAAATATTTGGAAGGTTTTTCAAGATGTTTTTATTACACATATCAAGTGAGAGGGAAATATGGTGGTAAATTATTTAGCAAAATGGAGAAAAGAACTAGAGGAAGGGCAATATGTGGATCTCAAATGCAAAATCATAAAAGTTGGTGCCAAAGAATCCAAGGGATGCAATAGGTGGTACAAGAAGATAGTAGAATAGGAAGAGCAGATAGTGATTTTAATGAATCTATCATGGTTAGGACATGGAGAAATGACCAAGAAGAAAACAAATGATAGATTGTCCTAGTGTCAAGTTGGGTAAGCAAGGTTCTTGGCTGTTTGCCATAGGCTCTTGTGTCTTCATCCCTAGGCTACTGTTGCTCTACTATATGACATTACTATTAGTAGACTCAGAGTGGCCAAGGTGGATGGTTTTTAAAAACATAACACACATAGCCATAGATATTTTATTGAGTATGTCTAGATTAGGAGAAAATAAACCTCCATCCATAAAAAAATAGATATGTCATACATGTTCAAGATGCCAAGAATGACTTCAAAACAACATGAAGATAGATGGATGGTCTACAAAATTTAGATGAATGAGAAAAATTGGAATTCAACTATGATAATATTGATGTGTATGGATTATTGCATTATAGTCACCTCAGGTGATGTTTTTGATAAACACACCTATATAATTTATGGGTAATTTATGAACCAAGAGGGATTGTAGGAGGCTTTTATTTCTCCCTTGTTTCCTGTCAAACTCATTTTACTTTGTAATACAACTTCTATAAATATAATATATTTTTCAAATTTTCAAAAAAAGAGAGTAAATGAATCTATAAAATAGAAAAAGCAGAATTTTAAAGTTCATCTTATAGATAAATGGTCTAATGACAAGTGTTAATTTAGAATGTAGAGATCTTTTCTAGAAAAACAATAATCTATATTATTATTAAAAAAAAACTTGTATAAAAGAATTGTCATTTCAAGGGGAGAGATGGTAAAAAATTTAAAAGAAAAAAATTGGCATATATAAGGGCATTCCATGACATGAAAACAAGAATTACAATAGTGGTAGTTGAAGATTACAAATTTTCAAGTGCACAATTTTGTAAAGGAATTAATTTTTTATTTTGAAAGTTTACATTATATGGATAAAATAAATCAATTTTGTCTTAATTAGTTAAAGCCAAAGAGGTTAGGAGTTTTATAGAATATTATTTTGACCTAATATTGTAAAAATTCAAGTGATACCAAATTCATCAATGGAATAATCGATTATGTTTTTCATGTTTCTAATTGGAAAGGTCACAAATTTTAGATATTTATAAGCTAGTATTATTTCTATCTCTTTCTTAATCATGCGTAGAAATTATTTCTATGAATTTTATTTTAACAAAATATACTGAGAGAGACCCCAATACTTTAGTGGGGGATGTTGTTATCCATGCATTCTACTTTATTCTTCAACATGAAGTCTCTAGACAAATGAATGTCAATATATATCAGGAGAAAGACCTAAAAAAACCTTTGATGGTTCAAGTAGAGCATGAATGTTGAAAGTATCCCAAAAAATAAGTCCATAGTAAGAAATCACCCCCTCTACAGACAAAAGGCCAAAGAGATATGGGTTAATGCTTTACAAGATTTTTTGAAAAAATCAAAAGAGAAATTAGAATTAGCCCTTAAGGCCTCTTGTTCCAAATGGAGAGAAATGCTTATCCCATTGTAGAAGAAACAACCCTAATCTTTTGTGAATCTATAGAAAGTGGTTACTCAAGCCCAAAAGTATGTAGCTTTGGTGAATGGGTTGGCACTTGAGTGGATCAAGCTCCATTTTAAGCCACTCATAATATAAACCATTTTTTGTGATTACACCCTATAGATGCCTATCCTTGTGGATGAAGAGATGCATATTTAGAAGACATTAGAAAGATAAATGATTATAATATATAGAATGATGATACTTATCCCATGGCATAAGACCTATAGGACCAATGCAGACTGAGAATGAGCCAGGTAGAAGAAGACAATAAGTTAAAAACTAGTAACATAAGAGAATAGTAAGTCCTTGGATTGCATGAGGATATGGAATAGAATCGACATGGGAAAAATGATGGGTCCTTCGTATGCCCCATCCTATGCCTTGTTTTGAATTTGTTATACCTTATTTATCTAATCCTTGTAATGTGCATGCTTGTAATATTTGTGAAAATATGGGTGGTTTTTAAAAATAGAACACACATAGCCATAGATATTTTATTGATGTCTAGATTAAGAGAAAATAAGCCTCCACCCATAGAACAATATATATGTCAGACATGTTCAAGGTTCCAAGAATGCCTTGAAAACAACATGAAGATAGATGGATGGTCTACAAAATTCAGATGAATGAGAAAAATTTGGAATTCAACTATGGTAATGTTGATGTGTATGGATAATTGCATTATGGTGGCCTTAGGTGATGTTTTCAACAAACACACCTATATAATGTTTTTATGGGTAATTTTTGAGCCAGGAGGGATTGGAGGAGGCTTTTCTTTCTCCCTTGTTTTTTGTCCAACTCATTTTACTTTGTAATACAACTTCTATAAATATAATCTATTTTTCAAATTTAAAAAAAAATAAGTAAATGAATCTATAAAATAGAAAAAGTAGACTTTTAAAGTTCATCTTATAGATAAATGGTCTAATGAAAAGTGTTAATTTAGAAAGTAGAGATCTTTTTCTAGACAAATCATAATCAATATTAGTATAAAAAAAAACTGTTTAAAATAATTGTCATTTCAAGGAGAGAGATAGTAAAATTTTTAAAAGAAATAAAATTGGCATATATAAGGGCATTCCATGACATGAAAACAAGAATTACAATAGTGGTAGTTGAAGATTACAAATTTTCAAAAGGGCATTCCATGACATGAAAACAAGAATTACAATAGTGGTAGTTGAAGATTACAAATTTTCAAGTGCACAAATTTGTAAAGGAATTAATATTTAATTTTGGAAGCTTACATTATATGGATAAAATAAATCATTTAGTCTTAATTAGTTAAAGCCAAAGAGGTTAGGAGTTTTAGAGAATATTATTTTGACCTAAGATTGTAAAAATTCAAGTGATACCAAATTCATAAATGGAATAATCGATTATTTTTTTCATGTTTCTAATTGGAAAGGTCACATATTTTAGATATTTATAAGCTATTATTGTTTCTATTTCTCTCTTAATCATGCTTAGAAATTCTTTCTGTGAATTTTATTTACATAATTTTATTTTAACAAAATGTATTGAGAGAGACCCCAATACTTTAGTGGGGGATGTTGTTATCCATGCCTTCTACTTTATTCTTCAACATGAAATATCTAGAAAAATAAATGTCAAGAAATATCAGGACAAAGACCTCAACAAATCTTTGATGGTTCAAGCAGAGCATGAATGTTGAAAGTATCCAGAAAAATAAGTCCATAGTAAGAAATCACCCCCTCTACAGATAGAAGGTCAAAGAGATATGGGTTAATTCTTTACAAGATTTAAAAAAAAAATCAAAATGGGAATTAGAATTAGCCCTTAAGGCCTCTTGTTCCAAATAGAGAGAAATTCCTATCCCATTGCAGAAGAAAGAACCCTGTTATTTTGTTAATCTATAGAAGGTGGTTGCTCGAGCCCAAAAGTTTGTAGCTTTGGTGAATGAGTTGACACTTGAGTGGATCATGCTCCATTTTAAACCCATCATAATATAGACCATTTTTTGTGATTACACTCTATAGATGCATATCCTTGTGGATGAAGAGATGCATATTTGGAAGAAATTAGAAAGATAAATGATTATAATATATAGAATGATGATACTTATCCCATGGCATACGACCTATAGGACCAACACAGAATGAGAATGAGCCATGTAGAAGAAGACAATAAGTTAAAAACTAGTAACATCAGAGAATAGTAAGTCCTTGGACTGCATGAGGGTATGGAATAGAATCAATATGGAAAAAATGATGGGTCCTTCATATGCCCCATCTTATAGCTTGTTTTGACTTTGTTATACCTTATTTATCTATTCTTTGTAATGTGCATGCCTATAATATTTATGAAAATATTCCTAAATGAATGTATATTATTAGGCAAGAGAATGCACATACAAGACTAGCCTAATGCAATACTTCATGCACTTTTGCTTTCATGCCTTAAAAAAAAAACAAAGGAGATAAACAAATTAAAAGAAACTAATGTTCCTTAATAAACTATTTCTTTTTAATGTGCTAAAACAAAATACAAAACTAGCTACTATATAGAAAAATAGCAAACAAACTATCCTATTCAAAAGGAAAGTAGAGTGCAAGGGTTAGAGTTACCTAATTATTTTGTTGAAGCAAATTTGTTGCCTATTAAATTCACTCCCTTAAGATTTTTAGCTAGCGAATTTACTTATCCTTCAAAAACACATTCTAGAAAGACCTTTTTTAAGGGCCTACAAAATAGGAGGACAACAATAAACTTCTTAGATTGTACAATCATACCCTTTGGTTTGTTTGTAAAAATTAAAAGATGCTCAAAAATGGAGTGTAACAATGCATGCGACAAATTCGCTACATAAAATTTTATAGGTGGCAAATTTGCTCTTGTGGAAAAAACAAAATGATAGTGAACCTCAACATACTTGCAAAGGTTTTAAACATATGAGGTAGAGGGGTACACTATGTTGTTGGGTAAGGGAAAATGCTCTATGCTTGGGAGTCTATGGCTAAAGTTGGGGGTGGCGAATTTGCTACCTAAAAATGAGTAGGTAGCAAATTCATTTTTGAGTAATGAGCAAAAGGATAGGGGCAAGGATGACTCAAGATAGTTTATGGGGAAGCTAGGGGGGTCCTCTTAGGGGTCTGCTACTTGAGAAAATCTTGAAATAAACTTGCAAATAAGATTCAAAAGCTTGTATTCATAAAGTAGTTAGTTGCAAATATTTATGAAATTGTGAGACAAGACAAAGAGTGAAAGTGGACAGTGGAATGAAGATTGGAAAAAAATAAAAGAATGATCCTAAGCTTGAATAAGAAGATAAAATATGAGAAAATCATAATCAAAACAATTCCTTTCCTTCTCTTGCCCCCTTTCTTCTTTGGGGGCTCATCAAAATGCTTGAAAATTGCTTGTCAAGAAGCCTTTACCAATAACTTGAATGAAAACTTAAGAGCATAAGAGTATTTTAACAGACTTTTTGTGCTTGAGAAATTTGTTATTGAGAGGCCATCTCAAGACCTCAATTTTTAGATCTTGTGGCCTTGGGAATGAGGGAGGTGCATAGGATTTGATAATATTGCTTGGGGATTGACAAAATTGCATAGAGATTGGATTTTGAAATTTGAATTCTAGGATTTGGTGAAGTGGTTTAGGAGGGAAGCTTTGGCCATTGTGAGGGATTGTAGATTTGATGTGCCATTAATGACACAAGGCTTAAGGGTGACTGGAATGTTGGTTTGTACATGTGAAGTGAATTTGCTAGCTATGAATTCATTGGTAGCAAATTTGCAGCTGAAAAATTCATAGTTTTGATTGTTGTTGGTCAAACTTGGCAAGGAGATTCAAAATTTGGGTGAGAAAGCCATCATGGTGAATTCATTACGTAAGGTAGCAAATTTGAAGGTAGCAAATTAATTTTTAGCTAGCGAATTCACAAATAGAAAATAATTGCTCTCTGTTTGAGTTGAGGCAAATGAGGCAAATGACTGGATTAAATTGATGATTTAATACTTTTCTTGAAAACTTAAATGCACAAATTAAGGTGTCCACATTTACCTATGCATTCATGATGCAATAAATACATAAAAATTAATATTAAAAGCCCTAATTTGGTTGCCTCATGAAAAAATGAACTTTTAAGATGTATTAAATGATAGATGATCTTTTAATGCGAATTGCTCAAAACGTTGCAAAGAGGTGGTCTTTCAATAAACTAAAATTGAGAAACAAACATAGTACCTTGTAAATTGAATCACGGTGGTACCAATTTTGAGTCACCAGGGTCTTCCTCACTCCGAGCTGCATTTACTGAGGAGAAGAGACAGTGATTTGACCTGTGTTCGGAGACAGAAACCTCAGAGAAAATGTGTAGTCCCTGCGCCCAGTTGTTAAAGATGAAAAAATGTTACAATTTCTTAATTAATTGATATATATATATATATATATATATATTTTTTTTGAGGTCGATGCTAATGACAAAAAATAGTACACCCTCTGCACAAGGACACAGGACGTCCGTATGGCGGGACAGGTCGGACGGCAGTATAAGGCCACTTATTTGAAACAAAAAGAAAAAACTGGCACAAAGAAAAAAAGCAAGTGAGAAAAGACAATAGTATTTGGTAGGTACGTAAACGTACTGAAAGTATCTAGTTACCAACTCTGTATATTTGGACTCTCCATAAACCTTTAACAAAGTGGGCTCCATAATGTGATAGGGTGTTTGTGACTTGTCGACACTCTCACAGCGTTAATACCAAAGATTAGATTCCTCCGCAGAGCTAGTGGTAGCGTACTGCCATAACAAATATATTTGTAGCGTTTTTGAGGTTATTTCTCCAATTGTTTGTCGTTTTTTATCAGATAAAAAAACAGTAGGGATAGGGCTTGCAGAGGCAGGCAATGGCCACGAGTTTGGTTTGGTGTTGTCCGGGCAGAGGTGATGTTTGCGGTGGTCACCTGATCGCTTTTGTCTGCTTTCCTTCTTTATCGTGTAAAGACATTGCTCACAGCCTTAGATATATACGGAGGAATATTTACTAATATAAACATCCAAAATGAATGTTGTGTACGTACCTGATGACTATTAGGGATACTCGGGACAATATTGAAGGGAACAAGGAAAATCGGATTTTTCTACATTTTCATAACAAACCTTTCATTCTATGTTAAAATCTAATAATCATAAATATATATAATTTTAATGGTGGAAAAATAACAAGTTATCTTGTTATTGTCTTTAGCCATGTAGTCATTTACAACATAATTTTTTTTATTTTTTAAATGAATGAATGAAAGATTTTAATTACGTCCGCGAGACCCAAATGTGGTCTATGGGACCTCAAATATGGAAGTACAATTACTCAAATCATATCATATGATCTTTAATATCTTTGAGAAGGTTGTTCCTTCTCCTGCTGATTTGTGTTAGCAATTCTCCAACTTTTTTTATTTTCTTGTCTTCAAATAAATCTGTAATAAACTCGTTCCCAAGTGTTTCTTTGTATTTGTCACGGATATCTGAAAAACTCGGGCATTTATAGATGAAGTGTTCCTCTGTCTCTACTGCCCCTGTGCTGCATAGAGTACATATCCTTTCTTCCCATTGTCACATGTCATACAATAAAGAATAATTAGATAATTTTTTTTGAATAGGTAATACTATTGGGTGTTGTCATAGTAAACTTCCTTGGATTAAACAAAGTCAACAAACTTTCCTAGTTCGTTGGATTAGACAAAGTCAACAAACCTCTTTAGTTCGTTAGATTAGACAAAGTCAACAGATCCCCATTCTACAAGGCAAGATACCGGTGCTGCTATAGTAAATCCTAGCTTGTTGGGTTAGATAAAGTCAACAAACCCCGATCCTACAAGGCAACATACCGCCTAACTCATTGGATTAGATAAAGTCACAAGGCATGAAAATTGAGATACCAATGTTGTCATAGTAAACCCTAGCTTGTTGGGTTAGACAAAGTCAACGGACCTTGATCTTGCAAGGCAACATACCCCCTAGCTCATTAGATTAGACAAAGTCAACAGACCTCGATCCTACAAGGCAACATACCCCCTCCTAACTCGTTGGATTAGACAAAGTCAACAGACCTTGATCCTACAAGGCAACATACCCCCTAGTTCGTTGGATTAGACAAAGTCAACATACCCCGATCCTACAAGGCATTGAAATTGAGATATCGGTGGTCACATTAAACCCTAGCTCGTTGGGTTAGACAAAGTCAATGAACCTCGATCCTACAAAGTATCAAATTGGAACAACTAACAAACTGGACAATTAACTGATAAACACTCAAACACTCAACTGCTACTATCTAGTATATCCTCTCCCTGAACACTCAGTTGGTACCATCCAACCTACCCCTTTTGAGTACACCGTGGTTTGAACCTTAAACCTTTCAAAAAGAGATCCAAACCTTGTACCTTAGACCTTACGAAAAGAGATCCAAACCTTAACCATTGCGTTGTTCTTGTTTAACAATATTTTTTCTTTTGATTGATGAAGAACCCATGGTAAGCAACCTCTCGTAAGATTAAAAGCTAAACTTATCAATGAAAGATGAACACAAGTGATAGTGTAAACCTTGAACCTTTAAAAAAAAAAACCTAAAATATTATACTAAACCCTAACATCAAATTAAAAACCTTTATTTCAAGTTTTTATAAACATTTTAATTTTCATATTTTTTTAAATTTAATTTGTTGAAAATAATTATGTATTGAACCGTTGTCGTCATAATGAACACTTGTTCACTCATCACCTTGTCAATTCGACGAAGGGAAGGAAGAGATCTCGTTAGTAGCGGCGAGCGAAAGCGGATTGGGTTTTAAGTTTGACACATCTCAATCTTTTGGTAAATATTATATCTAAATAACTTAAATGAACTTAAAACTAACACTTTAAAAATTAAAAAAGGAACGATGTTTGTATTTATAAAGAAACAGTTATACACCATGAACTGATCATCAGAATATTGGCTAGATAATCTTATATTTGATAAGAGCATCTTTATTAATATATTTTCATATGGTATATTTCATTGATTAATTTTATTATAGTTTTATTTGAATGTTATAAAATTGATTTATATTTTTTCAATCAAAATAATATAGAGATCATTAATTTAAAATAACATTTGAATTTTTTAGGATTGGATGCTTGTCTCTTTTATGTGTTTTCAGCGACGTAAAAGGTTTAAAATGATTGTGGCATGGTGGTTATAGGGGCAAATTGTGCGAAGATTTGTGTGACGGTTTTTGGGGCGGACAACGCAGAATACTATGGCGACCATAAAGCCGAACAACATGCTTGTATTGGATTCGTGGTGGCTACCGATTTCACTATGTAAATTTAAAAAAAATAACATTTGAGTTTTTAAAAAATATTTATATATATAATTAAAATAAATTTTAATATGTATTTAAATTTAAAATGTTATATATCATTTCTATCTCTTTTCAAGTGTGTTTTCGATCCAGCTTTTACTACCAACCTCCGTCATATGCACTGGTCTCAACCCTCACCAGTTAGGAAGTGGCCTAATGTTGACATTGTTTGTTCGTCCCAACAGGTTGGGGATGGGATGATGTTCAACCAGTTTCACTTGGGCCAGTTGTTGGTTGGAACGATGCGGGTATCGAAGGCCTTAATTGCAATGCAGAGGGGTGGATTCCCATCCCATAATCACTAGCAGTTTATGTAGAACAACACGCCAAGGCATATTACTCCATATAATATACTTTCTTTGATATAATGATCATTAGTGTTCATGATTGATAAACTTGTGTTTTGTTGGCGGTTTTGTTTACTAACCCTTGTCAATGAGGTTTTGTTTACTAACCCTTGTCAATGAGAGCTCGTTTGATTCCCCATGGGGTGTGTTAAGCCATTGTAAAGACTTTTTTCCTTAATTTAATATAAATTTACTTTTTCATTTAAAAAATAAAAAATATTACATTTGTTTTTAGGTTAATTAAACCATACTTATAATTCATTTTAATGATAAATAAATAAATAAATAACATACTTATCGTTCCTTTTAATTATAAATAAAAAAATAACTAAATAAATAAACACATTGTTTATCTTTCTCAATGTACTATGTTTCCATAATGCCTTGACATCATTTTTTATTAAGATAAAATTTCTCTCAACCAATTGTCTTTTAAAATTTGAAATTCACCAGAATAACAATCAACATTGAGATTGGCTAAACTATCTACTATTCGATTTCATTCTTTCTATAAATATGCTCACATTTTAAGAGATTGTATGAACATCAACCATAATATTACTTTTTATCTCATCTTCATATTCATTTTTTTTATAGCATTGATGATAATTATTGAATCCTCTCAAATGAAATATATTTCATCAATTTTCGATTGCAAAAATTTAATCCCTAATCAGACATTATTTCCACCATAAAAGTGTTTACAATTTTCTTTATAGCTAAAAGTTTTTCCCTAACTTTAATTAAAATGTGTCCTAACAATGCAACAAGTATAAGCCATAGATGTTATTCAACTAATAGCTGATCCAATTCATAGATTTTTGATTATTATTTTTTAAGATGTCACTTTTGGGTAAGACCCAAGGAGGTAGGGGTATCTCTTCCACCAAAAATGCCCAGGGTTCGCACTGGACCTACAACCTTTGACACACGCAAAGAGCATGTCTGAAACAACACACAACAAGAACACACAAACACAAACACAAACACAAACACACAAAAAGCTAAAAAAAATAAAGCATACTCCTTGAGTGTGTCGGAAAGAAAATGTACAATCAAACACACAAAAAAAATATGAACCACATAAAACAAACACACAAACAACATAGGAAAACACATTAAAAAAACACATAAAATTAATAAATAAATAAAATTTTAAAAAATGACAAAAATAAACAATACCAAAACACGAAATACACAGAAAAACCACCAACACAACATAACAAACACTGCCATAAAAAAATCAACAAAAAGAAACAAAAAACCATAGAACATGAAACACACAAAAAAATCTCAAAAACAACATAACAAAACAAAACCACTACAAAAACAACAAAAAGAATAAAAAACACCACAGATGAAATCATGAAAAACAAATACAACAAAAATTAAGTCAATTGACAAATCAAACAAAATACGGTAACACAAAAAAACCAAAAAAACACAAAGCTTAACAAATTACCAATGATTCTAATAAATGCAAACTTTAAAATATCTCTATCTAAATTTAGTTAAAAAGTAATAAAAGCATTAATTTTTTTAATGGAATCATCTAAGTCTTTCAATTTTCACTCTTTCTAAGTGTTGTCCTCTTTTGATGTTAACTTATGTCAAGGCTTCAAGTTCCAATAATTCAACTTTAATATTTATTTTGAGAATGAATTGTCACTATCCTATTTAACATAAATACTCAAAATTTTAAATTTATTGAAAAATTATCTAATTTGTCACATTAAAATCTTAATCCAATCAATTAAATTATTCGATCTTCTTTCCTTGCTATGTACTATCCTCTCATTTCTAGTTTGTATTAAAGGATCTAATGATTTCATAAAGGTTGAATTTGTCTCTACTTAGCATAAATATTTAAATAATTATTAATATATATCTAAATTTTAGTAGAGGTGAGTATGAGCCAAGAGCAAGCCTCACATTTTTTTTGTTTTAGAAAGAAAGTATTGCAAGTGTACATAAGAATCAAGTGTGAATAGGAAGAAGAATATGATCAAGGAGTGAGTGTCACTTCTTGTTCTAGATCTTAGGAAAATTTAAAAAACTAAAAGATTTTTATGAAGAATTCCTAGGTAGAATGGTAGGAAGGTCATTTTTGAAAGTCCTCATTTGATGTAAGGATGTCGTAGTTGGAAGTACGGATTCCCTAGTTAATAATAAGAGGAAAAATGAATCTATGACAAATCCTATCTAGGTAGCAAATATTATACAAGAAGTGATTAATTGAGGATGAGATGATGGTATGATATAACGACTCTTAAAAATAGAAGGTTAACATGTGAGCTCCACAAATACTAGTTAAGTTTTTTAGAGATTTATCATTAGATCAAATAGAAGTGGGATTAAATTTATATTACTCCATGACTTTTCTTTCAAAAGAAATTTTTCTCATCATATTCTCCTTTTCAAAAATTAGGAATAGGATAATGGATAGTGGTCCTTAGTTTAGGGGAAAATATGTATTATATTTAAGATTAATGATTTTTGTATGGAGAAAGATACTATTAAAAGGATTTCAATATTGATTAGTTTTGGACATTTTTATCAACTTATCAATAAGGAAGTTTTGAAGAATATTGACAATATTCTAAGGGAGTCCATCTATAAGGGACCAACTACAAAGGAGAGAACACATGTTGTATACACTCAGATATGTATTAACATGAATATTTCAAAACCTTTGCTATAGTCCATTAGGATTAAATCTAGATCAAGAGAATGGGGATCAAGTGGATTATGAAAGCATTGTATTTTGATATTGCAAATGTTATGAGATTGGATACATGGCAAGAGATTACAAATTGAAAATTATGGAGAAAGAGATGGAAAATTTTGGGCATGAGACAAACTTCAACATGAAGCAATGAGATGATAAGATAGAATAATATAGGTCAAATCAAGGATTTTCTACTCCTAAGAAAGTGGCAAAAAACATCCCCTCTACAATATCAAATTACAAAGTCTATTATAGTTTTGTTCGAATCAAATATTAGAAAAAAGTGGTGTAAGGGATGAGAAAATACAATGGAAAAGTTTAGATTCAAAAGGAATTAAAGGTGTGAAGGAAGATGATGAGACAATTTTTAAAGCAAATGAGACTAAAAAAGTCAAGGACAATCTAGGTAAATCACCATCATTCTTCTTAAGTAGCATAAAGTCCTCTCATTGCAAAAAAAATGAAAGCAATATAGAATGTATTTGTTGCACTTTAGGGTTTCAAGAGTAGCATAATATAGAAGTGCATATGAAGGATATCCATGGGAATTTAGAGTTTCCACGATAGCATAAGAAATTAATTACTATGGAGGGTCATCCTTGTATTATAGGGTTTCTAAGACAACATAAAGAAAATATGTGTATGAGACTATTCCTTTCATTTCATATTTTTTAGGGCGGCATGCAAATTTAGAAGATAGGTCTCATTATGAATAGTATGCAAAAATAGAAGAGATTAATAAAGTTGAGAGTGTTGGTGGGAATGAAAAAAGGAGAGGAAGGTCGTTAAAGCAAGAAAAAAGAGAAAATGTAACTCAAAAGGGATATCAATTTGGAAAGCCAAACACAAATATCACATGTGTTTACAAGAAGTGGGGCTAAGTCCAACGATAAAAATAAAAAGTGATGATGAAAATGACATCATGGAATATTAGAGGTATGAATAAGACCCCTAAAAAAAGAGTTATTAAGGAATTAATAGGTTGTTATTATCTTGTATTTATTTTAATACAAGAAACAAAGTGAAGTAGTGAGGAATGTAAGGATTCTTCAAAAGTATTTATAAGATAGGAGATCGCCTAACCATTTCTTCTATAGTAGCTTTCAAGGGTATTACAATAATACAAGACAAAACAAATGGGATGGACAATTGTTAGAAGCAAATCTTAATTGGGTGGTTGGACTATTTTGTAGGAAAGAGGAAAATATCAGAGTTGGGTTTATAAATGCATATGCTTTGACTATAATTACTCCTCATGAAAGATGTTGGAAGGACCTTAAATTTTTTTATCAAATACAATGATGATTTATAATAGTGATCTCTAGATTCTTGGAGGTGAGTTGAACACAATTATTTTTCCTTTGGAAATTAAGGGTGGTACTTTTGGATGGTCTAAATCAATGCAAGGCTTTGTTTCGTAAATGGCCTTTGATATGCTTTTCTTTCGATTTATCAGTATACATGGGATAATAGACATATTTGGAAAAACTCATAAAACATAAAGATTGAATAGATGTTTTTTTATACAACACATGGTCACAAATAGAGTATACAATCTCTTTAAATAATTTATTACGAGTAGGATCAAACAATAAAGCTATTCTTTTGACTTGTTATATACTTAACAATGATCATCTAAAATTACCCACGTGTTGTAGGTGAGTTGGAGAGGGTAGGGCAATCCTCCAAGGGAGGTCCTTGGTTCAAATCTCCACCCTCCCAAATGCACATTGAGTACCCAAAATCCAGTTGATTATGTTGGTGTGATCAGGGCCGGGCATGACTCTTGGGTGACTTTGACGGTGTAGAACCCTCTGGTCGTGGTTTCTCAGACCAAGGCGGTCTCTCGAGGGGTTTTTTGCTAAATTAAAAAAAAAACAATGATCATCTAAAATCATTTTGCTTCTAGTTTATGTGGCTTCAAAACCCCGATTTCTTCTAGATAGTTATGTTATGGTGGGATGAAGCAAATGTCAAAGGATCATGTATGTACAATTTTGTTCAAAAGATAAAATATCTAAAGGGGAAAATTAAGATTTGGAATATCAAATCTTTTGGTAACATATTTAAAGAAAAGAAGGAAATTGAATCCAAACTCAAAAATTTACAAGAGATAGTAGAAATCAATGGAATTAACTAAGATTCATATTTGCAAGAAAAATAAATACTTTTTTATTACTATAATGTATTGAAAAAGGAGTCATATTGGTTCCAAAAATCTAGAGGGAAATGGCTTAAGGAAGGAGATAAAAATGTTATTTTTTCATATTGCAATTCGACAAAGATATCTAGGCAAACAAATTTTTTTATCGCATCAAAAATATCTTAACCCTAAATGACCTCAAACCAATCAATTCATTCTTTAAAGGAGCTAGGATAAACTCCACTATCTAGGTAAGATGAAACTAAGGAAATAATGAGGAAGAATATATATAAAAAGAAAGTAATTAATTATTTCAAAATTATTTTGTCATATTCTAGGAAAGATAGAAATACACAAGGTAACTTTTTACAAAATATTCTATCATTTATCATAAAGGGATAAATGAAAGCTTGAGTAAGAAGATATCTAGAGGAGCTACTTAAGGTAGTTTTCTCTTTGGATAGTAAAAAGACACCTAGACCTAATGGATTTTTTGTGATTTTCTTTCAACTTTTTGGGGTTTATTGAAGATTATATAGTTGTTGTGGTTGAAGAGGTTCAAGAAGAAAGGTACAAGAAACAAGATCATTGCCACTTTCATTGCTTAGGTTTCCAAGAAAGGCATGAAAATATATTTTGATTATTTTTGTCCAATAAACCTTTTTCATATGATTCATAATATCATTTAAAATGTTATCGCAAACAAATTGAAAAGTATGCTACATTATATTAGCTTAGAGAAATATGGTGATTTTGTTCATAATAAATAAAATTTTGGCGATGTAATTATTGCACAAGAATTCATATATTCTCTTCATTCCATTAAAAAAAAAAAAACCCCACACGGGAAAAATTTTTTTTTTTCTTTTCCCCCCCCACGACTTGTTTGTTTGTCCTCTCGGGTGGGTCTCACCCAGAGAGAGGGGGGGGGATTTATGTGAAAAAAAAAGGAGTGGGCGGGGGAGGAAAGGAGGGAAGAAAAAAAAAAAAAGAAAGAGGGGGGGAAAATTCCAAAAAAAAAAAAAAAATTTTTTATAAAATTTTTCTTTTCTTTTTTTTATTTTTTTTTTTTTTTGTTGGTCTTTCTTTTTTTTTTTTTAACGTAATCCAAGAGGGGAGGAAACGACGGCGGTTGTTTTTTTTTTTTTTGTGGGGTGCGGGTCGCCGGGGCGTTTCCCCCCCCCCCACCCCCCCCCCCTTTTTTTTTAAATGATATTTAACCAAATATCGAAGCGTACAATGTTTAAATAATGCATCAAATGATAAAAGAATACCTGAGCACCTAATCAGAGGATAACAAGGTGATGGTGTAGAGAGCAAGGCACGTGGGAAACAAGTACTACCAACATTGGCTATTTACGGGAAAGCATGAGAACTCGCTATATCTTATTAGGGAGGCTATCCTTTGATGAACATTACATTCAATTTTAATCTTTGACACATCTGACTAGATTGGTTAGCAATTTAAATTAAACAAATAAACACCGCTTTATTACTTTATTTAATTCTTAATTAATGTTTACTATAAATATAGTAATATTAGTGTAAGATAAAATTTTAATTGAAATAGTTAATGTTCAATTGAAATGAAATATAAATATAATGATATTTGTTTAGAGGATATTTTTTAATGCAATAACTCTTTTCCATGCAATATCTTAAACGTAAATTAAATGTAAAATTACTTTTTACATTTAATTTCATAATTTTATTGATTTTTAGTTATGAATACACATGTTTATAATTTCAAAATCACTAGAAAATATTTTTTATAGCATTACAAAATTATAATATCAAATGATATTAGTTCAATTTTCAAAAAGATTAAGGTTTAAATCTTGTCAAGCCATGCATGTATAATTGTCAAGCTCTTGTAATATCACTACGTGGTCATGATACAATACATGTGGGGACTGTTTCAATCCCATATAACCATTAAAAAAAACACCATGAAATTACTATTATAATATTGTTGTGTTTAAATCAATTGGCATTAGCTCAACCGATAGATTTCTCAACCGATTAGATTTCTCAACATTTCAAGGAGGATACCCAGGTTCGATTGTCAAACGATATATGGATAATATCCAAGCTTTATTGTAATACCATTATGTGGTAGCTATGTATAACCCATTAAAGAAAATTTGTTATTTTTAAAAATATTTTCTTAAGTTTACACTATTAAAATTATCATTTTAAGTATGTTTGATTTGCACTTAAATAATTAAAATAACTGATTAAAACCCATCATTTTAAAATTTGTTTGAAAAATAAATATATATTTATGTATGGTTTTAATTTAAAAAATATATTTTTTAATATTAAAATATGTTAAAGTTCATAATAATTAATAAAAACTCATCTTCTAATGCAATGTTTTGCAATATTATATATGTTACAGTAAAAGAGGAAACTCCTTAAAAAAACCAATCTATTTTTTTGTTTGTAAAGACAATGAAAGTATATATGGTAGAAAAAATTATGAAGTATTACTGAAAAAAGAAGGAGAAAATATGGCATGATCTACTACATGGAATTTGGTAGCCTCCTTTTCGAGTTTAATTGTAATTTTATTATCATAGATTATTTTGACTTTTTCATTTATGTTCTAGTTAAACTATAGTAAAACAAAATATTTATAGAAACTAAACTTATGGAGGGTGAAAAATATCTATATTCAATACAATGAAAAGTCCTTAATGTTAGTTGAGTTCCTGGTTCTCCAATTGATTGACCAGCAATAATGCCAACTGCTTCTCCTATATTCCAAAATACTTTCTTAATTTAATTGGGCTAATACCTTGACAAAATGGACACCTTACTAGCTATCTTTCGAAGTATACCCTATTATAAAATTTAAAATCCAAAGATTTGCTACCTTTGTTGGGAATTTTAGAACAAACAAACAATAACATTATAAATATCTAATGGTTAGAATATGCGAAAAAATTGTATGAACAAGAACAAGAAGAAGAGGCCCCTTCCATAATCATCACAACAACAAATTTATATACCTTAAGGGAGGTTAATGAAGATATTAAAAGGTTAGGAATGAGTAAGGGTTATGATGTGGATGGGCTATGAGCAAAATATTTAAAATGAAGAGTAGAAGACTTAGCACCACACACCAATATGAAATTCAACATCATTAAGCATTGCTTTCCAAGGGACTAGATGTCATGACCCTTCCTGAAGGACTTTGTAGCATGGAACAATGTATTAATTTGATGGTGCTTTAATACTTGATTGTGTGCAATTGGGAAGCTATGTGATGTTAGTTGGTATGGAAGAATATGATATTGCTAACAAGTTGCCAATGTGTAGGATCAAGTACACTCATAGGTGGAAGAATTTGACTCATCCACCAAAGGTGAGGGTGCTTGAGGTTGGGGAAGTGATGATAAGGTAACTTGAAGGCCCCCCGCAGCGGTAACATGGATGGATACCTTCATATAGGTATGTATAATCCATTAGGGATAATCATCAATAATTAGCCACCTTGAGCCTTAAGTTGATAGCCTAGTAGCTATCATAAATTCTCGGGCTGAGATAGGTGACTAAAGTTGACAGAAAGACTCCCTCTATGTTTGATTGCATATATTTGGTTATCTTTTACTTCATCACTATTTTCCTCAATGGTTTGGAAAGAATGCATGAGTTGGTTGCTTTCATAACTCCTTGTGTTGCTTTGACAAATAGAAGGATTAGTGAATGCTTTATTTTAAATGATAGTGGGTTTCATTTAAAACTTATGAATGATTTATTTAAATTATAATATGTTTCATTTAAAATTTATAAATACTTTAAATGGAAATAGAATTTTATTTGATAAATAAAAGTGTCTTATTTATTTTAAAAAAACCATATATTTACTTATATGTGTATAAGATAATTAAATGATAATGGAGTTTCGTTTAATTAAGTAATGAAATCTATATTTTAAAATAAATTGTAGATTCTCATTTAGAACTTTAGTCTAAATGATAATTGAATTATATTCTAAAATGAATAATAAAATATTTAAAATGGAAGATCGAACTTCGTTTGACCTTGTAAAGTTCTTTTGAATTAAAAGAGGATAATATTGAAGCTTATCTACTGAAGATCACAATGAGCTACGCGTGAGACAAGAAGCTTCATTGACTTGGTAAGATTACATTTATGGTGAATTTTGGGGGATTGCAATCTAATAAAAAATAATGGTTTACCTCGCTCGATCGCTTGGGAAAGTAGTCAGGGAGTAAAGGTGGGCGGATGGAGGAAGTAATGAAGTGGGTGAGTAAGTCATGGTGAAAGACTCCACCTTGGGAGAGATACTATGGTAGTCGGGCCTTGGAGGGGAAAATAAAGGAGAGAAGGCAAGACAAAAATCTAAAAACCAAACACCTTCAGGAGAACATCATTCTAGGAGGACACGACAACTCATGAAAGAGATTCAAGTTGGTAATTTGGATATCTTGTGCTGATTGGTAAAGTTAAAAAGTGTTTTTGTTAAAAGCTAGCTCTTATAAGATTAGTAATCACTACATCATCCTTCTCCCATGTGTTTCCCGTACATCTCTAGCTTGCACTCTTGTTTATGGTTTGGAACCCCTACCTTGTGTGGTGAGTCGTTGGCTCCAAACTCGTAGCTCAAAACTCGTTTGTCACTATTTTTTCTAGTGGTTGCATCCATTTGTATGCGTAGGAAGTGGATGAGCTTAGCGCTACACTAGGTGAGCGTTGGCCTCTATCTAGTTTGGATGGCACCACATTGACATGTATCTTCACCTTCTAGGAAGTATTGATGACCACATTGAGTGGTTCTCTTCCACCTCGTGATGGCAGATCCTTGATTGTGTCGACCGAGGTTGGAGGTGTTGTGAACCTTATTCCTTGTTATGACAATGCCCTGGAAGTCCTAGAACCCATGTGCATCTTCTAGTAGCCCTTGTCAATTGCATTGGGGAGTGCATCAAGTGTGAGGTGAGTGGGTGGTCATGTTTATTTACCTATAGCTATTCTCTTGTATCCCTTGCTTGAGTCTCTCCCAGGAAGTGAGCGCCCTTACTCTGATCCCTTTCTAAGTTGATCGTAGACGATGTCAAGCTGGGTTCCCATTCCAAAAACCTGAGAGTTGAGTTGGTTTGGGCTGTCCAATCGCTTTTAATAATATAGACTATGGTTCATGTATTAATTAAATGAATTTTGATTAATTTGTGGGAACAAAACCTTAGTTCGTTTATTAAAAGAAAGTAGTTTAATTTAAACAATATAAAAGTGAAACTTTGATTATTTAAATAGTTTGATTTAAATGATTAGAAAAGTGAAACTTGATTATTTAAATTTAAAAGAAAAGAGTTTGATTTAAATAATTAGAAAAGTGAAAATTTGATTATTTAAATAGTTTGATCTAAATGATTAGAAAAGTGAAACTTGATTGTTTAAAATAAAATAAAAGAGTTTGATTTAAATGATTAGAAAAGTGAAACTTTGATTATTTAAATAGTTTGATTTAAATGATTAGAAAAGTGAAACTTGATTGTTTAAATTAAAATAAAAGAGTTTGATTTAAATGATTAGAAAAGTGAAACTTGATTGTTTAAATTAAAAGAAAAGAGTTTGATTTAAATGATTAGAAAAGTGAAACTTGATTGTTTAAATTAAAAGAAAAGAGTTTGATTTAAATGAGTTGAAAAGTGAAACTTGATTGTTTAAATTAAAGAAAATAATTTGGTTTAAATGTTTTAAAGATATGGAACTTTAATTATTTAAACTAAAGGAATGATTATTTTGTAGATTAAGGGTATGGGACCTTAATTTGTGAAATGATAAAAATAAATTGGGTTATTTATAAATTAAAGTAGTGAGACTTTAATTTAATAAATAAATGTAAATGATTATTTGTAGATTAAGGGTTTGGGACCTTGATTTATAAAATAAAAGAAATGGTTTATTAATGGATTAGGGTAGGTGCTTTGATCCATTAATTAAATGGTATAGTTTGTTTGTAAACCAAAGGTATGGGGCTTTAGTTTATGGAATGAATGGAAAAAGGTTTATTTTTAAATTAAAGGAGTAAAGCTTTAATTTAGTGAATAAATGAAGGGATTGTTTTAGAGGTTAAAGGTATGGGACTTTAATGCTTTAAGACAAGACTAGATTTGATTTAAGTAATAACCATGATCTAAATGATGCATGTTGAATAACTCTCTAAAGGTATTTGAGAGGAGATAGTAAAAGTAATGATTCTTTTATGATATCAACTATGCTATTAGATGGTTAAAGACTTGATTAAATTGTATAGTTGTAATTTGGTAAAGTAAAGAAAGTAAATGCATTTAGAGGCATGCCTATCCTGAACCATGAGTGTCTTGATCCCCTACTATCCTCAATTGATCGATGGAATGAGGTGGATGACCAAGGATGGTAACTGGTTCACTTGCATTAGTTTGTCTTACAATTTACACTTACTTACTTATGCTCAAATAAATTAGAATTATGGGGAGATTTCCCTGATGAAATTGATGTAATGTATTATTTAAAGTATGGAGGATTTGCCATACATGTTTATATGTAATAATTATTATTGTTAAAAGATGTACCTTTAAATTATTATTTGATTTACTTATGTTCTATATTTAAATCCCTTTCTAGTTAATGTCTATCTTCTTGTATGATGTTTCATTTTCTAGTTATCTTTTGCATGTTTTATAGGTTATATTTTGTTAGATTTAGTATCTAGATCTATCTTTTATTTTCTTGCTTGAATAACTTTATAAAGAATGAGTAACAAGTTCTAGGGTGAACTTAGAGGATAACCTAAGGGCTTGAGACCCCCTTAGGGTGAACATAGTGGACCTAAGGGATTAAGACCCCTTAGGGAGAATGGTAACTAGGTTGTGGAAAGACTACATCTGAGTTAAGATAGCTTGTCGAAAGATGATATTGATAGCTTAACTCGTAGTACACGTAGCATACCTACGCATAATGGCTTGCGTAGAGTATGGAGATGCGTGTACACCTTCTAATGGTTGAAGGTGATAAGTCTAGATCATCAAGAATGATGAGATGGATGGACTTATTTGCATGACATAAGATATGCCTATGCAGATGGACTTGCGTGAGGGAAATCTTGTGAGGTGTAGCTCTTTGAGAAACTTAGGGGATTTGTTAAACATTAAGTTAATCTAAGGTTGGTTAGGGGTTTATGAATCCCTCTCCTTAGTCAAAAAAATTCCTTTCTTTTTATGTGTTTCTTGTTTCTTGTTTTTAGGGTTGTTACATTTGGTATCAAAGCTCTAGGTACGAGGGTATAGAGCTTCTTATGTGCTAAAGAGATTTGGATATCTCCAATGAAGGCTTGCTTAAAGGTTTAAGCTAAATCTGGGATGACCTAGAATCTCTACTTGCTAGAATCTAATGGGAATTAATCCCAAGAGTGGATGAATGTTATGATACCTCAGTATGGGCTTTGGTATTAATGATACATCATAATCTTGGAATGTTATCCTAGTTATATTATTGATGCTTTGGCAAGAAGAACTTTGTATTGTGGCTTGAATTAGTGGTACAATTTAAGGTGAAGTTGTAACCTAATCCTTTCCTTGGTTGTAACCAGGTCAAGATGCCACCCAAGGCCAGAAAAGGGAGGCCTACACCTCCACTTAGATAGACTCAACAAAGTAATGTCGAAGAAAGGATCCAGAATGAGGATCCAGAAACTCCCAATAGGGGAATGGAAGATCTCACTACTACAATTTCTGCCATGCAAGATCAGATGAGATAGGTGTTAGAAACCATTATGAACTAAAATTTGCAAGCTAGAGGTTCAGAAGTTAACCAAGCTGAGGGATTGACTACAAAATAATTACAAGCTAGAGCCCTCCTAGAAAAGGAAATGATAAGAGACCTAAAGAATGTTTGTATCTCCAAGTTTTATGGAGAAGGAGAAGGAGATGCAATTGAGGCTTGGTTAAGGGAATTGGAAGTTTACTTCATGATAAAGGGATATTCTCTAGGAACCCAAACTATTTGGGCTATAATTTACCTTGAAGGGGCCACCCTAGATTGGTGGGAAACTTATTATGAGGAAACTAAGATTGAACCAGTAGACATTCCATGGAAGGAATTTATAGTCATATTCAAAAAGAGGTTCCTTACGGAGCATTTCTATGCCCTAAAATTCAAGGAGTTTGCCAGTTTAAGGCAAGGAACCAACTTAGTGGAGATATACTACAAAAATTTGGTAAGATTGTTGAAGTATGTACCTGCCTATAATGAGAAAATGTGGGTTCATAAGTTTACTCATGGGTTGGAATCTAGGATAAAGCATGATGTAGACATGCATGAGCCTAAGTCATTACAAAAGGTGTACGACCTAGAGAAGAAAGTAGAGTCACACTTTCATTATAAATATGACACCTTGTCCGAGCAAGATCGATAGGCACTAAAGAAGAGGAATAGCGATGGGTTTGTAAAATGGGAGGGTGAACAAAGTCAGAAGGCTAAAAACCCCTAAAATCCTGAGAAGAAATCTAATGGAAATCAGAAGAATTTCAAGAAGAACTTTTATAAGAAAGGCAACAACCCCAATAACGCTAAGCCTCAACCATAGAAACCGTAAACTTCAATTCTAGCAATCAAAGGAGAGGAGCAAAAGTCAAAAAAGTGGCAAGGGCCCAAGGATGGGTGTTACCATTGTAGAGGCCCATATTTTTCTAATCAGTGTCCACACCGACTAGGGTCGAGCACATCTAGTGCTAAAGGAAAAGAACTTGCACACCAGATCTACGCTACAACTGGGAGTCAGAAGCTTGAGGGGTAAACTACCCCATTGATTATAAAAGGTAAGATTTTTGATAAGCAAGTGAATATTTTAATTGATAGTGGGGCCATTGATAGCTTCATTTCTTGTAAGTTAGCAAAGGATATGCCGAAAAGGCTAGGATATTTGGCTCATGGATGGAAGGTCGAGTATGGTTCTGGATAAACCTACTCAGTAAACCAATGTTTTCCTATGACAAAAATTGCTTTAGCTAGTGGAACCATGGAAGGTTGCTTATATGTAGCTCCACTTCATGCCTTCGATGTGATCCTAGGGATGGATTGGTTACAAGCCCATAAAGTCATAATCAATTTCCAAGATAGATGGATCGAGTATTCTGAAGGAGGTAAGGAAAGACTAAGAATTCATAGCGAGTAGGGGGCATTCAAACCCTAGATGTTGTCAGCTATGCAATTAAAGAAAGCCCTCAGGAAAGGAGGGATAGTCTATGTGATTAAGCTAAATGAAGTTGGAGAAGACCAAAAGAAAGAGGTGTTGGAAACACACCCAATTTTGTAGGATTTCAAGGATGTATTTCCTGAGGATTTACCTAGACTCCCTCCTATGTGGGAATTTGATTTCACTATTGATATTATGCCAAGAGTGAAACCAATTCATAGATCTCTATATAGGATGACTCCTATCGAGATGCAGAAATTAAAGGTACAATTGCAAGGGTTATTAGAAAAGGGGTTGATAAAACCAAGTGTGTCACCTTGGGGTGCACCAGTTTTATTTGTGAAAAAGAAAGATGGCTCTTTAAGATTGTGTATTGATTACAGGATGTTGAATAAAGCTACAATCAAGAACTAGTATCCCCTACCTAGAATCAAAGATTTATTCGATCAACTAAGAGATGCCATGGTGTTTACTAAGATAGATCTGAGGTCAGGGTATCACCAATTAAGAATACGTGAGGAGGATACTCACAAGATGACATTCAAGACTAGGTATGGGCACTACGAGTTTACAGTCCTACCCTTTGGACTGACTAACGCCCCAACCACCTTCATGAATTTAATGAAAAGTGTGTTCAGAAGGCATTTGGACCAGTTTATCCTTGTATTTCTTGATGATATCCTAATATACTCTCAAAACAAGGAAGAGCATGATAAACATCTCAAGATCGTGTTAGAGTTATTGAGGGAAAATCAACTCTATGGAAATCTAGCCAAAAGTGATTTCTATGTTTTAGAGGTGCGATATTTAGGGCATATCATATCAGTAGAAGGAATTACTATGGATCCAGAGAAGATTGAAGCCATATTAAATTGGCCACCCCCTACTAATATTATTGAAGTAAGAAGCTTCATGGGGTTAACGGGCTACTATAGACGTTATATAAAATATTTCTCAAAGATTGTTGCGGCAATAACTAACCTTCAAAAGAAGGGGAAGGAATTTAAATGGATGGAAAAGTGTGAAGTTGCCTTTGCATTGCTGAAACAGAAGCTCACTACCACACCAATATTGAAAATTCTGGACCCTCAAGGAGATTTTTTAGTATGCACTGATGCATCGCTGGAAGGGTTAGGAGGAGTACTCATGCAAGAAGAGTTAGTAGTAGCTTATACTTCAAGAAAGCTTAAAAAGCATGAAGTTAATTATGCTACTCATGATTTAGAGCTAGCTATTGTGGTGCATGCTCTAAAGGTCTGGTACCACTATTTGGTGGGGAGACCTTTTGAATTGAAATTGACCACCAAAGTCTAAGGTACATATTTACCCAACCAATACTCAATGCGAGACAGAGAATATGGATCGAGTTTCTCACTGAGTATGACTTTGAAATTGAGTACATAAAGGGAAAAGAGAATAAGGTTGTTGATGCCTTGAGTAGAAGGAGACACATAGCAGCCATAACCAGAAGTCACATGAAGTTGATGGACCAAGTGAGACAAGAGCAATCTCAGGATGAGTATTGCCTGGAAATTCGAGCTAGAATGGATAGAGACCTTGAGGGTAATAAGGAGTTTGGAATGATAGATGACCTTTTGTGCTACAAAGGTAGAATTATCATACCAAAAGCGGGTGATTTAAGGAAGCTAATAATGCAAGAAGCCCATAGATATCCTTATTCTTCTCACCCTAGAGGGGCCAAAATGAGGGAAAACATGAAAAGAACCTTCTTCTAGGTAGGAATGAAGAAGGATATCACCGATTTTATCGCTCGATGCCTCGAATGTCAGAAGGTTAAGGTAGAACACAAGCATCCCATAGGATAGTTGTATCCACATAGTATACCTACGCAAAAATGGTAGGTCATATCTATGGATTTTATAGTAGGTTTACCTAAGACCAGGTACCAACATGATGCAATCCTTGTAGTAGTCGATAAATTGACTAAGGTTGCACATTTTATACCTGGGAGCACCAAGGATGATGCTCAAGTGGTGGCTAATAGATTTTCCAAAGAAGTGTTTTGATTGCATGGATTTCTAGAGGTAATCATCTCAGATAGGGATTCCAAGTTCACTTTTAAATTTTGGAAAGCCCTTCATCATGCAATAGGTATGAAACTAAATATGAGTTTGGCATACCACCCTAAGACAGATGGTCAAACAGAATGGGTAAACCAAGTACTAGAGGACATGCTTTGCATGTACTACATGGATCACAAGTCTCGTTGGGAAGACTATCTACATCTGGTAGAGTTCACCTACAATAATGGGCATCACTCATCTCTAGGAATGGCACCTTTCGATGCCTTGTATGGATGAAAGTGTAGGACACCATTATCTTGGGATAACCTAGAGGATAGAGTTGTGATTGGGCCAAAAATGGTTAGAGAAATGGAAGATCAATTGAAGGTAATCAGGCAAAGACTCAAAGAAGCTACTGATAGGCAGAAGAGTTATGTTGATTTGAAGAGAACTCCAAGAGAGTACTCGGTGGGAGACAAAGTGTTCCTAAGGGTTAAACCAATGAAAAGTGTGATTAAATCCATGAAGTTGGATCCACGGTTTGTAGGACCCTTTGAGATCACTGAAAATATTAGTCTGGTTGCATACCAACTTGCTTTACCTCCTAATCTATCAAAAATCCATGACACCTTCCACATATCTTTGCTTAGGAAATATATTGCTGACCCTGAACATGTGTGGGATGTTTCTAATTTATAGATGGCAAATCCAGAGGTAATTGAAGTAATGCCAGTAAATATTCTCGAGTTTCGTTCTAAGACTATGCGAAATCGGACTCTTGAGCAATGTAAGGTCCAATGGGACCGTTTCTCTAAAAGGAATGCCACTTGGGAGAAAGTGGAGGATATGCAAAAATATTTTCCTTTTTTGTTTAAAAATTTTAAATGTAATAATTTGCTTTTGTTTGTTGTTGTGGTTGTGTAAAATTGGAAACACCCGGGACGGTGTTTAGTCCTAGTGGGGGAGGATGTCATGACCCTCCTTGAAGGACTTTGTGGCATGGAAAACAATGTATTAATTTGATGGTGCTTTAATACTTGGTTTTGTGCAATTGAGTAGCTATGCGATGTTAGTTGATATTGAAGAATATGATACTGCTAACAAGTTGCCAATGTGTAGGATCAGGTATGCTCGTAGGTGGAAGAAGTTGAGTCATCCACCAAAGGTGAGGGTACTTGAGGTTGGGGAAGTGATGATAAGGCAACTTAGAGGTAACATGGATGGATACCTTCATATAGGTATGCATAATCGATTAGGGATAATCGTCAATAACTAGCCACCTTGAGCCTCAAGTTGATAGCCTAGTAGCTATCATAAATTCTCGAGTTGAGACAGGTGACTAAAGTTGATGGAAAGATTCCCTCTTTGTTTGATTGCATATGTTTGGTTGTCTTTTACTTCATCACTATTTGCATCAATGGTTTGGAAAGAATGCATGAGTTGGTTGCTTTCATAACTCCTTGTGTTGCTTTGACAAATAGAAGGATTAGTGAATGCTTTATTTTAAATGATAGTGGGTTTCATTTAAAATTTATGAATGATTTATTTTAAATGATAATATGTTTCATTTAAAATTTATAAATGCTTTAAATGAAAATGGAATTTCATTTGATAAATAAAAGTGTCTTATTTATTTAAAAAAAAACCCATATATTTACTTATATGTGTATAAGATACTTAATTAGATGATAATGGAGTTTCGTTTAATTAAGTAATGAAATCTATATTTTAAAATAAATTGTAGATTCTCATTTAGAACTTTAGTCTAAATGATAATTGAATTATATTCTAAAATGAATAATAAAATATTTAAAATGGAAGATTGAACTTCGTTTGACCTTGTAAAGTTCTTTTGAATTAAAAGATGATAAGATTGAAGCTTATCTCTTGAATATCACAGTGAGCTACGTGTGAGACAGGAAGCTTCATCGACTTGGTAAGATCACATTTATGGTGAATTTTTGGGGATTGCAATCTAATAAAAAATAATGGTTTACCTCACTCGACCGCCTGGGAAAGTAGTTAGAGAGTAAAGGCGGGTAGATGGAGGAAGTAATGAGGTGGGTGAGCAAGTCATGGTGAAAGACTCTACCTTGGGAGAGAGAAGAGGGTAGTCGGGATTTGGAGGAGAAGAACAAAGGAGAGAAGGCAAGATGAAAATCTAAAAACTAGACACCTACAGGAGAACATCATTCCAGGAGGACACGATAGCTCATGAAAGAGATTCAGGTTGGTAATCTGGGTATCTTGTGTTGGTTGGTAAAGTTTAAAGAGTGTTTTCATTTGAAGCTAGCTCTTATAAGCTTAGTAATCACCGTGTTGTCCTTCTCCCATGTGTTTCCCATGCATCTCTGACTTGCACTCTTGTTTGTGGTTTGGAACCCTTGCCTTGTGTGGTGAGCCGTTGGCTCTAAAATCATAACTCAAAATCTATTTGTCATTGTTTTACCCAAAGGTTGCATCTATTTATATGCGTAGAAAGTGGGTGAGCTTAGTGCTATGTTGGGCGAGTACTGTGTTGACCTCTATCCAATTTTGATGACACCACATAGACGTGTATCTCCACCTTGTAGGAAGTACTAGTGACTACGTTGAGTGGTTCTCTTCCGCCTCATGATGGCAGATCCTTGACTGTGTCAATCGATTTTGGAGGTGTTATGAACCTCATTAGTTGTTATGACAACACCCTGGCAGTCCTAGAACCCATGTGCATCTTCCAGTAGCCCTTATCGATTGCATTGGGGACTACATTGAGTGTGAGGTGAGTGGGTGGTTGTGTTTATTTACCTGTAGCCATTTTATTGTATTCCTTGCTTGAGTCTTTCTTGGGAAGCGAGCACCCTTACTCTGAGCCCTTTCTAAGTTGCTATCATAGATTATATCGAGTTGCGTTCCTATTCCAAAAACCTGATATTTGAGTTGGTTTGAGCTTTCCCATAACTTTTAATAATATAGACTATGGTTCATGTATTAATTAAATGAATTTTGATTAATTTGTGGGAACAAAACCTTAGTTCGTTTATTAAAAGAAAATAGTTTAATTTAAACAATAGAAAAGTGAAACTTTGATTATTTAAATAGTTTGATTTAAATGATTAGAAAAGTGAAACTTGATTGTTTAAATTAAAAGAAAAGAGTTTGATTTAAATGATTAGAAAAGTGAAACTTTGATTATTTAAATAGTTTGATTTAAATGATTAGAAAAGTGAAACTTGATTGTTTAAAGTAAAATAAAAGAGTTTGATTTGAATGATTATAAAAGTGAAACTTTGATTATTTAAATAGTTTGAATTAAATGATTAGAAAAGTGAAACTTGATTGTTTAAAATAAAAGAAAAGAGTTTGATTTAAATGATTAGAAAAATGAAACTTGATTGTTTAAATTAAAAGAAAAGAGTTTGATTTAAGTGATTAGAAAAGTGAAACTTGATTGTTTAAATTAAAATAAAAGGGTGATCTAAATGAGTTGAAAAGTGAAACTTGATTGTTTAAATTAAGGAAAATAATTTGGTTTAAATTTTTTAAAGAAATGGAACTTTATGAAGAACACAAGCTTATACTGAGAGGGGGGGTGAATAGTATAAGACCACTTTTTACTTTTTCTTCCAAATAAATATTATTTTGTGTAAACATAACAGTAATAAAAGCAATGTACAAAAACCATACACAATAGAGACACCACAATTTACGTGGTTCACCCAATGTGGGCTACTCCATGGAGAAAATATTTTAATAAAAATTTCTCAATAAATCTCTTTGGGAATCACTCCCAATTACAATGTTTATGGACCTTTGTCCAAAGGAGATGTTGATCCCCTAATCTCAATTTTGTGGATCTCTTCCATAGGAGAACTCTTTCCCCTTCGACTCTAGCTATGTGATCTTATATAAGACTATATATCTCTACTGCACTGACTGGTGGACCTCTATCCCCTTGAAGACTCCCCACTAAGATCTATATTAAAATGTGTCAGTTGCTGGATCTCTATCCACTAAGACTTTGTCCTCTGTAATCTGTCACCTCCAAAGATCTGTCAATAGGCTCACTAAGAACCTGATTGATAGGCTCACATAGAACTTGCACAATAGGCTCACATAGAACCTACTTAACAAGATCACACATAACTTGTAAAATATGCTCAAGAAAGCTCACCAAGAACTTACCCAATTTGGCTCTAGCAAGCTCATAAAGAACTTGCCCAATTTTGCTCCAGCAAACTCACCAAGAACTTGTCAAAATCTGCTCTAGCAAGCTCACCAAGAACTTGACCAGATTTGCTCTAGCAAGTTCACCAAGAACTTGCCCAAATCTGCTCTACAAATATTTCCACAAAGCTATCCACAAAGCTATCCCAAAACTGTCCACAAGGGCCTTCTCAAAGGCTCAATCAATCATGCTCAGATAGTACTCAAAATGAACTCAACAATGAATGGCAATATCAACTCAAATTAACTTCATAGAAGCATAAAGAGAATTTTTAGAGACTCAATATGTTCTAATCTCACTCTCAACCCAAATAAATCTCAACTCAACTCATAGAAGCATAAAGAGAATTGTTAGAGACTCAATATGTTCTAAACTCACTCTCAACACAAATCAATCTCAACTCAACTCAAATCAACTCATAGAAGCATAAAGAGAATCGTTAGAGACTCAATATGTTCTAATATCACTCTCAACTCAAATCAAACTCAACTCAAGTCAAGTCAACCTCAACTCAACTAAAGTATTATAGAACCATAAAGATAATTGTTAGAGACTCAATATGTTCTAACCTTAATCTCAAATCAACATAGAATGATGGAATAGTTTATTTCATAGAACTTGAATAATCACTTCACACATCACTTGACTAGGCTCAATCAACTCAACTCAACCAATCATCACAAGGGACAACTCTTTCTCACACAACCCTAGTCCAAGTATGTATCAACCAACTGAAATGTTTCCAACAATGCTCAACCACAAATATCACATAACAATGATACTCATGTTATTTTCTAACTCAAGTTCTTTCACAACTAATGGGCTTCAACAACTATGCTTATCAAACAAGGTTTAGACACAACTCTCAATTTAGAAAACCTTGAAGCATTCAACCAACCACTTTCGAAAAGGAAACCACAAACAATCCTTTTCCCTTCAATGATATTTCAGAAATCAACCACCATAAACAATAAATAGGAGAATGTGCCCATACCTTTTATGAAGATGAAAAAACCTCTTTGTAAATCTGCCACAATCACAAAACTCTTTTACCAATCTTCACAAGGGTTAGTAGATCACAAAATAATGAACATTAATCCACTTTTCAATAACCATCACCAAGGCCTTTAATTGCACAACTTCCTTATCTATCCTAAAACCACTTGTACCATAAAATAAAATAAATCAAAACATTGCATAACCTTTTAGCTCCCAAAACCACTTATACCATAAAATAAAATCAATTACAATATTGTATACCTTGTCACCTCATGAAAGAATTAATCCTCTTGAAAAAGAACAAGGCAAACTTCACTTTTGGAACTCCTTTGCAAAATCAAAAATATCTCTTTACACACACCTTATTTCTCCTTCTACATAATTTAGTCAAATAGCCCTTTAAATAAGCTTTCCAACGATATATAATATGAACCATTTCCAAAATAAATTTAAACCTTTACATATATATATGCCAACCTCCATTAATTGCACATAGGTCGGCCCTCCATTATTTTAAACTTTAATATCTTCATCACCGTCCTTTTTCGATGAAACAAAATTCCACCTTGGCTTTTAAGAAAAGCCCTTTCCACATAAGCCCACCATGGTTTTAAATAAAACCTTTTATTTTGCCTGCCTTGGTTTTCATAAAAAACCTGTAAATAGCCATGCTTTCCAAAATATCATAAATACTTATTTATGAAATATTTTTGCCACCAAAACCAAATGTGATCCATGTGACATCAATGACAACATAAAATACCTCAAATAATTATTTTGTAGATTAAGGGTATGGAAATTTAATTTGTGAAATGATAAAAAGAAACGGGGTTATTTATAAATTAAAGTAGCAAGACTTTAATATAATAAATAAATGTAGTGATTATTTGTAGATTAAGGGTTTGGGACCTTTATTTATAAAATAAAAGAAATGGTTTATTAATGGATTAGGGTAGGTTCTTTGATCCATTAATTAAATGGTATAGCTTGTTTGTAAACCAAAGGTATGGGAATTTAGTTTATGGGATGGACAAAAAAATGTTTTTTTTTAAATTAAAGGAGTAAAGCTTTAATTTAGTGAATAAATGAAGGAATTGTTTTAGAGGTTAAAGGTATGGTACTTTAATGCTTTAAGACATGACTAGATTTGATTTAAGTAGTAACTGTGATCTATATGATGCATGTTGAATAACTCTCTAAAGGTATTTGAGAGGGGATGGTAAAAGTAATGGTTCTTTTATGACCTCAACAATGCTATTATATGGTTAAGGACTTGATTAAATTGTATAGTTGCAATTTGGTAAAGTAAAGAAAGTAAATGCATTTAGAGGTATGCCTATCATAAACCATGAGTGTCTTGATCCCCTACTATCCTCAATTGATCAATGGAACGAGGTGGATGCCCAAGGACTATAGATAGTTCACTTGCTTGGTTTGTCTTACCCTTTACTTATTTACTTATGCTCAAATAAATTATAATTGTGGGGAGATTTTCCTAGTAAAATTAATGTAATATTCTTTGAAGTATGGAAGATTTGCCATACATTTTTATATGTAATAATTGCTTATTATTAGAATATGTACCTTTAAATTACTAATTTAATTATCCATGTTTTATATTTAAATCCCTTTCCCTTAATGTTTATCTTCTTGTATGATGTTTCCTTTTTAGTATATTTGCATGTTTTATAGGTTATATTTTGTTATATTTAGTATCTAGATCTATCTTTTATTTTCTTGCTTTAATATCTTTATAAAGAATGAGTAAACAATTATAGAATGAAATTAGAGGATAACCTAAGGGCTTGAGACCCCCTTAGAGTGAACATAGTGGACCTAAGGGATAAAGACCCCTTACAGAGAATGGTAACTAGGTTGTGGAAAGACTACATCTAAGTTAAGATAGATTTTTGAAAGACAATATTGATAGCTTAACTCGTAGTACATGTAGCATACCTACACATAATGGCTTACGTAGAGTATGGAGATGCATGTACACCTTCTAATGGCTAAAGGTGATAAGTCTAGCTCATCGACAATGATGAGATGGATGGACTTATTTGCATGACATGAGATATGCCTACACAGATGGACTTGCATGAGGGAAATCTTGTGAGGTGTAGATCTTTGAGAAAATTAGGGGATTTGTTAAACATTAAGTTAATATAATGTTGGTTAGGGGTTTATGAATCCCTCTCCTTAGTAAAAAAAATCCTTTATATTCTATGTGTTTCTTATTTCTTGTTTTTAGGGTTGTTACACTAGACAACAAGTCTAAAAATACCTCTCTTCAAGAGTACATATGTAAATAATCCATCAAATTACCAAACCCCTCTTTGCAAAGCTATTTGTAAGTATGGTTAAAAGTAGAATCAACAAATAGATAGAAAAAAAAAGAAAATAAGGCAAGAGTATAAGGAGGTTTTAGACCAAAACACATGATAAGAGACCAAATGATCACTTACGAAATTTTATAAAAAAAATATGGAATTAAAAAGGATAAGCCTATTGTTGTTTTGTGGAATCCAAAATAGCTTTGACATAGTGCTTAGAAGTAAACTATGGAGTAAAATGTAAGTCTTAGACATACTAGAAAAGTATAGAACAACAATACATAGACTCTATGAGGAGACCTAAATTAAAATCAGATTGCAAGTAGGCTTTTCATAATGCTTTAGAAGTGATATAGGGGTTAAAAAAGATGTCCAATATACCCTATCTTTATGGCTTCAACACTCTTCCATCATATTGAGAGAAAGAGAGGAGCTATGCTCCATATTATTATAATGATAGAGTGATACATTCCGAATGGAGTTGTGAGGCTCTTTATATAGGAAGATGGATTCCTTGGCCAACACTCTACCTAGTTGTACAAGGTGACACCTCACATATTTACAACTCGCACATTGACACTTGTGCATTTATTATATTGCTTGAAGCAACTAGCTAACTTCCCCCTAAAGTAATCTCCTATTCTAGTGATGTACATTACATAACCAAATAATGTAATATATTCTAACACCCCCTGTATTACATTATTTGGTATGAAGTTCTCTTGAATTGCATAGATGATTTTTGAATGTTTGAAACTTGGTTTTTCCAAGTGCTTTTGTAAAAATATCTGCTAGTTGATCTTCTGTAGAGACATGCTTGAGGATGATATGACGGTTCTAAAAATGTTCTCTGATGAAATGACATTGAGCTTCAATGTGTTTGGTCCTTTCATGTATAATTGGATTTTTGATCAGGTTGAGTACTCCTTGATTATCACAAAATATCATGGTTGGATTCTGTTTGATCCCCATATCTGATAATATGTATTGTAGCCATAAAGCTTCATAGGTTGTATCTCTTGTTGCTCGATATTCTACTTCAGTTGATGATTGTGCCACTGTATGTTGTTTTTTACTGTGCCAAGATATAGGTCCTGACCCAAGATAGAAGACATATCCTGAGGTAGATTTTCTATCATCAATAGATCTAGCATAATCTGAATCTGAGTATCCCTGTAGGCAAAAATATTTATCATTCTTTATATAAGTTAGTCCATAATCAGTAGTTTTTTTGATATATTGTAATATTATTTTTGTAGCTTTCCAATGACTTTCTCTTGGTTCTTGCATGAATCGTGAAAGATAATTTACTGCAAATGCTATGTCTAGTCGACTATTTGTTAAGTATAGAAGACTTCCAATTAACTAGTGATACATAGTTGTTGAGACCAATGGTGTTTCATCATTTTTGGACAATTGGATCCCTTGTTCCATTGGTGTATCTTTAGACTTACACTCTTTCATTCTATATTTTTCAAGCAAGACTTCTGCATACTTTGATTGAGTGATAGTTATCTTATCCTTTCCTTGATGAATCTCTAGACCAAGGCAATAGTTCATTAGACCTAGATCTGTCATTTCAAATGCTTTTTCTAGATCCCCTTTGATATCACTTATTAATTTTTTAGAACTTCTAGTAATTACTATATCATCTACATATACTATGAGAATGAGTATGTCATTTCCAATTTTCTTGGTATATAAACTGGGATCTGACGTGCTTCTTTTGAAGTTATGTTGTAATAAGTGATTGTTGATCTTTATATTCCATGCTCTAGGAGCTTGTTTTAAACCATACAAAGATTTTTTCAATTTGCATACCTTATTTTCCTATCCCTTAATGATAAATCCTTCTGGTTGTGACATATAGACTTCCTCTTCTAAGTCACCATTAAGGAAGGCACTTTTTACATCCATCTGATGAAGTTTCCAACCCTAATGAGCTGCTAGTGCACAAACTATTTTGATAGTAGTCATTCTAGTTGTTGGTGCAAATGTTTCTTCATAATCAATTCCCTCTGTTTGAGTGTATCCTTTGGCTACTAGTCGAGCTTTGTATTTGTCAAGTGTTCCATCTGCTTTGTATTTGATCTTGTAAACCCATTTGCAACCTACTATTTTCTTTCCTAGAGGTAGTTCTACTAGATCCCATGTCTTATTCTTTTGAAGTGATGTATATTATGATTCCATAGCTGCTTTCCAGTGTGAGTCATTCAGTGCTTGAAGTGTTGATGTTGGTTCCACTGTATTACTCAGCATTCCTCTATTCATTCTAGTTAAACTTTGAGTTTGAGGTCTAGTAGTGGTAAGATCTGGCATTCTTTCTAGATTTGATTCTCTGAGAGTATCTCTGAGCCATATTGGTTCTTTCCTAGGAGGGACTGTAGATGCATTTGTATCTTGTTCTTGAGATTCTAATTCTGACTCCTCACTTGTTGTGTCTTCATTAGAGAGATTTAGAAGAATTTTTGCATCATTACTATTTTTTTGTATCGATTTTGACATTTTCATCAAATATTACATCTCTACTAATGTAAACTTTCTTTGTGTATGGATCTAGTATTCTATATCCTGTAGATTCATTGTCATAACCAAAAAATATTCTTGCCATGGTTTTGTCATCTAATTTTGTTCTCTTTTGTTTTGGAATATGCATGTAAGCTTTACACCCAAAAATCTTCAGTTTTCCTATATTTGGATTTTGTCTTGACCATGCTTCTTCTAGTGTAATATGTTTGAGTACTCTTGTTGGTAATCTATTTTGTATGTAGACTATTGTTTGCACTACTTCTGCCCAATATTGATGATCAAGTTGAGCCTCCTTCAACATACATCTCACCATTTCCATTATTGATCTATTTCTTCTCTTTACAATTCCATTTTGTTGTGGTGAATATGTTGTAGTAAGTTGTCTTTTAATTCTATTTTCTTCTAAGAATGAGTCAAATTATTTTGAAACAAATTCTCCTCCTCTATCTGAACGAAGTGCTTTTATAGTCTTTCCTGATTCCTTTTCCACTTGAAGTTTGAACTATTTGAAATGACTAAATGCTTCTGATTTATACTTCATGAAATACACCCACATTTTTTTAGTGTGATCATCAACGAATAATTGAAAGTACTTATGTCCTCCAATACTATCAATTTTCATTGGTCCACACAAATTTGTATATATTATTTCCAAGGGTTGTTGAGCTCTATGTTGATGGAGTTTGAAAGGAACTCTATGTTGTTTTCCTGCTAAGCATTTTGGACATACAGTAGCTTCTGGAGAAAAATTAGGTATTCCTTCAACCATTTGATACTTGAATAATTCTTTCATTGAGGATTCACTAGTATGTCCTAGTCGCTTATGCCATAGATCTGATGTTTTGACCAAAAAGTTGAGTGTGTAGCAATATCTAGAACAAATAGACCATTTCTATAAGACCCTGATGCTATCCTTTTTTCTTGTTTAGAAATGTGACATTGTTTTCTTCCAGTGAGAACTTTAAACTCAATAGTTATGTTTTGATCCATGAGTTGGGAGATGGAAAGAAGATTAGTAGTTAATCCAGGGACATACAATACATTTTTTATTATCCCTTTTCCTTCTTTTAGGTTCACTGAGATGTTCCCAATTCCCTTCACCTCATATGTTTTACTATCTGCTACAACAATTGGCTTCTCATTTACCTTTTTTAGGGAATTGAACCAATGAATATTTCCAGTCATGTGCTTACTTGCTCCTGAGTCTATATACCAATAATCCATGATACCTCTTGATAAAGGGTTTTAAACTAGGATCTTGTTGAATCCCTTATGTCTCCCTAGTGATTTTGGATATGATATATGAGTGATAAAGTGCTTTTGAGAATAGTAGTTCAATTTTGGGTTGATTTTGTAAAGTTTTGTAAATAGCAAAAATCAACTTCTATTACACCTTATTACTCCTATTGAACTTAAGCACTTTCTAATTTGATGAGGTTCTAATGGTTGGATTTATTTTATCCCTTTAATGTAATTTTGAGACAAGTATACCAATTAATTTCCAACTCTTGATATTCCTTAATGAACTTCCTTTTATAGCCTTTGATATTTGATATTTAATGTTTCTAAATTCCAATAATCTACTTTGGTGTAGTATTCCTTATAACTCCCTAATTTGGAATATTAGAAAACAATAATATTTGCAATAATAGAAATTTAATTTTTCCAAGTAGAAATCCTTATTTCTCCTATGTTTTAAATTGTAAATATTAAGCTATTTTGATGTATGGTTCCCCTTTAATTTTTGCTTTCAAATATGGTTGATTTCCCTATAGTTTCAACCTTTTATCATAACCCTTATAACTCCTTTAATGAAAGCAAATTTAATAAAGTAAATTCTTACCTTTATAATGTTGCAAACCCTTAAGTATTCAGCATAGAATTTGGACATGGATGAAAACACTCTTTAATGCTTCTCTTGGGTGCTATGATTGATGGTAGACTTTGATTCTACCCTGACTTCAATCCTTGAATAGTGGTGCCTCTGATCTGGCTTCTTTGACCTGCCTCGAATGTCTTGATCGAGAGCTTTAAATGCTATTCTCTATTGCAACTCCTTGCTGCTCCAAATGCACTTCCTTCCTTGGTTTTAAACATCTTAAATAGTAAAGATTTCATTTTTATGACGAACAAGTATCATAGGTATTTTATTCAATGCTTGGAGGATGTAGATTCCTTTTGACACTTGTAATATATGTTGTTGGATAGAGAATGAATGTTAGATACTTTCTTGAGAACTTAGATGACTTTGTTACATGTGTCACCTCCTTTTTAACACAAGAAATGCTTACTATGTAACACTTCCTTTGAATATTCCCTTCAAGCGTGTAATATTTGAGTGTTATTTTGAGCACTCATATGAAAGGCATTAGGGTTTATTCAATGGTGACAAGTGGCACCTTTTCTTTTACATGTACCTTCCTCTTGGTTCCTCTTCAATGTATTCTTGTAAGCTTCCTTAATGTATTATTTCCAAATATTTCTCTGCTATATATTCTCCTTAATGCTTCAATGGTGCTTGGTATGTGAGTTGGTTCTAGTTGAGTAACCCTTTGGTAGTGATTGAGAGGCTTTGAGCTAGGATAATGAGCAATGCTTTAGTGGAGATTTTGTGACACTCCAATGGTGATTTTGAATGCTCCTTGTAGATGTACATCTAGCTTATGGTATTGCTTTCTTGCTTTCAAGTTACTATGTTTTCTCCCTTTGTAAATGATGGCTCCTTGTGCTATGCTATGTATGTTGTGCAGGTTGCTTATTGTGGCTATCCAAACTATGAGTGATGTGAGCTCCTTGAATGCTCTTTTGACCTTGCTTGGATGATGCTTCTCTATGGCTACTTTGAGATGTTCCTTGCTTGTGAAGGATGTGTCTTTATGACACTTAGACTTTGTCCTATTTCCTATGTAGGATAGAATATTATGGTGCAAGACAATGTAAATAATATTGTAAATAGAATACCTTCTTTTGCACCTTATTTTACAATATTTTCTATTGGTTTTAATGGTAGTTTTCTTGTAGGCAAGGGTTGATTTGACGTTGTCTCCTTTGCTAGACAACTCTCTCCTTTTTCTTGGTTAATTTGGTAATAAATCCAAGCTAATAACCATGTAGATAGAATATTTTGAAGTAGTTATTTCTGCACTAATTTTTACCTGTAAAGAACCCTTAGTGCTCCTCGAATATGAGACTCACCAAGTCTAGATTTGTAGCTTCTTTTACTGATTTCGATGGTGGATTTCTTCTCCACTCCTTGGAGGAATTTGATCTAATTTTGGTGGCTTCTTTAGGACATGAAATGTTGTAGGTTTTGTGCATCAAATAGTGTCTCTAGACACTTTGATAATCTGCTAGTTTTTGTGTCCTTGATCTTAATAATCAAAAAACACAAACTAACCCTTTTGAGAGTAACTAGTTAAAGATCAACTAGTATAGTGCAAATGGATTGATAATATTTTTAACTTAATGCACTTCAAGGGTAAAAATAATCTCACCTTATTGCTCCTGTAAATAAAATCTCAAAATAATTTCAAATGCACTTAATAATTGCTTCAAATTTTAGGAGTAATTTGTAAAGAACCCTTAATGAATAATCTATAATTTTCACTACAATCAATATTGTAGAATGTAGTCTTATTTGATTTCTAGATAGATAATAGGTAGATGATATATTTATTTCTTTCAAAATACATCCAACTCCTATTTTAATGTGCAAGTAAATCTCTTAAAAGAACTATCTTTTGCACCTTTTGAATATTGTAATATGAGCCATTCTTTTTGCAACTTTAATCCAAATATGGTGCTTAATGATACTTGATAATGAATCCTAATTTAAAGTTTAATTAATTGCACCCAAGTTGCTTACCTTTAATGGCTTCTTGTTGGCTGTCCAAAATAGCTTCTTGCTTCACCAAATTGTGGTCTCGAACCTTCTGTATTGAGCCTAGGGTTTGGTGGCTTAATCCTTTTGCTTTCTGCTATATATTTAAAAGACTCTTATCTCTGAAATGTACCTTCTTGTTATGAGAGAAAATATCCAAATCTCTTGGATTTGATAAGCTTATTATATATGAATCCTCCTTCAATCTTCTTGTTGAATTCTGAATTCAACCAAGATCTTCTTCTCAAGATTCTAAATGTCTTGATATCTTCACTAGATTCTTCTTTAGGATTTGGTATTCTTTGCCAAATTATTTTCCTCTTGGGCTTGTTATCGGATGGTGATAATTATCCCAAGTTCTTAAATATTCAAAGCTATGCAAGATGTAGGCCCTTATGGCTCTGATACCAATGATTACTTCAACACTATTCCATCATATTGAGATAAAGAGAGGAGCTATACTTAGTTGGAAACTTAAATAATTAGCTTAGTTGGAAACTTGTAGAATGAAGAGAATATTAGGAGGATGGAGAGAAATTTTTACATTACAAGAGTAAATTAGGGAGGTTGAATTATAGGATTGAAAGACTATATGGGTTTTATTTGGGCTACTAGTGGTACCAATTTTGTTGTATGGAAGTGAAGTGTGGGCTAGTGATAAATAAAACTCAAAATAAAGGTAAATAGAGAGGATTTAGAGTATCTAGCAAAATAAAAGAGTTATATCCATATGGTATTATCTAGCATATAAATGTACTTTATTTATAGAGGCAATTGTGATGGTTTTTCATCTAGGATATCTAAAAAATTGAATTTATGGAGGTAAACAAATGACCAAAAGTTGTAATAGAATAAGATATAAACAAAAGAAATATGGATGAAGCAAAAAACAAGTATATAAAAAATGGAAATCAAATGCCCAAATAATAATAGACAAAAAGGTATTTTTAGGGAAAATACAAAGCAACTATATGGGAAAAAAAGGTATGAAGGAAGAGAGAATATTATCTTGTTGAATTTAACCCTATAAATGATGAATACCAAAAGGCCTATAAAGGGGAAACATCAATTGAAGAGCAAAGATGTTTATAGCCTAATTAAGGACCAACTCATACCAATGTAGATGTGAAATAGACAAATGAAAGTGACCAAAAGAGGAATAGTACAAGAGGATATGAACCTTTTGTACTTCAAGAAAAGTTGAGATATAGAAACATTTTATTTTATAATGTGATGCATGTGGTGATATTTGAGCTACCTATACTGATATACTATCAATAGAATTGTTGCAAGAGTTGTTTGAAGAAGAGAAAATAGAGAAAGTATGAAAATTCATCATTAAAATTAGTAATAAAAGATCAATATTATAGAACTAAAAATTATTGGAAAAAATATTAGAGTTGGAAACCATAACTCTTTGTAAAGTTCCTATCCCATAGGCTAGGAACTTTACACAATTATTTCCCTTGTGTCCCTCTCATTCTTATTTACCCACACTTTTTCTTGACACACAACCTATTCTTTCATATAATTGGTATCAAATACTTGTTTGGGAGGGCATATCTGTGACAATCCCTTTTATATCTCATACATAGATCCAACAACCTTATCATTATTATTACCCATCATTTATTTCAATTTATTATTATCACTACAAGAATCCATTTCTAGAATTCATTTACATCTATGTGATAAATTTAGAAAATTCAAATGTCCAATTTTTTACACCTTTAATAATCCCATTTAAAGCCTTCATTAGGCCCAACAACTTCACTATTTGAAGAGCACCACAAGGGATGGAAATATCTCTATTTTGTGCTCTTCTGATTCTATTATGAAAACTACAAATCCATATCCCACAATCCAAGTGTTGTTCTTATTTTTCTCCCTCTTTTCATAAGTAAAGACACTAATAAAAATTCCTTCAAATGCCCTTTTGTTTATCTCATTACTCTACCTTGAACTCTTTATTCATTTCACATAGTGTCATTGTCCTCAAGTGGGTCTAACTTTAAAGACTTTAAAATTTCAAATAGGAATTCCAAAGTTTAAATAAAAAATAAATAAATTACACATATTCAAATTCAAACAAAAATACAATATATATATTGATAAAAAATATTTTTTTATATAACTTCATAGATATCAAAAACTATTTTACTTCTAATTTTTAAGATGAACAAAAATTAAAGCAGATATAACATAGGTCTATTTTAATTAGGAAAATAAATAGACTTTATTCTCTAAATCAACATGATACATTCAATGATGTTATATTTTGTGTGTGGATGTTAATCAATACACTATAGAATGAGGGATATGCTTAATGGCCATGATAAGGTTACCTATCCTAACTTTCACATCAGTATATTATATTAAATTTTTTATTTTAATGCTTGTGTATACATTTGACACTGTGCATAGATATATGTCCGTAAGGAAATACAAAATATGCGTTAGAATTAGGGAGGGAAAAATTGACTAACCAAGCAGTGGTTGGGTTGTGTTTTGCTTTTGAATAATCTAATGACGAGTATTCACAGTTGAGCAAATGACATTTTGGTTGATAATATTCTGCTATATGCACCGCAAGACAATTGAAGACATGATATAAATTATATTTTGTTTGACATTTAAATTTTTGGGATAGGTAAAGAACTAGGATTTGATGTTATAAATGGTAGTTATGCTACTTTTAGGATATTTTTCCCATCCTTGGAACTTTGTCATAAGCTATTCTAATTTTAGGGTTTTAAGCTTATGGGATTGTGGTTTTAAAAAATTGATTTCACTATTGTAAATCACAATAGTTTAGAGTGGAGAATTGGGACAATCATCACCATCTTAAGATAGACCCAGTTCTATTATGGAGAAGCATTTATGTATAAAAAATTTGTTGGAAATAGTGAGTTGTCATTGATGTCAAAGGAACAAGGTATTCAAGGCAAAAATATTCTTCAAGAGTGATGAGTTCAAGAATGGAAGTGTGAGTTGTCATTGATGTCAAAGGCAAGAATATGTTCAAGAATAAAAGGTTGCATTGTCAATATTATGGTGCTTGAGAAATTAAAATGGTGATGTACATTCTTTATATTAATTGGTAATGTACACTTTAATATTTAAATTAAATATTTAAATATTAAAGTAAGGTCTTAAAGTGGGCAATATTTAAATCAAAGTTTTTAAATATATTGAATATTATAAGGGCCGACTCTTATGGTTAAAAGATTAAAAAATTATTCATATATATGGTTCTAACATTATGGCTGAGAATGTTTTTTGTTGAAGAGCCTTTGTGTTGTTTTTAGAGAAAGATAAGAGAATTTTGTTCGCATGCCCTCATATGCATTTGAAAGAGTGAGTGGAAGAAGAATATACGTTTGTTGAGTGAGAACCGTTCGTTGAGAGAGAGCACTCTTAGTTAAGAATGAGCACTGTTCTTTGAGAGTGAGCGTTGTTTGTTGAGAGTGTGCGTCATTCATTGAGAGAGTGTATCATTCATTGAGAAAGTGTGCAAATTTGTTGAGTGAATGTGTCATTCACCATTCGTTGAGTCCTATGTGCCATTCGTGAATACTGCATTTGAAAGAGAGTGCATTTTTTTTGAGTTCTGAGCTTGGAGAAGGAAGTGCACCATTTTCTTAATGAGAATAGAGTTCATCTACAAGAGTGTGCTTTGGAACAAGTAAAAATTCATCTATGCTGCACTAGAGACCAAACAAATTGAAGTCCTTGTAAAGAAACCAAAGCCAGTATACACAGTAGTAAAGATTATGATAAATTTTGGGCAGCATTAGAAAAGAGGAAGAAACATTATCTACATAGATAAACATTTTTAAGGGAGAGCTCTACGGGACATGTGAAGTGCTCACAATATGAAGATGATAGCAGTGATAGTGAAAGATATATCAAACTTGCTATGATCAGATTTGCACTCAAAAGACTTACACAAGAACAAGACATAAAGGTATATCATTGTTGATTAATTTGCATATAAATTAAATCCATTATCTTGCAGTGGAAGTATTGGTGTTGAAAAAAGAAATATTGGATGCAATTCATTGTAACCCTAATCCAATAAACATAACGTCAATGCAAGAGAACTGTGTGGAAATTCGAAGAAGCAAGTGTGTGGAAGAAAAAGAGAGCAACAACGTTGAGTTCGTATTCCGCAAAGACTATGTTTTGGGTTGAAGAAAGATGACCACATCCTCAAATTAAAGAGTGTGGAATCACCTTCCATCAAGTTGTGTAGTGGAAGTGGTTCACTTCCAGCAGATAAGGATTGTGGGAAAAGACCAGGGTTCGAGTTCTAGCGCAAGAAGAAATATTTTGGAAGGCAAGGAAATAAGAGATAAGTGTGTTTTAAGTTATATCTAGAAATGAAATTTTATTGATGAAAAGTTATGTATGAAATTTTTCTTCAAAAGGACAAAACAAAATATAGTGAGAATTCATTAATGCACTATGGTTTTATGAATGAAAGTTCTTTTTGTTAGAACAAGAGAATGAGTGCATAGTATTTTGAGCAAAGTGTGGAAATAGAAAAGACAAGTGTTTTATGGGGGTAGCCATGAAAGAATTGTGAAAATATATTGTGTGATATGATTATGAATTGTTGAGATAAATTGAAGGGCATGATTGTGGTGAAATATTTTGGGAGTACATGAGAAGGTCAACTATCAAGTGCTAGACTAGAGTATCCTTTTGAATGCAATGAATGTGAGACACGTGAAAGCAGCGAAATTAATAAATGTGAGAAGAACATATTGAGTATTTGTAATGCATATCATTATCTATATGTTCATGAAGAAAAAGAATTTTGGGTAGAATATGTCTGAATTACTTTAGTCAAAGAAAGCACTTTTGGGAAAGATATATGCAATTGTTTCTATGAAAAAATTAGGAATGGTTGAGCAGGTTTTGTGAGCAGGTTGAGTAGAGTTTGTGAGCAGGTTGAGCAGAGTTTGTGAGCTAGATTTGAGAGCAGATTTGAGCAGGTATTATGAGCAAATTTGAACAGGTTTATGTGAGGATATTTGAACAGAATTATGAGCAGATTTGAGCAGGTATTATGAGCAGATTTGAGTAGGTATTATGAGCATATTTGAGCAGGTTATGTGAGGAGATTTGAGCAGAATTATGAGTAGATTTGAGTAGGTATTATGAGCATATTTGAGTAGGTATTATGAGCATATTTAAGTAGGTTTATGTGAGAAGATTAAAGCAAATGGGATTGGTGTCTCCCATGGATAGAGGTCCACAGACCAGAGCAAAGGGGATTGGTGTATCATGTGGAGCATGTCCATAAAACCAAAAGTAGAGGGGATTTGTATCTCCTTTGGAGTGGTGTCCACAAAAACCAAAGTAGATGGAATTGGTGTATCTTGTAGAGTGGTGTCCACAAAATTAAAAGCATAGGGGATTAATATCTCCTGTGGAGTGATGTCCAAAAAATTAGAAGCAAAGGGAATCGGTGTCTCCTATGGAGTGGTATCCACAAAACCAGAAGTAGAGGGAATTGGTGTATCTTGTGGAGTGGTATCCACAAAACTAGAAGTAGAGGGGATTGGTATCTCCTATGGAGTGATGTCCATAAAAACAAAAGTAGAGGGGATTGGTATCTCCTGTGGAGTGGTGTTCACAAAACCAAAGCAGAGGGTATTGGTGTCTCCTATGGAGTGGTGTCCATGAACTTGAGCATAGGGGATTGGTGTCTCCTTTGAGTTTGTTACCATAAATATTGTAATAGGGAATTGGCTCCCAAGATATTTGTTAAGAAAATTTATAAGAAATATTCTCTCCATGAGTGTAGCCCACATTGGATGAACCACATTAAATATGTGTCTCTTATGTGTGTGATAATCTGTGCATTATTTCACTATTGCAATTGATAATATTTGATAATGCTATTTTGGAAAGAAAAGTAAATTTTTTATCTTATACTGTTCACCCCCATCTCAGTATAAGCTTGTGTTCTTCAATTGGTATCAGAGCATGTTCCTTCGTGAAATCCTGAAAACTTGAAGGAAGATCTTACAGAAACATACATGGCTCATAAGGAAGGGTTTCATCAAATAAGGCTCCATTGTTTTATGGGACTAACTATGCTTTCTAGAGTGTGAGGATGAAGAATTATTTGATGGCACATGGATATGATACATGGAAATCCGATGAAAATGGATTCATACCATCTACAACTCCTACAAATGCAAGTGGTAAGAAACCATATGAAAATAATTCCAAGGCAATAAATACAATTTTGAGTGGGTTATGTGAATCAGAATTTGTAAAAATCATGCAATGTACTTTAGCAAAAGAAATGTGGGATAAGTTACAGAGAACATATGAAGGAGACGACAAGGTCAAAATGGAAAAACTTCAAACACATAGGAGGTTTGAAGACTTGAAAATGAAATATGATGAAGATATTCCTATGTATCTACTTTGTGTTGATGAGTTTGTCAACACTATTTGTGGACTTGGAGAAAATATTGAGGAATCTACTATTGTTAAAAAAATATTGAGGTCACTCCCTATGAGGTATGATGCAAAGGTTTCAACAATAGAAGATATGAAGGATCTCAAAACTTTAAGCATGGATGAGTTACATGGAATTCTTACAACCTATGAGATGAGGATAGAAAAAGAACAAACTTAAAAAGAGATGCAAAATTCAAAGCTTAAAATAAGGAAAAGAATAAAGAACAAGAATCAAGTAGTGAAGAAGAGGTTAACTTTGTGAGAAGAAATAATAAGTGTCCAAGAAAACACAAAAGTATGTAGACTGTAAAATATTTTAGTTAAGGTAACATTGGTAACTATGCAGCTAATTGTCCACAAAATGGAGGTAGTAGCAATGAAGAAAATGATTACAAGAAAATAAGGAAAGAAAGTTTTATTATAAGAAAAACAAATATGATCAAGGTAAGCATGAGAAGAAAATTTTTCAAAGGCACAAGAAGAGTTTTTATGCTGAAGAAGAAAGCAGTACTTCTAGTGAAAGTGATGAAAGCTTCTTCGATAGTGAAAAGGAAGAAATCCTATTTTTGGCCATAGAAGAGAATGAAAACCAAGAAGAAGAGAATGAATATGCTCATGTTATCAAAGACCTAGAACAAGAGAAAGATTCAAAAAATGAAGAAGAAACCATGGTTAACATAGAAGAGGAACTTATTGCTACTCTTAGAGAATTGAAAAGTGTTAGGATTTAGAATTTAGAATTGAAGGCTCAAGTTCAAGAGGATGAGGAAAAAAAGACAAAGCTCCTACAAGATCTCATAGACTTAAAATTGAAGGTTGAATATGCAAATAAATTTGAAGAAGGTATGGTTGAACAGTTAAAGGTAAAAGAACTAGAATGTGAAATACTAGAACATGAAGCTGACATTCTAAGGAAGGGACTTGATAAATTCAGTAATAAGATATATTAATTTAGGAAAATCTCAAAATATTTGGATGATATTATCAAAACATAGATATCTCTATTTATGAAGACTGGACTTGGTTAAGAGGAAGGTCAAGAGGTACAAGAAGAGGAGTCAAGCTCAAAAGAAATAGAAGCATCAAAGAAGGTATTTGAAGAAGATCTTGAGACCTATAATGATAAGTTGAGAAGTGGTAGTATCAAAGAGGGAGCAAATAAAGAATCATCAAGGAATAGGGACCATCACAAGAAAAGCAAAGGAAGAACCATGAGATCAAGGTAAGATGAATATTTTTTCTAAGGTTATTGTTTCTCATGTAATTATTTTGGTCATAAAGCTATACATTGTAGGGTTCATAATAAAAATTATTATGGCTTCAACAAGAGAAATTTCAAATCACTTGCACTTTCCTTTCTCTTCATAGACTTGATCTATAAATTTTAAATATTATTGCAGAGGACTACAATATCATGTGTTTCGATTGCAATAATTTTAGTCATAAAGTGGTACATTGCAGGGTTTATGGTAAGAATGATTATAGCTTCACCAAGAATTCATTTGCACCTTCCAAGGACTACAACATCAGGTGTTACAATTGCAATAATTTTAGGCATAGAGCAAAGTGGTGTAGAACATAATTTTTGAAATGTCCAAAGACAAGCAAGAAAAATGATGCTCAAAATATTCAAAGAGGCATGACTTCAAAAGTTTAGAAAAATATTGAAAAAGAAGAAGAGAATTGTAAGTTGGGAGTAGCTTTACTCCCATATCAAATTAATCACCTCAATAAAAGGAGGTGGTGAGGGGGCTGACCTAAGTGTTTAAATTTTAGCCCCAAAAGGAACCCTTTGCCATTGATGTCAAAGGGGGAGATATTTTAGTAAGGGGGAGATATTTCAGTAAGAGGGAGAAGCTTCTCAGTAAAAGAATTTTTTTTGTAGGGTTGCCATCAATGACAAAGGGGGATATTATTGGAAATAGTGAGTTGTCATTGATGTCAAAGGAACAAGGTATTCAAGGCAGAAATATTCTTCAAGAGTGATGAGTTCAAGAATGGAAGTGTGAGTTGTCATTGATGTCAAAGGTAAGAATATGTTCAAGAATAAAAGGTTGCATTGTCAATATTATGGTGCTTGAGAAATTAAAATGGTGATGTACATTCTTTATTCGTAAAAATATATTGTGTGTTATGATTATGAAATGTTGAGATAGATTGAAGGGCATGATTATGGTGAAATATTTTAGGAGTACATGAGAAGGTCAACTATCAAGTGCTAGAGTAGAGTATCCTTTTGAATGCAATGAATTTGAGACGTGAAAACAAAAATCTTAATGAATGTGAGAAGAACATATTGAGTATTTTAATGCATATCATTCTCTATATGTTTGTGAAAAAAAAGAATTTTGGGTAGAATATATCTGAATTACTTTAGTCAAAGAAAGCACTTTTGGGAAAGATATATGCAATTATTTCTATGAAAAATTAGGAATGGTTGAGCATGTTTTATGAACAGGTTTTGCAGATTTTGTGAGTAGGTTGAGAAGAGTTTGTGAGTCATATTTGAGTGCAGATTTGAGCAGGTTATTGAGGTAGATTTGAGCAGGTATTATGAGTAGATTTGAGCAGGTTAATGTAAGGAGATTTGAGCAAAATTATGTGAAAATTTGAGTAGGTATTATGAGCATATTTGAGTAGGTATTATGAGCATATTTGAGTAGTTTTATATGAGGAGATTTGAGAAGAATTATGAGCAAATTTGAGTAGGTATTATGAGCAGATTTGAGCAGGTATTATGAGCATATTTGAGTAGGTTTATGTGATAAGATTAAAGCAGAGGGTATTGGTGTCTCCTGTGGATAGATGTCCATGAACCAGAGCAAATGGGATTGGTGTCTCATGTGGATAGAGGCCCACGAATCAGAGCAAAGGGGATTGGTGTCTCCTGTGGAAAGATGTTACATAAATTTATTATCATTAACATAAATCATTCACCAATGTACAAAAATATCAAATCATTCATCCACAAATAATTATCCACAATAACAATCCACAAATGAGAGAGAGATAGATAATACCCTTAAGGTAGGGAAAAATCAATAATACTCCTTAAGGAAGGAATCACTCCATAATATCTCCCAAGATGAGAGAGCCACTTAAGGAGGGAAAATTCCCATAAGACACTTCATGGGCAAAGACGATTACATAAGATTCATCTCCCTGATGATTACAATGACAAATATCTCTTCTTTATATATCCATATTCTCATTCTACTTTGGGAAGCCTACTACTAATATAATATTATATTATAAAATAATATAATATTATATTATAAAATAATATAATAGTATAATACAATCAACCTTGGGTTATGTGTGGTCTATTCCAACCCTTATACAATATAATCATATATCCCAAATATCTATTCCTAGGTACCCTAACATGCCACCCTCCTTACAAATGTTTTGTCCTTGAAACATATGAAGAAACATGATAATATGATTTGCTAAGCAATGTTAGCAACTGGTACCAATCTCTATCATCCATCCATCCAAGTGAAACATGTTGATGTCGGTATGCCATTTTGTTACTTGAGTATCTAAATCTGCTTTGTTGGCTCCACACTTCTGCTATTGTATTTTGACAACTTGAATGATGGGTCCACTTGTTCCTTGATACCAATGAACCCCTATAAAAAATAGGATCACTATGCTTTCTCTGCCAAACACTGCAATACTTGGTGCTCTTTTGATTCCATGTAGAACCACAATATTTTTACCTTGAGCCATGCCTCCAAGAATATTATCGTTCATGGTGGTGTGGATGGTGATATGGTGCAACCTTAACTTGATGTTCTACCTTATTTGACTTCTCAACATTTGGCTCCATTGTTTTAAATTCTTCTACACATTTTTCTTTCATGTTCTCTTTGTTTGGTGTGTCCTTGTACTCTTCTATCAAAGCTTCCTTGAAATATATTACTGTTATTTCCACCAAATTAGTTGTTGCTACTTCTTCCATGGACTCTATTACTGCTACTACCTTCTTGTATTCTATTTTAGGTTCTTCAATTTATTTCTCTACAACCACTTATTAATTTTCCTTGGATCCTTGCTCTTTAAAATGAGAAATATCCTGCAATGTTATTTTCTTTTTCCTATACCATAACTTCATAAACTTCTTTTGCACATTAATATTAATAGTACCCAAATAATCTAACCAAGGATAACCAAGAACAATATCTTCATCATCCATCTCAATATCATAGAAATTTTAATGTAAAACATATTTATCCATGGTGATATTCACATCTTCAAAAATCTAAACATGCTCACCCTCTAGTTGTATGCCCTTAATTTTTGTTGCTTGAACTTGCAACTTCTTAGCCAAAGCAATATTAATAAAATTATATCTGCTACTAGGGTCAATGGAAATAATAACTTGTTCCTTTTGAATGCTTCCATGAACCTGCAAAATAGAAATTTTAGCTGAATTTAAACCTTTTTTTTATTTTGCTCTTGCTTTTGTAAATCCAACAACGTGCCTTCTATATTCCTCTCATTATCTTCCCTGACATTTTTCTCTTTTTTTTTTTTATTTGTGGAAAAAATCCCAAAAGGGATGCCACTTTCGGGTAAGACCCAAGGAGGCAGGGGTATCCATTCCATAAAAAACGCCCAGGACACGGACCTGGCCTACCACCTTTGACATACTCAAGGAGCAAACAAACACACAAAACCAAATTAAAAAAAGTAAATAACAACAAAAATAATAAAATAAAATAAAAACATGCTCCTTGAGTGTGTCAAAACCAAAAGCACAACCAAACACGCACAATAAGATAAAAGAAACCACAACACAAACCACATAGAAAAACGCAAGAACCACATAACAAAACACAAACAAGACAAAAACAACAGAACACTACAAAGACATAACCCAAAAAAACATGAAAAATAAACACAACCAAAACCTAAAAAATAAAATAAATAAAATAAAAATAAAAATAAAAACAACCAACAACAGACAATAAAAAAAAAACAAAAAACATACAAAAAACTCACACATAAAAAAATGAAATAACACAAACAAAGAGAAACCCAAGAACAAGAACGAAAAAAAACACAAGAACAATAACAAAAAACATAAAAAACAACAAAAACACAAGAACAACAAAAAACATTTTATTTAATTTATCCTTGAGTAATTTTATTTATTTTTTAAGTCTTCATTCTGTTTCTTGAAAACTTCCCATTCTCCTTTCATTTCATTCCACTCATTTCAAAATCCTTGTAGTTTCTCTTTAAGGTCTGTGATGAAATCCATCAAGCTATCTATCTTTTTATCCCTTTCCTCAATATCTTTTTCTAGTTCTTCTTGAACCATGTTTATTTTATCTTCATCATCCTTGAGGATGACCTTCAAACTAGCTATCTTTTTATATGGGTCCCATTTACTCAAGAATGCATGCTCCATTTCATCCCAAGTGACGACACTATTAAAACTATAAAACCAAGAGAGAGCTTCTCCTCCAAGAAATCAAAGAAGCATAATTTTCCAAATAGGTTTATACATCCATGTAAAATTTTTCCACCAATCCCTAACATCAATATCTGAAGAACATGTGCTTATACTGAGAGGGGGGTGAACAGTATAAGATAAATTTTTTTGCTTTTTAATCCAAATGATAACATCAGCAATATTAAAGTAGTAAACATCACACAAAGCATCACACACATGAGAGACATGATTTAACGTGGTTCACCCAATGTGGGCTACTCCACGGAGAAAATATTTCTTATAAATTTTTCTCAAATAAATTCTCTTGGGAATCCTTTCCCTACAATGTTTATGGACCTCTGTCCAAAGGAGACACCAATACCCTAATCAAGTTCATGGATCTCTATCCACAGGAGAACTCCTTTCTCCTCTGCTCTAGCTGGTGATCTTCTAGAAGAACTGTTACCCCCACTACTCTGGCTAATGGATCTCTATCCACTAAAGATACCTATCCTCACTACCCTAGCTAATGGATCTCTATCCACTGGAGACTGTTGTCCTCTATACTCTATCACCTCCAAAGCTCTATCTCAAATTTACACTAAACACAATCCTTCAGTCTAGCACAAATTTTCTCAATCTCTGTCTATGGTATGGCACAAACCTGTCCTCAAATCTGCACCAAACTCTATCCTCAAATATATCTTCAATCTCTGTCCTCAAATCTATCCTCAATCTCTGTCCTCAAATTTGTATTGTAATATTCCACAAAATATTACACCAATCTGTCCACAAGTCTTCTCTAAGACTTGTCCAAATCTGCTCAACAAGTCCTCACTAGAACTTGTCCAAATATGCTCAATAAGTCCCCCCAGAACTTTTCTAAATATTCCCAACAAGTCCCCCCAGAACTTTCACAGCGCAATCTCATAGAAACTTAAAGAGAATTGTTAGAGACTCAATATGCTTCACATTCACCACAATGCTCAATCACTTTCACTTCTTATCAAGAACTCTTTTTATCATAAAAATGTATAGATAATTATTAGAGACTCAATATGCTTCACACTCACAAATACTCAACCTCTTTCTCAAATCAATTTTGAATATAGAACAAGTCGTTTCATAGAACTTGAACTATCACTTAAACACATCCACTTGACTAGGCTCAACCAACTCTACTCAACCAATCACTCAATGAAATAATCCTTGCTTACAAAACCTAGTCCAAGCATATGAACACTCACTCAAATGTTTCCAACAATGCTTATCAATCAATCTCACATAACAATGATACTCATGATATTTGCAAACCCTAGTTCAAGTTCCTCACCCCACCCCCCCCCCCACAACAAAGCCTAACAAACAAAAATCCCCAAACAAAAGAAAGCAGGACCCACCACCCCTCCCCCCCCCCCACCCCCCACAACAACAAATCACAAACCCAATGTTCTTCAATCAATAACTCTTATCCCCCCCCCCCCACTCCACTCAACAATTCTTACCAAACAATCCTTTTCACTCTAACTTTGCATTCATAACATTCAACAATCACTCACTAGGAATATGTGCCCATACCTTTTGTTTGATGTAGAAGTGCCCTTAGAAAACCTGTCTCAATCACAATTTCCTTCTTTCCAATTTCAATGGTTAGATGACAAAATATCACTCTAACACTTTCTCAAAATATTCCTTAGGCACAAAAATAATCAAAGCTCAAATATACCTTATTGCTCCTTCTTGAAATTAGCATCCATCAAATCATACATTAAAATAATTATTTAGATACACCTTATAATATCCAACACCACAAAATCTCAAACAATCTTCCTTAAACACCTTATTACCCTTTTCAACCACTAAAGAAGATATCACCAAAATTATTTTGCATCAACCTTATAACTCCCCTCAGAACCCTGTAAACCAAATAAACTATGCAAAAATTAAACTTTAATAGCTCTACTTAATTCCTTTGAAATTTTGGTTTCAATAGCAAATAGCATACCTTTTTCCTTTACCCAAAAGGATTTCGACGAGTTTTGAACCTTATCCCCAAGCGCCAAGTGCCTTAGCACTTTGGTGCCCACCGCGTGGGATATAGGCACCCACATGAAGGAAGGGAAACCTCCTTCCTTTTAAACCTTTATCCATTGTCAATTCAAAACAAAAAAAAAACACCCCCCCACACCAACCCCCCCCCCCCCCCCCCCCCCCCCCCCCCCCGCCGCGCCCGCCCCCCTCCCCCCGCGCACCGCGCACCCAACCACCAAAACCAAAGAAAAACTCATCCCCCCTCTCCTCACAAAAAAAAAAAAAAAATCCTCTTTGATTGTATAGCATAATTTGCACATTTTTGCATAGCATGGAGATTAATATCGAAGGTATATATTTTGGCTAAGGTGGAGGAGTCTCCATTTTATACACATAATTATTTTACTCCCCATGTCGGTGCTCGAATTCGAATTCAAAATTTGAATTTTGATTTAATAACCCACCTTAGGGTTATTTAAAATTAACATAAATTAACTTATAATTAATATTAAAATTAATTAATAATTAATTTAAATAACTTATAAGTTAAGTAAATTAATTAATAAATTAATTTATAATAAAAATTATATTAATTAATTTAAAATTCCTTTATAATATTATAAAGAAATATTATAATATTATTCACTTGGGCTTCTTCTTTGCACTTTGGACCACATCTGACTTCCTGGAACCGGGTCTTGATCAACTAAAGGGACTCTCCTTTGACACTTGGAGAACCTAAAATGATGCTTGCCCACTAAACCCACTACTGTTGAAAGCTTGACATCAATGACCACTCACTCTTGACATCAATGACAACTCATCTACTCAAAATGTCCAACAATCTCCCCCTTTGTCATTGATGGCAACCCAAATTCTTTTTACAAAAACTTGACCTTTTTCTATTTTGCTCCCCCTTGGAAATTGCTCCCCCGACTCAATGCTCTCTCCTTAAACCAAATCTCATATCTCCCCTTTGACATCAATGGCAAAGGGTCACCTTTGGGGCTCGGGGCTAAGAATGAGTCTCTTAGCTTAGCCCCTCCCCCACCTCCTCTTGAGGTGGTTAATTCTGGGGTGGGAGTATTACTCCCAATTTTCCTTGGAGATACTCAAAGGTCTCCTTTGAAAGTGGCTTAGTGAAAATATCTTCTATCTGTTCCTTTGTAGTAACATATTCCAACCTGACCTGTTTATCTATCACCTGTTCTCTCAGAAAATGATACTTGATCGAAATGTGCTTTGTCCTAGAGTGCATCACTGGATTCTTTGAGATACTTATAGCACTTGTATTATCACATAATATGGGAATAGGATGATCATGTTTTATCTTGAAGTCTTCTAGAGTTCGCTTCATCCATAATACCTGTGTACAACTGGCTACTGCTACAATATATTCTGCTTCTACTGTAGATAAGGATACTGAAACCTACTTCTTACTTAGCCAAGAGACTAAATAGTCTCCAAGAAAGAATGCTCCTCCACTTGTGCTTTTTCTGTCATCAATGCTGCCAGCCCAATCTGCATCTGTATATGTTGTGAGTGTGAAACTATCACTTTTGGGATACCAGAGCCCAAAATCCATAGTCCCTTTTAGATACCTGAGAATTCTCTTTACTGCTGCCACATGTGTTTCCTTAGGTGCTGCCTAAAACCTTACCACTAATCCCACTGATTGCACTATGTCTGGTCTTGTAGCTGTAACATACAACAAGCTGCCAATCATAGATCTGTATAATCTCTGATCTACCTCTAGAGATTCATCATCCTTACTTAACTTGCATCCTGTGACCATGGGGGTACTTACCGGTTTGCAATATTCTAACCTGAATTTCTTTAGCATCTCTTTTATATACTTGGTTTGTGAGAGAAATACTCCTTTCTCTGATTGTGAAATCTGAAGTCCAAGAAAGAAGGACAACTCACCAAGCATAGACATCTCAAATTCATTTTGCATGTTCTTTGCAAATTCTTTACACATCTTATCATTGTTTCCCCCAAAAATGATGTCATCAACATAAACAACCACAATTAGTAGATTATTCCCTTCATTTTTGATGTATAAGTTGTTGTCTGCTATTCCTTTTCTGAATCCCTGTTCCTGAAGATACTTATCCAATATTGAGTACCATGCTCTAGGAGCCTACTTTAGACCATACAATGCCTTTTTCAATCTGCATACATGATCTAGTTTATCTGTTAATATGAATCCCTCTGGTTGTTCAATATAGACTTCTTCTTCTAGAACACCATTTAGAAATGTTGACTTAACATCCATATGATATACCTTGAAGTTTTTAAAACTTGAGAAGGCTAAAAATATTCTTATGGCTTCAAGTCGTGCAACTGGAGAAAATGTCTCATCAAAGTCAATTCCCTCTACCTGTGCATAACCTTTGCACACTAACCTTGCTTTATTCCTTACTACCTGTCCATCTTCATTTAACTTATTTTTGAATACCCATTTTGTGTTGATCACATTCTTGTCCTTTGGTCATGGAACAAGTTCCCAAGTCTTGCTTTTCTCTATCTGATCTAATTCCTCATCCATTGCCTTAATCTAGAACTCATCTTCACTTGCTTGATTGAAATCCTTTGGCTCAATCTTAGATAGCAAAGAAAAATTTACTTGTTGAGATGGTGTTATTATCCTTCTCCTTGTTTGTCTTTCATCTGGATTCCCAATGATTAGATCTTTTGGATGATGCTTCTGTACATACCTGGATGGAGTTTTAGGAAGAAGTCTTTGTGTTTCTTCTTCTTCTTCATTTGATTCCTCATGAAACTCTTCTTGACAACTTCCATCTTCCTGATACACAATTTGTTGAACTGGTTCTCTTGAATCTATCTTCTCATCAATTGTTACATTTATACTTTCTACAATAGTGTGTGTTCTCTTGTTGAAGCATCTATAAGATTTACTCTTAGTGGAATAACCAAGAAAAATTCCCTCATCACATCTTGGGTCAAACTTGCCTAAGTTTTGATCTTCTCGTCTTATGTAGCACTTGCTTCCAAAAACCTTGAAGTGTTTTACAGTGGTCGGTCTTCCTTTCCAAAGCTCATATGGAGTCTTGTGATGGTTTACCCTCATTTGAGCCCTAGTGATTATATATACTATTGTGTTGACTGCTTCCCTCCAAAATCCATCTAAAAGTTTGGACTCATTTAACATAGCTCTAGCCATATTCTCAATAGTCCTATTTTTCCTTTCAACTACTCCATTTTGTTGAGGAGTTCTTGTAGCTGAGTATTCTCTCTTGATTCCATGTTGTTCACAAAACTCTACAAATTCATTTGAGGTAAATTCTCCTCCTCTATCAGATCTCAAACACTTAATCCTCTTTCTGGTTTCATTTTCAACCAGTTCCTTAAATGCTTTGAATTTTTCAAATGCATCTGACTTCTCTTTTAGGAAAGCTACCCAAACCATTCTGGAGTAATCATCTATAAACAATATAAAGTAACTCTCACCCTGAATACTCTATGTTCTGGTAGGACCACATAGATCAGTATGTATTAGACTTAATGGCTCAGATGACATATATCCCTTTGACTTAAAGCTTGTTCTAGTTTGCTTTCCATGTTGACAAGGTGCACAGATTGTGTTTTGTGGCCTTTTTAGCTTGGGTAAATCTCTTACAACCTGCTTATTGCTTATGTTGACTATGTTGTCAAAATTCAAGTGACCCAATATTCTATGCCACAACCAACTCTCATATTCTTGTGATAGAAAGCACTTTTCCCCTTTGATCTCACTAAGCATGTATAGATTGTTTGGAGTTCTTCTTGCATTTGCAATGACTTTTCTAGTTTTTGATTTTCTTATCTCACATCTATCTGGGTGAAATGTAACCATATGACCTTGATCACAAAGTTGACTTACACTTAGCAGATTATGTTTTAACCCTTTGACATACAACACATTTTCTGTTCTTGTTTTCCCATTATCTAAACTCGGAGTTCCTCTTCCACCAATCTTTGTTGATCCATTATCACCAAAACTTACTGATCCTCTATTGGTTTCTTTTAGTACAATGAATTTTTCTTTGTCTCCTGTCATGTGTCTAGAGCAACCACTATCAAGATACCATTGTTCTTCTTTATCCTGAGCATGAAGGGTTGTTTGAACTAACATTGATCTAGCCTTTACATTTCCCCTTTCCTCTTTCCTAGTTGTTGAAATTTTTTCTTTTACTAGACTCAGGAAGTATCATTTTACACCATCTAGCCTTGTGCCCAAAATTATTGCATTTGTAACATATAATATCATTATCCATAAGAGGTGCAAAAGAATTGAAATTTCTATTGACATTGTTTCTTGCATGACCAATACAATGTACAACTCTATGACCATATTTGTTACAAGAAAAACAATGACCATGGAAGAAATTATGTAACCTATTTGGATGCCTTTGAGATTGTGGTTGAGTGCTTCTCCTTTTGTGATTAACTCTCATCCAAGGTTCTTCTTTGCTTTCTTCCTTTCTGATGTCTTTTCCTTTTGAAGTATCCTTTACTTGCCTATCTTTGTTTGAAGTTTCTACTTCTTGAAGACTTGACTCCTCTTTCTATTTCCCATACTCTATATCTTGTAGTACCTTGGTCCTTTCAACTTCATTCCTTAGATAAACAATTTATGCTTCTAATATTTCACATTCTGTTTCTCTTGCTCTTAATAGATCCGTCATATCTTGCTCAATATTCTTTCCTTCTTCTACCTTTATCTTGAGTTCTGTGAGACTTTGTAGAAGTTCCATCCTTGCTTCTTCATCCTCTTGAATTTGTTCCTTCAAGCTTGAGTTCTTCTCTCTAATCCTTTCCAAATTCTTGAGAGCAGTAAAGAATTCCTCTTTTATATCAAACATGGTCTCTTCTTCATTTTTTGAAGTCATGTGTGTTTTTGATGGATCCTCCTCCAAGATGTTAGTCTTTTCACGGAGAGACCCGCTCTGATACCAATTGAAGAACATGTGCTTATACTGAGAGGGGGGTGAACAGTATAAGATAAATTTTTTTCTTTTTAATCCAAATGATAACATCAACAATATTAAAGTAGTAAACATCACACAAAGCATCACACACATGAGAGACATGATTTAACGTGGTTCACCCAATGTGGGCTACTCCACGGAGAAAATATTCCTTATAAATTTTCTCAAATAAATTCTCTTGGGAATCCTTTCCCTACAATGTTTATGGACCTCTGTCCAAAGGAGACACCAATCCCCTAATCAAGTTCATGGATCTCTATCCACAGGAGAACTCCTTTCTCCTCTGCTATGGCTGGTGATCTTCTAGAAGAACTGTTGCCCCCACTACTCTGGCTAATGGATCTCTATCCACTGAAGACACCTATCCTCACTACCCTAGCTAATGGATCTCTATCCACTGGAGACTATCATCCTCTATACTCTATCACCTCCAAAGCTCTATCTCAAATCTACACTAAACACAATCCTTCGATCTAGCACAAATCTTCTCAATCTCTATCTCTGGTCTAGCACAAACCTATCCTCAAATATGCACCAAACTCTATCCTCAAATCTATCCTCAATCTCTATCCTCAAATATGTATTGTAAGCTTCCACAAAAGCTCACACCAATCTATCCACAAGTCTTCTCAAAGACTTGCCTCAAATCTACTCAACAACCCTCCACAATCTCATAGAAACTTAAAGATAATTGTTAGACTCAATATGCTTCACATTCATCACAATGCTCAATCACTCTTTTTACCATAAAAATGTATGGAGAATTGTTAGAGACTCAATATGTTTCACACTCACAAATACTCAACCTCTTTCTCAAAACAATTTTGAATATAGAACAAGTCGTTTCACAGAACTTGAACTATCACTTCAACACATCCACTTGACTAGGCTCAACCAATTCTACTCAATCAATCACTCAATGAATTAATCCTTGCTCACAAAACCTAGTCCAAGCATATGAACACTCACTCAAATATTTCCAACAATGCTTATCAATCAATCTCACATAACAATGATACTCATGATATTTGCAAACACAGTTCAATCTTCACTCCACCACCCACCCCAACAACAACATAACAAACAAAAACACAAAACAAAAACACACTCTACCCAACCCCCCCACACACCCAACCACTCACTGGAACACAAAATGCTTAGTCAAAAAGGTTTTATCAATAACTCTTAATTCTAAAAAACCTTGAATCATTAATTCAAACACACTCAACAATTCAACCAAACCAATCCTTTTCACTCCAACTTTGCATTCACAACATTCAACAATCACTCACTAGGAAGATGTGCCCATACCTTTTGTTTGATGTAGAAGTGCCCTTAGAAAACCTATCTCAATCACAATTTCCTTCTTTCCAATTTCAATGGTTAGATGACAAAATATCACTCTAACACTTTCTCAAAATATTCCTTAGACAAAAATAATCAAAGCTCAAATATACCTTATTGCTCCTTCTTGAAATTAGCATCCATCAAATCATACATGAAAAATAATTATTTAGATACACCTTATAATCTCCAACTTAAAATAATATCCAACACCACAAAATCTCAAACAATATTCCTTAAACACCTTATTACCCTTTTCAAACACTAAAGAAAATATCACCAAAATTATTTTGCATCAACCTTATAACTCCCCTTAAAACCTTACAAACCAAATAAACTATGCAAAAATTAAACTTTAATAGCTCAACTTAATTCCTCTAAAATTTTGACATCAAAAGCAAATAGCATACCTTTGTCCTTTACCCCAAAAGGGTTTCGACGAGTTTTGAACCGTCGTCTCCCCAAGTGCCAAGCGCCTTAGCGCTTTGAGCCCACCGCGTGGGCTATAGGCACCCACGTGAAGGAAGGGAATCCTCCTTCCTTTTAAACCTTTGTTCATTATCAATTCCAAACAAAATAAAAACACATTACCTTGGATTCCAACCTCTTCCACTTGTTGCCCTACGCTTTGCTTTTGCCGCGGGTCCCCCACGCCCCCCCGCGGGGGGAGACGAAACCACCACCCCCCAAAAAAAAAAAAAATTCCTCCTCTTGACACTTAAAAAAAATAAAATCCTCTTCGATCGTATAGCACAATTCACATGTTTTCGCATAGCATGGAGATTAATATCGAAGCCATATATTTTTGGCTAAGGTGGAGGAGTCCCCCTTTTATACACATAATTATTTTACTCCCCACGTCGGTGCTCAAATTCGAATTCAAAATTTGAATTTTGATTTAATAACCCACCTTAGGGTTATTTAAAATTAACATAAATTAACTTATAATTAATATTAAAATTAATTAATAATTAATTTAAATAACTTATAAGTTAAGTAAATTAATTTATAATAAAAATTATATTAATTAATTTAAACTTCCTTGTATAATATTATAATATTATTCACTTGGGCTTCTTCTTTGCACTTTGGACCACATATGACTTCCTGGAACCGGGTCTTGATCAACTAAAAATGGACTATCCTTTTGCACTTATTGGAGAACCTGAAACTGATGCTACCCACTAAAACTACCACTGACTGGTGCTGAAAGCTTGACATCAATGACCACTCACTCTTGACATCAATGACAACTCATCTACTCAAAATGTCCAACAATATATTCTTCTCCATTCAAATTTTGCAGTGCCATAGTTGATGCCCTAATGTAACTAGGGTTTTTTTTGACAATATATAGTATTCCCTAATGCAAACTAAGTTTTTATGGAAAAAAACATCTTCCCACTGAGTTGAAGCTAAAATTCCATAGAGACAACTAGATCTACAATTTTTCTTCTAAACAAAATAAATTGCAATTGATTTGCATCCTGGGCGATTTTGGTGGAATGGACATCCCTGCCTCCTTGGGTCTTATCCGAAAGTGGCATCCCTTTTGGGATGTTTTCCTCAAATTAAAAAAAAACTAACAAATTTCGTCTTCCAAGAAATTCGTGATTTGAAAATTTGTCACTGTGCTTGTTCTAGACGGTTGACTTCAAAAGGTCATATCTCCCTTAATACTGATTGGATTCCTTCATATGACCACTCATTTTAAATATCTTCAAATTTTGCATAAAATGATCCAAGAATCACTTGAATCGGATAAACTTTCATAGAGATATGACTCCTAAAATATGAGATGTTTTTCTAGAAAAAAAAATTCTACCCTGATTCTGAAATTTCACACAAAAATCTCCACTTTGCAAAAATCGTTTCTCTGATACCACTTGTTACATAACTTTATTATCATTAACATAAATCATTCACCAATGTGCAAAAATATCAAATCATTCATCCATAAATAATATATCCTCAAATATCTATTCCTAGGTACCCTAACAATAGAGGTCCACAAACCAAAGCAAAAGGGATTGGTGTCTCCTGTGGAGTGGTGTCCACAAAACTAGAAGTAGAGGGGATTAGTGTCTCCTATGGAGTGGTTTCTATAAAACCATAAGTAGAGGGTATTTGTGTCTCCTGTGGAGTGGTGTCCACAAAACTATAAGTAGAGGGGATTGGTGTCTCCTGTAGAGTGGTGTCCACAAAACTAGAAGTAGAGGGTATTGGTGTCTCTTGTGGAGTGGTATCCACAAAACTAAAAGTAGAGGGTATTGGTGTCTCCTGTGGAGTGGTTTCCACAAAAACAGAAGCATATGGGATTGGTGTCTCCTGTGGAGTGGTGTCCACAAAACTAGAAGCAGAGGGGATTGGTGTCTCTTGTGGAGTGGTATCCACAAAATCAAAAGTAGAGGGTATTGGTGTTTGGTAGGGTACCTAGGAATAGATATTTGGGGATATATTATTATATTGTATAAGGGTTGGCATGGGCCACACATAACCCAAGGTTGATTGTATTATAATATTATATTATATTATAATATAATATTATATTAGTAGTAGGCTCCCCAAAGTAGAATAAGAATATGGATATATAAAGAAGAGATATTTGTCATTGTAATCATCATTGGAGAATAATCTTATGTAATCGTCATTGCCCATGAAGTGGCTTATGGGACTTTGCCCTCCTTAAGTGGCTCTCTCATCTTGGGAGATCTTGTGGAGTGATTCCTTCCTTAAGGAGTATTATTGGTGTTTCCCTACCTTAAGGGTATTATCTATCTCTCTCTCATTTGTGGATTGTTATTGTGGATAATTATTTGTGGATGAATGATTTGATATTTTTGCATATTGGTGAATGATTTATGTTAATGATAATAAAGTTCTGCAACAAGTGGTATCAGAGCAACGATTTTGGCAAAGTGGGGATTTTTGTGTGAAATTGCAAAATTAGGGCAATTTTTTTTGGAAAAACATCTCATCTTTCAAGAGCCATATCTCTGCGAAAGTTTATCCGATTCAGGCGATTCTTGGATCAGATTGTGCAGAATTTGAAGAGCTTTAAAATGAGTGGTCATATGAAGGAATCTAAGCAGTATTGAGGGAGATACGACCTTTTGAAGTTAGTCATCCGAAACAAGGATAGTGATGAATTTCATAGATTTTTTTGGAAAAATGTCTCATCTTTCAAAATCCATATCTCTACGAAAGTTTATCCGATTCAGGTGATTCTTGGATCAGTTTGTGCAGAATTTGAAGAGCTTTAAAATGAGTGGTCATATGAAGGAATCCGAGTAGTATTGAGGGAGATACGACCTTCTGAAGTCAGCCATCTGGAACAAGGGTAGTGACGAATTTTCAAGTCATGAATTTTTTGAAAGATGAAATTTGTTTAGTTTGGGTAAGCAAATCAATTGCACTTTATTTGGTTTGGAAGAAAAATTGTAAATCTAGTTGTCTATGTGGATTTTTTAGCTTCAACTCAGTGGGAAGATATTTATTTCCATAAAACCCTAGTTTGCATTAGGGCATGATATATATTATCAAAAAACCCTAGTTGCATTAGGGCATCAACTATGGCATTGGAAAAGTTTAATGGAGAAAATGATATTGATGTGAGAGAGTGGTTGAAAATAGTAAAATCTCAAGTATAGTGAAAACATGTTAACAAATGGCTATCATACCTTGTTTATGGGGAAAGCTTTACAATGGATAGAAAGGTTTAAATATGGTAAATTCTTATGCACTTGGGATCAAATTGAACCAACATTCTTGAGCACATGGGTACCTATTCAATTACAAAGAAAGTTAGATATTTGTAAGAGAAAACTTGAAGGAAGGGATAAAAAGATAGATAGCATGTGGGATGTCATCGAAGACCTTGAAAAGAAACTACAGGGAATTCAAAATGAGCGGAATGAAATAAAAGGAGAATGGGAAGTTTTCAAGAAACAGAATGAAGACTATGAAAAAGAAATAAAATTACTCAAGAAGAAAGAGGAAAAGGTCAAGGAAGATAAAAAATATGTGAGTATGTAGACAGAGGAAACCATACCTTTGGTAGAAGATAAATTAGAAAATGGACAAAGGAATTTGTTTGAATCTAAAAAGTCTATTTTGCAGGTTCATGGAAGCATTCAAAAGGAACAGGTTATTATTTCCATTGACCCTGGTAGCAGATATAATTTTATTAATATTGCTTTGGCTAAGAAGTTGCAAGTTCAAGCAACAAAAATTAAGGACATACAACTAGAGGGTGAGAATGTTCAGATTTTTGAAGATTTGAAGATCACCATGGATAAATATGTTTTACATTCAGATTTTCATGCTATTGAGATGGATGATGAGGATATTGTTCTTGGTTATCCTTGGTTAGATTCTTTGGGTACTGTTAACATTAATGTGCAAAAGAAGTTTATGAAGTTATGGTACAGGAAAAAGAAGATAACATTGTAGGATATTTCTCAGCTTAAGGAGCAAGGATCCAAGGAAAATCAAGAAGTGGTTGTAGAGAAACAAATTGAAGAACCTGAAACAGAATCCAAGAAGGCAATAGTAGCAACAAAGTCCATGGAAGAAGTAGCAACAATGGAGTTCATGGAAATAACAGTAACAGAGTCCAAGGAAGCTTTGATAGAAGAGCACAAGGACACACCAAACAAAGAGAACATGAAAGAACAATGTGTAGAAGAATTTAAAACAATGGAGCCAAATGTTGAGAAGTCAAAGAAGGTAGAACATCAAGTTAAGGTTGCACCATATCACCATCCACACCACCATGAGCAGCAACAATCTTGGAGGTATGGTTCAAGGCAACAATATTATGGTTCTACATGGAATCATAAGGGCACCAACTATGGCAGTGTTTGGTAGAGAAAGCATAGTGATCCTGGTTTTCAGAGTGGTTCATCAGCATCAAGGAAAAAGTGGACCCATCATTCAAGTTATCAAAATATAGCAACAAAAGCGTGGAGCCAACGAAGCAGATTTGGATACTCAAGTAACAAAATGGCATACCAGCATCAACGTGTTTCACTTGGATGGATGGATGATCGAGATTGGTACCAGTTGCTAACATTGCTTAGCAAATCATATTATCATGTTTCTTCATATGTTTCGAGGATGAAACATTTGTAAGGAGGGTGGCATGGTAGGGTACCTAGGAATAGATATTTGGGGATATATTATTATATTGTATAAGGGTTGGCATGGGCCACACATAACCCAAGGTTGATTGTATTATAATATTATATTATATTATAATATAATATTATATTAGTAGTAGGCTCCCCAAAGTAGAATAAGAATATGGATATATAAAGAAGAGATATTTGTCATTGTAATCATCATTGGAGAATAATCTTATGTAATCGTCTTTGCCCACGAAGTGGCTTATGGGACTTTGCCCTCCTTAAGTGGCATCTCTCATCTTGGGAGATCTTGTGGAGTGATTCCTTCCTTAAGGATTATTATTGGTGTTTCCCTACCTTAAGGGTATTATCTATCTCTCTCTCATTTGTGGATTGTTATTGTGGATAATTATTTGTGGATGAATGATTTGATATTTTTGCATATTGGTGAATGATTTTATATAATAATAATAAATTTCTATAATAGTGTCTCCTATGGAGTGGTGTCCAAAAAACAGAAGGAGAGGGGATTTGTGTCTCCTATGGAGTGGTGTCCACAAAACTAGAAGCAGAGGGGATTGGTGTATCCTATGGAGTGGTGTCTACAATGTTAGAGTAATATTCCATTCTTTGGGATATTTACCTTTTTACTCCACTAGGTAAAATAGGTAGTATATTGCATTATACTACATAGGTAGATTATTACATTTATCAATCATTCAAAATTTCCTGATCACATTGGCATCAGAGCCAGAGGGAGGAAGCACAACGAGTCAACTTCGTTCCACTGGACAAGACGAAGGATTTTGCAATGAGTCAACTTCGTTCCACTTGACAAGGCGAAGGATTTCTCGTGCTTCGAGGAGGAAGCACCAATTTTTTTTAGTGACTTTGATTTTTCCCTACTTCCTAAGTTTTGAATTCGATTTGATAATTTCTATTTAGTATTTTTTTCCTAAGGTGGCAGAATATCCCAAAGAATGGAATATTACTCTAACATAGGTAGAGTAATAACCAAAATCAAAGGGGATTGGTGTCTCTTGTGGAGTGGTGTCCACAAAACCAGAGCAAAGGATATTGGTGTCTCCTATGTAGTGGTGTCCATGAACTTGAGCATAGGGGATTGGTGTCTCCTTTGGGTTGGTGCCCATAAATATTGTAATAGGGAATTGGTTCCCAAGAGATTTGTTGAGAAAATTTATAAGAAATGTTTTCTCTATGGACGTAGCCCATATTGGGTGAACCACATTAACTATGTGTCTCTTATGTGTGTCATGATATGTGCATTGTTTTATTATTGCAATTGATAATATTGGATAATACTATTTTGGAAAGAAAAGTAAAAAATTTTATATTATACTGTTCACCCCCCTAATAGTATAAGCTTGTGTTCTTCAAAATCAGTTTGCATGGGATGTGAGGTTTCTATGATGTATAAAACTCCATCCATCAATGTTCTTGAACCTCAGGTTCCCTCAAATTCCTTTAGGAAACCTACAAATAGTTCCATGGATAAGTGTACAAATATTTAGAGTGAAAGGAGCTTATAAAAGGGCTACACCATTGATCTATTAAACCTTGATCCAACAAAAACTCAACCACATGCAGTGCAAGGTAGGTCCTTTTTAGTTGTTCTTCTTAATTCATTTATTGAAGTAGCCAATGACTTGTTTGAATGCACTATCATGCTATTTTTTATAAGAGATATCTCTTGAGTCTAAACTTCTCATATGGGTTAGAGGGGTTTGAAAAAATTCCATAGGATGCATAGTCAAGGCTATTTGAGGGATGGGAAGATGGTACATAGATGTCCACTTTGCAAATCCTAAATATTTCCAAAAAGGCCTCCAAAATAGAACATAGATTATCTACGAGAAAACTATCTATATTCAAGGCCAATATTTGGATTTTCATCTAGAGGTCCCCTCTAAGGAAAATACCCTCTTTGGATAGAACTTCCTTTTTTATCCTTTTCATGTTGCCCCTTTCTCGATAAAATTGTTGCACTTTTTGGTAGAGTTTTATGTTATCACCTTGTCTACCTAAACTTACCCAATGCTTATTTTTACTATAGATAAGTTGAAAATTTGATTAGAAATTTCCCAGAAAAAATAGTTAAAAATAAACAATTGAAATTCGTTGCTAAAAATAACTAAAAACATCCCTACTAATGGCTTTCATATGGAAGTCATTCAAAATTTTATTGAGAAATTTCCTATCGATGGCCCTCAACACCCCCCAGTTCCTAAAAACTATTTTCTTCTCATACCATACCCACCGTGAACCCTCTTGCGCCTTACACATCTCAAACTAAATCTTTGGATATTCTTATTAATCTACAAGACACACTGGATTCAACTATGTGCCTTGAGTTAGCTCTCATTCCTTCATCGAAACTCATTAAAGATAATAATATGACAAACAGATGGAGAATTACATGTAAGTGACAATGTTCATCAAAACCCCTAAAATAACTCCATATATAAAGAGGAAAATAACCCTTTGTCAAATATTTTACAAGATCCTTCTCTCAAGTTGCCTAAAATATGGTTCTAGCTCAGCAAACCTATTTGGACAATTCATAGTTGTTGCTCTTCAATAAAAATAAATTCTAGTCTCTAATTCATGAGGTCAAGTAGCCTCTAAATACCCCTCATGAAATTAAATCTTCTATCTTGGAATATTTGGGGACTCTTCCTTCCTTATCATAAGTTTCAAGTTTGAAAAGTTGTAGTAGAGACTTATAATTTTTTTCTTTTTCTTCAAAATTAAAAGTCAATGGTTATATTGTCACCCATTGTATGCAATTTATTGTTCAAGGATATGCATCCACCTTTACTACATCTCATACTAATGGTAAAGGAGGTGTTTCCCTCTCCATATCTAGGTCTCTTTGTTATGTTATTCTAGACCATGGTGAAGATCTTGCTCATTGCTATGTTTGATTAGATTGGCTCTTAACTCTCAAGTTCTTGGATTTTATTCTATCAATGCTCCCAAGGACCCTCCTAGTCATATAGCCCTCTCAAAATGGTTAGTTGTTTCTATCCCTCCTCCAGAATGGATCCTAGGAGGTGACTTTAATATGATTGAAAATCCTAGTGATAAAAGCTAGGTTGGTAGCAAATCCCTTTCTATAGCTAATTTTTCTAGCTAGTTGTTTTGTCACAATCATTTAGGTGTGCATGACCCTATTTTTGGTAAAGCCTCTTCTCACAAAGATAATTGGATTATGTGGTCCAACTGTTGTCAAGATTTTTCTAGGAAGCTTGTTCATCTAGATAGATTTTATTTTAGTAATTTTTTCTAGATAAATTCTCCTTGCTTGTGTTCTCACATAACTGTACCTAATAACCTTCCTATCTAATCTTCTATCCAAAATTCCTCTATCTCCATTGATTATATATCATTTACATTCAAATTAAATATTGCCCACCTTGATAGCCCTGCCTGTTGACACCTCATAGAACATGTCTAGAACAAATTTCCTAGACCAACTGATAATACTAGTTAGATCAACTTATTTGAAACAAATATTTTCAGTACTATTTCTTCTCTTAGATGGTATTGGCAATTTGTTTCTAGGAGAAATAATATTCAATAGATCCACCTTCATAAAGAGATCTTCCATATTCATTCTTGATGGCTTTAGTAGCATTGCATTACACCACAAGATAGAGATCAAAGCAATAGAACATCTTATTGAATGAATAGAAGTGATACATTCGAGTAAAGATATGTGGCCCTTTATATAGGAAGATAGATTCCTTGGCCAACACTCTACCTAGTTGTACAAGGGACACCTTGCACATTTACAACTTGCACATTGACACTTGTGCATTTATTACATTGCATGAAGTAACTAGATAACTTCCCCCAAAAGTAATCTAACATAGCCAAATGATGTAATATATTCTAACACCCCCTGTATTACATTATTTGGTATGAAGTTCTCTTGAATCACATAGATGATCTCTGAATGTTTGAAACTTGATTTTCCCAAGTGCCTTTGTAAAGATGTCTGCTAGCTGATCTTCTGTAGGAACATACTTGAGGATGATATGTTTGTTCTAAAAATATTCCCTGATGAAATGACATTGAGCTTCAATATGTTTTGTTCTTTCATGTATGATTGGATTCTTGATCAGATTCAGCACACCTTGATTATCATAGAATATCATAGTAGGAGTTCATTTGATTCCCATGTCAGATAGTATGTATTGTAGCCATAGAGCTTCACATGTTGTATCTCTTGCTGCTCGGTATTCTGCTTTGGTTGATGATTGTGCTACTGTATGCTGCTTCTTGTTGTGCCAAGATATGGGTCCTGATCCGAGATAGAAGACATAACCTAAGGTGGATTTCCTATCATCAATAGATCCAGCATAATCTGAATCTGAGTACCCCTGTAGACAAAAATATTTGACATCCTTCATATAAGTTAATCCATAGTCTGTAGTCTTCTTGATATATTGTAGTATTCTTTTTGTAGCTTTCCAATGACTTTCCCTTGGTTCTTGCATGAACCGTGAAAGATAATTTACTGCAAATGCTAGGTCTGGTCGGTTGTTTGTTAGATATAGAAGACTTCCAATCAACTGATGATACATTGTTGTTGAAACCAATGGTGTTTTATCATTTTTGGATAGTTGAATCCCTTGTTCCATTGGTGTATCTTTGGGCTTACATTTTGTCATTCTATACTTTTCAAGGAGAGATTTTGCATACTTTGATTGAGTGATAACTATTCTATCTTCTCCTTGATAAATCTCTAGACCAAGGTAGTAGTTCATTAGACCTAGATCTGTCATTTCAAATACCTTTTCCAGATCCCTTTTGATGTCATTTATTAACTTTTTTGAACTTCTAGTAATCACTATGTCATCAACATATACTATGAGAATCAAGATATCATTTCCATTTTTCTTGGTATATAGACTAGGATCTGATGAACTTCTTTTGAAATCAAGATGTAATAGGTGATCATTGATCTTTATATTCCATGCTCTAGGAGCTTGTTTCAACCCATAAAGAGATTTATTCAATTTGCATACCTTGCTTTCCTATCCTTGAATAACAAAGCCTTCAGGTTGTGTCATATAGACTTCTTCTTCTAAGTCACCATTAAGGAATGTACTTTTCACGTCCATCTGATGAATTTTCCATCCCTGATGTGCTGCTAGGATGCAGACTGTTCGGATAGTGGTCATTCAAGTTGTTGGTGTGAATGTTTCTTCATAATCAATTCCCTTTGTTTGAGTATATCCTTTGGCTACTAGTCGAGCTTTGTATTTGTCAAGTGTTCCATCTGCTTTGTATTTGATTTTGTAAACCCACTTGCATCCTACTATTTTCTTTCCTGGAGGTAGATTTACTAGATTCCATGTCTTATTCTTTTTGAGTGATGCATATTCAGATTCCATAGTTGCTTTCCAGTGTGAGTTTTTCAGTGCTTGAGAAGTTGATGTTGGTTCCACTGAGTTACTTAACATTCCCCTATTTATTCTGGTCATGTTGCGAGTTTGTGGTCCTGTAGAAGTGAGATCCGGTATTCTTTCTAAATTTGATTCTCTGAGAGTATCTCTGAGCCATATTGGTTCTTTTCTAGGCAATACTAGTGATGCTTCTATATCTCATTCTTGAGATTCTGATTCTAACTCTATACTCATTGTATCTTCTTCAGATAGATCTATGAGGACTTCTATGTCACCACTGGATTCATCTGTGTTGATCTTGGCTTTCTCATCAAAGATCACATCTCTACTAATGTAAAATTTCTTTGTAGATGGATCTAGAATTTTGTATCCTGTAGATTCATTGTCATAGCCAACAAATATCCCTGTCATAGTCTTGTCATCTAGTTTAGTCCTCTTTTGTTTTGGAACATGCATGTAAGCTTTGCATCCGAAGATATTTAGTTTTTCTATATTGGGATTTTGTCCTGACCATGCTTCTTCTGGTGTAATATGCTTGAGTACTCTTGTTGGTAGTCTATTTTGTATGTAGAATATTGTTTGTACTGCTTCAGCCTAGTATTTGTGATCAAGTTGTGCTTCTTTTAACATACATCTTACCATTTCCATTATAGATCTATTTCTTCTTTTCACAATTCCATTTTTCTAAGGTGAGTATGTTGTAGTAAGTTGTCTCTTAATTCTATTTTCTTCAAGAAATGAGTCAAATTCCTTGGAAACAAATTCTCCTCCTCTATCTGAATGAAGTGCTTTTATGGTCTTCCCTGATTCTTTTTCCACTTGAAGTTTGAACTGTTTGAAATGATTGAATGCTTCTGATTTGTACTTCATGAAGGATACCCACATTTTTCTAGTGTGATCATCAACAAACAATTGAAAGTATTTATGTCCTCCAACACTATCAACTTTCATTGGTCCACATAAATCTGTATATATTATTTCCAGAGGATGTTGAGCTCTGTGCTGATGAAGTTCGAAAGGAATTCTATGTTGTTTTCCTGCTAGGCATTCTAGACATACAATAGTTTTTGGAGATAATTTGGGTAGTCCTTCTACCATTTGATATCTGGATAATTCCTTCATTGATGTCTCACTAGTATGTCCTAGTCGTTTGTGCCATAGTTCTGAAGCATTGACTAAAAGTGTTGAGTAAATGGTAGTGTCTAAGACAAATAGACCATTTTTATATGATCTTGATGCTATCATTCTTCCCTTTCTAGAGATGTGACATTGTTTTCTACCAGTGAGAACCTTGAATTCAATAGTTAAATCTTGATCCATGAGTTGAGAAATAAAAATAAGATTAGTAGTTAATCCTGGAACATACAATACATTTTTTATCACACCTCTTCCATCCTTAAGATTTACTGGAATATTTCCTATTCCTTTTACTTCATATGTTTTGCTATCTGCTATAGCAACTGGTTTTTCATTTATCTTCTTCAGATATTTGAACCAATGTATGTTTCCTGTCATATGCTTACTTGCACCTGAATCTATATACCAATAATCCATGCTTGTTGTATCAATTTTTAGATTTTGTAGAATGCCTTATAACTCCCTAGTATGTTTTGGATAAGATAAAGTGCTTTTGTAAATTATAGTTAAATTTTGTTTGGTTTTGTAAAGTTTTATAAATACCAAAATCAACTTTTATCATCCTTATTGCTTCTATTGAACTAAGCACTTTTCTCAAATTTAAAGAGATTTTAATGTTGGATCTTTTGTCTCGATTTGAGAAGATTTGAGACAATAATATTATAAGTTTCCAACCTTTAAAATGCTTTGATAAAACTCTCTTTAAATATCCCTTTAGGATTTAATCCAAGTGTATCTAATTTACAATTTAATTAGTTTGATGTAGTAACCCTTATAACTCCCTAATTTTGGAAAAATTAGATCACAATAATATTTGCAAGTATTTAAGGTTAATTTCCAGTAGAAAACCTTATTACTCCTAAGTTTAATATTGCAAATATTATATTAGCTTGATAAATAATTCCCTTTGAGGTATGGCTTTCAATATAATTATATTCCTCTAAATTCAACCTTATAACTCCCTAGAGATGAAAGCATATAAATATAGGAATGAACCTTACCTCATACCAAGCAATAATCGGCGCTGATTTCAGACGTGTAATGGCTGCACTTGTTGACTGTAGCTGCTTGGACTATGTTCGGACCAGAGCATTGAATGCTCTATTCTTAGCTTCCACGTTGTGATGGCTCCCACTTCTTGGACGTAAATGCACTGTAATGCCTCGTTCAAATGTTGCATTCAAAAATGCTGCATTGAAATTGCTGGTCCAAGGAGCCTTTAATAGGCAATCAACCTAGTGACAAGTGTCACTTCAGTTACACTTCAATGCTTTCTTGGATGTTCGTTGCAAGTGTAACGTCTGAAACATCTTCTTCCTTCTTGCATTTTTTGAATGATAACGCCAATGGAGAAATGTAACTCCTCTTCCACGTGGTCTATGGGTGCCAAAATCTTGTTGTAACGCTTCCTCACATGTGTGAAATTCCAACGTTCCTTGAGAGCATTTAGGGTTTCCTTTGGAGAGTGACAAATGTCACTTGCATGCCCTTATTCTTATAACGCTTTCTTGCAATATTTTCTACGTACTTTTCCACCTTCTTCTTGGTTGTATTTCGACGCCGTTGAGATGGTTCCAGCCAAGCAAGGCTAGTGGTGGTGCTTTGGTGGAGAGATGGAGGAGCTTTGGTGGAGCTTGAACAACAGCGCTATGGTGGAGACTCCTTGATGCTCCAATGGTAGTATTGAATGCTCCTTCCTTTTGACGTACGTTTCCAATTCTGCTTGCTTTGATTTCCTTTTCTTCTGTGTTGCTTGATATGTCCCCTTTAGTGAGCAATGTGCCTCCTTTCTTGTGCTTTGCAGGTCACCTGTTATGGCTATCCAACCCGTGCACAACATAGGCCCTTTTGAGAGGCTTCTTGATGCTTGTATTTGGCTTCACTCTTACGCAGAAAGTTGTGCCCTTATGGCACCTTTAAATCTACCCTCTTTCCTGCATTGAACGTATTAGAGAAATGCAATATATTGTACCAATATTTATGAATAGAATACCTTTATTGCACCCTTCTGTTAGAATAAATCTTAAGTCCTACTAGGATAGTCTAACTTGAGTTACCACTTTTGCATGAGGTAGGTAAACTCCCAATTAAGACTAGCTCAAATCTATTGAGTTGTTGTAATCTAACGACTCACATTGATAAACTTTGCTATTTATACAAAGTTGATCCCATGGAATAAATCAATCAGTTATTGATCTTCTAAGTCATACTTTGCATATCTAGTTTCAATATTTCTATCATGGTACCAGAGCGAGGTTAGATTTTACAAGCATTCAATTTTTTCATAGATCTATTCAACTTGTATTTTTTTAGATAAGTCTCTTTTTGAACGATTCAACTTATTTGGAAGTTGTAGGGAAGTCATTTTTTTTATCTATCGTTTCCTAATATGTTTTATATGCACTAAATATGTTTATCTTCAAACAAAATATAGGTCATTTTTTAATTTTTTTTATGTTGAGGAGGACCTTTTTCTGCTCGATCATTAACATCGTCATAGATGGAAGTATCGAGGATGACTGCATTCTTCTGCGCGTGTTTTTTTGCTCTGCATGAAGTCCTATGGTGTGTGAATGTGTTTTGTGAGATTTTCTTCATCTTAAAATCTTGCTATCTATGTTATCTAGTTCAACTAGCGCATCAATTTTATTTTGTGACGTCGGACGGTTTGTGCAATTTGTTGTTGGTGCAATCTGTTGTTGGTGCATTTCCTTGTGATGATGAATGTTTGGTGCGTTCCTGTCTGGTGCAATCCTTTTTTATTAAATTTGTTGTTGTGTACAAATAGTGGGAGTTGTTTTTTATCCGTTATTAGCACGTTCTCTTGTGATGTAGGATGTTTACCACAATTCCTTTTGTTGTTGTTACAACGTGTAAAGTGATATCGAACGATTGGCACATTCCTTTCTAGAAAAATCATTTTGGTGCAATCCTTTTTGATTAAATCTACTATCATGTGCAAACGTGAAAGAAGTGAGAGTTGTTTTCTATTTGCTATCGTTACAACGTAAAAAGTGGAAGTTTTTTTTTATTAAATTAGTTCATGATGTAGTCGTCGTTCTTAATGACTCAAATGAAATATGCACCAATTGTTGTCCTCTCTTCCACTTGGTGATGTAGTTTTTACAACGTGGTCATTCACTTCGAGTTAGTCATCAAGACGTGGTAGTAAATAATATCGAGCTTTGTGTTTTAAATACCAGAAGGTTTCTGAGCAGCAGCCTATGCTATTTGAGTAATTATGAAAATTTTAGCTTCGTAGTAATTATGAAAATTATGAAAATATCGAGCTTCGTAGTAATTATGAAAATTTTAGTATTCAGATCAGAAGGTTTCTTGAGCAGCAGCCTATGCTATTTGAGTTCGTGTAACAGTGATAATATATTCACAGCGGAGGCATCTGAAGTTCGTCTGAGAGCAAAAATCTATTCACAATGGAGGCATCTGAACTTTTATCTCCCTGGAGATACCAGAAGCTGTTGGGTGAAGCTCAATCGATCTGTGCAACACCCTAGATTTGTGAACATAAGTAGTGACAAAGGCAATGCTACTTCAAGTTTGAGTTATGAAGGAGGTGACTCTATTTCATGTTTTAGTGACAAAGGAGGACGATCACTGCTATTATCTGTGACTGGTCCAGATGCAGTCTTTAGCAACATACACTCAGCCTTCACTTTGATGTATTTTTCTCGTAGACTTCCTTGCATCTGTATCTACGAGCTGATTGGTATGATTGGAGCCCTTTGTAAGGACTTGGCATCAATTTTTTTGTTACTACTAGCTTGAACGACTACTAGTATGGAGATGACACAAAATAACCTGCTACTCGTAGCATCGATCGACCTGCATGTTCATCCATGATAGCACTTTTTTTACAAAGCTTAGCCTAAGTAATCTGTGATGGTGTCATTATCAAGAACCTAATTCATTGTATGTGTGAGCTTCACCTATCACTTCTTTGTATGTGTGACCTTCACCTGTCACTTCTCTGTATGTGCAAGCTTCATCTACCGTATAGGATGGTGATTTAGAAGCCAAGATCTAAGCCGCTTCGCTGTGACCACTATTTTTTTCAAAAGAGAAGCCTGATCTCAACCTTCGAAAAGGTGCAATTATTCTTTCAAGACAGTTCTTTTTTGCTATGTTACACCATTGTAACTGCTCTAATTATGGAGCAGCAAACTATTTTCTAAGCACCCAAGATAGTCTGAGTCTTCATGTTACAAATTTGAATTATTCTGTTGTAAATGGGTATCTTCATAGAACTCATTATTTCATTGTAACCTTTCTTGGACTCCTCTCACTTTCACTTCTTTTATACCAAAAGGCTTTCAAAGTGAGAAGTTACATTGTAAAATATTAATAAAAGAATTATTTGGGGGGGTTCTTGGTGCTGCTTACTGCACTATATTGTTGTCTTTATTCAGGGGGAGTTATTATTATATTTTCTGAGAGGTCTACTTACTATGTTGTATTTTTGAAAGCTCTTCTTGCTGCACTTTTTTCCTTTATGGGCAAAATGAATTCTCTAAATACAATTGACCCACTCACCCCTCATAACTATCACACATGGAAACCCAGAATATTAAATCTCATTGCTCAAAAAGGTCTCACACATTTGCTAGAAGAGAAGCAACCTGAATTTGAAAAAGAATATGAAATTTTTGTTCATAAAGGAAAAATGTATGAAACAATGGGTATTATAAGCACAAATGTGAGTGAAAGCTTATGGTTTCACATTTCTGAATGTAAAACTCCATTTGAGAGTTGGAACAAACTAAAAACCTTGTTTGGTAAAGTGGATCAAATAAGATCAATGCAGCTAGAGGCAGAGTTAACAACTTTATCTCCTGAAGACTTCAGCACAATTGTAGATTTTCTCACCAAATTTAAGGAAGTCCTCACACAATTAAAAGGCAGTGGCAAAAATAAAATAGAAGAAGAATGCATCTATCTTATTCTTTCCAAATTAAATGGAGCATTTCAAATTTTTGCAACCACCTTTTTGTCTACAAAGGATGCACTTGGTACAAGTTTTACAATGCCCACTTTAGAGGAGTTTTGTGATAGGCTAACTAGAGAGGAAATGAAGCTTTCAAAATTTGAGACCTCTCCCTCCTCCTCAAAAGCCTTAGTAGCTTCCAACTCCAATAAAGAAAAATTTAAAAAGAAAGAAAAAGCACCTATAACTTGTACTCATTGCAAAAAGGATGGTCATTCAGTGAGCAGATGTTGGAAAAGACTACAACAACTTGAGGCAGCAATGAAGGATCATAAAAATGACATTAAGAAGCATATTGGAAAAGCCTTAAATGTTCAAGGCAAAGCTATTAAAACTTCATCAAAATATTGGGTTCTAGATTCAGGGGCAACTCATCATATGACTTCTTCACATGAGTCATTTACTTCCCTCTCCTCAAGCTCAACTTGCAACATTGAAGTTGGTGACTCATCCTTTATCCCTGTCAAAGGAAAAGGTGACATTACCATTGATGGTGGTCATATCAATAATGTTCTCTATGTCCCAGATATTTCTACAAATATTCTCTCTATCTACCAAATTTGTACATCTGGAAAGGGCAAAACAATTTTGTTCTCACCAACAGGAGTTGAAATAAAAGACTTTCAAGAACCATACTCCCTTATAGCAAAAGGTGACATTGATCATAAAGCTCACCTATTTCACTTCAAGGGATTCAAATATTCTAATAGAGCCTCCTGTTTTGTTGCTCATGGAGATCTTGAAAGCAAAATTTGGCATGAAAGGTTTGGACATCTCAGTTATAGCTATTTGAGAGAGTTGAGTACTCATGAAATGGTAACTGGGTTGCCAAAAGTCTCTTCTATTGATGGAGTGTGTCCTGGATGTGCTCTTGGGAAACAACATCAAGATCCTTTTCACCCAAGTGGTTCCCAAAAAGCTTCCTCCCCACTAGAACTAATCCATAGTGATTTAATGGTCTTCCCACATCCATATTTCAAAGGAGCAAAATATGCCTTAACCTTCATTGATGATTTTTCAAGACGTACTTGGGTGTATTTTCTAAAATACAAAAGTGATGTCCTATCTCACTTCAAAAATTATAAAACCTTAGTTGAAAATCAAGCCTCTTGCAAAATCAAAAAGGTTCGTACAGACAATGGGGGGAATACTTCAGTAATGAGTTCTCTAAGTTCCTCTCAACTCATGGTATTATTCATCAACATTCAGTCTCCCATAATCCTCAACAAAATGGTGTAGCAGAAAGAAAGAATAGATCTTTAAAGGAAATGGCTAACTGTATGCTCCACTCAAGGGATCTTCCAGCAGTTTTTTGGGCTGAGGCAATAAACTGTGCAAATTACATTCAGAACCGCACACCACACAAAGCACTTGGGCATTTGACTCTAGAGGAAGCCTGGTCTGGCTCAAAACCTGATGTCTCTTTTTTTCGAGTTTTTGGTTGTACTGCTTGGGCCCACATCCCAAAGAAAAAGAGGAAGGCTTTAGACAAGAAAAGCAAGCAACTTATTTTTGTTGGTTATTGTGAGGATATGAAAGCCTACAGGCTACTTGATCCTACTACTCATGAGGTCTTTTTTCATAGAAATGTTCAATTTGATGAAACATTCCCTTCTAAAGATCCTCATCCATCTTCCTCTACCAACCTTGATTCCTTTGAGCCATCTCCCTTATTTGAGCCTCAATCTGATGAAGAACCAATCCTTGAGATAAATAATCAAAATGATGATCATATTCTTGAAAATCCTACAACAGATTCTGGTACTCCCATTACTCCACCATCAATGCCAAAATGGGCCCGCACTACTGTTCAAGAGGCAACCCCTTATATCCAAGATCTTCCCCCTTCCAGACTTAGTCATTCCTTGGGTTCTGGTCTTGTCTGCCAATCCATTTCTACTGATCCACAATCCTTTGTTCAGGAAAATGGAATTAAAGAATGGGATGATGCCATGGAAAATGAATACTCTTCCTTGATTAAAAATCAAACTTGGGATCTAGTCCCTCTTCCTAAAGGAAGAAAATTGGTTCGTTGTAAATGGGTTTATCGAACCAAGTATGCAACAGATGGAACCATTGACAAATTCAAAGCTCGCTTGGTAGCTAAGGGTTTTTCACAAGTTGAAGGTATTGATTACTCAGAAACCTTTGCACCTGTTGCAAAAATGGATTCAGTTAGGCTTGTACTTGCACTTGTTGCCTCACAAAATTGGCCTATTTTTCAGATGGATGTGAAAAGTGCTTTCTTGCATGGTGACTTAAAGGAAGAAATATATATGGAGCAACCAATTGGATTTATTCAAGATTCCTCCCTTGTTTGTAGACTAAGAAAGTCTCTATATGGACTCAAACAAGCTCCACGAGCTTGGTATGAAAATATGGATTCATTCCTTCTCACCATCGGATTTTCTCGTTGTGAGTCTGATGCTACAGTCTATATTTGGTGTGAAGAAGATAACATCACCATTCTTGTTCTCTATGTTGATGATCTACTTCTCACTGGTAGTTCCACTTCTCACATTCAGACTGTAAAAAACTCCCTTTTTGAGAGATTCGAGATGGTTGATCTGGGTTTAGCTCATTACTTCCTTGGGTTTCAGATAACTCAAACAGATACAAGGATTTCATTATGTCAGCAGAAGTATACTCTAGATCTTCTTCAATGGTTTAAGATGGCTGATTGCAAGCCTTCTTCCATACCTTTTCAGTCTGGGGTAACTCTAACTTCTTCCTGCACTTCACCTCTATGTGATGCTACTCTATACAGACAGCTCGTAGGGAGTCTATTGTATCTAACTCATACTCACCCAGACATTTCCTATGTTGTTGGCTTAATTTCTAGATTTTCTCAGACACCTCATTTCAGCCATTGGCAGGCAGCAAAGTGAATTCTTCGCTATTTGTAGGGGACCACTCATTTTGGGCTGTTCTATAGTAGAGGATCTACAGATATTGTAGGATACACAGATTCTGATTGGGCAGGTTCAGTTGAAGATAGATGTTCCACCTCTGGCTATGTTTTTTGTCTTGGTTCTTCACCTATTTCTTGGTCATGCAAAAAACAATAGGTTGTTGCATTATCATCTACAGAGGTAGAGTACAGGGCAGCAGTTTTGGCCAGTCAGGAGGCTCTTTGGCTTCATCAGATATTGAGAGAGTTTGGTTTTTTCCATGACCAACCTATTATACTTTGGTGTGATAACCAAAGTACAATTCATATTTCTCGAAATCCAGTTGAGCATCAGCGCACCAAGCACATTGAGATTCACATGCACTTCATTCGGTAACATATTCAGGATGGGGATCTTTGCTTGGAGTATATTCCGACAGAGAGTCAGATTGCAGACATCTTCACCAAACCCTTTGCTTCTCCATGCTACCATCAATTGCGTGAGAAACTTGGGGTAAGGAAGCTGTCTTAGGGGAGTGTTGCAGAGGTTTTATCCTCTCTATTCTTCTTCTTCTTCTTCTTCTTATTCTATCTCTTTTGGAAGATGGTTTTTCCCATGTGGTTTTTTCATCATCTCTCCAAAATATTTTGCTATATATGTTGTACATGAGTACCTCATCAGGCCTTGTTGTCGGGACTCATTTTTTAGTGGATGTGCCACTCACATTATGTACATGAGTACCTAATCAGGCCTTGTTGTCGGGACTCATTTCTTGTTATTCCACTTACCCCTAGTATCACTTAAGGGGGGTGTTAGAATAAATCTTAAGTCCTACTAGGATAGTCTAACTTGAGTTACCACTCTTGCATGAGGTAGGTAAACTCCCAGTTAAGACTAGCTCAGATCTATTGGGTTGTTGTAATCCAACGGCTCACATTGATCAACTTTGCTATTTATACAAAGTTGATCCCATGGAATAAATCAATCAGTTCTTGATCTTTTAAGTAATGCTTTGCATATCTAGTTTCAATATTTCTATCACCTTCCTTACAGTTCTGTTGTAAGTCTAAAATTTTGGTTTTATGGCAGAATTTTGAATGTAGTAAACGAGTTTTGAGTTAGTCTATTTTTTTAGAAACCTTCCCATTTTTGCTTGGATAATTTTATGATAAATCCAATATTAGATAGAATCTCTTTATTTAGTGCAATTTTTTATACTTCTATTTTTCTTGCATCAAACCCTGTAATGCTTTCGATTTAAGACTCACCTAGTCTCAATATTTGAAGCTTTTATTTTTTATTTCGGTTAGTTTTTTCTTCTCCAGTTTCAAAGGATGCTAACCTTTTGGTGGCTTCTCTTGGCCACTATGAGTTGCAAATTTTTGTGCTTTAATAGTGTCTTTAGACACTTGATACAAATCAGATTTTGTGGCCTTCTCAAGAACACAAAACTAATCCTTTTGATAGCAATAGAATAGTGAAAATGAATCTAATAATATTTCACTTTTAATGCACTAATAATTAAACCTTATCACTCCAAATATCTCAAAAACTTATAAGTGCACTTAATAAATTTACTACAACTTAATCAAGAATAATCTAAAATGAATCTTCAAGAATTATTCTACAAATTTCTTATAAGCAAGATATTAGGAGATAGTCTTCTTTTGCTTTCCAAAGTAGATGATAGGCAGTTGATAGATAGTTGAAATTCTAAAATCTAATCAAATCCTAATGTGCAAATGAACCTTAAAAGAACCTTTCTTTTTGCACTTCTAAATACTGTAATCCAACTTTGCTTCTTACAACTTTAATCCAGAATAAGGTGCTTTAACAAATCTATTTGCACAAAAAATTTGTGTACCTTTTTAAGAATTATGTAGCTCCTTTATCACTTTTTTAGAGGATGTAGATCTTGGTGTCTAAGATCACCAGGTTGCTGCTTTGAGTAGGATATTACAGCTTTTTGTAGGCTGCCCTGAACAACTCCTTCTATATTCAAGTCTCCTTGTTGAATTATGACTTCAAAAAGATCTTCTATATCTTCTTTTACACTTCTTACCTCATTCTTCTCCTCTAGGGGTTTGGCATTGAAGAACACAAGCTTATACTGAGAGGGGGGTGAACAGTATAAGACCACTTTTTACTTTTCTTTCCCAATCAATATTATGCAATGTATAGATAGCAATATCAATAGCAGTAATCAAAACAATGCACAAATCACCACACACAATAGAGACACCAATTTTACGTGGTTCACCCAATGTGGGCTACTCCACGGAGAAAATATTTCACTAAAATTTTCTCAATCAATCTCTTGGGAATCCTTTCCCTATTACAATGTTTATGGACCTCTATCCAAAGGAGACACCAATCCCCTAATCAAGTTCATGGATCTCTATCCATAGGAGAACTCCTTTCTCCTCTTGCTCTGGCTGGTGATCTTCTAGAAGAACTATTGCCCCCACTACTCTGGCTAATGGATCTCTATCCACTGAAGACACCTATCCTCACTGCCTTGGCTAATGGATCTCTATCCACTGGAGACTATCATCCTCTATACTCTGTCACCTCCAAAGCTCTATCTCAAATCTACACTAAACACAGTCCTTCGGTCTAGCACAAATATGCTCAATATCTATCTCTGGTCTAGCACAAACCTATCCTCAAATCTACACCAAAATCTATCCTCAAATCTGCACTAAACACAGTCCTTCGGTCTAGCACAAATCTATCCTCAATATCTATCCTTTGATCTATACTAAACATAGTCCTTCGGTCTAGCACAAATCTATCCTCAATATCTGTCCTCAAGCCTTAACACAAAGCTTGATCCAATCACAAATCAACACTGCTGGATCTGCCCCAAACCTTAACTCAAGGTTTGAACAAATCAATCAATCAACTCTGCTCTCAAGTCTTCTCAAAGACTTGTCTCAAATATACCTTGTAAGCTTCCACAAAAGCTCACACTAATCTATCCACAAGTCCTCTCTTGAACTTGTCCAATATGCTCAAAAAGTCTTCACCAAGACTTGTCTCAATCTGCTCAACAAGTCCTTACTAGAACTTGTCCAATCTCACAGAAACATATAGAGAATTGTTAGAGACTCAATATGCTTCACATTCACCACAATGCTCAATCACTTTCAATCTTTCTTTTTACCACAAAAACATATAGAGAATTGTTAGAGACTCAATATGCTTCACACTCACAAACTCTCAATCACTTTCAATCATAGAAACATATAGAGAATTGTTAGAGACTCAATATGTTTCACATCCATCAACACTCAATCTCTTTCTCAATTCAATTCAGAATATAGAACAATTTGTTTCATAGAACTTGAACTATCACATCAACACATCCACTTGACTAGGCTCAACCAACTATACTCAACCAATCACTCAATGAAATAATCCTTGCTCACAAACCCTAGTCCAAGCATATGAACACTCACTCAAATATTTCCAACAATGCTTATCAATCAATCTCACATAACAATGATACTCATGATCTTTGCAAACCCTAGTTCAAGTTCACTCAACTAATCACTTCAACAACAATGCTTATCAAACAAGGTTTTATCAACAACTCTTTATTCCAGAAAACCTTGAAGCATTAATTCAAAACACACTCAACAATGCTTACCAAACAATCCTTTTCACTCCAACTTTGCATTCACAACATTCAACAATCACTCAACCAAGGAAGAATATGCCCATACCTTTTGTTTGATGTAGAAGTGCCCTTAGAAAACCTGTCTCAATCACAATTCTCTTCTTTGCCAATTTCAATGGTTAGATGACAAAATATCACACTAACTCTTTTTCAAAATATTTCTCAAACACAAAAATAATCAATCCCAAATACACCTTATTACTCCTTCTTGAAATTAGCAATCATCAAATCATACATGAAAAAATAATTATTTGGATACACCTTATAATCTCCAACTTTAAAATAATATCCAACACCACAAAACCTCAAACAATTTTCTTAAACTCCTTATTATCCTTTTCAAACACCCAAGCAAATATCACAAAAATATTATTTTGCATTCACCTTATAACTCCCCTTACAACCTTACAAACCAAATAAATTTATGCAAAAATTAATTTTTAATTACTCAACTAATTCCCTCCAAAAATTTTGGTGCCAACAAATTGCATACCTTTGTCTTCTACCCAAAAGGGTTTCAGCGTGATTCGAACCGTCATCTCCCCAAGCCAAGCGCCTTAGCACTTTGGTGCCCACCGCGTGGGCTATAGGCACCCACGTGAAGGAAGGGAAGCTTCCTTCCCTTTCAACCAACGTCCACCGTCAACTCCAAACAAAACAAAAAACAACTCTACCATGGATTCGAACCTACGTCGATCGTTGCCCTCACGCCTTGCCTTCGTCGAGGTTGCCAACTACGCTAGCAAGCGCTTGGTGACCAAGGTCCTTCCTTGGTGAATGAAAAACCTCCACCTCTTCTTAACACTTAAAAAAAATTAAAATCCTCTTGATCGCATAGAATAATTCACACATTTTTTGCAAGCTTGGAGATTAAAATCGAAGGCATGAAGTAGATTTTCTAAGGTGGGGAAATCCCCTTTTTATACACACTTGGTTACTTTGCTCCCCACGTCGGCGCTCAATGTCGAATTCAAATTTTTGAATTGCGACTTAATAACCCACCTTAGGGTTATTTAAAATTAACATAAATTAACTTATAATTAATATTAAAAATTAATTAATAATTAATTTAAATAACTTATAAGTTAAGTAAATTAATTAATAAATTAATTTATAATAAAATTATATTAATTAATTTATAATTAATTTTAAACTTCCCTTTATAATATTATAACAAATATTATAATATTATTTATTTGGGCTCCTTCTTTATACTTTGGACCACATCTGACTTCCTGGAACCGAGTTTTCACCAATTGAAAGCGGGCTTTCCTTTCTACACTGATTGTGGAATTGCTTCTTCTTGCACTGCTCACTGAAACTGACATTCAACATTAATGACCATTCCTTCTTGACATCAATGACAACTTCATTTACTCAAAATGTCCAACAATCTCCCCCTTTGTCATTGATGGCAACCCAAATTATTTTTACCAAAACTTGACCTTTTTCCTATTCTGCTCCCCTTGGGAAATTGCTCCCCCTGACTCAATGCTCTCTCCTTAAACCAAATATCTCCCCCTTACTCAAATCTCTCCCCCTTTGACATCAATGGCAAAGGGTCACCTTTGGGGCTCGGGGCTAAGAATGAGTTTCTTAGCTTAGCCCCTCCCCCACCTCCTCTTGAGGTGGTTAATTCTGGGGTGGGAGTATTTCTACTCCTAACAAGCATTGGTCTTTACCTTTGTCCTCTTTCCTTCTCATCTGATCCTTCTGATTCCTTTGACTATTCCTATTCATGTCCATGTTCTTGTTCCTGTTCATATCCATGTTCATGTTCCTATCCATGTTTTTGTTCATGTCCATATTCCTGTTCCTATTCATGTTTCTGTTCATGTCCATATTCCTATTCCTATTCATGTTCATTCCTGTTCATGCTTGATTCTAGAATGTCTGCTCTACACCACTTTGTTGTATGTCCATCATTATTGCACTTATAACACTTAATGTTATTATTCCTTGGAGGTGCAAATATCTTGGGATTTCTCCTAGTGAAGCCATATATGTTCCTATCATGTACCTTGCAATTCATTGCCTTGTGACCAAACTGATTACATGAGTAGCAATACCCATGGAAAAGTTGCATGTTCCTAAAGTTCCCATACTCCTGTCTTTCATGTGTCCTGCACTGTGAAGCCATGTGCCCAAATCTATGACATGAGAAACATCATCCATTGAAATTTCCTTGCCTTGACCTCATTGGTCTCTTAGTCTCTCTTACCCTATGCTGGTTTCTGTTCCATATATTTCTTCTTTGTGCATTGTTCCTTTCCTTGTTGAACTTTCTATTGTCCAACTCATCCTCAGAAGTCTCACTTTCTCTTACATTATCTTCTTCTGAAGTTTCTTCTTCTTCAGAACTTGAGGTTGACTCCTCTTCTTATTTCTTTTGAGCCTGTTCAAAACCAAGACCTATCTTGTTTGATGTAGGCTTCTTTGTACCTTGATCATCTTATCTACATTCTTTGAGCTCTTTCCAAACTTATGTAGCTTATCCTTAGACTTTTCTACTTCTTCCCTTAGTAGAGCTACTTCTTGTTCTAACCTTTCACATTCTAAGACCTTTGCTTCTAACTTATCCTTGAACTTCTTTGTCTTAGCCATTGACTTGTTTAGATCCTCTATAAGCTTTCCTCTCTCTTCATCACATTCTTGAAACTGAATCTCAAGTTGGGAGTTTTGCTTTCTTACCTTCTTTAAAGTTTTAAGAGCATAAATAAGCTCTCCCTCAAGATCAACTCCTCCTTTCTCTGATTCTTCCTCTATTTGTTTGCCTTTGAGAACATCTTCATTCTTTTTTGACTTATCTTCTATAGGATCACCTCCTTCTTATTCTAGTGCCATTAGAATATTCTCTTCTAGTCCTTCAAGTGCATCCTCATATTCATCATCACTAAAACTGAAACCATTCCTTGTACAACTATCTTCAAGATGTCCAAAATTACCACATCTAAAACACTTGAGAATTATTGGTGACCTTTTCTTAACTTCTTTTTTCTTCAATCAGAAATAGGACTTCATATTTATCATTATCTGAGAAACTAGTATCACTATCACTTGAGTACTTACTTGCCTTGTCTGCATAGTAGCTCCTCTTTTGTCTTTGAAAGAACTTCTTTCCTTGTTTGCCTTGTCCATCCTTGCCTTTCTTTTGGTACCTGTATCTTTTTGATTCCATGTTCCTGTGATCCTATTTTTCTTCATCATTGTTATTTTTAGCTTCTTGACAATCAGTTGCATAGTGACCATACTTTCCACAATTGAAACATCTAACAGATTTTGCATCTTTAAATCTTCTTGAATCCTTATTCCTTCTGCCATAATTAGCTTCTTCATCACTGGATGACTCATTGCTTGAATCTGACTTCTTACCCTTTGTCTTCTTAGTAGCTTTGAATGTTGCTTCCTTTCGGAGATTAGGTTCCTCTTTTGTTCTTAACTCAAAAGTTGTAAGAATACCAAGTAACATATCTCTTGTCAAAGAATCACCATCTTTTGATTCTTCTATAGCAGAAATATTTTCACTAAATCTCTTTGGAAGAGATCTTAAGACCTTATCACAAACATCCGATTCTTCAACCTTAAGTCCAAGTCCTTGCATGGCATTAACAACCTCATCTACCCGAAGTAGATAAGTACTAATATTTTCCTCATCCTTCATTCTTAATTCTTCAAATTATCCTTTGAGATTTCGTATCTTTGCCTTTTTGACACTTTTATCTCCTTCATATATGCTTTGCAACTTATCCCAAATTCCTTTTGCATCTTTACAATGCATAACTTTTATGGATTATGTTCTATGCAAACCTCTCAAAATTGCATTCATTGCTTTTGAATTGTAATGTTGTAGAAGCTTACCTTCCTTATCTGTAGGTGGATCAACTAGTGGTATGTATCCATTTTCAACTACTTCCCAAATTTCATTGCCAAGTGCCATCAGGTGAATCTTCATTCTCATACTCCAAAATATATAATCACTTCCATAAAATATTGGTGTTGAATTATCTGAGGACCCATTCTTAGAATCCATTGTGTTCTTGAAAGCTTTTCCCTTCAAGTTGTTAAACTCTTTCGAAGGAACCCGCTCTGATACCAATTGAAGAACACAAGCTTATACTGAGAGGGGGGTGAACAGTATAAGATCACTTTTTACTTTTCTTTCCCAATCAATATTATGCAATGTATAGATAGCAATATCAATAGCAGTAATCAAAATAATGCACAAATCACCACACACAATAGAGACACCAATTTTACGTGGTTCACCCAATGTGGGCTACTCCATGGAGAAAATATTTCACTAAAATTTTCTCAATCAATCTCTTGGGAATCCTTTCCCTATTACAATGTTTATGGACCTCTATCCAAAGGAGACACCAATCCCCTAATCAAGTTCATGGATCTCTATCCACAGGAGAACTCCTTTCTCCTCTTACTCTGGTTGGTGATCTTCTAGAAGAACTATTACCCCCACTACTCTAGCTAATGGATCTCTATCCACTGAAGACACCTATCCTCACTACCTTGGCTAATGGATCTCTATCCACTAGAGACTATCATCCTCTATACTCTATCACCTCCAAAGCTCTATCTCAAATCTACACTAAACATAGTCCTTCGATCTAGCACAAATCTACTCAATCTCTATCTCTAGTCTAGCACAAACCTATCCTCAAATATGCACCAAACTCTATCCTCAAATCTACACTAAACATAGTCCTTCGGTCTAGCACAAATCTTCTCAATATCTATCCTTTAATCTATACTAAACATAGTCCTTCGATCTAGCACAAATCTATCCTCAATATTTGTCCTCAAGCCTTAACACAAAGCTTGATCCAATCACAAATCAACACTGCTAGATCTACCCCAAACCTTAACTCAAGGTTTGAACAAATCAATCAATCAACTCTACTCTCAAGTCTTCTCAAAGACTTATCTCAAATCTACCTTGTAAGCTTCCACAAAAGCTCACACTAATCTATCCACAAGTCCTCTCTTGAACTTGTCCAATCTGCTCAACAAGTCTTCACCAAGACTTGTCTCAATCTGCTCAACAAGTCCTTACTAGAACTTGTCCAATATCATAGAAACATATAGAGAATTGTTAGAGACTCAATATGCTTCACATTCACCACAATTCTCAATCACTTTCAATATTTATTTTTACCACAAAACATATAGAGAATTGTTAGAGACTCAATATGCTTCACACTCACAAACTCTCAATCACTTTCAATCATAGAAACATATAGAGAATTGTTAGAGACTCAATATGTTTCACATCCATCAACACTCAATCTCTTTCTCAATTCAATTCAGAATATAGAACAATTTATTTCACAGAACTTGAACTATCACATCAACACATCCACTTGACTAGGCTCAACCAACTCTACTCAACCAATCACTCAATGAAATAATCCTTGCTCACAAACCCTAGTCCAAGCATATGAACACTCACTCAAATATTTCCAACAATGCTTATCAATCAATCTCACATAACAATGATACTCATGATCTTTGCACAACCTCTAGTTCAAGTTCACTCAACTAATCACTTCAACAACAATGCTTATCAAACAAGGTTTTATCAACAACTCTTTATTCCAGAAAACCTTGAAGCATTAATTCAAAACACACTCAACAATGCTTACCAAACAATCCTTTTCACTCCAAATTTGCATTCACAACATTCAATAATCACTCACTAGGAAGAATGTGCCCATACCTTTTATTTGATGTAGAAGTGACCTTAGAAAACCTGTCTCAATCACAATTTCCTTCTTTGCCAATTTCAATGGTTAGATGACAAAATATCACACTTAACACTTTTTCAAAATATTTCTCAAACACAAAAATAATCAATCCCAAATACACCTTATTACTCCTTCTTGAAATTAGCAATCATCAAATCATACATGAAAAAATAATTATTTGGATACACCTTATAATCTCCAACTTTAAAATAATATCCAACACCACAAAACTTCAAACAATTTTCTTAAACTCCTTATTATCCTTTTCAAACACCCAAGCAAATATCACAAAAGAATATTATTTTGCATTCACCTTATAACTCCCCTTACAACCTTACAAACCAAATAAATTTATGCAAAAATTAATTTTTAATTACTCAACTAATTCCCTCCAAAAATTTTGGCGCCAACAAATTGCATACCTTTGTCTTCTACCCAAAAGGGTTTTGGCGTGATTCAAACCATCGTCTCCCCAAGCGCCAAGCGCCTTAGCGCTTTGGTGCCCACCGCATGGGCTATAGGCACCCACGTGAAGGAAGGGAAGCTTCCTTCCCTTTCAACCAACGTTCATCGTCAACTCCAAACAAAACAAAAACAACTCTACCACGGATTCGAACCTATGTCGATCGCTGCCCTCATGCCTTGCCTTCGTCGAGGTTGCCAACTGTGCTAGCAAGCGCTTGGTGACCAAGGTCCTTCCTTGGTGAATGAAAAACCTCCGCCTCTTCTTAACACTTAAAAAAAATTAAAATCCTCTTGATCGCATAGAATAATTCGCACATTTTTTGCAAGCATGGAGATTAAAATCGAAGGCATGAAGTAGATTTTCTAAGGTGGGGAAATCCCCTTTTTATACACACTTGGTTACTTTTCTCCCCACGTCGGCGCTCAATGTCGAATTCGAATTTTTGAATTGCGACTTAATAACCCACCTTAGGGTTATTTAAAATTAACATAAATTAACTTATAATTAATATTAAAAATTAATTAATAATTAATTTAAATAACTTATAAGTTAAGTAAATTAATTAATAAATTAATTTATAATAAAATTATATTAATTAATTTATAATTAATTTTAAACTTCCCTTTATAATATTATAAAAAATATTATAATATTATTTATTTGGGCTCCTTCTTTATACTTTGGACCACATCTGACTTCCTGGAACCAGGTTTTCACCAACTGAAAGTGGGCTCTCCTTTCTGCACTGATTGCGGAATTGCTTCTTCTTGCACTGCTCACTGAAACTGACATTCGACATTAATGACCATTCCTTCTTGACATCAATGACAACTTCATTTACTCAAAATGTCCAACATGCACTCCTTGCCAAAACCTTCTCTTCTAGGGATTTGGCACTCCTTGCCAAGTTCTTCTTTTCTAGATATTTGGTAGATATCCTTCTGGTCTTTTACCTTCTTCTTTTTGGGCTTATTATCGGATGGCAAAAATTGTCCCAAATCTTCTGCTTATCAAAAAATTATTTGATCTCCTTATTCTTGCTAAGCTCTTCAAACGATTTCAAAGTAATGGAATTTGCAAGTGGTAGGTCCAAAGGCACGTTTGTTTTGCAAAACCCATAGAAATAAATTTCCTTATTCCTATATAAGAACAACCATAGCTTTGATACCACTGATGGGTTTAGCAGCATTGCATTACACTATGAGATAGAGATCAAAGTAATAGAACATCTTATTGAATGAATAAAAGTGATGCATTAGAATAAAGATATGTGGCCCTTTATATAGGAAGATAGATTCCTTGGTCAACACTCTATCTAGTTGTACAAAGGACACCTTGCACATTGACACTTGTGCATTTATTACATTGTATGAAGTAACTAGATAACTTCCTCCCAAAGTAATCTAACATAGCCAAATGATGTAATATATTCTAACAGTTCCATTCTTATGAAAGACCCCACTAACATTGTTGTTCAATGTAATCTAGCTAATGCTAAAAATCAAGCAAGAATTTATGAGTCATATGATGTTAGAGGGGTGCATATTAGATCTTGCCTCAACTAGATCTCCCAAGGTGACAAGGGAACTAAACATTTCTTTAACTACCTTAGGCATAAGAATATTTCAAAAAGGATTGCTGATTTGGAGGACCCTTTGTATCATTCTCTTCTTGACTCCAATGAGATCATAAATATTTTTGTAACCCACTTCTCTTATCATTTTATAGAGGAGCCAAGGGATGATATCCAACTTATCTTAATGGAATATTTTTAGAAACATATTCCCTCCCTAGTAGACACCATTATTCGATATCAAATTGAATATCCTATTTATGTGAATGATATGCATAATTCTCTTTTTCTATGAAGAATGACAAAGCTCTTCGTATGGACGTTCTTCTAGTGATTTTTTTTTTTAAATTGTAGCATATCCTTTCCTCAGATCTTCATCATGTATACCTAGAAGCTCTCCAAAATAATTCCCTCAAAGCTTATATCAATGCAGGGTTAATCAAACTTATTTCTAAAGGAATGACTTGTAACCAAATCTTCAATTGCAGACCTATTATCTTCCTCAATGTTTCATACAAGATCATAGCTAAAGCTATATCTTTAAAAATCAAAACTATTACACAAGATATTATTTTTCCAAAATAATATGGTTTTCTTAAAGATCATTATATATTAGATAATATTATGATGGCCTAGGAAACAATGCAATGGCTCATCAAATCCAATCAAGATACCCTCTTGGTTAAGTTAGATTTTGACAAAGCATATGATAAAATTAGATGGAATTTTATTCTTCATATGCTTTCTTGGCTTGGTTTCGATCCTAAATTCTATAACCAAGATTAGTAGGCTCTTTGGTGATGCTTTAACTTGTGTTTAGATTAATGAATATCTATCCCTATCATGACCCACCTTGGTATGACTCATTAATGAGATGGATTATGCATTGTTATATGATTATTTAATGCTTAGCTTTTGATGCATTTGGATGGTTATAATTATTCATTATTTTGGTTATATTATATGAGGATATGGTACTACTGATTTTATGCATGTTTACAGAACCAAGTACTCTTGTAGGTGGACAAGGAAGTTGACCACTAGGAATGAGAGACCAAAATAAGAGAAATGATGGTTAGTTTAACTAAAAATAGCTCCTAGAAAACTACTACCCACATATAGTTGCATTCATATTGGTGTACTTGAAATTAATCACTATCAATTGGAGCCATCCATAGCAAGAAGTTGATAACCTAGAAGTTATCATAGAATATTTTGCTGAAGGATATAAGCAAAGGGAATGGTGATGTAATACTTATTTTTGTTTGTTTGCATTTGAGTAATGTTTATCTTATAAGAATGATGCATGAATGGGTAGGATAATTATTTATTTTGATATAATTATGAAAATTATATCAAAATCATTAAAAATATTAATGTTTGATATTAATATTAATGTTTGATTAAATTAGTAAAATGTGATTTAATCAATCCTTATACTTGGATAGTAATAAGGAATTTAAAGAGAGCATAAATTAAGTGATGGGCTTGCTTTCATTCTAATATTATGCAAATTTGAAAAAGACTAATAGTATGAAGAAACTATTAGTGAATGTATAAAGTTCTTTTAAATGAATTGTTTTCTTTAGGAAAAGAAACAAAGAAGTTCTATTTATTTTCAATATTGCATACGAACGTACGAAAAGGCTAAATAAACACATGGGTGCATTTATTTAGTTATATCTTAATGATTCTTGGAAGTTAAAACAAATCAAAAAATGGCTTCTTCTGCGAGCTCATTTTGGAGAAACTTTTAGAGCATTCTTGGAAGAAATGAGGACAAAGAGTAAAGGAGAAAGAACGTGATGGTGTGAAAGGGAAGTGAAGAATAAGGAGTTTGGATGTTGAAGAGCAAAGGATGAACTCTCACTTTGTACATATCCAGTAGAATCTTAAGGAACTTAAGGTATTCTCTAATGAATTCTTCATTTTATGAACATGGTTAATGAAGGAAACAAAACCTTTGATTTCGTGTAGTCCTTGTGTTCTAGTAAGGGATGGTGAAACCTTCAATTCTCTTAGCATTTTTTAATTTTTAAATTATTAATTGAATATTGCACTAGACATTCTTTATTGTCTTTCAAGAGTTTATCTTTTTAAAGTCTTTCTCTATTTGATTTATGAGATTATAGATAGATTGTCCTTCTATTTTAAACTAAGATATGGCTACTCAGTGTGGGAATATACCTAGCTAGGGTGCTTTCATTTCTACAACTTAAGCTAGATTTTTCTTGGTCAATAGCTAAATTTTTGGTAGAAAGGAGTTAGTATTGCCTTCTGAGACATCTTCAGGGATCTAGATATGTTGTTTATGCTTTCCATTTGGGTATGCTCTATGTGAGGATTGCAGCTGAACATGTTTTTGTTAGACCCGAAGCATCGAACTTATAAAACCTAAATATTATGTTTTAAGTGGTTTTTATATGTTTAAATTATTATTCTTTTAAAACTTTGAGTAGATATTAATAAGGCTACATTTTTTTGGATGCACAACTTGTTCTCGGTAGTTCATAAAGTGTTAGACAAGAAAATTTTGTTCTTAGGGGTTTGAATTTGGTTTAATAATTATAAAAAGTATATTTGACTTTTGCTTTATGGAGTAGTTATAGCTTCTAAGAAAATTTTATGGTTTCCATTTTTAAAAGTGAAGGAAGGGGATTTTTATTTAATTTAAAAGAGAAAAGGGGCATATAGATGTTTTCTTTAATTAAAATACAAAGGGGGATTTGTATTATTTTAAAATCAATGAATGATTAATTGGGTCCAATGGTAATAAGGAGATTATGGAGTTTCTTTAATTATTTAATGAAGTTGAAAAGGGTATATATATGTTTTATTTAAATAAAGATACAAAAAGGGTTTTGCATTATTTTTTATTTATGAATATTTAATTGGACATGGGATCCAATGGTAATAAGGAAATTATTGGGTTTCCTTATATGTATTATGTTTGTTTCTATTTAAAAATAGAATATTCAAATAGGACATGGAATCCTTTTTAACAAGGAAATTATGGGTTTCCTTAAATTTGGCCTTTTAAATAGAAGACAAGTGTATAGGATTATTTCTATATGGGTTATTTGATGCATTGATTAAAGAAAATAGAAATGTGAATGGTTATTTTGATATATTGTATTTGATGTATTGAGTTATGAAAGAGCATGTTAGGATCTTGTTCCTAACTCATCATATTTTTACTTCACTAATTAATTTAAGGACCAACGTGTCCTTTCATTCATAATGCTTTATGTGTATTTATAGTCATTGGATTTGATGTACTAAATCATCAAATCAAATAAAATATATATATATTCCTATTGCTTGGCATTCCAAACAATATCAAAGGTGATTTCGTTATACTGTGATTCCTTTCAACTTGCACTATTTAGTTATTTGCAGGATTCTTATTGACGAGGCCGCTACTGGGTGTAGAGATATCTTGAATTTGGTATCAGAGTTGTTTGATTCAAATTGGTTTCCAAGCTTCCACATTTTTCACCTTGCGTACCGCCATAACAAAATATGATACGTGCTCTATTTTACCATCGATGAATCTCGTGGAAAACTCTACATCACGATTATCTTCACTATCAAAAATATCACGTCGACGTAGAGATAACCCGACAACCATGCGTCCCTCACCAACCAGATGATGTTTCCTATTTTTGCTTGACGATAGGCGTTAATTACAGTTGTGGCATTCCCTTTCTGCGTCCCTCACCAAGCATACGATGTTCCTTGTTTCGGCTTGACAACATGCATTCATTCTCGCACACTTGATTACTCCCAACGTTAAGTACAACAAACTCTATTTTTTCTAGGTATCTTCAAACTTATTGACGACCAAATTAATCATAATTAAAAGGTTTTAAATTTACCGGTGATAATATTAAAACATAAAACTAAAGTTTAATCAAATTTTGGTGATCGAATATTCACTGATGGCAATGAAATAATAAGTGTTAAGTTTTAAAAGTGGGATAAATCCCACATTCATCATGTAGGAGATGTTTGAAGGTTTAAAAGGAGCAATCCTCCTTTAAGTGATCGTGACTACCTTTTGGATAGTCATTGACCCATGCGACCACCGTCATGATAGCCTTGTGTTGTGCTTTGTCCGCCTCTCCTTGCTATGCCACTTGCTTGCTGACTTCATCCCTAACTTATCTGACCTCGATTCCACTGCTAGCCTCGATTCCCACCACCTCTGCTCTATCATTGCTCTTCTCTCACCACCACTGCTCAGCTTCCACCCTTCATTCGACTTCTGCCACCTCCGCTCCACCATTTCTCCTCTTTCATCACCCTCGTTCAAGTCGCAGCTCCTCTCCTAAAAAGTTGACACCTAATTTTTAACAAAAAGAAAAGTTATCAACAACTTTGAAACCCAGAAGTTGAAAATTTTGACAATTTGAAGCCCAAAATTTTGCAAATTTTGACAACAAAATTTTGCTAATTTGACAAATTGAAACCCAAAATTTTTGCAAAAACCCCACCATGGCAGAAGGGAGGAGATCGCAAGATATCACTCTCGAGAAAATTTACCAAGAACTTCGCCAATGCAAAGAGGAGAGCGTAGCTACAAGACAAGAATTGGAGCAAAGGATATCAGCAATTGACTTGAAAATGGACACCTTCAATCAGAATATGGCACTAGTTCAAACTAGCCAAACTACTGGAGGACCAACGCACCAAACAACATTGGGGGGGCCACAAACATCCATCCTTCCCAGGACTACTAAGTTAGATTTTCCAAAATTTGAAGGTGGTGATCCCAATAACTGGATTTATCGGGCAGAGCAATATTTTTCCTTAAACCAAATTCCGGAAGCACAAAAAGTGCATATTGCATCTTTTCACTTAGAAAATGAGGCTATCCAATGGTACCAGTGGTTCGAGAAGACCAATGGCACCCCTACTTGGCTAAACTTTACACAAAACCTATTAGTACGATTTGGCCCTAGCAAGCTCAAAAATTTCATAGGAGCTCTCACCAAACTGTGTCAAACCACGTCGATACGTGAATATCAAGCAGAATTTGAGAAATTGGCAAACCGCACAATAGGGCTAGATGCCTCATTTTTTTAGGATTGTTTCATCAGTGGATTAAAGGAAGAGATCCGGCTAGAAGTACAAATGTTTTACCCCACTACCATGATACAAACTATTGGACTAGCCAAATTAGCCGAGGACAAAATCAATGCACAACGTCGATTAGGGAAACCACCTATGGGGAAATCATCAATCCACTTACATCGCCCCCAAACCTACGCATAATGGAAGGGCACAAAGCACTTACACAACCCCCAAAATTAACCCAACCCTACCGATTAAACGTCTCAGTTTTGAAGAAATGAAAGAACGACAAGCAAAAGGCCTTTGTTATCATTGCGATGAGAAATTTGAGAAAAATCATAAATGTGCTACACAAAAACTATATATTCTGGATGCAGCTGACCTTGATAAGGCAATAGAAGAAGAAGACGAAATAGAAGTAGAAGTGGTGACGAGTGGGACAGAAGATAGCACTGAAAATACGCCAGAAGTCTCTTTCAACGCCCTTGCAGGATTTTCTTCTCCACAAACCATGAGAGTCAGAGGATATTTCAAACGACAAAACCTCATTGTGCTTATCGACTCTGGTAGTACACATAATTTCATTGACCCACGCGTGGCCAAACAAGCTAATTTCTATATACAACCCTATAATAGTTTTGAAGTCATGGTTGGGGACGGAGGAAGAATTGCTTGTAAAGGAAAGTGCCAAAATATTAAGCTCACCATGGGTGATTATAGCATGAAAAATAATATGTATGTACTTCCGTTAGGGGGATGTGATATCATCCTAGGGGTACAATGGTTACGAACACTCGAAAAAATCCAATGGGATTTTGAGGCATTATGGATGCAATTTACAATAAAATATCAGACATATACCCTTAGAGGTTTACAATCAGGCCCATCCCAAATTGTGAGTTCTCACCGTATGGAGAAAATTATGCGCAAAGGAAGTAAAGGAATGGTTGCACAATTGTTTTCTATTCAATCACCTATGGCAGAAGAAAAGGAGGCACCAGAACTACAACAACTTCTAGAATACCATGACAAAGTATTTAAAGAACCAAAAGGATTACCCCCACAACGAAGTCATGATCACGCCATTCAACTTCTTCCAGGACACCAACCCCCTAATATTCGGCCTTACCGATATCCATATCTTCAAAAAACAGAAATAGAAAAACTAGTAAAAGAACTACTTAAAGCAGGAGTTATTAGACCCAGTAAAAGTCCTTACTCTTCTCCTATGATATTGGTTCAAAAAAAGGATGGATCATGGTGCCTATGTGTAGACTTTCGCACCCTTAACAAATTAACCATCAAGGATAAATTTCCTATCCCAATCATCGATGAATTATTGGACGAACTTCATGGGGCAGCATACTTCTCCAAACTAGATTTACGATCGGGATACCACCAAATACGAGTTAAAGAAAGTGATATTCCCAAAATGGCTTTCCGCACTCATGAAGGGCATTATGAATTCATGGTTATGCCTTTTGGTCTTACTAACGCTCCTTCCACATTTCAAAGTTTAATGAACCAGGTATTTCATCCCTTCCTTCGAAAGTTTATATTAGTTTTCTTTGATGACATTTTGATTTACAACAAAACATGGGAAGATCACTTACGCCATATAGACCAAGCACTAAAAATCTTGAAGGACAATCAATTATATGCTAAAAGATCAAAATGTTCTTTCGGAAAACAAGAAATGGAATACCTCGGACACATTGTCTCTAAAGGAGTTAAAGTGGATCCCCGCAAGATTGAAGATGTGAAAAATTGGCCTATCCCAAAAACCTTGAAAGGCTTGCACGGTTTTTTAGGATTAACAGGGTATTACCACAAATTTATCCAAAATTATGGCAAAATTGTAGCCCCTTTAACAACACTACTCAAAAAGAACGCTTTTCTTTGGTCTCCAAAAGCTACAGATGCCTTCATCACTTTAAAAAATGCCATGTGTACCACCCCTATCTTAGCCATGCCCAATTTTTCCAAACCATTTGTTATTGAGAGCGATGCCTCAGGACTAGGCATAGGCGCAGTACTCATGCAAAATGAAAGACCCCTAGCTTTTACAAGCAAGGCATTTTCCAAAAAGAATTTGGCCCGTTCTACATATGAAAAGGAGATGTTAGCCATTGTCCATGCTATTCAACATTGGAGACCTTACCTTATCGGCCAACATTTCATTATTCGCACAGACCACCATAGTCTAAAATACCTCCTTGAGCAACGAATAACCACTCCCGAGCAACAAAAATGGGTGACAAAACTACTAGGATATGATTACGAAATCATATATAAAAAAGGAAAAGATAACACGGTTGTCGATGCCCTTTCACGAAAATTTGAAACACTACCTCAATTACATGCTTTGTCCTCTCCTCTTCCTAATTGGATAGACCAAGTCAAGGAAGAATGGTTTAATGACCCTACCACTCATGTAGTGATTCAACAACTTCAACAGGACCCCGCTAGTAAACCCCCCTATTCATGGAGCAATAACCTACTTAGGTACGAAGGGCGTATTGTCCTAGCCCCCAACTCCTCATATCGTACAACACTCCTCCATGAGCTCCACGCTACACCCACTACTGGACACTCCGGATTTCTCAAAACTTATAAAAGAACGGCTAAATATTTTTATTGGGTTGGGATGAAGAATGATATCAAGAAATTTGTGAATGAATGCGAGACCTGCCAAAGATACAAAGGAGAGACAGTGGCTACTCCGGGTCTTCTTCAACCCCTCCCAATCCCAACTAAAACATGGGCTGATATTTCCATGGATTTTATCGAAGGTCTTCCGAAGTCTGCCGGTAAAACTACCATTCTAGTTATGGTGGATCGCTTATCCAAATACGCCCATTTTTGTACAGTAACTCACCCATATACAGCTAGTACCATTGCCCAAATTTTTCTTGATAATATCTTCAAATTACATGGCATGCCATCCACGATAGTTAGTGATCACGACCCCACCTTCACTAGCAAATTTTGGAGAGAATTGTTCAAAATTCAAGGCACTCAACTCCGTATGAGTTTTGCCTACCATCCCCAAACCGATGGCCAAACAGAAGTTGTTAATAAATGTTTGGAAAATTACCTCCGTTGCTTTACTTCTACCCAACCCCTTCACTGGGTTAAATGGCTTCCTTTAGCAGAATGGTGGTATAACACCACATATCATACTGCCATTAAGATGACTCCATATGAAGCCTTATATGGCCAATCACCACCCTCACTTACCTCTTATATTCCAGGAAGTACTAACGTTCCAACAGTAGAGATGGAACTTTTTACTCGAGATAACATCCTTCGCACTCTCAAGGAAAATTTACAATCCGCCCAACATCGTATGAAGCAGCAGGCTGACCAACATAGAATAGAGCACAATTTTCAAGAAGGGGATATGGTATTTCTTCGCCTACAACCATATCGCCAAACGTCTCTAAAAATAAAAGGCTCTCAGAAGTTAGCCCCCAAATTCTATGGACCATATAAAGTTCTACAACGTATTGGGTCTGTTGCTTATAAACTTGAATTGCCCGAGTCATCAAAAATTCATCCGGTATTCCATGTTTCCTGCCTTAAACCAGTAGTCAGCACACACATCACCACACAAACTCAACTCCCTGAGTTTACTAATGATGGAGCCCTCATGGTCAAACCTGAAGTTGTCCTAGATCACCGCGTTCGCCACCTCCGAAATCGTTCCATCACTGAAGTGCTAATCCAGTGGAAAGGTCTACCTTCAGAAGATGCCACCTGGGAGACCCTTCATCATATTCAACAACAATTTCCTCAATTCCAGCTTTGAGGACAAAGCTTCTTTTAAGGAGGGTGGCATGTTAGGATCCTATTCCTAACACATCATATTTTTACTTCACTAATTAATTTAAGGACCAACGTGTCCTTTCATTCACAACGCTTTATGTGTATTTATAGTCATTGGATTTGATGTATTAAGCATCAAATCAAATACAAATATATATATATATATATATATATATATATATATATATATATATATATATATATATATATTCCTATTTCTTGGCATTCCAAACAATATCAAAGGTGATTTCGTTATATTGTGATTCCTTTCAACTTGCACTGTTTAGTTATTTGCAGGATTCTTATTGACGAGGCTGCTATCGGGAGCAGAGATATCTTGCAAGGCATAGGATTACATTAACATATTGAGGATCTATCTTGATCCCTTACTTCATCTACTTGTCAATGGAGCTTAAGAAATACAACGAACCATATTATTGATAGAAATAATTCTATTATGCTTTAACCAGGGTTTCATATTGATTATGATTATGATGTAATTGGAATCTCAAGGAAAGAGATGTATATTGAAATGTATTATTAAGGAGTTTTATAATAAGTTTCCTTATTATAAGAATATTTGAATATTGATGTTTAAGTATTCATTGTTGTTATTTCCAATTCATTTTGAAAGAATTAAATTATAGTTATTCTTGATGTAAACCCCATAGGGGTGATTATATGTTTGGAAAAATGAATGAAAAGTAGTTATGAAATTTATTATAAAACATGTTCTTGCTTATTGAAAGAGTAAACTTACTTAGATGTTTAATACTTTCGATAATATGCATTAGAGAGAGAGAGAGAGAGAGAGTTAAGGTGAATGATATTTGATGTTATGCTTTTGTGATGAGAGTTAAGAGGGCATACTCTTAAGCAACCTTGTTAGAACCCTTATTAAGATAAACCCAAACCTGGGGAAGTTATGGGGAGGTAACACCTAAGATCTTTTTACAATGGACACATCTAGAGTGAATAATTCTGATGTTATCCAAATATGGGAAGTTTTTTGATAAGATTCTAAGTGGTGTAGCTTAGATCTTATTTTCTACTATGGAGGTTAGGAACCCATATGTGTAGACATGGAAATTTGATCCACTTAAGTGAGTCACTAGAGCCTTAGAGAGATCCTCCAACTTGCCCAAATGCAAGTTAGGGTTTTCTCTTAGAAAACCTAACCTTTTAAGTCAACTTCTTTGATGTCGGTCCTCCCTTAGGGTTTTCCCACTCATTTGCATTTCAAACCTCTTATAAAAAGAGAGTTTGGATCCTCCTTTTGAGCCTAACAAAAACAAGAAGAATAAGAAGTGAATCCAAGTTCTTTTGACAAGGCTAAAATTCTTGTGCTCTCCAAGTGTTCAAGTGATCTTTTGCAAATTCCTTCTTTTGTTGCTATGTTGATTTTTTGCCCTTGGTGGACAAGCGTTGGATCCTTGAAGAGGAGTCAATTATTATGTGGATACATTCATCTTTTTTCTTTTCCTATCATTACCACCAGGTTGTTTCTTTCATTTTATCATTCATAGACTGTTGTTGCATATTTATTTTTTGCTCATTTCACTTCAATCTATTTTTTTTGCATATTTGTTGCAAAATCATGCCCTGTATTTATAGGGCATGATTTTGGCAAATCCAAAATCATGATCACCTCTTATAGGATACAATTTTGGCTACTTCAAGTTTGAGAGAAATTTCACTCCCAAATCTTATGTCTGTATTTGCATGTTGCATTTAGGACATAATACGGTTGTTTGCATTTTATTTTTTCTTTGTTCTATTTTATTGCATTTTTCTTATCCATTTTCCAAAAAGATCAGCATTCACTCTTGGTTTCTAAATATCAATTAAAGGGACCTAGGGGTATTTATTTTTGCACCTCCAAGCTCTCTTACACAATAACCTAAGCAATCCCCCTAATGTTGATCATTATTTTCTAGGGTTTTTTGTGAAATTATTTTGCAGGTTGAAGTTGTTTGATATTTTTGGATGCAAGATAAAGCTTAGATCAAACATCGGATAAAGTAAGTGCCCTATTAGATCTTTAGGCTATTTTCTAATTACTTTCTGTTTATTTCTTGTTCAAACCTAGGATATAAGTAAAAGGAAAAATATTTGATCACATTATTTTTAGGCATTTGAAAGAATAAGAGCATATAGTGTGCATCTAGGATTTAGTATTGTTTGTGCATTCCTTTGATTCCTTGCTAAAAGAAAAAGGTATTCATTTTTGGTAGTTTAGGGTAATATATTCATTCAATAAAATAATCATATTAGGATTATTTATTGTCTTATTGTGTCTTGTGTGTTTGCCTCGCTATTTCATTTGCATAGTTTAGTTTATAGAGGCCAAACATAAGTATTTGCTTAATTGATACATTAAACATACTTGGAGTGAGTCCTAAAATCATTCTTAGTGAACCCCTTTTTCCTTATCCTGAGTGTAGAGTTATAATAGTATCGTGGTCACCTCGAATCCTAGTGGATCCAATCGAGAATCACATGCTATGTGTAGTTTTTCCCCTCTACATATTTGGTGAACTTGACATGAAGACACGTCTTAGTGGCCAAAATAGGAAACCTCTTCCTTTTGCTTTTTATTTTGAAAACTTTAAACAAGACCACTAATTTGTTTACTTAGAATTAGAAGAACAATAAAAACATTTTAAATATTTTGTGTGTCTTTTATTAGTTTTCTCTTCTATACCTTTCGCTTCTCCTAATGGCTCCAGTCCTTAGAATTTAGTGAAGGTATCTAGAATATTATTAAATTTTCCAAGAAGATGATCAAATTGATAGAAATAACCTTAACCTTGATACATAAGAGTAAGAAATTTTTGAAATGAATACAAATTATGATACTTTTAAGGGGCCTAATGGTGGCTTCACTTTTACATCGTTTGACCATGTTTGGGGTTTCATGAAATACCCTACGGTAACTTTAATCAAGGCTATGGAGTAGGAAGATCAACTTGAAAGAGGTGAGAGTCCTCCTCCTCTAGCCATTTTGCCTAGAAATATTCATGACAACCCTTTGTTTGAATCCTCTCATCATGGTAATCCTATCAACCAACCAACTTATGTCACTATGTTAAGCACCAACTTGGGGAGAATTTAACATGTTCCTCTAAATAGTGGTGCCACTCAAAATTATGTTCAATTTCGTCCTCATTTTGCTAACCTCAACATTCATTCTTACATTCCACCAACTATTAGTTGTCCTCTCTAGTAGGATACCACATATCTTAACTCATACCACAATAGTGTCAATGTCTCCAACATAGACCATCTTCCATTTCAATAGCCTACCTATACCCCTCCTTTAGGGAACCTAGGGGCATTGCACAATAATAATCCTGAGATGCAAATGATAAATATGGTGAAACAATTGGTTTCAAGAATGGATATGATTCAACCTCCTAGTTTCATCTACAACTATAAATAAATGTGCAACCAACCCTTAGACCCTATCGTTACCTCTAGGCCCTACCCTAAGCATTTTCCAATGTTGGTTTTGTCTATCTATAAGAGAATTGAAGATCCAATTGAACATCTAAGAATATTTAGGACAACATGCCATGATATCACATATTATGACATGTTGTTTCTAAAGACTTTTTCTAATGGTATTGATGGCATGGCATTAGAGTGCTATTATCAGTTGACCAATCATTATTTGAGGAATTTTGAAGAGACAAAAAAATTACTTGTTCAAAAATTTAGTGCTTATGTTGAAAAGAATATGACTATGAAAGATGTTTACATGTTGAAACAAGGTAAAGAGAATTTTTTTTCAAAATTTTTGGTTCATTGGAGAAGTTTATTTGGATGGTTAATATACACTTTACCACCTTGAGACATGCTTGAAATATTTATCGAACATTTACAAAAATAAAATCTTATGAATTAGAAACAACAACTATCACCTCTTTTGATCAAGCAATAGATCTAGCAAGAAGGGTAGAGTAAGCCCTCATTAGAAGAGGTCATCTTAAAGTAAAAGAATATAGGACCACTAAAGCTTAGTATAAGAAAAAGCACGTAGCTAGTGAAGGGGTAACATATAGTAGGCCTATTAATAGTGTTGTTAACACCTTGTAAAATATGGTGCTTAGCCATCCCCAAAACCCCAACCAAAGAATTTTACAAGACTCAACATCCCTATGAAGGTGGTCTTAAAGCAACTTTTGGAAGCTAACATGATTCAATTACCTCCCATAAGGTAACTTCATACCATAGCTAATTGGTATTAAGGTTGGTCAAAACTGTGAGTACCATAGAGTGGAGGGGCACTTGAAAAACTCATATAAGAGGTTGAAACATGTGGTTCATGACCTCATTAATATTGATAATCATGTTATAGAAGGTTCTCAATCCAATCCTCCAACAACCAATCAACCTTCTACTTGAAAAGCACTCACAACTAACCAAGACATGGGGATTTTCCAAGATCCTCTACCTAAGCATGGGCAACAAGTCGCTAATAAAGTGTCATATCGCAATGTTTCGCCTCCTTATGATAATATGGTTGGTATGATAGCAGTAACTACAATGAAACAAGCACGAATACAATCAACTCAACATTCTCAGTAGGAGATGAGTTCCTCATCCAATCCACCTTCAAAATCCATCTTAGTTTTGAATAATACCTAAAAAAGGAGCACAAGATTAGAAAATCCACCTTTAGTGTTGAAACCTCAATCTAAAGTCTCCTTCGACATTAAAAAATAGTTAGCTAGTACCCCAGCCAATATTTCCCTCTTAGAACTCTTGCAAACTTCTCTTATTCATAAGAAAGCTTTGTTAGAGCTTCTAAGACAATAATCTATTCATTTCCCCTAGTGCTATAGTTAGTGTTGTAGGTTTTCTTGGGGTACATCACATCATATTTTTGGATGATGATATGCCTTACTTATACTTGTGAGGGGATTATTACCTCTACATAATAACATTTATTGGATAAATTTTTATCAAGTGAATCTTGATCGACAATGGTTCTTCCCTCGATTGATGCACTTATCAAAATTTCCAAAATTCTAGGTTAAAAGAGGAAGACTTAACTAAATCAAACATCATCATCAAAACTTTCAATAAAGAGTCCCAAGAAGTTTGTGGTATTGTATCCCTCCCCCTTAGGGTCAGACCTAAGATCTTATATACCTTGTTCTATGTGGTACCTTGCCCTACATCTTTTAATATTCTTCTTGGATTCCCTCGGATTCATGTGATGAGGGTTTTCCCTTATACCTTTCACCATTGTTTGAAGTTCAAATTCAAGAATAAACTTGTCACCATTTTAGGTGATCCTCATCCATTTGAATATTATTTGATGGTTGAGCAAGATCAATCTAGTCTCAATTTATGTCCATCAGTTTCCTCATCTCAATAACTTGAAAATTTAAGAGTGAGTGAGGAACCAATAGATGATGTTTCATCACGAGATCAAGTTAATTTGTTTCTTCAAGAGCCTCTTTTGGATCTTGCCTAGCTACCACCTTCACCAAGGACTATAGGTTTACCTCATAAGAAAGGTGAATTTGTACACATTGGAATGTGTACCTTTGTCTTCACGGGTATAAACTTTAAAGAAAATATATGTAGTAGCAACCCCTATCCTGTAGAGCGTTCTTTTACCCATTGTTACTTATCCAATGATTACCCAATTTCTAAATGGATCCTATCTAGTATGGGATATGTGGGTAAAATTTTGGGGCCATGATAGAAAGGTATTCAAGAGCCTTTAGATGTTCATATTTGGCCTAGAGATGTGGTATAGGCTACATACCCAATAAGAACCTACCTTTACCATTTTATGATTGTTAGCTTTTGATGTTGCAAGCATGGAGAGATAGCAATCATGAGATACAAAATAATATAAAAGAAAGTAAATATGTTGAATTACTGAGATATAAAATATTACAATGTAGCTATGGAGGAAATGAACACTCAAATATAAAGCTACTGAACTACATTGTATCCATCACCAATGAATGGTGTCAGATACTATGCTACACTCTATGTATTTCCTACTCTATATATTTTCTGTTCTATGTGTTTCTTGTTCTATATGTTTCCTATTCTATATCTATCTACCTAAGAGGCCATCCTTACATAGGTAAAATAGGATACTTGGATAGCACTCTATCTAGTTGTGCAAAGGATAACTTGCACAATGACACTCGTGCACTTATTACATTGCATGAAGAAACTAGATAACTTACCCCTAAATTAATCTAATTATGTACCTTGGAAGATACATTTACATAACCTAAATTATGGAATAGACTCTATTTCTAACACCCCTGCTTTACATTATTTGGGTATTGAGAACTTCAGTCTTCAATATGGATCTTCTTCTTCTTCCTCTTGATCTTCTACCACATTCTTTGTAACCTATTCAAGCAAATTATTAGAGTCTCAGTAAAATGTGGCATTTTGATGGGGAGCCAATTTTAATTAACAAAGAAAAGATGCAATTTTATTTCGAAGCATGGAAAGCTTTACAATTCGGAACCATGAAAAATTACACAGTACAAAAAATGCCAAAAGAAGCCGCAGCCTTCGTCTCTCCAGCCTACGCAATCCTTCAAAAAATCTCTTTTTATCATCACAAGTTCTTGCTGCAACCGCCGTTCGTAACCGTCCCTATAACCGCTGCAACGGTCCCCTGGAACTGCCTTAACGACTTCTGGAACTGTCAACTGTCGTTCTGCAATGGTCCGCGAAAACCCGCCTTCTCTTTCCTAGCCAGGTCGCGAAAACGCGACATGTCACGATTTCGCGACACTTTTCTGCCTTTGGTTCTTTTTCGCCAATGTGTCGCGATATCGCGACACTTTTTCGTCCTTCGACCTTCTTTGTCGAGGTGTCGCGATATCGCGACACTTTCGTTTGCTCTCTCTTTCATTCCAAAGTTTGTCGTGATATCGCGACATCTTTTATGTCGCGATATCGCGACATCTGCATTTTAGCTCTTGCTTTGTTCTGAGGTGTCGCGATATCGCGACAGCCTTTATGTCACGATATCGCGACACTTGAGTTTTTGCTTTCGCCTTTGATCGGAGGTGTCGCGATATCGCGACAACCTTTGTGTCGCGATATCGCGACACTTGGGTTTGCGCCCGCCGTTGTGCTGATTGTGTCGCGATATCGCGACAACTGTTATGTCGCGATATCGTGACAATAGAGTTTGCCCATCGTTGTGTTGATTGTGTCGTGATATCGCGACAACTTTTATGTCGCGATATCGCGACACCTTTAAACCTTAGAATATTTTTTCATGCTTAGAACATTTTTCTTGTTTCTTTTGTTTTTCTTTTTTTCGGTGATGCAAGATTGTTGTGCTGCCACTGGATGCTCCTGCATCAGACATCCGAGGTAGATTTTTAGAAGTGATCCTCACTTCTGGATGGTCAGAGGAAAACCCAGGTGATCAACCTCTGATTTGGACAACCACGTGGCATCTTCGACAGGTCGGTCCTTCCACTTGACCAAATACTCCGAATATTGCCTGTTTTGGGTACTTCTGCCTTCACGAGTGTCGAGTATGTCTTCAATTTCTTCTTTGTCTGGAGTGGATGCTGGAATGTTCCATAGATCCAGACTGGGTGGTTCGCTACAACTTCCTGCATGATATTCAACCAAGTCTGAAATATTGAAGATAGGTGAAATATTCAGCTCACTTGGGAGATCAACTTCATAGGCATTTCCTGAATCTCGTTTACCTATGATCCGGCATGGTCCAAACTTCTTCATTTTTAGCTTATTGTAGGTTTTGGTAGGAAAACGTTCCTTGCGCAAATGAACCATGACTTCATCTCCTATCTGGAATTCCTTGAAACGTCGCTTCTGATCTGCTCCGGCTTTGTACGTAGCATTCATTTTCTTGATATGCTTGTTGTACCTCTTCATGTAAATTCTTCATGTGTGCTTTGCAAAGTCTTCGACTTCGACCATTGCGCTTTTCTCCCTTATCGATCGGCCTCAACTCAGAAGCGTTTCTCGGGCTGTTCCCATGCACTATCTGGAATGGGGATTTACCAGTACTGCGATTGACAGAATTATTGTAAGCAAACTCTGCCTGTGGTAAAATCAGATCCCATCCCTTGGGTTTATCTCCTACCAGACATCGTAGAAGATTACCCAAACTTCGGTTGACTACTTCGGTCTATCCATCAGTCTGCGGGTGGTACGCAGAACTGAATTTCAATTCTATTTTTAGCTTCTTCCACAGGGTTCTCCAGAAATAACCCACAAATTTGGTATCTCTGTTCGAGACAATGCTTTGGGGTAGACCATGAAGGCGCACAACCTCCCTGAAAAACAAGCCTGCAATATGAACAACATCACTTGTCTTCTGACATGGAATAAAATGAGCCATCTTCGAAAACCTGTCAACAACAACAAAAATGGCATCATTTCCACGTTGTGTCCTTGGCAGACCAAGAACAAAATCCATACTGATGTCCTCCCATGGTCTCTCTGGTACAGGCAATGGCTGGTACATTCCTGTATTATGGCTGACTCCTTTCGCCATCTGGCACACTCTGCAACCCTGCACAAATTTGGTCACATCCGGTTGCAACTGCGGCCAATGGTAATTCTCACTAACGAGAGCAATGGTCTTATCTCGACCAAAATGCCCTGCTAGTCCTCCGCTATGTTTCTCTTTGATCAAATTTTCCCTCATGGAACTTCGTGGAATGCACAACTGGTTCTTCCGAAATAGCATCCCATCTTGGATCATAAAATCCAACCACTTAGTGCGATCCACAGTAGTAGGAGACACACATGTCGTCCATGCCTCTGCAAAATCTGGATCTGCTGGGTATAAACTCTTGAGTTCATCAAACCCAACAACTTGCACTCTCATTTCTATCAACAAATTATGCCTTCTACTCAAGGCATCTGCAACTCTATTAGATTTACCACTTCTATGCTTCGGGACAAAGGTATAACTCTGCGGGAATTCAACCCACTTCAAATGCCATTGGTTAAGTTTACCTTGACTATTTATATCTTGCAAAGCTTGATGGTCAGTATATAAAACAAACTCTTTGGTTAGCAAATAATGTCTCCATTTCTTAAGAGCCTGAATGATAGCATAGAATTCTTGATCATAAACAGAGTATTTCTTTCTAGCATCATTTAACTTTTCACTAAAGTATGCAACAGGTTTACCTTCTTGGCTCAACACGGCTCCAATGGCACTGCCACTTGGCATCACGGTCAACCTGAAACACTTTATTAAAATCTGGAAGTGCCAGAATGGGTTGTTCTGTCACTTTCTTCTTCAATATGTCCATACTGGTACCTGCCTTGGCAATCCACTTAAATTCTCTCTTATCCCCTCTCATAGTTTATGTTAGGGGTGCACAAATACTGCTAAAGTCTCTAATAAACTTTCTATAGAAACTTGCAAGACCATGAAATGATCTTACCTCTGTTACATTCCTTGGGGCAGGCCATTCAATGATAGCCTTCACTTTTTCAGGATCCATTTTCAGACCCTCCTCTGAGATGACAAATCCCAGGTAAATCAACTCTTTCTGTACAAAGCTGCACTTCTGTATATTTATCAATAACTGCTCCTCTCGCGAGTTTTTCAAAAACTGTCCGCACATGCATCAAATGCTCTTCCAATGTTTTACTGAAAATTAAAATATCATCCAGATAAACTATCACGAACTTTTCCAGGAAGTCACGCAATACCTCATTCATCAGCCTCATAAACGTTTTGGGTGCATTAGTCAATCCAAATGGCATAACTAACCACTCATACAAACCCTCTTTGGTTTTAAAGGTTGTCTTCCATTCGTCACCCTCTCTAACACGTATCTGGTGATATCCGCTCTTTAAATCAATCTTAGTGAAGTATTTAGCTCCACTCAAACAATCCATTATATCGTCCATTCTGGGTAATGGAAAGCGATATTTAATGGTAATTTTATTAATGGCTCGGGAATCAGTGCACATTCGCCATTCGCCATTCTTCTTTGGTGCAAGTACTGCTGATACTGCACAAGGGCTCAAACTTGCTCGAATCAAACCCTTCCTCAACAATTCATGAACCTGGCGGTTCAACTCTTCATTCTCTACAGGAGACATTCTATGGGCGGCCTTATTGGGTAAGCTAGATCCTGGCATTAAGTCAATCGATGACTAATCTTCCTCATTGGCGGCAAACCCTCAGGCACATTGTCTGATATAATATCAAGAAATTCTGCTAACGAGATGTTCAACTTTTCTTTGGAATGTCAGTAGTATCTTCTCTCTTTACGGTAGGAATTAATGCATAACACATTGAATCCCTCTTTAGACCATCCAAAAAATTTTTGCCATCTACTAAACAAATTCTAGCATTATTGCATACCTTTTCCTCAACCTCCTTCAATGGCTTCAGTTTGTGGCGTACTCCGTCTTTTGTCGGGGAATAGGTATTTGCATGCCCATCATGCGCTTGCACGTCTATAAAATTGCCATGGTCTTCCCAACAACAAATGGCAAGCATCCATCGACAAAATATCACACAGGACCTCATCCTGGTATCTTCCAATTTGAAACTTGACCAAGCATTGTTCACTGACCAATGCTCTATGGTCCTTCTGCAACCACGCAATCCGGTATGGATGCGGGTGTTGTCTTCTTTCTAGCTTTAACTTAGCTACCATTTCCTCAGAAACCAAATTATCTGTACTACCATTATCAATAATAATATTACAGATTTTACCTGAACATTTGCACCTCATGCGGAACAGGCTTTTCGTTGGTCTGGTTCCTTCTCTTCGTTCAACAAGGTTCTCCTTGTGATCATCACTTCTCCTCGCTCTGCTTCTTCAGAGTGCTCGGATTCAACACCATCCTCAACAACCGCAGCTCTGGCATTACCTTCAGGCCTTATGTTCGGTGTTTCTTGGTGTTTGGGACACTCATATGATCGATGCCCCTCTTCTCCGCAATTGAAACAGGTTCCACGAAATCTGCCTCTTCCATATCCGCGTCCACCTCTACCTCGTCCCCTTTGATAATCATTGTTCTGATTACGGGGTCGGTAAGCATTCTCCTCCTTATGTTCCTGGTGATTGCTGGTTTCACCAGTCTGCTTTTGGTCATCATATTTACCTCCACTGGTTCTTCCACCGATTCTTCCACCATGACCTCTTCCTCTTTGCTTACTATCAAATCTACGGTTCAGTTTCTCTTCCACTTTCAGAGCAAACTGGTAAGCATCTTCAATGGTGCTCATTCGAACCAGACTCAATTCTTCTTGCACGCTGGTTCTTAACCCATTAATGTAACGGGCTACTCTCTCTTTATTTGCTTTTGTATGGCCGGTTTTGATAGAAATTTTAAAAAATTCCTCTGTATATTCTTTAACAGACTTGCTGGACTATCGCAAACTCTGCATTTTTCTCAGCAGATCTAATTCGTAATCTGTCGAAATAAACTGTCGTTTCAGTTTTTCAACCATTCGATCCCACCTGGTGATCTTTTCTTTTCCTCTACGATTTCTTTCCAGTTGCACTCCTTTCCACCATATGCCAGCATGGCCTTTCAACTTTGTTCTTGCAAATTTTATTCGATTTGGATCTTCAACCTCCTCATATTCGAAATATTCCTCCATGTCATTAATCCAGTCAATCAATTCTTCTGGATTTAAATTTCTAGAATATGTGGATACATCAATCTTCGACCTTTTCCCAATTTGAGAAATGGCTTTAATCATTCGAGATTCTGCAGCACTCATTGCTTCTTCTTCTTCTTCAGACGGGTCATCAACTCCGCAAGCTTCATCATCGCTCTGGTCTTCTCCTCTTGGCTCTACTCCTCTACGCAATTCTTCCTGCAGGGCCTGCACTTGCCTCTGCAATGCTCGAAAGTCTCCTTCAGGAACCACGTTCCTTCCAGCACCATGATTTCTTCGCGACGGCATTCTGCTTCACTTTTTCTCAGAACCCGTAACCCCAGATCCTGGTGCAAGCTGCCTCACGTTCGGCGCTCTGCTTACACACTCAGAATCTTACTGCTCTGATACCACTTGATGGGGAGCCAATTTTAATAACAAAGAAAAGACGCAATTTTATTTTGAAGCATGGAAAGCTTTACAATTTGGAACCATGAAAAATTACACAGTACAAAAAATGCCAAAAGAAGTCGCAGCCTTCGTCTCTCCAGCCTGCGCAATCCTTCAAAAAATCTCTTTTTATCATCACAGGTTCTTGCTGCAACCATCGTTCATAACCGTCCCTGTAACCGCTGCAACGGTCCCCTGGAACTGCCTTAACGACTTCTGGAACTGTCAACTGTCGTTCTGCAACGGTCCGTGAAAACCCACCTTCTCTTTCCTAGCCAGGTCGTGAAAACGCGACATGTCACGATTTCGTGACACTTTTCTGCCTTTGGTTCTTTTTTGCCAATGTGTCGCGATATCGCGACACTTTTTCGTCCTTCGACCTTCTTTGTCGAGGTGTCGCGATATCGCGACACTTTCGTTTGCTCTCTCTTTCATTCCAAAGTTTGTCGCGATATCGCGACATCTGCATTTTAGCTCTTGCTTTGTTCTGAGGTGTCGCGATATCACGACAACCTTTATGTCGCGATATCGTGACACTTGAGTTTTGCTTCGCCTTTGATCGGAGGTGTCGCGATATCGCGACAACCTTTGTGTCATGATATCGTGACACTTGGGTTTGCGCCCGTCGTTGTGCTGATTGTGTCGCGATATCGCGACAACTGTTATGTCACGATATCGCGACAATAGAGTTTGCGCCCGTCGTTGTGCTGATTGTGTCGCGATATCGCGACAACTTTTATGTCGCGATATCGTGACACCTTTGAACCTTAGAATATTTTTTCATGCTTAGAACATTTTTCTTGTTTCTTTTGTTTTTCTTTTTTTGGTGATGCAAGATTGTTGTGCTGCCACTGGATGCTCCTGCATCACATTTGTTGATAAAGCTTTTACCTCATTGGCATTTGTAGGTTCTTCCAGTTCTTCAATTTTTTATATCCTCTGTACTAGGTATCCCTTCTTATTTCTCTTCTGATATTCTAGTTGAGGATAATTTGTTGGTCATTGAAATTGTTGCTGATGAGGGTTCCTTTGATATTCTTATGCATTTGATTTTCTTGCTTTCAATTTTTGGGATTATATCTGCAATAGCTAGTACTATGACCTTTCTTTCTACATATCTAACAATACCATATTTTTCGTCCTCTTGCTGATAATGCAATATTTCCCTATGGATTATATTTTTATGCCAATGCAGTGTTAGTCAATTCATCTTTCATAGATTTTTCTACTTCATATTCTTTAAGTATATTTACTAGATCATCAAAAGAAGTATCTTTACTTAGAACCTGTAAATATGTGACCAAATGTTTATAACTATCTGAAAGTGCTCTCATGGTTACTTGAGTAAGAAGTTCATCCTTAACTGGTTCTCCTAAGGTCAATAGTTTCCCTTTAATATCTACAACCTTCCTTAGGAATAGTTCTATGCTTTCTCCACTATTCATCTTTAGAGAGTGACGTTACATCTGGAGATGAAGAATAGTTACCTTATTCTTTCCAAACTTGTCCATGCATTTAAAGAAGTTTTGGATGAACTGATATATGGTTGAATCTCATCAATGATAGCAAAAGTTTTTATCATTAAAGCTTTTGAATCAATTTATTCAAACTTTAGGATTTTAGTTTCACCTGTAGTAGGTCTCTGTGTTTTCCCTTTGACAATATCCCAAAGTTTTTCATATACTAAGATTGCTTTCACTCTATTGCTCCAAGAAAAATAATTTGACCCTTTGAGTAATTGAGATTCTGCTAGGAAGAATTTGTTTGATGCCATTTAAATATCCCTAATATCAATCCTTGGATGTGTAGGCTTCTTTATGTCTCACTGGTTATGTTTTGGAGTATTCTATAGTGCTTTTGTAATATATAGTTCAATTTTTGTTGATTTTGTACAAAGTTTTGTAAGCATCAAAAATCAACTTTTTAATCTTCTTAATACTCCTATTGAACTAAGCACTTTTCAAATATTTTAAAGAGGTTTTAATGTTGGATATATTTTATCTCTAAGACAAGAACATAAATTTACAACTTTAATAAAATATTATCATCAACTTTAATAAAATATTATCATAACCCATTTTGAAACCCTTAGGAACTTTATTCAAGTGTTTCTAATTTAAAAAAAAAACTAGTTTGAAGCTGAAAACTTTATCACCCCCAAATTTGGAAATCTAGAACACATTAATATTTGCAAAAATTTTAAAAGGATTAATTCCAAGTAGAATCCTTATTACTCCTAAGTTATGCAAATATTAATTCCTTAAGTTTTGGCTTTCAGCAAAGATTTATTTTATATGATATATCAACCTTATCTTATAACCTTATAACTTCTTTTTTGAAATTAAAAGAAAATAAGATATTACGACTGTGTACCTTTATGATGTTAGGTGAATGAGGCTATAACTCTCCTTCTTGAGCGTGTATTCCCAAGGCTTTAATGCACTACGTGAATGTTGGTTTGACCAAGAGTTTTCAACTTGTATTTTCCTAACTTTGGATCTTTGTCGAATTGCACTCGAACTTGTGTCGAACGTTCATCGTCACTTTATCGAATTCAACCCAGACATTTGTCAAGCTTTTGCTGATGACCTACCATGTAGCACCTGAACCCTTATTGAGCTTCTACTATCTATCTGCCAAGTGGTTTCCGCTATTACACATGGTGTTTCCAACTACTGCGATTGGTGTTTCCAACTACTGCACTTGGTGTTTCCAACTGTTGTGCTTGGCTTCCAAAGTCCAACCCATATTTAATATGAGGTAGGAGGAGTGACAAGTATCATCGTATGAGATATTAGGTGCTCTTAATTCGGTTGGTGGAGGTACCAAACTCACTCCACTGTAAGTGAAAAGTGTCACTATTGAGTTGAAAATATTCCTTCTTTTATTCTTTCTTGAGCATTGTCCAAGTAACACTCTTTCATTAACATCTCTAAGCTATCTTTCTTATAACTTATGCCAAGTTGTGTGTAACTCCACTATTTGGAGTATGGGTTCCAAGAAGTGTAATGTTTCCTTTATGATCTTTATAGAGTATCTTTCAACAAATGAAAAGTGGCAGCTACATGTCTTTCTTTCTATCAATGCCTATATAGGGACTCTCCAATGCATTTTCCACCTTAATCCTTGCTATTTTACATAGATGATTCAGTATCTCTAGCTAATGGTTGAGATATGGTGGAGCTTTGGTGGAGATATGGAGTAGCTTTGGTGGCCCTTGAATGGAGTCCAAATAGCAATGCTAGTATGAAAACTCCTTGATGCTTTACTCCATTATTAGCATTTAGAAATGCTTTCGTACGAATGCTCCTTTCCTTTAACGTTTGTTTGCTTTACCCACTGCTTGATCTTCTCCTATGATTTATCTTCTACTTTGTACATTATTTGATCTTCTCTTATTTTGTGTCTTTTGCAGGTTCAAGCATCCATGAAGAACCCTTTTTGAGTGGCTTCTATAGCTTTGGAAGAGTGTTTACATTCAGCCCTCTCTTGGTTGTTTTCCTTGTTTCTATTGTCCTTTTTTGGGACAAATTCAAATCTATTTTTAGACTGTAAAAATCATATTGAAATGGTGTTATAAGATGTACTATAATGTGTACACAAATTTTCTTTAATGCACCTTCTTTTGCACTCTTATTTTAGATTAAAAATTCTAATATTATGGCATATTTTTTTCTGCACTTTAAGGATTTTGAGTTTGTCTTTTACAAGTAGACAACTTCCTCCTTTTTGCTTGGTCACTTAAATAACAATTCCAAGCTTATACAATAGTAAATAGAGGTTTTTATTTTTTGCAATTCTTTTCTTGCATTCAATCCTTTAAGGCTATTGGATTTGAGACTCACCAAGTCTCATCCTTTAAGCTTCTATTTATGTTTTTGGTTAGTTATGTTCTTCTCCAAGTTTTGGAGGATTCTAACCTTCTTTGAGTGGATCCTTTAGACCACTACAAGTTGCATATTTTTGTGCTTCAATAGTGTCTTCAGAAACTTAATACAAATCAGATTTTGTGCCCTTCAAGAACACAAAACTAGTTTATTTTAAGAGTAGTGTAATAGTACCAAATTTTCTCACGTTTAATGCACTAAGATTACACTTTAATATTCTGATCAACTCTCAAATTAATGCACTAATAATATACTGCAACTAATCAATAATAACCTAAAACGAATCCTTATGAGTTATTCTGAAATTTCACTACATATTATAGAGCTTAGTCTTCTTTCTCTTTTTAGAATAGGTAATAGGTAGTTGATAGAAACTATTTTTAAAATCTAATCAACTCCTAATCACTATCCTCAAATGTAGATCATGCTCTTCCCTAGAGCAAGAATAGAAGCCTTTGTGGTTAACTACCACACATCCACGATGGGCTTTTGAAGGCTATTATCACTCCGTGTGATAATAAGCATGATTACCTAATCGTTCCCATTCAAGATAATCATCACTAGATTTTTTGTGAATGATTTTTCCAACCCCTATGATGGAAACCTTGGTCTATGCTTCTCCACATATAATTTCTCCAAAAACCTCACCATTTTTGGGATACACCCAAGCCTCACCGCTTAAGGGCATATTATCCACAAAACACTTATATGTCACATCCTTTGCAATATTATCCAAGTTTAGGAACATATTGAATCTGGGGTATTAGAAAACTTAAATTTGTACCCAAGGAGAAACCCTCCTTAAACCCAAGAGTTGATAATATAAAATAACCTTGATCTCTCTTTTATTTTGAAATACATATTACTTTTAACATGCTTAAATTGAAAGTAAAAGTATAAAACATAATTAGAATTCTTCTACTTTCTTTAGTAATAACATAAAGCATTCAAAGTAACAATGAAATTTTATCTCAAAATATTTGAATCTTTATCATCATAATTATTATTTAACATACACTTTTATTTACTTCCATAAACATATTCATTTTCTTTTCCCAAACTTTCCACAAGTATTTTCTTATTTAAAGACACATATATGATACTAAATTTTCTCATTGTATAAATGAGTAAACAAGTAAATTCTTTCTAACATCATTACAAGAGCATCCATATATTTTAAAACATAATTTATTGCATCATAAACGTTTACACTATCTAAAACTCTTTCCAAAATAAACATTTCCATAGATATACTTTCCATACAACCCATGGATAACAATAGTTTTGTAGAGGGACTCTTTACAAGAGAATCATCATATTTTCAACATACATACTATATATTCAACAATCCTCTTGGCCCCCAAATTTGGTTCTTCCCTTTTGCTCCAGTGCATAGTGATAATGATATAAGGGATCAGGACAACTCTTCTTTCATGAAATGCAATTTAATATGCAATATGCCAAGGAGAATATAAAAATGCAACCCTATGCATATACTACAAGTAATCACAATGCATCCGTGCATTTTATTACACATTTTCCTTTAGTAATACTATGGGAGAATCCCATACTTCTCCCAAGATAATGGACTCCCCATCGATTTTTCCATAATGTTCTTTCTCAAGCATCCATTCCTTACACTATATTTTTCGAAAAATAAATGTAATAACAAAACAATGCATGCAACAACACCTAAAAATTGTAGCATTGAAATAAAGTATGCAACAACCCTTTTACTATAATTTCCAACAAAAAATTGTAGTAGTAAAATAAAACATTCAACAACCCTTTTACTAGATTTTCCAAAGAAAAATTGTAGCAGTGAAATAAAACATGCAACAACCCTTTTACTAGATTTTCCAAGGAAAAATTACAACAGTGAAATAAAAGAAATTAACAGTCATTTTGCTAGATTTTCCAAGGAGAAATTGCAGCAGTGAAATAAGAACAATCAACAACCCTTGTGCTATATTTTTTCCAAGGAAAAATTTCTGCAGTGAAATAACACATGCAATAGCCCTTTTACTAGATTTTCCAAGGAAAAATTGTAGTAGTAAAATAAAAGAAATCAACATCCTTTTTGCTAGATCTTCCAATGAGAAATTGCTATAGTGAAATAAAAACAATCAATAGTTAATGATTGATTGAAATTGGGAGATATAAGAAGGATTCTTTAAATTGATTTGATTTGATACTTGATTACTTTGATAATTTGATCGAATTAATTGAAAAAAAATGAATTTATTTGACTTATTTATAGTGAGATATAACTTGACCGATATCTCCTCTATAATGGCATCCTATGCCCGAGATCATTTTCGCTGGTTTTATGGTAGGGCTTTCAATCGGATTCGATGGCTCTCTCGGTACCGTAGGCCTTCGATCGATCGTACCTACTCCTACTACATCATGATGGCTATAGGCAACCTATCTCTAACCGGATCCATGCCTCTATTGAAAAGGACATATAAGAAGATTTGAAGTAAAATATTTTGATTTGAAGAAGAAGAAGTGTGTAACAACCAAAAATATATAAGGGGTTGCTAATTTGTTTTTATTAGCAAATGCAAACAACACTAAAAACTAGCACATACATTAAATTAATTTATTGTTTAAGTTTTTCAAAATTCCCAAATCTACAAAGAGTTACATCACACTCTATACCCTACACAAATTCATTTGTGTATGTAAGTTATGCATACAACAGATAAGCTACCATCTCATCTTTCTAATGAGCTAACTTATCACCTTTAGTACAGTCGAAGGTGTATATGCCCATTTCCATACCATACACAACTTTGTTCCTATAGGTATGTTGCACGTACTGCGAGTTAAGTCATCCATATCATCATCTTCATGATGAAATAACTTAAATCTTTTACAATTATCCAAATTTATTCATAATAAATTGGTTCCCCTACGAGATCATAATCCCTTAGGTCTTTTCCATGTTCACCCTAGGAGATCCTAATCCCTTAGGTCTTTTGTATGTTCTCCCTAAGAGATCTTAATCCCTTAGGTCTTTTCTATGTTCTCCCTAAGAGATCCTAATCCCTTACGTATTTTCTATTCTATTAAGCACATCCACAATATACTTAAATAATCATAAAGTTTATCTAATTACTCTAAACATTCAAGATCCATCAAACATACGAGAACAACTAGTAAAATATACTTTAGAAGCAAGATCAAATGAATATAATCAACATCCATAACACATAATATATCCTAAGAAAAACCCTTACGAAAAAACCCAACCTTAAATATTTCCTTTATTGCATAATTTTGGTCTTCACTAATACAAGGGATCCCATAATCCTTTCTCACAAATATATGTCAATACAATGCATAAGAACTCATAGTTCTCACATCTTCACCGTGAATTACTCTTTTAACCAAAGTTACATACCACGAGAGAATCCCACAATTCCCTCAAACAATATCTGCATTCGTCCTTCTAAGGATAAGTTCTTCCTTCTAATCATTTGAAGGATTAACATCATTTCTAAAGGTCTTAATGTGTCCATAATATTAGTACCAATACTACCTAAGAATCATTTCATTTGTTCCATCTAAGAGCCCATACTCTTACCCAAACAACCACTTATCAAATCATATTTCCTTAATTAATTAAGAGATCGCACTCCTAAACAATTAAGTACTTATCAATTATATTTCTACTAAGAGCCCATACTCTTAACCAAGCAACCACATCTCAAACCATATTTCCTTAATTAACTAAGAGACCACTCTCTTAATCAATTAAGTACTTATCGATTATATTTTCGCTAAGAGCCCATACTCTTAACCAAGCAACCACATCTATCTTCAATACATCATTTTTTTATCAATAGAACATTTATCCTTTGATATCAAATCATCTACCTTTAAAACATCATTCTTTTGATATTAAAACATCTATCTATGTTTTTCCTTCATTTAAACATATTATATTCTTTCTTTCAACATAATCTAAATTATATTCTTTCTTTCAACATAATCAAAATTATATTCTTTCTTTCGACATAATCAAAATTATATTCTTTTCTTTGAATATAATAAAATAAATCTACTTAAACAAATATATTCTTTTATTTGAATATAATAAAGTAAATCTACTTAAACAAATATATTCTTTATATTCTTCTCTTTTAATATAATAAAATAAATCTACTTAAACAAATATATTCTTTTCTTTGAATATAATAAAGTAAATCTACTTAAACAAATATATTCTTTTCTTTGAATATAATAAAGTAAATTTACTTAATGGAATATATTCTTCTTTGAATATAATAAAGTAAATCTACTTAACAAATATATTATTTTTTTAATATAATAAAGTAAATCTACTTAAACAATTATATTCTTTTACTTGAGATAATCTACTTAAACAAATATATTCTTTTATTTGAATATAATAAAGTAAATCTACGACCAAGGTGTTGTAGGTGAGTTGGAGAGGAGAGGGAAATCCTCCAAGAGAGGTCCCAGGTTCAAATCTCCACCCTACCAAAAAGCTGAATTGGGTATCCAAAATCCAATTGATAATGTTGGTGCGAGCAGGGTCGGGTGCGACTCCTGGGTGACTTTGACGGTGTAGAACCCCCTGTTCATGGTCTCTCAGACCAAGGCGGCCCCGCAAGGGGTTTTTCGCTTAAAAAAAAATAAAGTAAATCTACTTAACCGAATATATTCATTTCTTTAAACTATGTTATTTCTTTAAAACATAATCTATAAACTATATCAAATATATATATATATATATATATATATATATATATTAAGGTAACATGTTTTTAAAAGGGACCCCAAACCTTTTACAATTGGGACAGGAAGAAAATCTCCACAAGGAGATGATCTCCACTAGATAATCCTGCAAGGACTATCTCTAAACCGATCAAATTTAAAAAATGGGATTGTCTCACGCTATAATTATTAAGATATAGATAACCCAGCTTGTGAGAGTCTGGGATAAAATGGATAGCAAAGGAGTATCGCCCAAGAACAAGAAAACCAAAAAAAAACATAAATTTAAGTTATAAAAAAAACCCGGGAGCCCAGGATAACAATAAAGGTTCAATCCCATCTGGAAAAGGGTACGAGAGCTGACAAACACATCAAAATATTGAAAAAAAAAATCCTACCCAAAAATTTGAAGTAGGACGTCCCGCCCAAAAATAATCCGTAAATTTGAAATGTTGTTTCCCACTCAAAAGAAACAGGAAACCCGAAACTGATTGCAATTGAAAAATCTTGGAAATTTGAAAATCGAGTAAGAATCTTGCCCTGCAAGAATCTTAAGATATAATTTAATTAATCTATAAAACCTTCTATTTATTTATTTATAACTATGCTTTTCTTTTCATAACTAAATAACCTTTTTATTTCATTATTCTATTTCATTTAAAAATAATTGAAATAACCTTTTTATTTCATTATTCTATTTCATTTAAAAATAACTGAAATAACCTTTTTATTTCATTATTCTATTTCATTTAAAAATAATTGAAATAACCTTTTTATTTCATTTAAATAAAACTATGATAAACTATGATATTTCCTTTCATATAAAAACCATAGTCTTATTTCATTTAAATAAAAGCTATGATAAACTATGATATTTCTTTTCATATAAAAACCATAACCTTTTTTTTTTGTTGGATAATAAGGGGTTGTACTTGGGTCCCCCACCCTTGACAAATTACATCTCTCTTATTTAGAGCTTGAGAGTTTACAAATAGATACACTTCTCATCTCAACTAAGATGCTATAGCTAGAAACCTACATCATTTTACATAAAATGTTTGAATTCTTGATTTTCATTTTCTGGATCTTTTCAAATTTTTGTATGAATACAATTAATCCAAAATTTAACATTTTTCTTAACATTTTCTGCCTTCACAATGCCAAAACTTCACCTCTGTTATCCATGCCTTGCATCTTAGTAGAGTAAATTTTCTAAAATATCACACTATCATAGTTTGCTTTACCAAATCTGGATTGTTAGTTTCCTTCCTTAAACAAGTGCAACCACAAAAATTATAATAAATAGTCTAAATGAAAACACATTATTGATACAAAATAAAGCAGATATTACCAATTGAAACATTAAAGTAAATGTTAATCATTAATTGATTCATGCAATCAACATATTTTTGCTAGCTTCAACTAAATTTTCTACTTCCTCCTCTAACCATGGAAAGGAGAAATTAACTTCAAGATCCTCAATCAAAACCCCTCTATTGGCTAGCTTATCTACACATTTGTTTCCTTCCCTTAATATATGTGTAAATCTGATTTCTTCAAACTTTTAGCAAGATCTTGAATTTCCACAATTATCTCTTGTATGTTCCATGGAGCCTTTGCTTTCCTCAAAATTGCATTTATTACTATGAGATAATCACCTTCCATCCATACTCTATCCCATTTCATTTGTTTACATATTTGTAACCCTTCTAAAGCCGCTCAAGCTCTAGCTTCATTATTTGTCTTAAATTCACTATTGAAAGCATAATGAGACAAATCTCTTTTCTATTATTTTTTATTATTCCTCCTCCTCTTACTGATCCTGGATTTCCTTTAAATGCTCCATCAAAATTCAATTTAACCCACTCCACATTTGATGGTTTCCACTTTATATTCTTTACCTTCTTTTTATTTCTCTTGTATCCAACATCATAATTCCGTTTAATGACTTGATTCCATCTATCAAAGCTCTTTGCTTCCAAATTAGGGAATGAGTGAGTTGATAAGGTTGATTTAGACTCCTCTATGGCTAAACATATCTTCTTATTCACTACCTCTAAACTACTTTCTTTTCCTTTAACTATTCTTCTATTCCTTTCTTATTTTTTTTGGTTACATAAATGAATTGGTTACAAGTAACTCTCAGCGTAACTGGCAGTTTTTTTTTGTTACATACTTGTAACCACGTTACAAGTAACTCTCAGCGCAGCTGGCAGGTTTCAAACTATCAGCCAAGGCTTCCAACACATCCACCGTCTCATTAATGGTAACCAACGTGAGATGGGATGTGAGATGGGGATTGCCAACGCCGGACACAAAGGATTGTCTCGTTAATGGTAACCCGATGTGAGATGGGGACCGCCAACACCGGACGCACAACATGTCGGGACAAACAAGAAACATATCGCCATCATCAGTCAGATCAGATGCAACACGTGGGAACTACAGCACAAACAAGAAACAGATCGCCGTCATCAATCAAATGCAACACGTCGCAACAGTTGACTTGACTTGACGCTCTCAGAAGGTTAGCCCGAACATAAGTTTTGTAAGCAAACAAATTCATTGCTTCCAAATATTAAATTATTTGAATACAGGGTTGTCTAAATAATTAAACATCAACGGGCTATAATGAAATAATGACAGACCCCAACGCCTTTTCTTAAGCAAACGACTCCTCGGAGGTTCTCCTCCAAACCTTCTGAGTTGTCATTCGAGAATGGCTTTCATTTTCTTACACAGACTCCTTCAACCAAGTCCTCTCTTCCGTTTTCGTCTGCCCTCTCCTCCTTCGCCAGTAAGCTCTACCCCTTCTTTCCTTCGCAAGCAACTTATATCATAATATTATCGACCTCTTTTTCTCTTCAGTCCTGCCTCAAGTCAACTAAGGCAGCCGCCAACCTTCTATCGAGACTCCACCAGCCCCCAACCTTCTATCGAGACTCCACCACTTATGCCTTAAAGTCCTCTTTTTAACATCAAAGCTGGAAAGCCAACTACCATCATTAAAGGCGCTTTGACAACATGAGGATATTTTTTCAAAATATTTAAAAATAATATATTAAATTTTCTCGTTTTTTAATTAAATAATTTTTTTTTTAATACAATGACCCTTTATATCCAGGTCGGTGAGTTGGAAAGGAGAGGGCAATCCTCGAAGGGAGGTCCCCGAATCTCCACCCTACCAAAAAGTTGAATTGAGTACCTAAAATCCAATTGATAATGTTGGTGTGGGCAGAGCCAGACGCGACTCTCGGGTGACTTTGACAGTAGAACTCCTTGATTGTGGTCTCTCAAACCAAGGCGGCCCCGCAAAGAGAATTTTCGCTTAAAAAAATACATTGGCCTCTTATTATAAAAATAAGGGTGTTCTTTTATTATAAATTATCTTTTATTTTTATTTGTTGAGTAAATACTTCTTATATTTGGGGATTAAATATTTATTTTTAATTTAATAATTATCTTTTATTTATAATAGTCTTCTATTTAAAATATAATATTCTTTTGTTTATAAGTCTTTTATTATAAATATAATATTTTTTTATAATTATTATTTTATTTATAATAACACTTTATTATAAATATTCTTTTATTTATTTAAAATAATAGTCTTTTATTATTAAAAATAAAGGTTCCTTCCTTATTTATTTTTTTGGTTACATAGATGAATTGGTTACAATCACAATTTTTAGTAGGCAGGGTTCAAACTATCAGCAAAGGCTTTCAACACACCTACCATCTCGTTAATGGTAACCCGGCGTGAGATGAAGACCGTCAGACACACAGAGTTCGCACCGTCTTCGTCAGTCTAGTTCAACACAACATGTGGCATGAAGGGGATCGTCGGACAAACAGGAAACATATCGCCATCATCAGTCAAGTGCAACACGCAAAGGAGTCGGATCAGGCTACTGGTTATGCATGGGCACGTCTGTGGGATTGGAACCTAGGGGTTCCTTCTTTATTTTAAAATAGAAGCCTCTTGGACAAAAATCTTTCTTAGGGTGGGGTATGACAAAGTGAAAGATTTAAAAAATGACTGATTAAATAGAATCAAAAATTTATTATGGCAATTGAAAACAAAAAGAAGAAAACAAGTATTCAATGTGCATCATCGTGCAATACGCTTATCACAAGACCACTAAAGTTAGAAACAATGGATCAATAGAAGTGATAGAACATCTACAAATCATTTACAAAAGGACTAAAGATAGAATGTCTTTGATACTTCAACATTGCCTACATTGTCTTCTCAAAAATGCTAATAGCCATTATGAACATCATATTGCAATACCTATTAGTATATGGAAAAATGCATACAAGGCAATGATTATTCTAAATGATATCAAGACAAAAAGAGAATAATCAAAGAACAAATATTTAATGCAAAATTCATGTTGCAACACTAATGTTCTTCAGAAGAAGGATGATAATTCAAAATATGGAAATAATATACAATGCATGGAAAAATGTAATCATGCAATATATTTGGACACAAGGAAGAAACATACCGGAATCTTCATCCTTATAAATTATGTGGTAGAACTAATCATCCTCAAGAACATTGTTGGCACAAAGAAAACAGTCATAATGATAAATAGAAAGAAATATTAATGATGGAATTGGACAAACTTCTTTAGAGAAATATCTTTAGAACAATTTCATAAGCAAATAGAGACACTACTAGAGCAAGAGAGGAGGATTGAATAGACACAACACCAGGCACGAACAAAGCTAGAACCAAAGAACGTAGATAGGAGGAAGAGACTAAACGATTGAAGGCAAAAAGCCTTTATACCAAATAATGTAATATGGGGGGAGGGGGTGTTAGAGGTATTACATTATTTTATTCCATTGTAAATATTTAGTTTAGGATGTGTTTGATTTTATGTTTAAAGTATATGTCAAGTTTGTAGGAGTGTGCAAGTGTCATGTAGTTAAGTGTGTGAGGTGTCTAGTTAGGAAGTGAAGAGTCATTGAGTGATGTGTCTAGTTTAGAAGTAGGAGTTATAAGCAATCATGAGATACTTTATCTTTATGTAATATGTGGAATTTACTGTAAACAACGGAATGTGAAGAGTCAAGTTATGTCGTGATTTTAAGGAGAGAAAAAACCAAGAGTCATGTAATGTGAAAGGTCTCATGTATCTTTATATTGGAGACAACTTTGTAAAATGTAATTCAAATAAGCTTTGTTTTATGCATTGCTTGAGTTTTTGTACTAAGATTTGCAATGAGATTTTATGTGATATTGATGAATGAATATTTGATGATTTGGTATATTGATTTAAGATTGATATTGATATTGATGATATATGATTTGATTCATTGATCCTAAGATTTTATATAACCTATGATAATAATGAAATCGCTAACACTTACAGTGTGAAAATGTCATAAGTGGACCCTCTAAATCCCTATTGACAAAGCAATGACATGTCATTACCTCCTCAATCACGGTACAATGTATTTAGAGGTTGAACAAAATATATCATATGAGAATGTTTTATATTTTTATCATAAATTTCATAGTCTAATTTTAATATTATTTGAAGAGTTAGAAGCTCATTCAAGACGTTGCCCAATTCAATTCATTAAAGCCAGCCTTGAAAATAAATAATTCAACTTACAATCTCCAATGCATGCAACTGAAAATAACAAAATCATACAATAATTAATTTCCTCACACTTGGTAGAGATAATTGAGATTAATATCCATATAGATTAAAGGTAATTATTTTCTATTTTCCTATACCAAATAGGGATATGCAAACATTATTGAGTTAAAATGCATCTTAGTTGCAATTAATCTGTAGACAATAATTGAGTTCTTCAACACAAACAAGGGGATTTGATCATTCACTATTGCTTATGTTGTTAGCACTTTTTGGATCCATTTTTTAAATGCCCCTTCTAAAGGAAATTATATCTTACCATTAAAAGTCAAGGTGATATTTTGTATTATAAAACAAAACAAATCATTATTTAATGTCACTTTATGTGTCCTTTCCAAAGCATAGGTCGCATATGAGAAGAATACACTTTCATGCTTCTAAAAAATTAGTTTCCCATCTACTTCCACAAGTCCCATATTTAAGAAAACTATTTTGTGATTATTTAGGATAAATATCTATAAAGATCATCTATTTTCAAATTTAATTTATATTAAATAAAATAAACACTAGTCAAAATAGGTTAGCTCAAAGCAGTTGGTATAAGTTTTATATGTCACACCAAATTCTTTATAGTCTAATTTATATAGCCTATTTGACTTAAGATTGCATGAAAAAATGACTTGTTCCTTTTAGATTATATGAAAATTTCTTTGAAAGTTCAAATACCAAATAGAGTCCAATGAGATATTTTACCTAACAAGGAGTAATATTAAAATATTATTTAATAAAATTTGTTTGACATACCATGCTAGTGATATTTATGCATATTATGTGAACTGGTCAAAATATTCTTACATGCACCATACTTTCAAAATTGTAATTTGATTCATGGCAAGGTCGACATTATACAATGTATTGGATAGGCATACGAGCATTTTATTGTACAATGTATTAATTAATTGTAATATTTTATTATGTAAGCCCTATGGGTCACGATTAATCTTGTTATGGTTAGACCCTCTTTATAACTTGTAATTAACCTTAAGCCCTCTTGTTATATTGGTTTAGGTTAAACTTTATTATTTAATTGGGGTTTTGGTATTGGTATAGTTACCTCCCTCCAACTCATTTGATTGTTGGAGTATTGTGTAATTTTATCTATGGATATAGCGATTATTTATGGTACTTATGGGTGCCCACATCTCTCTTTTTTATCTTTTTTGCTTTATATGTAAGATTTGAGTGGATGGATTGCATTTTCAAATTAAGGACAATCCTCTTCTCAAAAATTCCCTAGTTTGAGAAGCTAAGAGAAATCTTTATTCCATGGATCCATATTTTTTTCTTCAAATATATCAAAGAATTTGTGCCTTCTCCTTCAAGGTATGCTTACAAATTTGGTTTCACATATATTCTTGCTATGTTTATGTGGTTATTACAATTCAAGAAGGAAGGGAAACATTTGAATTCAAATGTTGCCCATTTCCTCGACGTCACACTACAGAGGATAGGCATTTTTTTTCAAGGAAAATATATCCCTTGAGTGCATCCACTAAGAGTGGTAAGGTAGCTAGAACAAGGTACTATCAAGCATTTTTCTTCTAACATGGGTTCGAATTTGTGTTGTGATGGCAAATATTAAAAAGGATTTGCCCAGATTTGTTGAACTCTTTTCTAATCTTGGCACCTGGGTTTAGAACATTGAATATGAAAATAAACCCCAAGTTTGCCAAGAGTGTGGTAAGGGTGGGCACCATAAGAGCTTATGCCCCCTACATCCTAAAGCTCTAAGTACTTCGATGAGCCATAAGGAAAACAATAAGAAGCTCAGTGAAAAGTGGGTGCCTAAGCAAAATTCTCAAAATTTGAAAGGACAAGATTCAATTTCTATTTCTCAACTTGGGCTCAGTGAGGAATTACAAGAGGAAGCCCTTCTTCCATCAATCATGTTTGATGGAGAGGAGGAGTTGAACACGATTCCTATGAAGAGAAGGGAAGTGAGCCCAGTAGTGGAGGATATTGTTCAACTTCCTAAATTCGGGGAGAGTGGAGAAGAGGTAAATCCCTCTAGTCTTATCCTCCAAAATTTCTTTGACTATCTTGACATGGATGATCCGACTCTTCAATAGTTAATGGAAAGCTCTCTAGCCTCTCCAAAAATTATGTTTGAGAAAGGCTCTCCGGGTCCGAAGACTAGAAGTCACAAGAAAGCTCGTATTGATGTAGGGGACGAAAGGAAATTGGGGAGACCCAACAACAGAGCACTCAATAAATGGGAGATCGACTCTAAAATTACTAACGCAGTACAACCCCTTCTAATGGATAGTTTTGAGGCTATACATCCTGAAGAGAATGAGGTTGTTCCAATCGTGGAGACTTGAAACAAATGTGTTCAGGAGTGTGGCCTGAAAAAGGGATTTCTCACTGAGAAAGGCTTCCAACAAGTGATTTTTGTTTGTTTTTGGTTTAGTTGTTTGTCAGGTTGGATGTTGTTGTTGTAGATTTGATCCAGTTTTAGGTGAGATTCTTGGCTCTCTGGTTCTCTAAGCACCCTTGGTTGTTTTGGGTGTCAATTTCTCCTATGTTGGCCCTTGTTGCCAGTTGGTTGTTTGACCATGACAATCTCTTGTATTTGCTTTCTTGATATCTTATTGCTAGATCTAAGGTTTGGGGATGCCTTTCAAAACCCTACTTGTAATAGGTTTGGGAACCCTTTAAAAAATCCCTTTTACCAACCAAAAAAAAGAATTTGTTTTGTGCTTTGGTTACTCGGATCATGTTCATAGAGGTTAAAAGGTTATGCCACCATTTTGTTGCAACATGGACCGATGGTGGACAAGCCAAGCAAAAGTGGAATTAGGGTGTTGGATGTGCTTGGGATGGTTTTGAATCTTGGCATTGCTCTTTTGTCTTCTTCCATAGGGATACGAAGGAATTTTGCCTACGGGTTTGGCTATAGCATCTCAAGTAGGAGACTTGGCTAGTTGGTTACTCCAAGGCTACTAAAGTTATAGAAAAGGAAGGGAATTATGTTCAAATCCCTCTACTAACCTCTTTTGCACTTTATTCTATCTTTGGGGTAGAAACTTGTATATAAAAGCTGCTTGAGGGACCTTGCGAGCACTGAACCATCTTAGACAATGCAAGTTTTTAGGCCAACAAAGACAAAGGATAGAACCCCACCGACACCATGAATTTAAGGAAAATAAACTTTCACCAAGGTGGCTACCATCATGGCGACTCCATGTACCACATAATCCAATTTTTGTTTATTTAAACTCATCCGCCAATCAGAAGAAACCAAATGTTGAATTGTTGATGTGCCAATGAAGACTAGGTGGCAAAGAATGAATGGTATCCATCAAAAATTGAGAGGATGACATGTACTAAACATCTTTTTTCTAAGGTTTGGTAAACTATTTTTTCAATTTTTAGGGTGGGCAAAACTTCCAAAGGCCAGAACTTTTGCAAATGGAAGCATTTGGAGCCTTTTTTTCCAATCACATGATTTTTCGAGCTCTACGCATTAGTGGAATTAGTCTACATTCTTATTTTAGTTTTTAAGATTAAACTATGTGCAACAATCCTCGAGCCATATTGCCCTATTTTAAAAGAGTAAATTTATCATAATTTATGTAATCAATTTTTTGGCCTGATTTTTGGGAGATATAGACAAATTTGTAATAATTGCAATAGATTATGATTCTTTTGGAGACTTACAAAAAAATGATTCAATATATGCTTTAGTCAATCCATATTCCTTCTTTGGAAAATTAATTCAACTTATTCATGAAGATCTAATATTTCATGGACTCTTTCTTCTTCTATTTCTTGTCCAGATTCTCTTGGAAGTTTGTTATAGCTCTTCCTTTAAGTAGATTATGTAATGTCCCCTTTTTTGTGTGTCTTGTGGACCCCACTCATCCTTATGTTATGTAATGTAAAATTAGACTAGGAAAAGTGGGACACACTTTTTATGTATTAGTAGGAGTTATTATATGTTTTAAACATATTTCATAAGTTAGCAATATACTAGGCCCTCCTTAATGAAGAATTAGAAGCTCATGTTATATAAGGGAGAGGTGCGCCCCATTTGAGGAGGTTATTTGGTATTTGTGATATTGTATGAGAGTTGAGGGTTGAACCCTTACTCATATTTTGCAGATTTAGGTGATGTGCCCTAGTCTCCATGAGAAGCCAATCTTCTATACAAGGTGATGTGCCATTGCTCTTGATTGGAGATTGGTGGATCTACCTTAGGATTCACAATTTGTGCTTCAGATTTCAACGTTTTCTGTGTGCATTTGTGCTTGGAGTGGGTCACCCAATTTTAGGGGCCATATTTAGTGTGTTTTCAAATCATATTTACCCTAGAGGAGGGTCTCCCAACTTTGGGTATTTTTTTGTGGTGTTTGGAGGGATTTTTGTGGAGTCTATTGTGTGCCCTACCTCCTAGAGGAGATCGTCTAGCCTAGGGCTTCTCTTTTATGCAATTTTATGGTGAATTTGAGATGTGTTTGGGCTGATCTATCCATTGCAAGTTGCAAAATATTTTTAATAAATTCGTGCGGAAGGATATTTTTCCAATTAAATTAACATTGTTGCAGATCTAGAAGATGAAATTAATTCATCTTGTGCATCCATTATTAGAGAAGTGTTCAATGATGATGAGATCATAAAGTGCCCTGATGTATACATTGATAAAATAGTATTAGATGAGGAGTTGCAGCCATGGGAAGATTCATGGGTTGAGCATGAATTTGCCCTAACTTCAGTGAACAAAATTGAAGAGTGTAATATTGTTGATTTTAAGCATTGTGTTGATAAAGATAAATCAAAATTACTGTTTCATGGAGCTGATTTTTATCTAGAGCATAGCAATACAGATTTTGAAGAAGAGGCACTTGAGTCTTGGTATAGCCATGAAGACATTGTTAAAAGGTATGAACTTATTTATGGTTTTGATATGCATTACAAAAACAATTTATTAAATGGACATAGTCTTGACATTCATGAGGATTGGAAGAAACAATTGTTAGTTAACATTGAAAAAGAGGTGTATACCTTGTCTAAGTTTGATGATGCTAAGAGATTTGTTGACAATCCGATCCAAAAGACACCTAGAAATCAGAATGAACAAACTATTTTTTATTTCTGATTTGTAAAATATTTAAAGAATAATGGATTTGAAGCTAGAAGATGAAAATAATTTTCAGTTTGCTAATAAACCACTATATGAGATGGATGTTGAACTATCTTTTGACAATCCACTTTTTGAATCATAAGAAGCCAAATGTTGAATTTTTGATGTGCCAATGAAGACTAGGTGGCAAAGAAGTGAATGGTATCCATCAAAAATTGAGAGGATGACATGTAGCAAATGGTGACTAAACATCTTTTTTTCTAAGGAAAGCAAACTATTTTTTCAATTTTTAGGGTGGAAAAAACTTCCAAAGGTCGGAACTTTTGCATATGGAAGCATTTGGAACCCTTTATTTCAATCACATTATTTCGAGCTCTACGCATTAGTGGAATTAGTCTACATTCTTATTTTAGTGTTTAAGATTAAACTATGTGCAATAGTCCTCAAGTCATATTGCCCTATTTAAAAGAGTAAATTTATCATAATTTATGTAATCAATTTTTTGACCTGATTTTTGGGAGATATAGACGGATTTGTAATAATTGCAATATATTATGAGTCTTTTGGATACTTACAAAATAATGATTCAATATATGTTTTAGTCAATCCATATTCCTCCTTTGGAAAATTAATTCAAATTATTCATGAAGATCTAATCTTTCATGGACTCTTTCTTCTTCTATTTCTTGTCCAGATTCTCTTGGAAGTTTGTTATAGCTCTTTCTTTAAGTAGATTATGTAATGTCCTTTTTTTTGTGTCTTGTGGACCCCACTCATTCTTATGTTATGTAATGTAAAATTAGACTAGGAAAAGTGGGACACACTTTTTATGTATTAGTAGGAGTTATTTTATGTTTTAAACATATGTCATAAGTTAGTAATATACTAGGCCCCCCTTAATGAAAAATTAGAAGCTCATGTTATATAAGGGAGAGGTGTGCCCCATTTGAGGAGGTTATTTGGTATTTGTGATATTGTATGAGAGTTGAGGGTTGAACCCTTACTCATCTTCTGCAGATTTAGGTGATGTGCCCTAGTCTTCATGAGAAGCCAATCTTGTAGACAAGGTGATATGCCCTTGCTCTTGATTGGAGATTGGTGGATCTACCTCAGGATTCACAATTTGTGCTTCAGATTTCAATGTTTTATGTGTGCATTTGTGCTTGGAGTGGGTCACCCAATTTTAGGGGTCATATTTAGTGTGTTTTCAAATCATATTTACTGTAGAGGAGGGTATCCCAGCTTTGGGTAATTTTTTGTGGTGTTTGGAGGGATTTTTGTGGAGTCTATTGTGTGCCCTACCTCCTAGAGGAGGTCGTCCAGCCTAGGGCTTCTCTTTTATGCAATTTTGTGGTGAATTTGAGATGTATTTGGGCTGATCTATCCATTGCAAGTTGCAAAATATTTTTAATAAATTCATGCGGAAGGAGATTTTTCCAATGAAATTAACATTGTTGCAGATCTAGAAGATGAAATTAATTCATCTTGTGCATCCATTATTGGAGAAGTGTTCAATGATGATGAGACCATAAAGTGCCCTGATGTATACATTGATAAAAAAATAGTATATGAGGAGTTGCAGCCATGGGATGATTCATTGGTTGAGCATGAATTTTCCCTAACTTCAGTGAACAAAATTGAAGAGTGTAATATTATTGATTTTAATCATTATGTTGATAAAGATAAATCAGAATGACTGTTTCATGGAGCTGATTTTGATCTAGAGCATAGCAATAAAGATTTTGAAGAAGAGGTATTTGAGTCTTGGAACAACCATGAAGACATTGCTAAAAGGTATGAACTTATTTATGGTTTTGATATGCATTATAACAACAATTTATTAAATTGGGCATAGTCTTGACATTCATGAGGATTGGGAGAAAAAATTGTTAGTTAACACTGAAAAAGAGGTGTATACCTTGTCTAAGTTTGATTATGCTAAGAGATTTGTTAACAATATGATACAAAAGACACCTAGAAATCAGAATGAACAAACTATTTTTATTTCTGATTTGTAAAATATTTGAAGAATAATGGAGGAGTTGAAGCTAGAAGATGAAAATAATTTTCAGTTTGTTAATAACCCACTATATGATATGGATGTTGAACTATCTTTTGACAATCCACTTTTTGAATCAGAAGAAGACAAATGTTGAATTGTTGATGTGCCAATGAAGACTAGGTGGCAAAGAATGAATGGTATCCATCAAAAATTGAGAGGATGACATGTAGCAAATAGTGACTAAACATCTTTTTTTCTAAGGTTTGGCAAACTATTTTTTCAATTTTTAGGGTGGGCAAAACTTCCAAAGGCCAAAAATTTTGCATATGGAAGCATTTGGATCTCTTTTTTTCAATCACATGATTTTTCGAGCTCTACGTATTAGTGGAATTATTCTACATTCTTATTTTAGTGTTTAATATTAAACTATGTGCAATAGTCCTCAAGCCATATCGTCCTATTTTAAAAGAGTAAATTTATCATAATTTATTTAATCAATTTTTTGGCCTGATTTTTGGGAGATATAGATGGATTTGTAATAATTGCAATAGATTATGAGTCTTTTGGAGACTTACAAAAAAAAATGATTCAATATATGCTTTAGTCAATCCATCTTCCTCCTTTGGAAAATTAATTCAACTTATTCATGAAGATCTAATCTTTCATGGACTCTTTCTTCTTCTATTTCTTGTCCAGATTCTCTTGGAAGTTTGTTATAGCTCTTCCTTTAAGTAGATTATGTAATGTCCCATTTTTTGTGTCTTGTGGACCCCACTCATCCTTATGTTATGTAATGTAAAATTAGACTAGGAAAAGTGGGATGCACTTTTTATGTATTAGTAGGAGTTATTTTATGTTTTAAACATATGTCATAAGTTAGTAATATACTAGGCCCTCCTTAATGAAGAATTAGAAGCTCATGTTATTTAAGGGAGAGGTGCACCCCATTTGAGGAGGTTATTTGGTATTTGTGATATTGTATGAGAGTTGAGGGTTGAACCCTTACTCATCTTTTGCAGATTTAGGTGATGTGCCCTAGTATTTAGGAGAAGCCAATCTTGTAGATAAGGTGATGTGCCCTTGCTCTTGATTGGAGATTGGTGGATCTACCTCGGGATTCATAATTTGTGCTTTATATTTCAATGTTTTATGTGTGCAGTTGTGCTTGGAGTGGGTCGCCCAATTTTGGGGGCCATATTTAGTGTGTTTTCAAATCATATTTACCCTAGAGGAGGGTCTCCCAACTTTGGGTAATTTTTTGTGGTGTTTGGAGGGATTTTTGTGGAGTCTATTATGTGCCCTACCTCCTAGAGGAGGTCATCCAACCTAGGGCTTCTCTTTTATGCAATTTTATGGTGAATTTGAGATGTATTTGGGCTGATCTATCCATTGCAATTTGTAAAATATTTTTAATAAATTCATGCGAAAGGAGATTTTTCCAATGAAATTAACATTGTTGCGGATCTAGAAGATGAAATTAATTCATCTTGTGCATCCAAATTATTGGAGAAGTGTTCAATTATTCATGATGAGGACTCAAATAAAGTCAGCCACCATGATGTATACATTGATAAAACAGTAGTATGATGAGGAGTTGCGACAATGGGATGCCAAGCTAGGTCAAGGGGGAAACCTGGCCAAACCCACATATCATGTGGTTACAAGAGTCATGGATGTGAGCCCTAACTTCTCAATGGGCAAGACTTTTGAGAGGAGTGTCAAATACTCATTGATCTACCATTAATGATTATGAGCTTGGAGATAAGCAAGATAAATCGGAAAGTTACATCAATGTCAAATTATGGAAGCTGATGCTTTGATCTCAAGAGGCATAACAATACATATTTTTAAGAAGAGGTCCTTGAGTCTTGGGACAACCATGGAAGATAGTGATAAAAAGAAACATTCCATTGCTAAAAGGTATGAACTTATTTATGGTTTTGATATGCATTATAACAATAATTTATTAAATGGGCATAGTCTTGACATTCATGAGGATTGGAAGAAACAATTGTTAGTTAACATTGAAAAAGAGGTGTATACCTTATCTAACTTTGATTATGCTAAGAGATTTGTTGAAAACTTGATCCAAAAGACACCTAGAAATCAAAATGAACAAACTATTTTTATTTTTGATTTGTAAAATATTAAAAACATAATGGAGGAGTTGAAGCTAGAAGATGAAAATAATTTTTAGTTTGTTGATAACCCACTATCTGAGATGGATGTTGAACTATATTTTGACAATCCACTTTTTGAATTAGATGATGTACCTCCTGATGTTAGTAACACAAGATAAATATGGGATCTAGGTGTGATGTGTAGTCATGAGGAAGAGACAACTAGAGTCAAAATTCGTGAAGAATTTAGACTGAAAGTTGTTCTAAAAGAGGTGACAACATCAAATGGATAGACCATTCTCTTTATTGATGAAATTCATACAGTTGCTGGAGCAGGTGCTATGAGTGGAGCTATGGAAGCAAGCAACTTTTTGAAGCCTATGCTTGGAAGAGGAGGGCTATGCTGTATTGATAAGGATGCTACTCTTGAATGGCAATTCCAACAAGTGGTTGAGTACACTTCAGATCAATACTTTTGGGAGGAGGAATTTACTCTCATAGGGTGGAAGTATTGCAAACAAGATTTGGAGATAAGAAATAGTTTTGGCCATGTCTTGCAATGTAGTTACTATATTCCATCCCCTTTTCATAAGACACACCACTTCCTTGTGTTATTTACTGCCATGGAAATAGAGGTTGTCAAGTAGATACAAATGAGGCAACAGTGATCCTTCTACCTTCAAACATAACCGTGTTCACTCTTGATTTCTATGGCTCAAGTCTGTGGGATGGTGAATATGTGAGTCTTGGATGACATGAAAAATATGATCTTAAATCAACTATTTCATACCTGCATGATATAAAAAATATTTCTTGTATTGGACTTTGGGGAAGATCAATGGGAGTTGTTACAAGCCTTCTATATGGAGAAGAAGACCCATTGATTTCTGGAATGATATTGGATAGCCCTTTCTCTAATTTATTTGATCTCATGATGGAGTGGGTGGATAAAGCAAAATTTGTTGAGATATGTTTCCATGTTATGATGTCCAAGACTACAAAAGAGGAAAGCTATGATGTAGTTCACCTTGGTGGGGAAATAGATATTGAAAACATCCCTCTACTCGTATTGTTGAAGCAAGGAAGATAGATTTGGTGCCAGTCTTTGAGCCTCATCATAACTTCAAAAGCATGCAGTAGGAAAGAAACCCTGTTTCAAGCATCCATTCATTTATTTGAGCTTTCCAAATGGATTGGTTGAAAGATGGTTGTATACAAGAAAACATGAATTTAGGTCATTTACAAGTATCAAGTAGTGGAAGCAGTTGTGGTTCTCAAGGTGGCAATTTTGAAGGGTACCCAGAAGTCATGAATGAATTTCATAATTCTAACCAAGATTCTAAAGAACATGTGAGAGTTGTACCTAATTTAAATCCTCAAGGTCTAGAACGTAGTCGAAAATCATTAGACATAGCAAAAGTATCTAGAAACTTAAGAAAGCTAAACATTCCAAATCAGAATCCTAATGGAAAATGTCATTCTAAAACAAGATATTTTGAAAGTATTGCATCCATGGATATCCCTTTGGGTGGAGAAGATGTTATGGTCAATATGCAGATATCTAAAGTTCTTAGAGTGACTAGTGGCTCAAAGAATCCTACCATGAATGAGATTGACATGGACAAGAGACAATCACCCAAATAGGGTCATTCAATGGTCATTGTTGGAAGACATATAGTGAATAGCAGAGTGTCCTATGGATGTTTGATTTAGTTGTACACAACATATCAGATAGTTGTTGAAGTCCCCAGGAGTTATATCAGTCATGATCATATTTTGTTCTCTCTAATTTCAAAACAACCTTATGTAGCAGTTGTCTTCAATATTTTGCTTTGAATTTTGAATGATGGTTTCATATTTAAACCTAACATACTTGGATATGCAGGCTTGACATATTTTCATATTGAAGCTAGCATGAGGAGTGCTGAAGGTGTATTAGACACACTCACTTATGGCCCATGTGAGATTGGAGTGAGAGCATTCTTTCCAAATGAGATGAAATTTTCTATGGGACAAAAATTGGTTGTTATATCTGCATTTTTAGGCTTTGATTAGGTGGCAAAAGAAGTTGACATGCAATCACCTCTGAAATATATTGAAGGATAAGTTGTTTCCTGGAATAATAAAGAGTGCTTCAATGTTGATATACCATCTATATTGGGTAGGAATGAGATTTATTTGGTATCAGATCTTATTTTAGAGACACGAAAGAAGAAAGTGATGAACAAAGCTATTGTTATATACCTGATTAAGTTTAAGGGATTACCAAATTTAGTTTGCATTGCTTGAGGATAAGCAATTTGAGAGGGGCGAACTTGTAACCCCTTTTTGTGTGTCTTGTGGACCCCACTCATCCTTATGTTATGTAATGTAAAATTAGACTAGGAAAAGTGGGATGCACTTTTTATGTATTAGTAGGAGTTATTTTATGTTTTAAACTTGTGTCATAAGTTAGTAATAAAGTGGGGCCCCTTCAATGAAAAATTAGAAGCTCATGTTATATAAGGGAGAGGTGTGCCCCATTTGAGGAGGTTATTTGGTATTTGTGATATTGTATGAGAGTTGAGGGTTGAACCCTTACTCATCTTCTATAGATTTAGGTGATGTGCCCTAGTCTTCAAGAGAAGCCAATCTTGTAGACAAGGTGATGTGCCCTTGCTCTTGATTGGAGATTGGTGGATCTACCTCAGGATTCACAATTTGTGCTTCAAATTTCAATGTTTTCTGTGTGCAGCTGTGCTTGGAGTGGGTTGCCCAATTTTGGGGGCCATATTTAGTGTGTTTTCATATTAGATTTACCCTAGAGGAGGGTCGCCCAACTTTGGGTAATTTTTTGTGGTGTTTGGAGGGATTTTTGTGGAGTCTATTGTGTGCCCTACCTCCTAGAGGAGGACGTCCAGCCTAGGGCTTCTCTTTTATGCAATTTTGTGGTGAATTTGAGATGTATTTGGGTTGATCTATCCATTGCAACTTGCAGAATATTTTTAATAAATTTGTGTGGCCACATTTGCCACTTTGGGGTTTCTTGTGTCAAATTTTCTGCACATATTTTCAGATCTGATTTTTATTTGTATGGTATAAAATTTTATTGGAGAAAATTTATAATATTTTCAGCTAGGGTTTGTAAATTTTAATTGGGGATATTACAGATTCATGCAAGGCCTTTTTTGGTGGAAAAATCTAGGTGGTCCAAGAACAAGAGGAATTCTTCAAAAAGGATGATGTATGTTGTAAGAGAAAAAATGTGTCTTTAAGACATATCTTATGTGACAAAGGAAGATTAAAGGAGTTCATATTTAAAGGAGGTGGTAATCTTGAATCCTATTCTTCATTTGAAGTCCTAGCAAAAGTGTTTTTTGGATGTGTGCAAGAGTGTCTTAAAGTGGCAGTGGTGACTACAGTCTAACCTAAAGAGATTCTTGTGTAGAAAATATTTTTGCAACAACTAATTTCAAATGATGGGGGGATCCAGATGAGTATACCTCAAAATGGGAAGATCCACTAAGGCATTTATTATGGGGGGTGATTTTATTGTTATTAATGTCTCCCCTCCTTGGTCCCTCATTTCATATTATGGTGAGGTGTTGAAATTGTAGTCTTATTCATAGCCAAGGCAGACATTGTATGATATATTACATAGGCCTAAGAGCATGTCATTCTACAATGTATTAATTAATTGTAATATTTTATTATGTAAGCCATATAGTTTGTAGTTAACCTTGTTATGCTTAAACATAGGCCTAAGGGCGTTTCATTCTACAAGATATTAATTAATTGTAATATTTTATTATGTAAGCCGTATGGGTTGCAGTTAACCTTGTTATGCTTAAACCCTATTTATAACTTGTAATTAACCTTAAGCCCTCTTTTTGTCCTTTTTAGATTTTTGTATAAGATTTGAGTGGATGGATTGCTTCTATTCCTTTTTGGAAAATATTGTGAATTTAAACATGTAATTGCATAGAGTTCGAGAAATCCTTAGTAATGTTAATAAAAATATCAAAGCATATCTAAGATCAAACCTAATCATTTTGAATTATTTGAGGTACCAAAATGAAGTAAGTTCCAATAATCTTATTTTCTATGTAAAAATATAATTACAAAATGTTACCAATATAAATTAAGATAATGTATTAAATGGTGTTCAATAGAGTTTGGGATAATCAGTTAGGCGTGAGGAATATCACACCATAGACCAAGGTTCCAATCGCATGAAATTTGATGAAATTTAATATAAGAGGAGTAGGGGAGCACCTAAAGTGACTCCAATGTGTAAGAGTGAAAAGTAGATAGAGAAAAATAGCAACAAGGGTCTTCAAAGTGCCATATCAAATAGGTCAAATTGAGGCAACAACAATCGGTATACAAAGAGTCAAGAGGCTCCCCTAACATTCGAGGTCAAAAAGAAGTTCAAAATGTTCAAGCAGAGGGAGTAACCCTTGTGGGTTTAGTACTAATGCAATGCGGGTAGTCCTTCCAAAGTCATCAGGAATCATGGTGCGCTTTCGATTCAAAGCTTCTTGTGGTTTAAAAAGGACATGATAAGTCTTGAGCCAGTTGTGCTTCTACATCTACTAGTGATTAAGCTCTATCCAAGGTGGATGGCTTCTCATATAGAGTGTGGTGCATTTCTAATCTTTGTAATTCATCCATGATTTCAAAGTATGGGCACCTCTGAAGAGGCAATGGTATTGACCACGAATCTCATAATAGATGGGCCAAATAAATATGAAATGCTCTTCAAATTCTGATTTCATATTGCATAACCTGTAGATACACTAGTCTCTAGGGATATGGTGGTTTATTTCAATATGAAGTTGGTGTGAGCAAACCCTCATCTGACCAAGAGGGAATTTGAGGCCATGTGATATCTGTAGTTTGATGTAATCGGGGATGACAATAGCACCATTCTCCAATCTCATGTAAACCTGAAGATAGTGTAAGAGCTTTGGAGAAAGAGGATGACAATAGCACCATTCTACAATTTTTTGACATATTTTTTCCTTCAAGGCTTAAATTTGAAGTGAAGATAGATGGTTTGAAAAAGGACAAAAAAAAAGGAAGAAAAAAACAATAGGATCTAAAATGATAAATACCATTTAATAAGTATTTGAAGGTAAGGGAGAACACATGTCGAGGGCGAGAGGGTGAGTTGGTTTCCACGGGCGTGGGCGTATGAGCCCACGCATGAGGGTAGGGAGCTTAGACGCAGGTGATCAGGAGTTCTTCATTGATCGTGAAGGCAGTCGTTTTTCATCTGGCGGGCATTTACCACGTGAAAGTTCACGGGATGACCTCCGTGAATTAATAAATGGATTCGAAAACCCTTCATACACAGGCAACGAAGGTTGTGAAAAGGCGTCGGGGGTGTTGGTTACCTCTGCGAAGGAGAATGTTGTGAGTAAATGCTCTGAAATCGGGAATTTATCGGGCGCGTTGGGGGTGTTGGTTACCTCTGCGAAGGAGAATGTTGTGAGTTTATCGGGCGAATAGGCTTCGAAGGAAGACAAGAATATCTCATCGCCTATTGCTGGAGAAGTCTTGTTGGGCGAAAGCCCTGATGGCAAGTCGAAATCACGTGATCTGATTGTGATGAATAACGAGAGTGGCACAAAGGAGGGTTCTCGTGGGGATGGAGCAGGTAACCTTAAAGTGTATTCAAAATCACAATCTGTTGGCTTCAGCTCATATGTTGAAGTGGTCAAGCAATCGCTAGAAGCTAGTAAAGGGTTTGACTTTGGGCTTCTACGAATTTCGAGAATCGATATGCCAACTAACTCATGGGCTGATGCTGATGATTTGGAGACTGACCTAGGCTATGAAGCTGGATCGACTGGATTCGGAAATGGCGCAAGAGGAGGACGAATTCACAATCAATGCTATTGAGCATGATGAATATAGAGCAATGTGCCAAGAGCTAGAAACCAAAGGATTGATTTTATTTTTCCTGAAAAGGGTTCCATTGGAAAATGATTTCAAGAAGTGGGTGTGCCTTAATTGGGAGGCTAAGGGCGTGCATGTCAAATCGTTTTGGGGTCTTGGCGGGAGGTTTGTTTCTGTCCTTTTTGAAAAAGCAGATGCAGCTAGGTACGTTCTGCAGTATGGTACCTGGAACATTGCGGGGTCTACAACGTTTGTTCAAACCTGGCGGCCCAACTTTGATCCGAGAGACAGTTCGCAGGCACAGTACCCTCTCTGGATAGAATTTGTCGCGATGAAGACGGAATTACGATGCATGCTGAGGACGATGGCACAAAGATTTGGTAAAATTTTGTTGGATCCTTCAGGGAACTTGTCTCTCAAGGCGAGCCCCAGAATTTGTGTGGAGGTGGATCTGAAGCGCAAGCTTCCGGAGCAGATCAAGATTCTTACGCCGACAGGACCAGTTTATCAACAAGTGCGGTATTTGAACTTACCTAATGCATGCTTTGGGTGTCAATCCCTAGACCATATGATTCGGGATTGTCCCAAAAGAAAGGGGGTTTCACCTCCTGCTCAAAACAATGATAAAGGGGAAGAGGTTGCAGAAATTCAGAAGGATAAGGAGGCCCAGGTAGTCGAAGTGCAGAAAGATAAGATGAATGTGGAGGAGTCGGGGGGGTATGTCCCGACAAAGGAATCCCCTATGGTGCAGGATAATACGAAATGGAAGGTTGTACAGAAGAGGAGGGAGTCTAGGGGATCCCCGGTCAAACCCAATAAGGCACGACGTAATTTAGACTCACAGGCCTTGGCGAATGGAACGAAAATCCGTGAGTCACCTGGATCTTCGGATGTGGCTTCGCAAGTTCGCAGATCTCCTTCAGGAGAAGATGTGAGGCAGGGAGGTGATAGGAATGCCCCAGGCAGTTCTTCATTCTCAAACTTCTCAATGAAGTTTCATATTGCATCTTGGAACGTGAGAGGCATGGTCCTCCCTGAAAGACGTAGGTGTTTTAAGCCGGTGGTTTGCTTGCAAGAGGTTAAGCTTAGTGGTTTTGAGCTGTGTAGTAGTCTGTCTAATGCTTGGAGAGGCACCTGGTGGAGTTCGTCTCACAAGCAAGGTTCAGGAGGGTTGTGCGTTCCTAGTTGGCTTCTTTGTTTCTTAATCATGGCGAGGATCCGGAGGGAAGAGCTATTTGGGCTACCTTTGCACTCTTAGAACAGGTAGTGGGCATTTACTGCATTTATGGTCCTAATTTTGCGCATGATAGAACCATTCTTTGGAGATGGTTGCAGGATAATCTTCCGGATGCTTGTTGGATTCTTGGAGGGGATTTCAACATGGTGGAGTGGGACGGGGATAGGGAAGGAGGAACTAAAGGGTGTCTGTGTGGTGGTGAGAAAGAGGTGTGGTCGAACAAAGCATAGAGGAGGGCACAGTGGTCTAATCGAGAAAAGGAGAGAAGACGGAAAGAGAAACGGGAGGAGAGAGAAGGGGAGAGAAAATAAAGAAATCCCAAGGATAAGCAAAAAAGAGAAGTTAGGAAAGAAACAGGAGGAAAAAAGAAAAGAAAAAGAATGAAAAAAAAGGAAAAAAAAAATGAGAAAAATGGAAAAGGAAGGGGGAGTTGTGGGGAACAAAAAAGAAGGAAATATGAAAAAAAGAGAGAACGCAAGGGAGGGAGGAAATGGGGGCGAAAGAAAGAAGGGGGCGTAGCCGGGGAGAGGAAATAAAAAAAGGAAAATAATACACAAGTCGCCTGGAGTTGGATTGGGGAAAGTGGAGATGGGGAAAACAATGGAACTAAGGAAAAAAAAGAGTAAAAAGGGAGAGGGGAAATGAGAGAAAGGGACGGAAGGAGGAAAGAGGTAGAAAGAAAAAAAGGGAAAAAGGAGAATCAAAAAATAAAGGAGAAAGAAAGGGGGTGAAAGGAAAAAGGGGGGGAAGGAAAAGGAAGGGGACGAAGTAAATAGCAGCATGAGTGACGGAAAAGTAAGATAAAAGGGGGAGGGAAAAGGGAAGCTTGAAAGTGCTAAAAGGGTCAACCTAGGGGTTGCAAAGCTAGGGAAGGAGAAGAAGAAAGGAGAGATAAAAGATGTTGGGACGGGATGTAGATAAAGATGGGTAGTGTAAAAATAAAGGTGAGAAAGGCTAAGGAGCCCCGGCGATTGGGGGTTAGGGAAGCAGAAAAAAAGGTCCAGACAAAAAGGGTAAAACGAAAAAGAGAAAAGTTAAGGTGCAGGAAGTAAGGCTCCTAGAAGAACAGCAAAGACCCCAAGGGCCCAGGTGCCTTGGGAAAAAGAATTTGGGCGCCAGAAGTCAAGCAAGGACAACTACTCGTCAGCCTAGCCCCAGGTGGACACCAACCCCACAACTTGTAGGCAGGTAAAACGCCAAGGAGGAAAGTTGGGGAGAGATGAAAAAGCAAATAAAAGAAAGCAAAAAAAGAGGGTAAAAAAGCTATAGAGCAAGCTTGCTCCAAGCATGTATGCTCGATTTTTTGATTCTTTTTTAATAAAGTAGTATCTTCAATAAATAAAAAAAAAGTATTTGTAGGTAAATAAATTATCGCTAATAATTTACATAACATCTTTTTGAAAATGTATAGAACAATACGAATGACATATTTTTCGCTTCTATTTGGATTCTAAAATTTTAATGTCTTTTATTATAGTATTTTCTTTTTTATTACATTTCCCTTTGTACTAAATATATAATATTAAACTAAGAAAAAGGGTATATATACATGTGAAATGTGTGTAAATTAGTTCTTCTAATATGCATACTTCTAAAATGCAGAATACTTCCTTATTTATATAATTTTTAACTACAAAATAATTCCTTACTTATTTATGGTGTACAACCTAAGTGTGCCTAATGGTAAGGACTTCAGACCTCTAAAAAGGTCGTTCAAGGTTTGAATTATGCAGGGGGAAGGGTTCTACACTATGCTTCAATAACTAAAGTATGGTTGGATAGCCATATCTTGGATAAAACATCATCCCCATGAAGATTGTCCCATATAGCCTATGGCACCTTTTAAATCATATCTAATATTTTGCTTAAACTCATTTGTAAAGTTGAAGTATAAAATATTTTATTTCTGAAGTATGTTCCATCACGATTGTCCCATATGGCCTATGGTACCTTTTAAATCATATATAATATTTTGCTTCAACTCATTTGAAAATTTGGAGTATAAAATATTTTATTTCTAAAGTATGTCATATGCTTCATATCTTGATGATTCCAATGATTTTAGATCACACATCATTACTTGAATTAGGGTGTTATTTAAGGAGGAAAACATTTAGTGAATTCTCTTCCAACCACTATCCAACATCAACTTATTATTTATGGGGGATAAATAATTTTTAATATGCCCCATTTTACCTTAAAAAAAGTACAATAAAATTCTACTCTTCAACCATTTTTTGTCATACATTTTTTCTTTTGTAAGGTAGATTTTGCAAGATTTGGGGAGTTTTCTTTAATATTTGTCTACATTTAGTATCAAAAGAATTTTACACCTAAAATTGGGTTTTAAAGGTAACTTCAAAATGTACAATTTTTTATCATAGCAAACACAATCAATCTTAATCATTTAATTTTACAATATAAGTTAACAAAGAGCATGGTGAAAAGTTATAAATAGATTCAAATCTTCAACCACTCTAAGTTTTAGTGGAAGAAAAGTTGTATTTGGATTTTTTTTTATATTTGTTATACAAAGAATTTACAACCAAAATTGTGTTGCAATAAAAAGTCTTCTAGGATTAACAAATTTTCATGATAGAAAATATCTTGAATCCTAATTATTTCATTTATTAAATGAGTTAAAAGAAGAGGTATTAAAGTGGAACGAAATTCCAACATTGGAAGAGGTATTAAAGAACAAATACAAAATTATAGATAGATAGATCCATTTTTGCCAAAATTTGGGGCATCTTCCAATTGTCCCCTTTGATTGTGACTAACCTTCAAAATCAATGTCACCATGAAGGGTTGTGGTGATTTTTTATCTGACTTACAATTACTCACACAACACATTATGAGTTTAGAAATGTTAGCAAATGTTGTTTGTTATAAAGTAGATTATTATTGGTTTTGTTTTTTTAGTTAAACTTATAACAAGTACTTAAAAAATTAAGATTTGTTCTCTACAATCTTTTTTTAGATATACATGAATCTTTTTAAGGATTTCAAAAATGATTGGCAAGTGAAATAACTACTTATGCTTAAAAAATTACTTTCATCATATGGAATCTACTATTTCTCCTGTTGTTCCTTTGAAAAATTCAATTCAATTAGCTCCACAAGGTTATTAGAAATGTTTGTTGTATGATGGATTAGGTAATAAAAAGAGGCATGCTACCACATGGGATTTGGAAGCCTTACCTATAAAATTAGGGCTTGCGCCCAAAGATTTAAGATTTCATGACTTGGCCTTGGAAGCAAAGTGGATTTTGCATGCATTCTCTAGGAATGCCCATTGCAGGTTTAGTCAAAAACAATATATTATTTTCTATTCTTAGCAATCAATTTGGATGGACTGGGCTGCACCTTTGGGATAAGTTGTTTAGGGAGGTGGAAGTAAAGCCTTGAGGTTCTCTTGTTATTATGATTGTTTTTTGTTTTTTTAGTTAAACTTATAATGAGTACTTAAAATTTTAAAATTTGTTCCTTATAGCATTTTTTTAGGATATGTGAGAATCTTTTTGAGGATTTCAAAAATGATTGGCAAGTGGAGTAACTACTTAATGCTAAAAAGGTGCTTTCATCATATGGAATCTACTATTTCTCCTGTTATTTTAAAAAAATCAGTTCAATTAGCTCCACAAAGTTATTAGAAACTTTGTGGTATGATGGGTTAGGTAATAAAAAGAGGAATGCTACCAAATGGGATTTGGAATCCTTGCCTATAAAATTAGGGCTTGAGCCCAAAGATTTAATATTTAATGACTTGGCCTTGGCAACTAAGTGGATTTTGCATGCATTTCCCTGGGAATGCCCACTGGCAGGTTTGGTCAAAAACAACATAAATTTTTCTATTCCTAGCAACCAATCTGGGTGGACTGGGCTGCACCTTTGGGATAAGTTGTTTAAGGAGGTAGAAGTGAGGTTCTCTTGTTCTTGATCCTATCTAGAAGGCTTGGTAAGAAACCAACCACTTAGTTTGTGCTTTTATCATCCCATGTCTTGGCAAGAAGTGCCAATGTTCTAAAATTCCATGGTAGAATACGTGTTTGGGGCAATCCCACTTGCTAAAACCAGAGAATGCTTTGGCATAAAATGGCAATAAAAGGTGTGAATATTTTTGGTGAGTATTGATTGAACAACACTTAGGCAAAATAGGAGCAGCGCCAGATTAAGTTCATTGTGCCAGATAGTAAGAGAACATATTCTATGTTGATCAATGCTTTGAAAAACTTGTTTATAGAAATTATATTGAAATACCGTAAAAAAAAAAGAATCTGAGTGTCCTTATGGCAATTGGTGGCTATTTTTTAATCCATTTGGTCCATTGTCATGATCACAAAAAGGTTTTTTCAAATGGCTTTTTATCTAAAATGGATTTGCTAAGGGTAAATTATGAAAAATGAGAACCCTATTAAGTCTTTATGACTTGCCTTTAAGGTAGAGTCTCTTGTTCATTTATTCTTTGATTGTCCTTTTGCTACGTTTGTACAATCTTCCTTTGAGAAATGTTAACTGGTTAGATATATGGACAGGTTTTCTTTTTGGAGTCAAACATGATAAACTTTATGTTGTATTATGGAATATAATATCTACTGAGGTTTGTTGTACTTGTGGTGTTGCAATGAAGACCATGTATGTAAGGGCAATGAAAGAAGACTTGCTTCTCTAAATAAAACGTCTTGGTGCATTTTGTTTCCTTGCAGGTTGCTTCTCAGGGGCAGATATTTGGACATGTCAAAGGGTTGATTCATGAGGGAGCTCGACCTCAAACATGCAGTTATGGGGGAGGGAGAAAGATGTTCCCTAATCCCCCTACTCTTCTCAAAATAGCCAAGAAAGGCAAATCTGTTGAGCAGCAATAGGACAGAGTAGACCACTGTCTGAAGGCTATAATCCCACTTTGACAAAAAAAAATTGGAAGGTCAAAATGGGTGACATGTTGGAAACTTATACCATTGATCTCAATTACACTCCTGAAGCCTCACATCAAAGCAAGCAAAAGAACCCCCTTTCAAGTCTTACACAGTATTGATGGAAAAGGGAATAGATAGATTTGATGACAAGGCGAATATAGTTCCAGGAGATAAAGGTGGCATTCTCTCCAGCTTCATAACGGTATAATGGAAACATTGATCAGTCGGGAAAGACATACAAGATGCAATGCTTAGCAGTATTAAGAGATTACTCGGGCAGATGAGATAGTCAGGTTGGAGGACAGAGAACAGCCTCCTGGGCTGAATCCAACAGTGAACAAAGAGTATAGTGTTATGAAACTTTATTCTCATTAACATAAATCATTCACCAATATGCAAAAATATAAATCATTCATCCACAAATAATTATCCACAATAATAATCCACACAATGAGACAAAGATAGATAATACCCTTAGGGTAGGACAACACCAATAATACTCCTTAAGGAAGGAAAACTCCACAAGATCTCCCAAGATGAGAGTGCCACTTAGAAAGGGCAAAGTCTCATAAGCCACTTTGTGGGCAAAGACAATTACAAGCAATACTCCATATGATTGATCTCCATGATGATTACAATGACAATATCCCTTCTTTATATACCCATATTATAAACCCTCATCCCACTTATTATTATAATATAATATAATAATATAATCAACCTCAGGTTATGTGTGGCCCATGCCAACTATTTATAATACTCATATACAAAATAATACCATATTCCCATATACCTATTCCTAGGTACCATAGCAGAACCACTTTTCAAGTCTTATACAGTATTGATGGCAACGGGAGCAGATAAAATTGATGGAAAAGGGAATAGATAGAATTGATGACAAGGGGAATATAGTTCAGGAGATAAAGGTGGCTTTCTATCCAGCTTCACAACGGTTTAGTGTAAACAGTGATCAGTTGGGAAAGGTATACAAGATGCAATGCTTAACAGAATTTACAGGTTACCCAGGCAGATGAGATGGTCAGGTTGGAGGACAGAGGACAGACTCCTGGGCTGAATCTAATAGTGTACAAAGAGTATAGCCAGGCTTCAAGTATTGGTGCCAACATGGGATCAGTAGAAGTCAGTGCAAACATCACTCCTTCCAATATAGAGGTTTTAGAATTCAATTGGCCTCAAAAGGTGATGCCAACCAGGAAGAGGCATGTGCTAAGGTCGCATTCCAGATCAAATGATGACCTTCTTTTCAATCAGTGCCTGAAACACAGATTAAAGACTGCAGATGCTGTAGTGGCTTCTCCAGATGATGTGCAGAGCAACAAAAAGAAGAAAGTTCAAGTCCTTAAGTTACTAGTAGGATGTTATCTTCAGTCATGCACTGATGTCAGAAACTTGTTTATCTTGTTTTTAGCTACTATGGCTACTGTAGATGTTGAAGGTTTTTTTGCTTTCCTGGCATTAATTAGAATTTTGAGTTAGTGCTGAAAAATATATTTGTATTTGACTCTGTCCCCTAATTAAGTTTTTAATATAATACTTGCAATACTAAGAAAAGTAAATTTTATTAGTAACTCCCAAAAATTTCATCCTTTGGCAGATGACTCACTAGCTAGCATGGTGGCAATAAAGGAAACATGCAAAAACCTTCTTACCCAACAAATCCTAGGCAATGATCAACTCATTCTTGAAACAAAATCCATCTAGTACTCATTGGAGTGCAGTTTTTCTGGAGGAAGACGATGGTTTAGAAAAGGACCAACGTGGTTTCAAATCAGGGTGCTTAAATCAGGTACAAAGACATTACCATAGAGGAGAAAAGGCCTTGGCAATTAAAATATGGATAGAGATTTAAATTATGCCTTGCTTTATTCATGTCCACTTCATCATGAGAACCAGATACAAGACAAGAGAAAGGATGAGAATTTTATCCAAGAAAAGAAAAAAGCAAAACAGAAAATGAGAAGCAAGAGGAATGTTGTCAAAATGGTAGGTGGTTCCATGAATATACCCTTGCTATTTAATGAACAAAGAGAACATATAACAGCTTTCTGACAGTCTTAGATAGGATATTTTACAAGACATGATTATTATTGAGCGAACCATATTTTCCATCACAGACAAAATAATACTTTAATGATAACATATCTAGGAAATTGCTACAGAAAATTAATGAATGAACCACTTTCTTTTGTCGGAGGCACAAAATAGTACTTTATATGCTAACAAATTTAGAAAATTATGCCTCAATCTTGTGAAAATTTTGCCAAAAATAAATTATTAAATTGTATCAAATGCTTGACTTTTTCATTGTACTCATCTTACCTACCTACCTAACGGGCTACTCACTCTTTTTAAACCCTTGAGCATACACATTAATATCTCAATCTTTACATATATTTTTCATGCATAATGCTAGTACATTTGGAATTCCAATCCATTTTTCTTCCTGAACATGCTGCATCGACAAAATTTTCATATTGTGATCCTTTCGTCTTATACACAACATTATCTATGAATAACTCCACATTCACCATATATATAGCACCTATAATCCATATTATAGCAATCAAATCCTGATCACAGAAAAAAGAATACTAACATGAGCACAATACTGAGTCTGAAATTGGATCTACTAGTTAAAAAAACCTTCAGTCTACATGGTACATCTTGGTCTGCGATCCGCCTAGTGGTGAGATGTGTGCCCTAGACCACAGACAAGATTGGATGGTTAGGAATTGCTTCTTGCCAACCTTCGGAGAAGGCCAGTTCCTTGTTGCAAAGCAAAAAATAAAACAAATGGAAAAAGACTAAAGAGATAAATGGAGGATTAGAAGAAGAGAAGGGAGAGAATTGTGGATGTAAAAGCAGACGGTAGTCGGATAACAACACTGCCACATTCTATGCAAAAGCGCGTTGCAACAAAGCTGCAACAAACTACATATAGGGCCTAACAGACTAGTAACCAAGCAAAGCATTGCAGAATGTTGATTAACCTCAAATTGTGCCCTCTACTACTCCAATAGCCCTCAATGATAGTCCAAACAGCATCTATGGCCTAACAGAACAGACCACTGACAGACTTTTACAGAAGAGAGCAGAACCACAACGATTAATACTATGCATCCCTAATATTCCAATAGCCTAGGGTGATAAGCCAAACAACAACTCAGGCCTAATAGAATAGACCACCCACAAAGCTTTTACAGAAATGTCTAGAGACTATAGAGATTGCATACACGAAAGAATTCAACAACACATTACTGGCTAAGGTCAAACAACAAGCTGATTCATTAAGAAACAAAATGAAATTGTATAGTATACAACATGCAAACACTCAAATTGTCGACCCTCATACTGAGGTAAATTGCACTATTTATAGATTACTATACTAGCCTAGCTGATGATTACAAGGATGGCCTGCCATAGGCAGCACAGGCATAGCCTGGCCCAATCTGGAGCTCCTGCTTGATTAGCATGATTGGAGGGTGGATGTTGTTGTCCTACTTTATCAGTGCCAGCTATTCTGATCCAGCACCAATAATCACCTTTGGTAGCCACATGTCTTCAGCAGGTTTGAGTCCTTTGAGCACGCCTACCTCTTGCCACTATGCCTTATGGTTGCGCCAACAGTTAGATTTGGAGGCACCTTTGTCAGTGGCGGTTGATACTGTTACAGGCTACAAAAGACTGGTTGTTGTTTTCTAATCTAATTGCTTCATTCTAGATGGTTGAGAAGTGTCCAAGTGGCCCATGCCTTTGGTGTGCATGATCTATGTTGGAGGAGACCTGTCCAAGAGCCCTCCTCTTTTACCGCTATCTGCCGCAAGCTTTTGCTTGTCATCGGACTATCAGGTTCTTCGTTGAGACTGTAATTAAGCTTTGTTGATCATTATTTAGAACTCCCGACCACTCATGCTTCCGTCCACTCATCCCTCTGGCTGGTCTTGCTTTACTTCATTATTAGTGGTCGCGGCCTTGGTAAACTCAAGTGGTCATTGCCTTTTAAAATCTTTGACCACTAGTTTTTTATTCTAAAGTGGCCATACATACTTCCTTGCCTTGGTGAAAATTTTGGACCAGTAAGTCGTCTTTGGTCTCCAACCAATTATGTGTAGTAATGGGCAAGGCTTCCTTGTATTTCAAGCGACAAAATTTTAACAAAATTGATATTCTAGCCAAATTTGCTAGGACCTATCCATGTGGGAACTCTCATGGGCCCACGTTATTGGCGCCTCCTTGGGATTTTTGCTTTCAAAATTGAAATCCTAGAAAGCCTTATTCATTAGGCATTGAAGTCAAAAATAGGAGAAAATATTTTGAGTTGCAAAAAAAGATATGAACAAAACTTGAAACAAATAGCACCTGATAGGTTTAAGTCTTCTGAGCTCCAACGATTTCACCTTGCACTTGTTTGCCCTCATTCTTCTGAAAATGGGTCCTTTTCTTGACCATCTTTGCTTACCTCTTGATCAGCTGGGGTATCCTTCCTAGGCTGCAATATCCGACAAGCCGCATCCCAAACCTGCTGTGGTAGGAGCTTGAATCCTTTGAGCTTATTATAGATGCCTTTAAGTTTGTAGACCTTTTTGTAGGAGGGATCCAAATATCTTCTTGCTAGCTCTTGTATTTTAGCATGCATGGTGGCTAGCTTATTGAAGAATTCAAGAACCTCTCCTTCTCCACCATGTTCCGGCCACTTGTTGAACTCCTCCTCACTGCTGCTTATAAGCTCAAATTTTGGCTTCAGTTGTTTTGTAGTGCGGATGTTTCCATTTTGGTCCAAGAGATGGGGAAACCCAAGGCCCACAACTTGTCGCAATGGAGCGACTATTTTATCTCCTTTGTCACTTAATAATTTGGATATCTCCCACCCTTGAGTCAGTTGATACCATTCAATGAATTTGTTAGCTAGCTCCATTGCTTCAGCCTTTTCCCGAGTTGTAAATTTTTTCAGATGTGGCTTAGAACTTTAATTCAAATCTTCACAATATTGTGTGCTTGTTGCACCTTTGTGCCCATTTGGCTTCGAACATTTTTGAACTCAATTTGGGCTTCCTTGATGGCTTGCAGGTTGAAAGTCAATAATTTTAGGATTGGCTGCAGTAATATGGTGGTCTCGAACATTTTATTCTAGCTTTCCTTGATTTGCATCAGGGCTTCTTTGGAGAAGCAGGAAGCTTGTGCCTTCTTTTCTTTAGCAAGCTCCTGTTTTAGCCCTCTTAACTCTTCCTCCAAGGCTTGAATTTTCTCATCTTTCTCTTGTAGTTGTGCTTTAGTGGGAGCATTATCAAGGTTCTGTTGCAGCCTTTCAACTTGTATCTGTAGGGCCTTCTTTTCAACTTCCTCTTTATCCAAAGATTTGGCCAGGTGTTCTATCGTCTACTTCTCCCTGCAATACTTTGCTTCCATCGGGATTGCTTTCACACGCATTAGTTCAATTGTTGAGTGAGCGTTTTGTGCCACATCATCCAATGGAACTTTAGTAATATCTACCTCTTGCATAGTTCTCACATAATATTTTGCTGCTAATTCAGAGGTAGTTATGTTAGCAATGGGGGTAATTGTGGTCACCATATACTTCCCTTTCATCGGGTTCACAATACTTGTCATTCTGGGTGGTGCTCTCTTTTTCTCTTTACGAGGTGTATGCTCACTTATCCATTTTTGTGAGTCAGCCTAAGCTTGCTAGAACTGGTTTAGGATGTCTGGAGTTGGGTGGTTGGACAAGGGCATGAGAGCAAGGTAAGATGGGAGAAGGGGAAATGAAGGAGAGGGATTCTAGATTGTGGCAGCAACATATTTAGAAGTTGGAAGTTGCAATCTTCCGTGAGCTTTCTCATGTTGAGGGAATGTGGCGGAAGCAATGCTTTTGGTGGGTGATTGGGAATGTGTTTCCTCTAGTGGGGGTGGAGGTTGCTTAGGGGGAGATGAAGGGGGTGGAGGTGGTATAGAAGAAGATGAAATATTAAGGCCATTGTGTGTTGTCGGTATTGTGTGTTGAACCTTGGACCTTTTTACCCTTTCATTTGGTTGTTGCAATAGGGATCCCTTTCTTTTCAGCTACCGACTGCTCTTTAGAGCTCTCAAGCACGAAAACTTGTTCCATGAGCAGTGGAATTTCCTTGGCTTCTTCTGTACTTCGTCGGGTATAAGAACTACTAGCTCCAAGTTCAATGTGTTTCTTCCTTTGTACTAGTTGAGTGGGTCTGGTAATGCCTAATGAAATTTCACCCAAGCCTCCTGCATAACCCATTTTTTGTATGAGCTCCACTCCTGCTAAGTGTCTTGATCAGAGTTCGTATCTTTGGGTGCTCTTGTCATGATAAATATTTGCTTTCTAATTGCCACACTAGGACCCCCTCTTTTTGTTGTTGTCCTTGTTTCTCCTAGGCTCTCATCCTCTTTTTTTTTAGTTTATACTTCCTCCAATGCTCGATGTTAGTTTGTACTTCCTCCAAAGCCCGATGTTCTTCTGCTCCATGTTTTTTAGAGGCTTGCTCATCTTGCTCTTGAGAATCAACTTCCTCCTCTAAAAAGTATTCTCCAGTATTTTGATTTTGAGGCCCATCTTCTTCATCATCTCCATCTTTCCATATTTGGTAATTATTATCATAGAGAGATGAAAATTGTTGATCCAAGTTGATAAAGCCCTTTTTCTAAAGACCATTTTCACACCTAAAAATCCACCACTCTTGAATTTTTTCTTTCGACCATTTATGCCTATTTTGCATCATTTCTTTTCTTTGTTTGCTCAAGACCTGGCCTTTATTTTTAATTGGGTCATATGGCTTCACAAAAAGATAAAAATTCCTCTATGGAGGCCTTTTCTCTGCTTGACATATATTTATGTTAGCCTCCTTTGCTTCAGGTTTGTTTTGAAATGCCTCTATCTTTGGTCTTTGGACATGCTCAAATGTAGGAGGCTTATTATTTACATCTTGTAACTTAGCCTTGAAAATACCTTATAGATCATACCTCCATCTTGAATCACCTTATGCTTAAGGCCTTTAAGCTTTGCATTCAATGCTTCATGCTTCTTTCGATTTTTTATGATATTGGGGCCATAATTTAGGGGCAGGTCATATGTGAAACCCTTGTTTATCCCTAATCCAAAACTAGTATTAGCATAGTCCAACTATCGACAAAACTCCATTCCAAAGACCCAATCTATTACATAATATGGAAGCAGATAAGATTCCCCATCAAAGCTATACATTTTTATTATTGTGCCATTTTTTAAGAAGTACTAGTCTTCGGTTTCTTGGCCGCTAGTCTGAAAATGAGTTATTGCTTCTTTTTTTAGTTGGGGCACTTCTCCAAAGATGCATTCCAGAGCAGGACCCAAAAAATATTTGTTCAATTCCATATAGGAACTTGAAATTCTAAGACTTGGGATCTAGTCTACCACTGAAAGAGCTTCCCCCTCTGAAGTTTGTTGGTTTATTTTTAGGTTCGGGAAAATATTTGCCTTATGGTACACAAATAGTCAGGCCAAGTACGAAGGATACCTAAATGCCCCATATTCATTCTTCTTAAAAAGCACTAGCTAGTTATGCATTGCATATTTAAGGTTTTGGACCCAGTCAAAACAATAGTGGATCTTGGGAGAGATCAAGGCATATGCCATAGTTATTTGGAAGTCATACACATTTTCATCATTATTCAGACCAAAGATGACTACTAGCATGGCAAACATGTCTTTTAATAATTTGAACTCAGTAATTTTAATAGGGCCCTCGGGGAATTCAGTGAGGGGATGGTGCAATTGGTCATTGAGCCAAGGAAACATCTTTTCATAATAACCCTTTTGTTTCTCTTTATTGAGGGCAAAAAAGAATTTTCCAAGACGTTTAGGAGTTCCTAATGCAAATACCGCTACAATATTCTCAGCTTAAAGGGTAAAAATTACCTAGCCTTTATCATTGAAGATCGCTCTATGTCTAACGTCATAATGGTCTGCCACATTTTTCACTAGCTCTGGGCAAGGATGCACACACCTGGGCATATATAATGGCAACAAAGAATGCCATGCAGTTGTGGAAGGATGCTCCCTTGGGTGGTAGAGGGCTTTTTGTTTTGCTTTTCTCCTAAATGTTTTCATCTTAACAACATGCTCTGTGTCGTAAATATCAGCCATCATGTCCTGGAGTTCAATCTTTTTGTCGGCCATGGTTGCTCAACTCAATTGTCAAGCAATGGACTGCAACAACGTCCCCAAACTTGCTTAGTGCTTTCTCTTATGGGTGCTTCAATTCTCGAATGCCCAATTACGTAACTGCCTAATGTGCAAAATAAAACATTGGGGCTCTGCTTTTATAGATTAGGGCTAACTACTCGAATCTTTAATGCTAAAAATACGTGTGCTCTACCTTTGTTACCAAGATTGCTTTCCAAACCTGTTGGCACGTGCTAGCACCTTAAAACACATACTAACATTAATTGCTACTGCATTTTGGACCAATACCTTATTTACAATTTAAAATCGTTGCATGCCACCTATTGCTTTTCAAAATTGCCACGAGTTTATATGATTACGCTTTTCTATGTACATATATAATACAAGTCGGTGCGTTTCCTATTTTTTGCAAAGTACTCCATGCAACAGTTGTTTTACTGTAATTGGCAAATTTTGGCCTTTGATTCCAATTATTTAACGCATTGCATTCGCGCCCTTAGATACTTTGTTAAGGCTCAAGCCCTATTGGATCAAATTTTTAGTCTCCTTGGCCTGGCCTTTTCTTCATCCTAGTTCATTGGATTACCATTCAATAATTTTCGCAACTAGTCCATCTCAAAGCAGTGTCTAGCAAAGTCTTGCTATTTGTAGAGGCTATCATAGGCTTTCTTTCTATGTTCCTCCTGAAATAGCATTTTAACCGCCCTCATTTCTTGGAGCCCCTACTTTGAAGTGGCCCGGAACTTTTGACCATCTGATCTTGCAACACAATGAGTCACTGGTCCTGTTGGTTACGAATCTGCCACTAGGATAGGATTTAGTGTAATGCGCCCTAGATTCGCCCAAAAGATTGAAAGGCCGGAAGGGAGGAATGCCTTCCGTGCCAATCTTCGGAGGAGGCCGGATTCCTATGTTTTCTCGATTGTTTTTAAGCTCAGAGTGCAGGAAAGAAATTAGAAATGCAGAAAGAAATATAAATGTGATTGTTATGGGTGGGGAGGATAAGCAACACAACAACAACCAATCACCACTACTAACAACAATTAAACACAAAATACGTTGCAGAAACTATCAATGCCATTCATCCTATGTATCCTCTACCTTTGCATTCCAGGAATACTTAACTATTAAATACCGATATCCAGAAAGCAGAATAACAGTAAGCAATAACATAAGCAACATGAGGCAGAAATGCTAAGTAAAGGCAGCATACAAGATAAGGACAGTCAATAGAGCCAAGTATATTTTGTATTTAGAAGCAAACGCACAGCTACAGTGGTTCCCTAGCAATATATCCCCCTTCCACCCTTTTACAATGATATTGCCGAGCTATTTATAGCGTAAATTTCCCCTCATTACATTGTTGGGCACAGGATCCCAGACCTGACAATAACTGAAAAAGCTGACAAAAGCGGAAAAACCGCGGCTGATTTCGACCTCTGATGGCATGGAACGTGCTTGCGGCAAGGTCCACCTGAAAGATTGGTAGCTACGTGGCAGTGTGGGGATGATGCTCCAAGTTAGCTTGACTGAGGGCAGCTTAAGTACAATGAATCAGTTCACGCTCGCACACCTTCCGTCACATCTCTGACTCGAATCCCAAGGCTAGACACCTATCAGAATCTGATAAGGGGAAAAATCTGGCTTAGGAGCTCGTATTTCCTTTCTTGCCCGACTTCGCCCAAAATTGGAACGCAACCAGGCAGCACAAGAGGGAAGTAGCGCAGTTGGGGAGGCCTCCGTGCCTTAGAAAATTTTTGGGCCGGCTTCAACATTCTTTGCCCGAGTGCGCACAAGTAAGTGAGAGAACCCCGACTTCGTTGCGAAGTCGGGTTGCGCAACACTTAGCCGTTTCTGGAGGTACCATGATGGGCTGCTCAACTGCGCTCTTCTTCCAGGGCGAAGCCCGACTTCGCTGCGAAGTTGGGTTGTGCACCCAACACTTAGCCGCTTCTTCAGATGAGTCCCCCGACTGCGCACGAACTTGAGGGCGCAACCTGACTTCATTGCGAAGTCGGGTTGCACACCCAACACTTAGAATTTTTAGGGCTCCACTGATGCCCAGGTGCACACAAAATTGAGAGCGCACCCCGACTTCGCTGCGAAGTCGGGGTTCGCTCTATACTTAGAAAAATTGGGTTCAGCTCTCCGCACGTTGGCTCCCCAAGTGCGCTCAAAATTAAGGGCGCAGCCCGACTTCGCTGCGAAGTCGGGTTGCGCAATACCAACACTTAGTCAAATTTAGGGCCTTTTGCCCTCTTGGAGAAACAGTCAGAAGAAGGAAGGGGGGGGGAATGAAGAGAATGAAACTGATGGCAGGGAAGAAAGGGGATAGTGGAGAAAGGGAGAGAAGGAAGAGGGAAGGGAGAGCAGCATCCTTACAAAAAAAATCGAAGACATGGCACCCCGTGCAAAATGTGGCAACACCTACCTTATTTTATAATAGCATGTTGTTTTATAACCTTATATATTATAATAAATACTACCTGACTACTAGGTAACCTATTATAAAGTTATTTTCACTAACAGATAGATAGAATAGCTCATGACTTTTTGGATATTATATAGCAGTCTATCATTCACTGATCTCTTTTTAATGCATATATATCAAATTTTCTATGCATTGTACATGAGAAATATAATTAACCATTACAAGTCATATCATAACCACATGCTATAACATTTGCTTTGAATTTTGATCTGTGATCATAAATTATATTGGGCATGTAGCCTATACCTTCTATTGGCCTATGAAAAAAAATTCATCCAATTGCCAATGGTTGGAAATTGGAATGACCAATACTTGACCAAAACATTCCTAAAACTCAACCAACTTCTGCCTGGCATCCAATCGACATTTTTCTGCCACAAGATACAAACAGGTGGTGATTCCAAGACACAAGAAGGTATTGCACAATGCACAAGTGGTGCAACATGAGATACTAAGGTTTGAGACCTAAACAACCTGCAAGATGAAAGCATGTAACTTGTAGTAATCAAGGAATATTCAAGTCATGCATAACTAGAGAATCTGGTATAGTAGAATAAGAACAGAAAGCAAATATAAATCTATTCTACGATAAGCGAACGCAATCATAGAAAGAACAAACCATGAAATACAAACAGCAGTATGTCATGTTAATTTCTGAAACAAAAATACATCAGCAATTAATCTAATCAAATTATACAATATGTCATATTCGTAATGACAGAATTCAACAACAACTACACCCAACCAGAATGAAGAGAATACATAGGGTCAACGGGATATCAGTGGGGAGCTGACAACTGCCACACCTGGCCAACTACAACCTAACTACCCAATACCCATGTACACAGAACAATGAAAAAGTACCCTATTGTCCTTTACATACTATTTTATTACGAACACACGTCATCCTAATACTTATACATGTGACAAAAATGTATATGTAATGACTTGACTAGAGACTCGTTGCCATGCTAGCTCTTAAGGTTGCATATAATCGCTTTGTCCACCTACACAACCTAAGACCAAAAAGTGTTAAGCATGGGATGCAAAAGGGTGCAATCTGAGTACAAAAGGGTGTGAACTAAGATAGAAAAAAGACAATCCAAGATAGGAAAAAATTAAACCTGAATTTAAAGAGGGACAAGATGAAAAGAGGTAGTATTCCATATATGAAAAGGTGCAACCCAAGATACCAAAAAAATAAAGAAAGATGAATTTAATTGAAACCCAACCTTGATTTGTAGTGCATTATTTGACTGAAATGAAATCATAGGTGATTCAATCCTTTTAAGACCAACTAATTAAAAAAACAGGGTCTTTGCAATAGAAATTATAAATAAATAAGGCAAACAAATTATTAAAAACAAGAAGAGGATATTCAACATTATATGACCAAAACTAAGCTATGTCTACCGAACTTAAATATCGAAAAGCGAAGCACATACATTGCAAGGGGCCTATGATAATGAGATTTTATCCGTGAAGGATAAAGAGATGGTTAGTTTAACAAAACATAAGCAAAGTCTTCTTATAAAAGTTAAGAATCATATGGAAGAACCAAAGGTAAACAACAAAGGGGAAGTCTGATCATTGACAAAGAGATGGTATTTTAAGTGACAGACTTCCAATAGTAACAGAGACTCAAACCAAGCCAAGTGCATCAAGTCTAAAGTTAGTGTTCCTGTCACTATTGAAAAAAACAACTTAAAAGCGAAGATAAAGTTTTTAATTGCTACTATGCAAAATACAACCCTTGGTAAGTCTCAAAATACTAATCAACAACAATTGAAGGAACCTAAAATTAAACACTATCAACATCTGCACTACAATAAGAGTATTTAATTTCATCAAGAAAGTTCTAAAAATTTTAGTAATCAAACTTACAGAAAATACTCCAACAATTAAACAATATTTAACCCAGAAAATCAATAATGAACTCTGAAATTTAATTTTTGTTTGATCAAATGGATCTCACATGGATTAATGGATGGCAAGACCAACATGTAACAAGCTCAAGAGCCATCGTAGTAGTGAGAAGCCACTCGAGCATTTTGTCTTGTATATAGTTTGTCATTTTCTCATATGTTTCACAGGTTGTTGACTGTGCGTGTGTGACACTTAAGTGTTCGTAAGAATGTACTTCACATAAAGTTATAGGGTACTTTAAATTTCACATATGTAATTGAATATTAAGATGTATGGTGATTAGTTGGTTACAACCATTCCTTGTTAATTTGTGTATATATTTACCAATTTCTAGTCTCATGGAGTATTATTGTATACCATCGTCACCTATCATGGTTATGGTGTTTGATGCTTAAATATACATTTGCATGAGTGCATGGTGTTGTCCTATGTACACAACTGGTTTGTCAATGCATTATTTCCATATAGTAATCGCATATCCTTGTTGTTGGTATGAATATTCTAATTGTTGTTTATTTACCTTTACTACATGTTTTGTTACTATTACTCGTATTCTTGTTTTGGATTATGTAAAACTATATACTATATTTGGCATTCAAATTGTATTGAGTCTAGTTTGAGAACAAGGTGACCAACAGACCACAATGTGTGCGGACATAACAATGGCGACATTAGTGAGAGCCTATGCTCAAGTCCGAGTAGATCATGTGGTATACAAACGTGATAACTAATGAACATGTGTCAACAATGTGCACGTGGAAGCATGACAAAGTCTAATTGAACCACAAGAGCCCCTTTTACAAATGGAAGGAAATGTAGAAGGTATAAAGCCCCCTTATGACAAGGGAAGAGAGTGTGGAAACACCTCTAATCATTTCTTTTGAATGAAAACATGCAATGACTAGTGGCAATGTCATCATGACTATTTGGTTGACAAAGGAAATCTTATCACTTGAGATCCAATGCATGTGCCCCTTGTGATGAGGGGAGTCCTCAAACAAGAAACCTAAGTTCAGACAACAAACAAACTGCACTTAAAGAGAATCGGGCTTCATTGGAGACATTGTTGCTATCGACAAAAGAGTAGAATATTGACCTCGAGCATATTGAAGTAATGCGTGTTGAAGACGCTCCTGATGAGATGAGGAGTAATGAACACGCTCGCGATGATGCAAGCCATTACGAAACGCGCATGCCAATGAGGTTTGTGTCAGCAAAGTTGGTGACAATTGCATATGCAATGAAGGTGTCCATGACGAAGCAACAAATGATGAGGTCACTCGTGACAGTCACAAAAGACAGTGTGATTGGAGAGTGACTACAAAAGAACTAACACATGCAAATTTGGGAGGGTGTGTCCAACAGTGCATCAAGATAGAAGTCTAAAAGGAAGTACTTGCAAAGGAATGTGTTTGATAGTGAGTGGAGTTATGACAATCACCCATGCCAATAACGGTCTATATGTAACAATGGTCATGAAGTTTAAGCATGTACACTAGAAGATGTCTTGGCATCCAGTTTGGACAAGCAATTGACAAAGGAAAGTCGTTAGCAACAATACACATTTAGAGCCAAAACCAACCTAAGAATAGTGTGCAAACACCTTTCTCATTGACTCATACACAAGCAAAAATGTCCAATGGAGAATGGTTTCTACAAAATAGAAATATTCGAAGTTCTCCAAAGATGTCAAGAAGGACACAATTCCACAAAGTGGTTTGTGTCATCATCTAGAATGCTAATGGACAACACAATGACGCACATTTGATGACATCCTTTCCTACAATGCTCAAAGGTGTGGCAATTGATTGATACTACAATTACGAACACCATATGCCACCTAGAATGAGTTAAAGAGTGCATTCTAGGAGAACTTATGTTTTGTAAGCAATAACAATGAAATTGTCACAAAATTATACAATACCAAACAAAACAATGATCAAATAGATGAAGTCCTTTAACCATCATTTAAATAAGCTACTTGTAAAAATGATTTGGCCTGCAAACAAACTAAACAAATGATGGTTCATAGATGGATTTCTTCTAAGTTTTTGGAAGAATATGAAGGTAGTTCCACCCACACCCTACCACAAAGAAATAAACAGAGCACTAAACCTAGAGATTAAGAAGAAGATAATGGGTGGCAAAAGTCGGATCTGACGGACAAGTGACTACAATAAAGATAGTGACAAGGGAGAACCGTCAATTGAAGTGCTCAAAAACATATGTTGTGCATGCTATGAGAAATCAAAGACAACAAGGAGAAAGATAGATGGGACATATGGTACACAGAGTGTAGGACATATGGTACACAGAGTGTAGGACAAATGGATACACCAATGCCAACTATCTGAAACATATCTACTACAACATTTGTGAGGTGCATTAACACTTACTAAGCGTTCATTTAATGTCAAGATCAAGAAATGTCAAATACTAGCATTGCATAAGGAGGCCAACAAGAAGCCCAACACCTCCAAAATTGGCATAAGTGGCCATTATTTAGGCAACAGTTAAGGGAAGCAAAATCAACAATCAAGATGCAAGGAACACAAACAATCACATACAACATGATACGACCGAGTGACCTTGTCAAGAATGGGGGCACCTTGTGTGTAATTGTACCAATTCCACCAAATCGAGCACATGAATGATATACAACCAATCAGAAGAGAATTGTCCCAAAAAGGGAGGGGGGAACCAAAATATCAAATTGATTGACATAAAACAGCCAAAGTTGGGCAAGCATTGATAGAAGGGTCATACGAATGTCAAGGACAAGATGACAAGCACAAAGACCAAAAAAGGGTGATGACCACACCCACATGTGACAAGCAATCAACATCACAAAGAATATCAACTTAAATCCTGCAGTCAAGTATACCAATTTGAATTAAGGTCGCAACCTTGTTGAAGATAATTCCCAAACCGCATGTCACCTTGGGGAATATAGCCCGAGGATCAAGAAGTTAAAATACCTTTACAAAATAGCCACCAAAGACAGCAACAAAGGACCAATTTATCAACCCAGCATTGATGACTGCTGCTAAGAAAAATTGATATTGCTACACATTAATATACTAGGCCACAAATTGACACATATCATAATGGGTGGGGCATTAGGTGTGAACACACTCCTAGAAAAGATTTGGCAAAAATTGGGCACACCAAGCTTTCAACCACCAAATTTCCATCTCTTGGAAGTTGACCTGTATGGCATTCCAACTATGTTCCACAAAATTCCAAGACGAGAACAATGAGACACATCTTCGAGACGGCCCCCAAATCCCGCAATGAATAGCCATGGAACATTGTTCAAATCATGTGAGTATTGATAGAATAAAAAAATCACTACTGTAAAACATACATTTGTCCTCAACATCATTGTGATCACAATGTAAAATGCAGCATATGACATCCTATTAAGTCATGACTGGCTGAGAATGGGGAAGGTCGATCACTATTGGAAAAGAAGACCATCTAAAATTTTATAGAAGACATCATAAGTCTATCGTCAACCTAAGCAACTTATCGATAAACGAGCATCTTGCATGCTTGGATGACTCAAAACTCTCCACAACAAAAAAAAATGAGATTAAATGCCAACATGGAGCCAAAAGACGATGATGTCCTTCAATTTGAGTGTGCAAAGAATGAATATCACTCTGAGAGCAATCCTATCCATTGCAAGATGGAGCATAATGAGGTTTTCCAACCAAGATGCATATGTTTGGATATCAAAGCAAATGAGAGCATACACAAAGGAGAAAATGGTCATACTCAACATTTTCAAGGTAGCCAAATCGAGTACTTTTGCAAGCGTAAGAACTCAAACAAGCAATGCATGTGTAACAAAGTAGGAAAAGGAAAATTTGGCATTTCCCCCAAACTTTGCAGCGTATAGCATTCACAACATGCAAATAGATAAAGGGTCTCACACATGTTTGATGCAAACAAAATGATTGAGGAACTTGACACCATTAGATATGAAGGACCAAAAATGTTGCGAGTTAACCTCAATGAAACTAATTTACAGAAGATCATCAATTGTGGTGATGATTGGGATCTGAATATGAAGGCAACAATATTGAAAACCATCATAAAGTACAAAAGAGTCTTGCAAGACCTACAAGAACCCCAAGGGAATTTCAATGTGCATCCATCAAATACTATCAATACAAGGAGCACAATAGGAGTGCAGGCCATCCCGCATGAACAAAAAATATTCCACGATGTTCAACGCAAAGATCAAAAACATGCTAGATGCAAGCATCATCTTCAAAGCTACTATCCCGGATATGACCAATCGTACCAATGCTTGGGATGAAACCACATTCATTCACTAACTATTTCTTTAGCACTAGAAACTATATTGACCTGAGAGTTGGCAGAATCGGTTATTCAAGTTATTGTCAGTCATTCCTAGTGCACAACCTAGAATGTGTACGTTTATCTGTGGCATGTCAACCTCACTCGAGATCCACCTCGATCTGTAGAGTTATCGGTATGCGTTTCACATCTAGATCACTTTCTTCAACCTTAGCAGCTGGGGGAGCAACATATTGAAGATAAGCTATAAATCCAAGGCATGCAAAACCATAGCTAGATCTGGGAGATACTAACTGTTACAAGTTGGAATGACATTCATTTGAAACATATTTCATCTGCTAACTGTAGGGCCCCCTTTCTATACCTATTTCTTTGTCCTCGCATCTTTCTCAACAAGTCTAACAACTGGACCAATTCTCTAGTTGGATGAAGCAATTGATATGCTTGCATCCCTCCCTAAACCTGAGTAATATTCCCCACATCCAACAAGCATGGTGTAGGAGGCATAATCTATTTGTTGTGGAGAAACTTTGATACCCACTAGCGGAACAAGTGTCTCTCTCAACATCTTCTACTAGCTGAGCATAAAATATGGTTGCTTTGGCATAACTAAAACAGAGGGGGGCAACCCTTCTAGCACTAAATGGTTGAGTAGATAAGACAAAACTCACTTTTTAGAACGAAGAGACAAAAGTTTATGGCCACAAAAGATAAATGAATTTTTGAACATTATGCTAACTTCCCAATTATCTTGGCCCTGGAGGTGCTGAGGGAATAATAAGACCTTGAAAGGCTTCCTTCAATTCTCCCCACATTCCATCTTCAACAATCTTCACACAAGCAATGTGTTGAGAAGCTTCAATTACTTTAACTTTTTGGCTCCTCTTATTCTCAGCACATAGGGGGCGAAGGAGGTCGCATTTGCTTCTAACCCGAGTTCGCACATGATGTGCTCCGATATCCTCCCTTGGAATTGGTTCATCAGATAGAACTTCTTCCTTGCTCTTCTCTGTAATGTCCCAAAATAATTCCAGCATTGTAAATATTGTCTTTTGTGTCTTAAGTGTGTTTGGGCATCATTGAGAGTATTTCATCATATTTTGTGGTTAAAATAGGAGTTATAGGGGTTAATAAGTGTGTTTTGACAAGTTTGAATGTTGGTATATGGGTTAGTAGAGTTACTTATGGTATTAGGAGGGTAAAAAACAAAGTTATATTATAGGCATTTGACAAAGTGACGTTTCGAAAGTTATTATTATTATTATTTCTTTGTTGTGTGGGGTCCAATATAACTTAAGTGACTTTAAATGATCTCAACATGAGATTATATCATAGCCATTGGATCTTATGAAATTGAGATCTAATCTCAGCCCTCCATTGTTAAATCTAAGGTTGGGACTTAATCTCACTTTAGGGTTTGAGAATAAAAGAGATTTTTGGGTTTCATTTGTGGGTATTGTGAATTTGAAGAATTTGGAATTTGGGAGAGCTTTGCTCTTTTGGGCTATTACATTCTGCTGCAGGAGATTATTGGGGTTCCCTTTGGAGATATCCATTGGAGGCTTGAAGAGGTAAAACCCTAGGGCTATCTACCCATTGAAGAGGTAAATCTATTCAGGGTTTACATGTGTGCATCCATTGTTGAGATCAGAGGTTTCAAAGACTTTTTTGGCATCATATTTGATAGGGTTTGGAACCCTAAGTGGAGCGCTCAGCCTGGGAAGTGATTCATTGGCCAAATATTGCTCCAGGAAGTGAATGTTCAGCCTTGGAGAGGTTGTTATTGTAGTTTTGGAGGCAGTTTTGTGTTTGACAGGTGCATATCAGATTTGTAAGGGTTTCTTAGTCTATTTCTATTGCGGAAAATATAAATAAAAAATCAAAATATTCTGCTGTTATTTCTGCTGTATTTTCTAGTTTTCTGCAACTTAGGTTTTGAGCAATATTTTGTTGTAAAATTCTGCAAGTGTTTTGTTTTTCCCGAGTTGGTATATTTCAAGTGGTATCGAGCTAAAACTCCTGCCAGCCTGAGGGTTTGTTAATGGTCCACCCTTACCAAACCAAAAGCAAGAGTAAATCAGGGTCAAGACAAACAATGGAGAGAGAAGAAGAGCATATTAGGCCTGAGGATGCTGCAAAAGTTTTTCAGAGAACCCAAAATACTATGTTGCAAGTATTGATGAGAATGGAGAGGTCACTCCAGGATTTATGTTCTAGAGGCCAACAACAACAAGAAAATCGGATTAGAGAGGGAAATGCTCCCTTACAACAGCAAAATAATGAGGGTGAAAGTTCAACCCAGGGAGACGCTAGGATCATCCCTAGACCAACTAATCCAGTAGGGGAGACATCTAGGACATCCAGAATTTGGAAACCCTCTACTCCCATGTTCGTACAGTCCCAAACTACTGAAGAAAATGTAGAAATTCCTGATACAGAATTAGTAGAGCATTGGGCAGCTTATGAGGCCATGCCTCAAGGGTTTTAGACTGCTGTAGACTTTGAGAAATACTTGGATTTGAAGGGACATAAATAGGAAAGGAAAGCTCAAGAGAGAGGGGACTTGTAGCACAAATTGGGTAAATTACCACTTCCATTTTTTGATGGTAGTGATAAGATTTTTGCAAGAGCTTGGTTACAAAAATTGCAGACATATTTTTCTCTCAAACTCACTATGACAGAAAAAGAAGTTGTCCAATATGCAGCCCTTCATCTTGAAGATGTTGCATATCAATGGTGGCATCATGGCTTACCCACTCAAGGCCATGGAACCATTGATTCTTTTGAAGTATTTGCAACTAAACTTTTGGATAGGTTTGAGAGGCAAGATGAAAATGAATTTTTCAGTAAATTGGCTACTATTCGGTTGCTAGCTATGTTGAGGAGTTTCAACAAATTTCAGTTATGGTCACTAATATAGCTGAAGATAGAACTGCGGCATGACAGCATGCACTTGTCGTTCTATGAAGTTGTATTTTTCTTCATGGCGCTGTATTACCTGACTTAAGAATACGATGGGGCGTTCTTCGCCATTCTCTCCCTTTTGCGTTAGGACTGCGGCGTAACTCTCAGGTTCCCCTACAACATACAAAATGAAATTTTTACTATAGTCAAGGTTAGTTAGAACAGGTGCCTGAGCGATTCGGGCCTTGATCTCTTCAAATGCTTTCCTTCTATCATCGGTCAAGGTGAATTCGGCATCCTTTTTCAGGAGCTCAAACATCGGCTTAATGATTTGAGCAAAGTCTGGAACGAATTTCCTTACAAAATTAATTTGGCCAAAAAAGGACTGCAGCCCTTTCTTATTCATCGGGAGTGGGAGCTTTAGAAGAGCCTCAGCTCTATCAGGGTGTACAACAAGTCCTTTCTCTGATATAACATGTCCCAGTAGTTTCCCTTCATTTACCGCGAATATGGATTTCTTCGGGTTGATTGAGATACCAAATTCTCTGCATTTTTCGAATATCTGTTGCAAGTGTGAAGGATTGTCCTCTCTTTTCCCGGAGAAGACAGTCATATCATCTAAATAGATGACGATGACCTTATTTAAAAGTTCACCGAATGCTAAATCCATAGCCCTCTGGAAGGTGGCTCCTGCGTTTGAAAGGCCAAATGGCATTAAGTGAATGTCCCCCACTTAGTAGTAAATGTTGTTTTGTGTTGGTCCTCATCTCTTACCCAAATCTAGTTATATCCTAAAAAACCATCAAGTAGAGAAAAATGCTGAGCTCCAGCTACTGAATGCAATATTTGATCAATCTGCGGGAGAGGGTAGTGATCTTTTAGCGAAGCTTGGTTTAAATTGCGAAAATCTACACATAGGCGGATATCCTCATTTTTCTTCCTGACGGGAACTAAATTCGCTACCCAAGAAGAATTCTTTATGGGATAAATGATCTTAGCTTCAAGCATTTTCAGAAGCTCGGCCTTCATCAGGACTTCGATCTTCGGGTTGACAGGCCTTTGCCTCTGTTTGAAAGGCTTGACCCCTTCCTGCAGCTCGATCGTATGTTGAATAATTTGTCGATCATAGCCCTTCAGGTCTTGATAAGACCATGCCACTATGTCTGGATATCTCTTGCACAAAGATTGGATCTGTTCTAGTTCTACTGTGGTGCAATCTGTTCCAACTTTTATCACTCTCCCAAATTCAAGCTCTAGATCTTGGTATTGCTTAGCGTCAACCTTGATCCTGTGGGAAACTGCTCTATCATTTTGATCGAACAAGCTTTCCAAAGTAATCAATACCCTTGGGACATGGTTATTGTTTAGTTGGACTAGCCCTTCTTACTCTTCATCTTTTGGGCTTCTCCCTTCAATAGTGGCTGCTTCTTGGACCAAGAAATTGATGATTTGTTCATCATTGCCAAAGACTTGCCAGTGCATGTCCCTATCCGACACGGAGGGCCTATAAATCATCCTCACGACTTTGGGCTTGTGTACCATGTCGTCGGCTGGAGAATATCTAGCCGCGATGGAGGCCAGGACGTCAGCATGTCTATTTTTTTCTCGTGAGATGGACTGCAGACTAAGTGACTCGAATTGCTCGAACAGGTCCCACACTCTGTTACGATATGCTTTAAGATAATGCTTTTTGGAAATGCACTTGTTGGTGACCTGATTACATACTAGCTCTGAGTCTCCGAAGATTTGGAGATGTTTGATGCCTAATTTTTCTGCTTTCTTGAGTCCTAGGCATAAGGCTTCATAGTCTGCTACATTGTTGGTACAACTCCAAACCAACCGGTAGCAATATTCTTTCTGCTCGCCAGATGGTGATACTAAAAGTATTCCTGCCCCTGCACCATTTTTGCATCAGGCACCATCCAAGAACACTTTCCATAATTCCTCTTGGCCAGTCGTCTTATCTTCTAGCTCAGTGCGCTTTTCAGGTTCTGTGATAGTATAGCATCCCATCTGTCTCTATCATGGCATTGAAATCTGTCAGTGAAAACTCGTCTTTAGTATTCAACTGCGCAAGAGACTCTTCCACTAAGTCCACCTGGTCTATTTCTTCGGCTATTGTATGAATGGAATCATTACTTTCTTCTTCGGTCATCTTCTCTACAAGAAACGTAGAAGGTTTCTCGTTGTAAATCTTAACCTTCCTTCCTTTGAATGGAACTTCTAAATGCGAGTAGTCCATGGAAAGATATCCACCTAGCTTAGCCGTGAATTCCCTTGAAAGACATGCTGAAATATGGCTCCAAGTCAACTACTACCACCTCTTGTATTACTACAATTTGAGGCACTTTTTGCAGTCGAATAGGTATATCCTTGATTACGCCAACTATTTTTACAAGGGTGCCATCCAGCTAGAGCACGTCATGGCTGCTTTGCATATATTCCATTCCTATATCTTCGCAAACCACCTTAGGCATGACTATTATTGTGGCGCCGGAGTCAATCATACAGTTGTGGACGATATGCCCTTCCATTTGTAAGGAGATGTAGAACGGAGGAGGCCTGTTCTTTCCTGTAATGGACGTGGATAGGGTTTGCACCAGGGCAAGTGGTGCTGACTTTCCTACTTTTGCTGTCTCCAAGGATTCCTGCAATAAGTCCACTTGTCCAGGTAGTTGTAGTGCGTCATATAGACTAATCTTGGCAAGGGTTCTCTTTAACTCGTCCACGATATTGTACCCTCGGAGGCATGTAATTTGAGTTCTTTCTTGGCTTCATACCTTGTACAATATTGCTCTGTGGCTTCAAATCTCTATCGTTTTGTCAGTGAAGGGAGTTTAAGCTTTTCCCTGACCTGCTCCTTGGTTTCAGCCTGGAGCGGAGCTATGGTGGCTTCTTGGTTTTTTTCTTTTGCTGGCAAAGGATAGAGAACTTTGTCTGGAGCCTTGACTGGTTGTTGCCCCTTTTCATGATGAGTATACACCTTCAAGGGGGCCATTTGAGCTGCTTCAACCTCCATTGGTCTTTTTCCCTCCCTAGTAAGAACCAAAACTTGTTCTTCTTTGTCTATTACCAGGTTTTGATCTGCTTGCCTTATTATATTGACTTGACCGCTTGGATCGCTACCCGATAGCGTTTGTACGTAATGCTGATGCAACATGCAAGTCCTCTCTTCATGTGGGTCATTGCATGTGGAGCACCAATGCACATAGTCAAAAGTGCTCGGTTCTTCATTAATCGCGACATTCCTTGCCGAAGGCCTTCCCGACTGTACCACTTGATCTTTAGTGAGCGCTGGTGGGGGATACGACCTTCTTGGCAGAAATTCTTGCTATGATTGCTTCTTCTTCATGATGATCATGTCATTAGACAAGGTTTGAACAGTAGAATTCAGAGATTGAACCTCCTGCAATATTTTAGCCTGCATATCCTCAGCTTTTGGGACTGGTGGCAGCGGGGCCATCGTTGGTATTGGAGGCAAGGCAAGGTACTGGGGTGGTGCTGGTAATGTAGGAAATGACAAAGGGACAGTGGGCTGTGGTGCCGAAAATGTAGGAAAATGTATTTGTGGAGTCATGATCTGGGACACAATGGGGTTCGGATTCCATGACTGGATTGGATATGCGACATCTACAGAGATTTGTGAAGTAGATGCACCAGGATACTGTGATTGAGGAAATTCTGGGAATATAGGCATCGACATCCTTTGAGGAAGTTTACCAACAACTATCAAATCCATTTCCACTTTCTGGGCCAGTTCATATAGTTTAGGGAAGGTATTAATATTTGAATATCTTACCATCACACTAATGTCAGGGTTGAGGGCCCTAAGGTAATAGTATGTTGCAGCTTCACTGGTTGGTCGAAGTCCGACGGGTACCCTTTGCCAAGTTCGGGCGAACCTCACATTAAATCAACAATCTCCTCCTACGGGTGTCTCTGGATTGTTGTAAACTGGTGCAAGAGAGAGGACGGATCGACAGATTCATTGAAACCCCTCATCAATTGTCCCACTAACTGGTCCCATCCCATTATAGTGCCAGGTGGTAGGGATCTATACCAGTAGAGGAGATTTCCTCGGAGAGACAGAACCAGAAGCTTTACCATAATTCTTTCTTCTGTGATGTCATGAATCGCCGCTAGGAAGACGATATCTTGGATATGTTCCAGAGCCGTTTTCCCTGTGCCATCGAATGTAGGGATTTTTTTCATGGCAGCAGACAGAAGCTGCCCTTGTCCCGCTAGATATAACGGTCCAGTAGAATTCCATGTTGGGAACAATCTGGGCGGTTGCTGTGGCGGCGGCTGCTGCTGTTGTTGTTGCTGCTACTGCATTTGTTGTTGATGTTGCTGGTGTGCCATGCTTGCGCCTAAATTTGGAAAAACCGAAGTTCTCGAAGCTCTTGGTTGATTGCTAGTTGGAACAGAGGCACTTGTATGATCTGGTGAGTTAGGAGGGTTAGGAGGGAGACTAGTCGCAGTGTTGTCTGAGGTTAGACCTTGTTCGTCAAAGGCAACCTCTTGCGAGGACGCTCCGCGTAAAAGTGATTCAGGTGTGACTAGCCTGGGACGTTCCCCGAATGCGTCAATATCAAGTTCAAAAAACTCGGTTTCTTCTCCACTATTCTTAACTCTCCATCTTGTTTGCATGAAGGCACGGATATCAAGTTGAACAAATTCGCCAGATGCCAGAGTCTTTCGGTAATGAGATAAGCATCAAATCTCACTACCACTCACAAGGTGAGACTGACCGGGTCCAACCGGGCGTGCCAAAAACTGTTGGTCACAAATCTGCTATAGGAAAGGATTTTGATATGCGTACGCACCCTAGACCTGGACCAACATTGAAAGGCTGGAGGGAAGAGATGCCCTCCATGCCAATCTCCGGAGAAAGGCCGACTTCTTTACTAAACTACTTTGGGTTTTAAGCTAAGAGTACAGGAAATAAATAAAAGAGAAGGGAAGAAATGTAAATGATTCAGTGGGAAAGAACAACATCACGATTACTAACTAATACCTTGAAGTAGCAGCAATAAATACAAAGAATAAAACTTAAATGAACACCACGCTAGCTTCCCTATGTATCCTCTGGAAGAGTTCCAGGATTCAACTATTTTCCTATGCCTAAATCCAAATTGCAGAATTACAACAATTAAGAAAATACATGAATATTACAAAAACTACTAACCACAGGCAGCATAAAAAGAATATCATGCGGTATTTTCTCCCCTATGTATCCCTCAGGAGAATTCCAGGGTCTAACCCCCAATCACACACCTAAATTCAGGATGCAAAATTAAAGTATACAAATGACGAAAATGGAATAACATAAATTATCACAGAAGGCGACATACAAATGAGAAATTGAGCCCAAAGTCTTTAATATCAATTGCAGAAATCAAGTTACAGCAGCTTTCTAGCAAAAGTTCCCCCCTTTTCATTACAATTCATGGGTTTTTATAGAGGACCCAACCCTCTGAGACATCAATGCATTCGATTTGAAGGTACTCCCTCGATATCCTGGAAAATCTGCGCCTGCTCCTACTGCGACTGAACTCTCACATCCCTTTCCACATTTAACAATTATGGCCGCATTAACCTGTTGAACAAGGTACAGCAAGAGTATTGTCATTGTTGTCAACACAGACAACAATTGATGCAGTTGAAGCAATGGACAAGAATTCTGAAGTCAGTCAGATCAAGTACAGTAAATTTGCAGGAAAACAGAAGTCACCAAGATTCAAAAAATTGCAGAAAAGACCAAGTAAGAAAACTGTCGCGATATCGCGACAAGTTTTCTGTCGCGATATCGCGACAGGTTGAGAGGTCCGTTAGCAGAAAGAAAAATTGTCGCGATTTCGCGACATAACCGAGGAGAGAGAAAATGCACGCCAAATGGTCACGATTTCGCGACATGTCCGAGGAGAGAGAAGATGCAAGCAAATTTGTCGCGATTTCACGACATGTGGGCAGAGAAGGAAGCAAGGTGAAAAGATGTCGCGATTTCGTGACATGTTGGAGGAAAATGCACTAAGTCAAGGAAGTGTAGCGATTTCGCTACAAGTTTGAAAGTCAAGGAAGTGTAGCGATTTCGCTACAAGTTTGAAAGTCAAGGCGAAAGAGTGCAGCGATTTCGTTGCATGTTGAAATGAAGGGCAAAGAAGGTGTAGCGATTTCGCTACAAGTGAAAAAGCACAAACAAGAAGGTGTAGCGATTTCGTTGCATGACAAAATGCATGGAAACAAAGGTGTAGCGATTTCGCTACCATTCAAAGTTGCAAAAATTAAAGATGTAACAAGTCAAAAGCACAAGGCACAAAGTTGTAGCGATTTCGCTATCGCATGAAGCAAAGAGTGTACGGAAGCAGTGAACGTCGCGATTTCGTGACATGTTCCATTTTCGTGGAGTCTACAAGGAGAGTTGTACGGAAGAGCAAAGTGTCACGATTTCGTGACATGTTCCATTTTTGCTGAAGTTTGCAAGGAGGATTGTACGGAAGCCCAAAGTGTCACGATTTCGTGACATGTTCCATTTTATGGTGCAAGGAGAGTGTACGAGCAAAGCGTCGCGATTTCGTGACAAGAAGGATGATGACGTCAAAAGCCAGAAGCGTCACGATTTCATGACAAGAATGATGATGACGTCAGCAAAGTCAGAAAGTGTCGCGATTTCGCGACAGGGTGCAAGGAAAGCTGCTGGAAGCCGAAAGTGTCGCGATTTCGCGACAACATACAGGATGACGTCAGCAAAAGTTCTAAGTGTCGCGATATCGCGACATGAACAGAGGGAAAGCTTTCAAAGCCAAAATGGTCACGATTTCGTGACAGCAAGGGCATGAAGTGTACGGCTTCAAAAAGTGTCGCGATATCGCGATAGGTAACAGTCTGGCAGGTAAAACCCGTAGGAGCATGCAAGGTGACACGTGTCGAAAAAGCATACAGAAAATCATGCAGCCTGTTACGTAAAAAGTAACTGATGTCAGATCGACAGTTACACGTTGATAGGTGTCGGACATGCATGGGAACAGATGTATATGCATGATTGAAAATGCATTCGAAGTGTCGTATAGGAGTATTCGAAAAAGATTGAAGGATCAAAGCATTCGAACGACCAATTGAAAATGCATTCGAACAGCCTATTGAAAATGCATTAGAACAGTCGATTAAAATAAACGTATTTGCAGCATTCGAAACATAAAATAGGAAGGATCGAAAAGCTTTCGAGAAGAAGGATGTGCAGCATTCGAACAGTCGTATTTGGAAGGATTCGAACAGCCGCATTGGAAAGGAGAAAAGAATTCGAACGGCTCGAGAATGTAATCCGACTGCATGCAGGATTGAAACGCTATGGAAGACAAAGAGTTCCGATGAGAAAAATAGATTATAAAAAGGACAGTCATGCAGAAAATAATGTTGCTATTGTTAGAGAGAAATTGCTGTAAAAGGAGGGTTAGAAAAGAGTCAAGAGAAAAATTAGCAGAGCCGTGAGAGTGTGCAGAGTTGGGTTAATTGCAGACCAGTCAGGGTCGTGCATGAAGTGAAGACATTTTTATGTCATTCTAAATTGATCAGAATTGCAGTCCAAGTTGGTGCTTGGTACTAGGGGTTGGTGCTCCATCTGTTGCAGCAGAAAATTAAGGGGTTGGTGCTCCTTCCAGTAGATGCTGGTAAAGTATTTGTAAAATTGGTATTTTGCAAAGACCGGATTTGGATTGAAGTCCAAGCAGTCATTTTTGAGGAGTAGCCAAATTGGTGAACCTCGGTATATTGAGTGTTGTGGTGTGCTCTCTTGTTCAATCTGCTTTTCTTGTTTTCAAGTTCTCTTTATTTCATATTAAATGTTGTAGATATGAAAATTAAATAGCTACACCGATTCACCCCCCTCTCGGTGTCATTGTGTGAATATCAATTGGTATCGGAGCAAGGTTCCTTGTACAAGCTTAATCAGCCTAAGGAGATCTTGGAAGAAACAATGGCAAACGGTGAAGGATTCTCATCCAACAAAGCCCCCTTATTTGATGGAACAAATTACACTTTCTGGAAACTCGAGGATGCAAACATATCTGAGTGCATTGGGATATGATATTTGGGATTCTGTAGATAGTGGATACACAGCACCCACTACCCCTCCAACAGATACTGCTGAGAAGAAAAAATTTGAGAACAACTCCAAAGCTAAGAATGCTATAATGTGTGGGCTTGTTGACAGTGAACTGATAAGAGTCATGAGCTGTAAATCAGCAAAAGACATGTGGGATAAATTGAAGAGCATCCATGAAGGAGACAACAAGATCAAGGAAGCAAAACTGCAAACTCATCGAGCACAGTTCGAAGCACCGCAAATGAATGAAGATGAGAACATAGAGGCTTATATGCTGAGAGTCAACGGAATCATTAATGCAATCAAGAGGACTCGGTGAAGAAATTGATGATGCAGTTGTTGTGAAAAAGGTTCTCGGAACACTGCACAAAAGATTTAACTCCAAAGTTTCTGCAATAGAAGAGGCAAAAGATCTGAACAACTTCAGCTTGGATGAGATGCATGGTTCTCTCGACAAACATATGAAATGAGAATAGGACAAACCAAGTCTATAGACAGAGAAGCAGATTTTAAAGCACACAAGAATATAAAAGCTGAACATGAATCTGAGGATGAAGAGACACTGGATGAAACAGAAGCTAATTTTGTTCGGAAACTCACAAAGGGAAAAGGAAAATATAGAGGAAAGCTACCTTTCAAATGCTTCAATTGTGGAGGAGTCGGTCATTTTGCAGCCAAATGTCCAATGCAGGAGAAAACCAAAAATGGTGAAGGCTCACACCAAGAAAAAGGTGACTGGAAGAAGAAACAAAATTTCAGAAAGAACAACTTCAAGAAGAAAAGCTTCATATCCAAGAATGTCAGCACTTCGAAGAAAGCTCAGATGAGGATTCTGAAGAAGAAAAAGGTGAAGCTCTGTTCATGGCACTTGAAGAGGAAAGAACAGAAGAAAATCAGGAAAGTGATGAAAACTTTAAAGATGAAGCTGAAGTTTATCTGGAAGGAGAATTGGTTGCTGCACTTGAAGAGTTGAGTGTTGAAAGGAAAAAGAACAAAAAGTTTTCAAGAAAACTAGAAGATGCCACTGACATAATAAATAGTTTAAAAATACAGACAGAGGAATTCAAGAAAATGTCTGAAGTTCTTGATGAACAATTAACTGTAAAGACAGTTGAATGCAGCAAGCTAGAGGAAGACATGGTTAAGTTAAGAATGCAGTTAGAGGAGATGAATAGAAAATTAAACTGTTTTCATAAGTTTGAAGAAAGTACTGTAAAGCTGGATAAAATGTTAAATAACCAAAGGCCTTCCGGCATCAAATTTGGTTTAGGCTTCGATGAAGGAGAATCATCAAAGGGTTCAAAGGCCTCGAATGTAGAACCCATAAAGAAAGAAGAAAAGATCAGGGTTGATCTAGAAAAAACAAAACATGCCCAAGAAAGCAATAATGCCAGACTCAAGAAGAGTACTGACAAAGATGGCTTCATAAAAGTCACACATCCAAGAAGGAAAAGATTTATGGCTCCTACTTCAAACTGGCAAAGACCGGCACCCAGGTTTAATCATTCCTTTTCTAGTTACTGTTTTAAATGCAATGCTTATGGCCATAAAATTTCAGATTGCAGGCATAATGTATCTCAAAGGAATTTCACAAGCAGAAATGTTTTTTCTCCTTTAATGAATTATGCAGTTGAATGTTATAATTGTCATAATTTTGGACATATTGCTAGAAACTGTAGAAGCACTTTTGCAGCAAATAATTATCAGGGTAGAAAATCTCAACCAAGTGAGTTGAAACAAAACAAGAAATTTCCTGAAAAACAAGTACATGCTAATGAGAAGACAAAGGCAAAACAAGTAGCCAAATCTGTCATCAAACCAGAATGGAAAGAAAAGGAATCTTTAATTGTTCAGATTGCCTTTAAAGCTCAGAACAAATCTGCACCTTGGATACTTGACAGTGGGTGTTCCAGTCACATGACAGGTGACAAGCAGAAATTTGAGAATTTGCAGAATTATGAAGGTGGTTCTGTGAAATTTGGAAATAATGATGGAGCAAAGATTGTTGGAAAGGGATCAGTCAAGATCAGTGATGGCAATATAAAATCAAAAGAAGTCTTGTTTGTGATTGGTCTGAAGCATAACTTACTGAGTGTAAGTCAAATCTGTGACAGAGGCCATGATGTAATCTTCAAGAAGGAGGGCTATGAAGTAAGAAAGACAAAAAATGGAAAGATAATAGCCACTGGACTGAGAACTTCTAGAAATCTGTATACACTTTCAGAGACTTCAGAAGGAGCTTGCTTGGTTGGTCAGGAAGAAGAAAACTGGCTGTGGCACAAGAGACTCGGTCACATAAGCTTTGATAATCTGGTAAAAATCAGCTCAAAAGGGGCAGTAAGAGACATACCAACTATTGGTAAACCTTCAAACAAGTATTTGTGAGTCATGCCAAAAGGGAAAACAAACCAGAGCCACTTTCAAAGCAAAAGAATATTTCACAAGCAAGCCATTAGAATTAATTCACACTGATTTATGTGGACCCATGAGAACTGAAAGCATAAATGGACACAAATATTTTATGCTGTGTATAGATGATTACTCAAGAATGACATGGGTACTATTTTTGAAACTTAAATCAGAAGCCTTTGAGATGTTTAAAACCTTCAAAAATCTTGTTGAGAATCAATCAGGGAAAAGAATTAAATGCCTAAGATCAGACAGAGGAGGAGAGTTTATTTCAGAAGAATTTGCAGAATACTATCAAAAATATGGGATAAGAAGACAGTTTTCAGCAGCTAGAACACCTCAGCAGAAATGGTGTTGTAGAAAGGAAGAATAGGACAGGGCAGGAAATGGCAAGGACAATGTCGGCTGAGAACAAAATAGCTGACAGATTTTGGAAAGAGGCAGTACATACCGTAGTTTACATTCAAAACAGGTGCATGCTAAGACCACATGAAAGCAAAACACCTTATGAACTGTGGTTTGGCAGAAAGGCAACAACAAGACATTTCAAAGTATTTGGCAGCAAGTGCTACATCAAACGGACTGAAGATAATCTCGATAAATTTGAAAATAGAGCTGATGAAGGTATCTTTCTTGGTTACTCAACAAAAAGCAAAGCCTACACATGTTACAACAAAAGGCTAAAGAAAATTGTTGAGAGTGCTGATGTGAAAGTTGATGAAGGTAGAGAACAAGAAATTACTTATCAAGAAAACTACCCCATCTATGAAGAAGTCATTGAAGGTGATGATGAAAAGGAAACAGATAAGAATCAGAAAATTGATCCAGATGGTGTAAAAACTGAATCAGAAGAAGAAAACAGGAAATTTAAAACAGGCAAATCGGCAGAAAAATCATCCAAGTGAACAGATTATTGGGGATCCCAAAGATGGTATTCAGACAAGAAGAGCAGCAGTGCGGAACTATTCTCTGTTATCTAGCATTGAACCTAAAAATGTTGCTGAAGCAAGCACTGATGAAAGTTGGTTGAAGGCAATTAATGAAGAACTAGATCAGATTGAGAAAAACAATACCTGGGAATTAGTACCTAGACCAACAAATAAAAACATAATTGGCACTAAATGGGTTTTTCGAAATAAATTAAATGAAGATGGACAGGTTGTCGTAAATAAGGCAAGATTGGTCTCTGTAAAGGCTATGCTCAGGTTGAAGGCATTGATTTTGAGGAAACTTTTGCACCGGTAGCCAGACTAGAGGCAATCAGAATGTTTCTGGCATTAGCAGTTCATAAAAACTTCAAAGTATATCAAATGGATGTAAAATCAGCATTTTTGAATGGAAAACTGGAAGAAGAGGTTTACATTGAACAACCAGATGGCTTCCAACTTGGTGAAAACCCAGATTTTGTTTGCAGGTTAAAGAAAGCATTATATGGTTTGAAACAGGCACCCAGAGCATGGTATGCAAGGTTGGATAATTATCTAATTAAACAAGGGTTCAAGAAAGGTTTGGTGGACAACAACTTATATGTCAAAATAGAGAAGGGCCATCTTATTGTTCTTGTTGTTTATGTAGATGATATAATATTTGGCAAGCAAGATGGATGAATACCGCAAAGACATATCAACTAAAATGAAGAAAGAATTTGAGATGTCTATGATTGGTGAACTTTCTTATTTCCTAGGACTCGCAGGTCAATCAAAATGAAAAAGGCATTTTTATTTCTCAAGTTAAATATGTAAAAGAAATGCTGAAAAAGTTCACAATGGAAGACAAGAAACCGGTTAGCACTCCCATGACAACAGGTTGCAAGTTGAGCAAGGATGATAAATCCCCAGATGTAGATCAAACAATGTACAGGTCTATGATTGGAAGCCTGCTGTATTTAATAGCCACTAGACCAGATATATTACAAGCAGTATGCATGGTTGCAAGATTTCAAGCCAGTCCCAAAGAAACTCATGTAACAGCTGTAAAGAGGATCTTCAGGTATCTCAAGGGTACTATGGATTATGGGTTGTGGTACCCAAAAGGTAAATATTTCACTTTGATTGCATATTCTGATGCAGATTGGGCAGGATGTATTGATGACAGGAAGAGTACAAGTGGAGGAGCATTTTATCTTGGAGACAGGCTGGTAGCATGGCACAACAAGAAACAAGAATCAGTATCTCTATCCACTGCAGAGGCAGAATACATTGCAGCAACAACATCCTGTACTCAGATTTTATGGATGAGACAAACGTTGAAAGATCTTGGTATTCATTTCAAAGAGCCAATTTCAATTAAATGTGATAACACTAGTGCTATCAACATATCCAAGAATCCAGTAATGCATTCAAGAACCAAACATATTGCAATCCGATATCATTTCTTGAAGGATAAAGTTGCAGAAGGAGAGGTAAAATTGGACTTTGTTCCAACTACAGAGCAAGTAGCTGATATATTCACAAAACCATTGCCCAAGGATGTTTTTGAGTACCTTCGGAATAAGTTGGGAGTGGTCACAATTCCCAAGAACTGACTATCTTTTGGGATCACATTCTCAAGGGGTGCATTTATGCCTATACTTATAGTTTTGCTTATACTTATGATTTTTGCTAACTATAACAACATTTGTCTGAGAATGGTGTGCAGAGACTCAGGGGGAGTCTGCAACAGCCCTTTGGTATTATTGTCAAAGGGGGAGAAGAATTACAGGAAAGTGCATGAGTGTTGCCAACAATTCCAAAGGGGGAGATTGTTGAACAAGGTACAACAAGAGTATTGTCATTGTTGTCAACACAGACAACAATTGATGCAGTTGAAGCAATGGACAAGAATTCTGAAGTCAGTCAGATCAAGTACAGTAAATTTGCAGGAAAACAGAAGTCACCAAGATTCAAAAAATTGCAGAAAAGACCAAGTAAGAAAACTGTCGCGATATCGCGACAAGTTTTCTGTCGCGATATCGCGACAGGTTGAGAGGTCCGTTAGCAAAAAGAAAAATTGTCGCGATTTCGCGACATAACCGAGGAGAGAGAAAATGCACGCCAAATGGTCGCGATTTCGCGACATGTCCGAGGAGAGAGAAGATGCAAGCAAATTTGTCGTGATTTCGTGACATGTGGGCAGAGAAGGAAGCAAGGTGAAAAGATGTCACGATTTCGTGACATGTTGGAGGAAAATGCACTAAGTCAAGGAAGTGTAGCGATTTCGCTACAAGTTTGAAAGTCAAGGAGGTGTAGCGATTTCGCTACAAGTTTGAAAGTCAAGGCGAAAGAGTGCAGCGATTTCGCTGCATGTTGAAATGAAGGGCAAAGAAGGTGTAGCGATTTCGCTACAAGTGAAAAAGCACAAACAAGAAGGTGTAGCGATTTCGCTGCATGACAAAATGCATGGAAACAAAGGTGTAGCGATTTCGCTACCATTCAAAGTTGCAAAAATTAAAGATGTAACAAGTCAAAAGCACAAGGCACAAAGTTGTAGCGATTTCGCTACTGCATGAAGCAAAGAGTGTACGGAAGCAGTGAACGTCGCGATTTCGCGACATGTTCCATTTTCTAGAGTCTGCAAGGAGAGTTGTACGGAAGAGCAAAGTGTCACGATTTCGCGACATGTTCCATTTTCGTTGAAGTTTGCAAGGAGGATTGTACGGAAGCCCAAAGTGTCACGATTTCGTGACATGTTCCATTTTCACTTGTCTGCAAAGGAGAGTGTACGGAAGCCAGAAGCGTCGCGATTTCATGACAAGAAGGATGATGACGTCAGCAAAAGTCGAAAGCGTCACGATTTCGCGACAAGAATGATGATGACGTCAGCAAAGTCAGAAAGTGTCGCGATATCGTGACAGGGTGCAAGGAAAGCTGCTGGAAGCCGAAAGTGTCACGATTTCGTGACAACATACAGGATGACGTCAGCAAAAGTTCTAAGTGTCGCGATATCGCGACATGAACAGAGGGAAAGCTTTCAAAGCCAAAATGGTCGCGATTTCGTGACAGCAAGGGCATGAAGTGTACGGCTTCAAAAAGTGTCGCGATATCGCGATAGGTAACAGTCTGGCAGGTAAAACCCGTAGGAGCATGCAAGGTGACACGTGTCAGAAAAAGCAGACAGGAAAATCATGCAGCCTGTTACGTAAAAAGTAACTGATGTCAGATCGACAGTTACACGTTGACAGGTGTCGGACATGCATGGGAACAGATGTATATGCATGATTGAAAATGCATTCGAAGTGTCGTATAGGCTGTATCGAAAAAGCATTCGAACGATCGAAAAAGCATTCGAACAGCCAATTGAAAATGCATTCGAACAGCCGATTGAAAATGCATTAGAACAACCGATTAAAATAAACGTATTTGCAGCATTCGAAACATAAAATAGGAAGGATCGAAAAGCTTTCGAGAAGAAGGATGTGCAGCATTCGAACAGTCGTATTTGGAAGGATTCGAACAGCCGCATTGGAAAGGAGAAAAGAATTCGAACGGCTCGAGAATGTAATCCGACTGCATGCAGGATTGAAACGCTATGGAAGACAAAGAGTTTCGATGAGAAAAACAGATTATAAAAAGGACAGTCGTGCAGAAAATAATGTTGCTGCTGTTAGAGAGAAATTGCTGTAAAAGGAGGGTTAGAAAAGAGTCAAGAGAAAAATTAGCAGAGCCGTGAGAGTGTGCAGAGTTGGGTTAATTGCAGACCAGTCAGGGTCGTGCATGAAGTGAAGACATTTTTATGTCATTCTAAATTGATCAGAATTGCAGTCCAAGTTGGTGCTTGGTACTAGGAGTTGGTGCTCCATCTATTGTAGCAGAAAATTAAGGGGTTGGTGCTCCTTCCAGTAGATGCTGGTAAAGTATTTGTAAAATTGGTATTTTGCAAAGACTGGATTTGGATTGAAGTCCAAGCAGTCATTTTTGAGGAGTAGCCAAATTGGTGAACCTCGTTATATTGAGTGTTGTGGTGTGCTCTCTTGTTCAATCTGTTTTTCTTGTTTTCAAGTTCTCTTTATTTCATATTAAATGCTGTAGATATAAAAATTAATAGCTACACTGATTCACCCCCCCCTCTCAGTGTCATTGTGTGAATATCATAACCGGGGAAATCTGCATTTATGGATTGTCTGACTTGTCCTGGATTTTCCTGGGTGCGGTGCTGGAGTGGATCTTCGAGTCCTTCTGGTTTTTCTTTTGTGGCTGATATTTCTTTTCCTGTTGCCACAAATGGGCACCGGGTCTTTCGGGCAAGTAAAAACACATTTATGAAACACTCAGTTGCCTTGGAAAAATACCCGGCCTAGGGACGTGTGCCCTTGAAGAAAGCACCCTCAAAGGAGCTTCACCAAATTCAAATTCGAGGATTCGCTTCACGACAGATGTGAACCAAAGCGGGGATGATATAAGTGCTTCGAGCGAAGGGGCTTTCAAAAATGGCTTTGCAAGGACTTGATGCCGAAGCAGATATTTCTCGCCAAAAACAGGGCTTCTAACTATCTATTACTTCGTCGGGAAAATAGGTTGAATGCTGCTTCGCTAAGGATTTTCTCCGAAGTGGCGGATGATTGCCAATGGACCACAAAACATTTCGCTGCGAACCACCTCAAAGATAGTTGTTCGGGAAGTTTTTAGCCGAAGCATATTCCTGCCTAGAACATTCCCTTGATTTTTGAGGGTAGCCAAGCTTTGAATGAGGGAGCTTCGCATAAAAGTTGGTCGAAGTGGATGCTTCGCAACGGCTTGGGGCAAAGTAAATCTTGCTGGGAAAAATGGTTCGCCAGAAAAGGGGGCCAAAGCGGATGCTTCGCTTAAATTCTAGCGAAGCACTTCTAAACACTTCTGCATTCGCTGCTTCGCAAAATTTTCACCCGAAGTGACTGTTTAGGTTGCTTCGCTAGCGAAGCTCCTTCTATACCTCAGCAAATTTTGGGCTACTATCTAGACTCTCTTGTTTCCTTTTCTTGGAGAAGCTATTCTTCTTTCTACTGTGAAGCTCCTAAACTTGGTTTGCTCTGTGGCGAAGCTCTTACACATATAGCTTATGTACAAAGGGGACAAAAATGAAAGCCAAAATCGCTGCAATACTTAAAAATATTCAAAAGCAAGAGAACAAATTCATGAAAACTTAGAAAATACTTTACAAAATATTGATTTCCATTACCCCTCCAAGCAATGTGACAAAATTGTCAATAGGGACTTCAACCTATAACATAGTTGATGAGCTCAAGAAGACCCCGACAAAAATAAGCATGTATGATGCCCTTCAGCTCCCGGGCCAGGTAGATCTGCTGCAAGAGTCCCTGAAGACTGTGAAAGGTGGAAAGCCACCGCAACCTGCTGTGTTAGCTCAGCCCTTGACAACTTCAATCACCGGAAAGAACAGACCGCCACCTTTTTACTTGTCTTTGCGGATGGAAGGCCACATAGTGCACAACTGCATGGTTGACTCCGGAGCATCAACCACCGTAATGCCAAGGGCTGTCTGCGAGGAAATTGGTATGGAATACACGAGAAGCAGCCAGGGAGTTTTGCAGCTAGATGGCACTCTAGTGAAGATAGTGGGCATCATCAAAGACATCCCCATCCGGTTGCACAAGGCGCTCGACATTGTGGTCATCCAAGAGGTCGTAGTTGTTGATTTGGAACCCTACTTCGGCATGTGTCTCTCAAGGGAGTTCACTGCCAAGCTGGGTGGATACCTGTCTCTGGATTACTCACACATGGAAGTCCCTTTCAAAGGAAGGAGATTGAAAATTTATAATGAAAAACCTTCCACTTTCCTGGTTGAGAAAATACCCGGTGAAGAGCAGCAGAATGATATGGTCCATTTGACGACCGAGGAGTTGGTAGAAGTAGACCTGGTGGGAGAAGCCATAGAACAGCTGCAAGTGGAGGATGAGTTCTCCTTGCTGGATTTCAACGCCATGATCGAAACTGAAATAGGCTGCTATTCCGTCACTCAACCTGAAAAGCCCGAGGAGACGGCGAAAAAAGATACAGGGCCTGCCCCCAATGAGCTATGGAAGTTGTATTTTGATGGCGCCCGATGCAAGAATGGCGCCGGGGCAGGGGTTCTCCTAGTCTCGCCATCGGGAATACAAAAGGACTACTGTTACAGGCTGGCTTGGAGTTGCACCAACAATGCAACAGAATATGAAGCCTTGTGCTTAGGCTTGAAAAAGGCGGAGAGGTTGGGAATCAAACAGTTGCAGATTTTTGGCGACTCAGAGCTGGTGTGTAATCAGATTACCAACAAGTGCGCCTCCAAGAAGCATTACCTTAAGGCGTACCGCAACCGTGTTTGGGACCTGATGGAGTCATTCGACTCCTTGAATGTCAAGGCCATCTCCCGTGAAAAGAATAAGCATGCTGACATCTTGGCGTCTGTTGGAGCCAGGTATGTCTCGGCTGATGACACTATGCAGAAGCCGAAGCCGGTTCGTACCATTTATAGGCCTTATGTGCCTGATAAGGACACCCACTGGCAGGTGTTCGATTGTGACGAGGATATCGTCACCTTTTTGATACATGAAGCGAGTTCAATCGAAGGTAGAGACCCTGATGACGAGCAGTATGAGGGGTTGATACAGTTAAAAAATAATCACATCCCAAAAGGACTGATTACCCTAGAGAGCCTATTTGATCAGAATGATAGGGCCATATCCCACAGGATCAAAGTAGACTCTAAGCAGTACAAGGACCTGGAATTGGAGCCTGGAAAGGTGATCAAGGTCGGAACAGATTGCACCACTGAAGAACTAGAGCAAATCCGGGCCTTGTGCGAAGAATACCCAGACCTTGTAGCCTAGTGTTACCAGGACTTGAAGGGATACGACAGGGAGATGATCCAACACACTATAGAGCTGGAAGAACATGTGAAGCCCTTCAGGCAGAAACAAAGAGCGGTCAACCCAAAGATCGAATCTATGATGAAAGCCGAGCTCTTGAAGATGCTGGAAGCAAAAATCATTTATCCTATTAAGCATTCTTCTTGGGTCGCAAATCTGGTTCCCGTGAGAAAGAAGAACGGAGATATCCGCCTCTGCGTGGATTTCCGCAATCTTAACCAGGCTTCGTTGAAGGATCACTATCCACTCCCACAAATTGATCAAATCCTTCACGTGGTTGCAGGGGCTCAGAGATTCTCTCTCCTGGATGGATTCTCAGGCTATAACCAGATCTGGGTAAAATACGAGGACCAGCACAAGACAACGTTCACCACCAAATGGGGAATGTTCGCCTATCAGCGCATGCCCTTTGGTCTTTCCAATGCGGGGGCTACATTCCAGAGAGCTATGGACCTGGCGTTCCGTGAGCTGCTCAACAAAATCATTGTCATCTACTTGGATGACATGATTGTGTTTTCACACAAGAGAGAAGACCACATCTCCCACCTCAGGCAAGTATTTGAAAGATGTCGTGAATTCGGCATATCCATCAACCCTAAGAAGTCAGTCTTTGCGGTGAAGGAGGGAAAATTGTTAGGCCATGTTATTTCTGAGAAGGGCCTTGCAGTTGACCCCGACAGAGCAGAGGCTCTTCTTCGTTTGTCCATCCCGGTCAACAAGAAAGGGCTGCAGTCGTTCTTTGGCCAGATCAACTTCGTAAGGAAGTTTGTGCCTGACTTTGCCCAAGTAATCAAGCCTATGGCCGAGCTTTTAAAGAAGGATGCTGACTTTGTCTGGATTGAAGAGAGGAAGAAAGCCTTCGAGGAGATCAAGGCCAGGATTGCTCAAGCACCAGTATTGATAAATCCAGATTACTCTAAGGACTTCATCCTTTACGCGGTGGGAGAACCCGAAAGCTACGCTGCAGTTCTGACTCAAAAGGGAGACGACGACGAAGAGCGGCCGATTGCATTCTTGAGCCAAGTAATCCAGCCGCACGAGGAAAGATATAATTTCATTGAGCGACAAGTGCATGCAGTCATGAGATCCTTGAGAAAGTTCAAGCACTTTGTCTCTCAGAGCCGGATTACCATCTTCGTGATACACCCCGATGTCAAAAATTTCATCATTCAAGGGGAACCTGGTCACAAGAGAGCAGGATGGATTGCCAAAATCCAGGAGTTCGACATAGAGGTACGACCCACCAAGTTAATCCGAGGTCGGGCTCTATGCCAGGAATTGGCCCGAAGTGCTGCAGCCGAAGTCTCTACTTGCCAGTGGGAGGATCCAATGATAGAAAGTAACCTTGCCAACTCCTTATCAGAGGAAAGTGACTGGACAAATGATCTAGTGTGGTATTTCAGCACAGGGAGATGTCCAGATCACCTCAATGCCTCACAAAGGAGGTTTAGGCTCAATGCCTTGAAATATGTACTACGCCCCGAGGGGCTGTATTTTAGAAACATTGACGGCATCTTGTTACGGTGCGTCAAAGAATCAGATAAGCCGAAGGTCCTCGGCGAATTCCATTCTGGGATGCCAGGAGGACACCATTCGGGAAGGCCGACGACCTTGAAAATCATCAGAGCGGGCTATTATTGGCCCACCCTCTTCGCAGATGCGCATGCGGTCTATCAAAAATGCGAGAAATGCCAAAGGTTCGTCGGTAGGAATCGGAATGCACCCATGCCTCTTCAGCCAATTCAGGTTGAGGCTCCATTTCAGCAGTGGGGCCTGGATTTTGTTGGGACAATAACGCCAAATTCTTCGGCAGGGCATAAGTTCATTCTGACAGCCACGGATTATTTCACCCGATGGGCTGAGGCGATACCTACCAAACATGCCGACCAGGAGACGGTCATCGGTTTCCTTGAAAGTCTGATCACCCGCTTCGGGATCCCAGAGGCAATTGTGACAGACAATGGTCCAGGGTTCGTAGGCATTGTACTCACAGAGTTCACCGACAAGTACGAGATTTACCACAAGATGTCTTCAAATTATTATCCGCAGGGGAACGGCCTAGCCGAGTCCACAAATAAAAATCTCTTGAAGATCATAAAAAAGACCGTGGAAAGAAACAAGAGGTCCTGGCACCTGCTTCTGGACCGAGCGCTATGGGCAGACCGTATTTCCTTTAAAAAATCCATCAAAACGTCACCATATGCACTCGTATACGGGAAATAAGTTGTCTTGCCAACTCATATTGAGATGCCCGCACTATGGTTGTTAGAAGATGAAAAGGGCGACAAGGACCCCGTTGATGCCCGATTAGCTCAATTGCTGCAATTGGAAGAGGAAAGAGAAAAAGCTTATCAAGCTTTTGCCAAGCACGCCGAGACGACACAGAACTGGTTTTCAAAGGGAACTATCGCTCGAGTCTTCAAGATTGGGGACTTAGTGCTGAAGTGGGACTCATACAAAGCAAAGCCGGGCAACCATGATAAGTTTGACGCCTTCTGGGAAGGCCCCTTCCAGGTCGCCCGGGTGAACCAGTTCAATGCATTCGTCCTGAGGGACATGGAGGGTCAGATCCTCCCGATACCTGTTAACGACTTTCATCTGAAAGCCTACCACCATTAAAAAGTGTCAAAGGTCCTCCCTTGTACATATTTTATTTTCTGCAATTTTAATTCGTTTTCCTTCCGAATGTAAATATTGCTTTCAGTAGAAGTAATTTCTTGCTTTAACCCAAGAAAAAGAGCTGAGTGTTCTGTGGAAGAAATGCCTGGCAGTGTGGAAGAAAGTCGGGATGGAAAGCAAGAGGGCAAGAAAATTATCCAAGTGCCTAGAGGATAGAAATTCCTGGTGTCGCACATTCTTTCAACGACTCCCGGAGCCGCGCACCAATTTCAGCGACTTTGGAAGAAGGGTGAAAACACAAAAAATGGCTAAGGCAAGTGGTGTCGTCCGAGGGCGCTCTAAAACCCTGCGAAGTCAAACGTCGCCCTCATATTTTCGCGACCTTGGGAGGCGCCGAAGTCAGCAAGCAAAGGAAAACAAGAAAAAAATTTTCTAAGTATAGACGCGCCGCCCGAAGTCGCAGCGACGCCGGACGGCGTGCCCTGCTTTGTGCGACGACCGACGGGGTCCAAGTAGAAGAGAAGAAAAATTTCTAAGTATTGCCGCCCGTTGTCGCAAAATTTCCCAGCGCCACCTGACGGCGCGCGTCAAAACTCGCAAAGTTCGGCGGGCACGTTCCAAAGCCGTGATAAAATAAAGAAAAATTTCTAAGTGTTAGACGCCCAAGAGCGCAAAATCTCCATGGCGAAGTCGGGTGGCGCTCACTTTCTAGGCGCACTTGGGCGGAGTGATAAAAAAGAAAATGCAAATTTTTCCTAGGCCCTCCGGCGCAGTTTTCAAGTCAAGTGCCTCGTAGCGCGTGCCCAATTGGCGGCGGATGACGTCATCAACGACAGATTTTAAAAAATGGAAAATAAATTGCGCAGCTTTCAAGACGGATTTCATTAAAGAAAAAGCACAACCCGAGCCAATAAAGTACGAATTGCGCTCCCCAATGAGGATCCCACGCACGGTTGCCGGAGAATAACGGCGCCGCTCACCCACTTTGCGCAATAGGCTTTAACTCTGCCATCCGCCATTAATGCTTGCTTTTTGCCCATTTCAGTAAAAGGGGGTAATTCACTCAGTTTAATATCAGAATTCACTGAAGAAATTTGAGCTGCGTGAGAGAGAAAAATCGAAAGGCGCCGAAGTGCGGCTGTAAATTCTGATTGTTTTCACCACCATGGGTAAGAAACCGAGCACAACGAAAGGAAAAGCGCCTGTACGGGCGGCATCTAGTGCGTCTCATGATGAATCAGAGGAGCAGATAGTTTCTAGTGCCCCGACGAGCGAGTTGCCGAAGGAAGCGAAGGGAAAGGGCAAAGCGAGAAGCACAGAGAAGAAGGTTCCTCCCCCACCACCTGTGGACCACCTTAGTGGGTACAGAGATGGCGACTATTCACTTGGTATCACGCAGCTGCGACTCACCGTGAAGCAGTGGTGGGAAAAGGTTTCGCCCTCACATCATTTCGGCGTTGCTTATCATTCGAACCTGTACTGGTTCTTGTGTCCGCCAGTCCATCACTGCCCGGAGTTGGTCGAATTTGTGGTCCAGTATTACAAACCCAGCACCCGACAGGTCTGCGATTGTGAGGGGAGGGTATTATTTTCCCTCTTCAAGGAAAGCGTTCAACCAGCTTTCGCACCAGGGCACACGTCGGATCCTAATTGCATAATCAGGAAGGTCATCTTGGATGAACAGACAGGCAGGTGCCTCGATGGCAAGAAAATGAGGAATTTCCTCAATTTTGAACTAGAGCAGCCACTGCCAGCCTCAAGATGGTCGTCACGCCCAATACCCCTGGCAAATTTTAAAAGTCATTACATATATTCCATACTTGCCTGGGTTTTGGGTTGCGGCGCCGACGAACTGGTTCACCTGTACCAAATCTCACTAGCGAAAAGCATACTGCATGGGAAATTCTATGACCCCAGCACCCCCAAAAGAGGCACACGACCAGTTTATTTTGATTGGGCAGACTGGATATCGTATGCCATTCACTCAAATCTCCTGGCGCTGCAGCAGAAGAAAACCACGGAGTTCAGGCACTATTCGTTTCTGGCATGGCTATGCATGTACCATATGCACAACAGAATGAGGACCGTTCCAGTCCAGAAAGAAGACGAAAAGGGAGCACCGCTGCTAGTATATGAATGGACTAATCTTTTATACAGGAGAGGGTCATACTACGATTTTAATTTCAAGTTCTTGGGCATTGCCCTAGCACTCTTCAATGGCAGGGCATCACGTCCTCCGTTGCATATGACAAAGCATTTGGTGCAGCAAGAATTTGGCAACACATTCAGGTTGACTCAGGGCGTCGTCATCAAAGTCTACGGGTTCAAGGGCAAGCCTTTTCTGCTGCCCTACTGTTAGCGTATCTATAACTGTTAGTACATTATTAGGTAAATTTGTTATTACGCTAACAACTATTGTTTATTTGTTAGCGTAATTAGTTCATTTGGTTAGTCTATTATAGGCTCATACTTATGTATTTAAAGGTTGCTTAATCAATACAATTTAGTATTCACTCTGACATGGTATCAGAGCGGGGAGTTCTTCGGCTCGTCTAGGCGATGAAGGATCTATGATTGCGGAAGAGGATGGGCGGAGACATGATCCGAGCGTGACTGCAGAGAAGTTTGACAGCACTCCTAGACGTCGATGGTAGATCTGATCACGGTTGCGTAGCCGAAAAGCAACAATAAGACGCAGAAAAGTTTTGCCGCAGGCAGAGGACCCTGGCTTTGAAATCGTTTGCAGACGCAGACTAGTGCAGTGATCGTTGTCATAATGTGCAATGGATCAGATAGCGCAATGGTTAGCATATCGTTGCATGTTTAAAAACATTGCTCCTCGTGGGTTATAGGCAGAGAAATCATTTGCAGATGTCGTAGTTCTGTAGAGGGCGTATGAAGCACCATGTGCAATCGAAGTGATGTGAGGCAAGGACCTGGATTTGTTGTGGATATGCTCAGACGTCTTCATCCCTCGCAGTAGTGCTGAAGAGGCATTTTTTTTTAAAGGATCTGCAGCAAATCAGACGAAGAGTAAAACCAGTTATATTTTTAAAAGGATCTGTGCTACGCAGTTTTTTTTGTCGCCACCGTGAATATTGTTGTACAACCATACAAATAATTTTAAGTGCCGCCACCACTAGGGCGAAGCACCATCGTGAGAGGTGGAGGCAAGGGCGGTCCGGTAGCCGTTCATCGGTGATCTGCAGTACTTTTTTCCCGGCCTGACAAACCGCAAAGCTCACTGAAGTACTAATCTGAGCTCTTCTATTGCGTGGATTTATTTTTATTTTTTGCCGTACATCGCATCGGATTATGCGTAGCAGGAAAGTTGGTTGAGGCCAGAACAAGCCCTTCACCACCGATTCGTAGCCAAATTTTTTTCCCAGCCAGGGAGACACGCCACCTCGAGAGGTGGAAGAGCCGCTCGGAGGTAGCAATGCCACCAGCCACAGAGGGAGCGTCGATTCGAAGGCGCCACTAGTGGAGGTAGCTGCGCTTCACCGATAGGAGCTACCGCCTACGCTCAAATAGAGGGACCTGCCCTTTTGTTTCATGTCGAGGCAGTAGCTCGGCTGGCAGGTAGCCGAGGTGCGAAGTTGTGGTCTGGCGAAAGGTCGGGGGTTCAAACCCCGTCGACCCCCCAGGTACCCAATTGTTTTTTTTAGTTTGTTAATTTTTTTTTCTAATGTTTTTATTTAATAATTTCTTGTTTAATTAAATTTTTTTATAATTTTTCTTTTAAAAAAATATTTTTAAATAATAAAAACTTTAGAAATATTTTTTTAAAGAAAAATTAATTTAATTAAACTTTAAATTATTTTTTTTAAAACATTTGGGGAATTTTTTTTTCAAACTTGAAGGGGGGTGCATTTTTTTTTCTACATAAGTGAAGGGGGGATTTTTTTTCCTCATTGAGCAATTCGCATAAAATCATCAAACCTCAAAACCTGTTTTTTAGGCTTCATAAATAGCAAACATTTTTTTGTTTGAAGTACTTCACACAGGGGGGATTTTTTTTTATGACATTTTTGTGCTAATCTGCCTAAGAGGCAAATATTGTAATTTTTTTACAAACCAGTGAAAAAAGCCTTCTGGAGCGCCCATTTTGCGCTTCCAGAAAATTTTGGACGCACGCCAGGGGCGCTGCCCCTTGGAACCCCGTACAGGGGAGATATAATTTTTGCAAAACCAAGGGGGGAAGACTTATAAGGGTGCATTTTCGGCAGTGACCGACACCTTAGTCAAATTATTTTTGCAAAATTTCATTGTAAAAGGTGCATTTTCGGCAGTGATCGACACCTTAAAAATGGGCAGATCAAAGAAAAAGCAAGCCCCTAAACAAACTGATGTTGTTGAATCAGTTAAAGGTCCTTACTTTCCACCAGAGATGGAAGGAATGGATTTTTATGAGGATGAAAAATATTCTACACTACGCAGTGGTGTAAAATCCATTCTCAAAGATTCTGAAGATTCTGAAGATCTTCAGAAGAATGGTGTTCAAATCCCTATAGGCGTCATAAGGGCAGTCTACATATCATTGCTTTCTCTTGATATTGCCCAACATAAAATCTACAAGGACTTTAGTGAGGAAACAGAGGTCAAAATGGTTGATGATTGTAGTGACACAAGTGACCTTCAACCCATGGTGGTGAATGCTTGTTGTGACACATGTGACCTTGAGCCCATGATGGCCAATGCTTGTTGTGATACAAGTGACCTCATGCCTATGATGGTCGATATCAGTTGTAGCACAGGTGATCTCATCACAATAGCAGATTTTGCTTGTGACACTAGTGACTTAAAAACTGAACCTCCTAAAAATGAACTCCATAATCTCATCAATAGCGACATATGCAATATTGTTAAAAGCATTAATGAAGATGATGAAATTGGGTGTTTTGAAAAACACACCAAAGGATTTGGTTCCAAAATGATGAAGAAAATGGGATTCAATGGTGAGAGATTAGGTAAACAGGAACAAGGCATTAAAACTCCTATAATGCTAAATGTCAGGGCAAAGAATGAAGGCCTTGGCTATACTAGACATGCAAGTACCAGTAATTCAATGTTTGTAAAACCTAAATCTCCTCCATCTCCTAAAAAGCATTGTTGCAGTCACTGTGGAAAGGCAGGACATGTTGCAGCTAAGTGTTGGAGATTACATCCTTGTGATTTTTGTGGATGTACTAATCACTCTTCTTCACGATGTTGGCATAAAATGAAAATGACCAACAAGGTTCATATTGATTGTGGATGGACAGATCTCACACAATGGACCATGATGAAAGAAATGTTGTATGGCTTCTATCGAAAAGGTAAAACCTATGGTAGACCCCGAGGCAAATCCAGTGACAGACCAAGTGGCAGTCCCAGAGATAATGACCCAGAGACAAACCTAAATACAGACCCAGAGACAAAGTTCCAGAGGCAGATCTATAGGCAGATCCAAAGGCAATGATCCAGAGGCAGATTCACAGGCAAATCCCTAGATAGACCCAGAGGTACAATTCCAGAGGTATGCTTAGAGCCAGAGCCAGAGCCATGAGCCAGAGCTAGAGCCTAAGACAAAGCACGAGCCATCATTCTTTCATTTCTCTTCTTCTTCTTCACTGTTTTTGGGGCAGTTATATACTTTACCCAAATATTGTTGTATGGGGGGATGATAGTGTAGCTAGTAGTTATTACATTACCCAAATAATGTACTAAGGGGGGATGTTAGCGTATACTATAACTGTTAGTACATTATTAGGTAAAGTTGTTATTACGCTAACAACTATTGTTTATTTGTTAGCGTAATTAGTTCATTTGGTTAGTCTATTATAGGCTCATACTTATGTATTTAAAGGTTGCTTAATCAATACAATTTAGTATTCACTCTGACACCTACTTTTGCACAGAATATCACTTCGACCTAGAAGCAGCCGATAAATGGACTATGTGGAGCAAGAATTTGGTCAAGGGCAAAAAAAGAGCCCCATCTTCAGCTATCCTTTCATCTGGGGTGATGTCGAGGTCCACGAGGTAGGGCAACACATATATTTGATAGATACCCTCCTAAGTTTCGACCTGGTCCAGCTTCCTCAACGTTGGAAATACGATCCGCTTGGACTGAGACGGAAGTTCGTGCATGTCTGCCCACGGGGAGAAATTATGGGAGAAAGAAATAATCCCACAGGAAACAATTTGGAGTGGCATATAGAAATAATGCAGTCACTCCCGCCATGACACGACTTCTATTGCGTAGAAGTGGAATATGATCTCGAGAACAACGATGATCACAAAATAGGATCAGTTGGTTACAAAAGAATGCTCGCAAAGGTGGTGCCACTCGGTTGGAGTGAGAACAAAATAGCTTAATGCTGGATAATGAGATGTCGTACACGGCATGACAAATCAGAGAAAAAGTCGTTGGCCATTGACGATGAGTTCTCCGCGCTCTACGACACCCACGTTGACAAGTGGCAGTCGCTCGTGTTCCGTGATATCGTGCCCCGAGGCGCTCGACCTAGGCATAAAAGGAGGCCCCCACCTCAACAATCAGTCGTGCAAGGCACTTCAAGCTGCGAAGCATTGCGAAGCCAAGGAGTGGGCCCAATGATATAGACCACCCCAGAAAGGACATAGCAATCGAAAAGGGAGCTCGAACAACCAACTAGTGCAGTAGAAGAAAACGTGGAGCCTTCCAAGTCAAAGCCCAAATACAAAATTGTAATGTCGAGCGCGACTCCCGATACATCAAAAGCCTCCGCAGCACCATAAAACTTAGCCACGACAAAAGAAAAGAAAAGAAAAAGGTCTGAGAAGACCAAGGAAAAGCAACCAGTACCAGCAAAGGAAACTATGCACAGAACCAGAGTGACCCCGCAGACCGGGGCTATTGCAAGTGAAGTCATCAATATCCCTGATGTCAGCCCGCAGAAAGAAACAGAAGCATGGGTTGTCGGAGTTATTCGAACGCCATCTCAAGAGGAGCTTGCAGGTATGCATTCTTTGCCCTTGAGTCAAACCCTAGGAACTGTTGGTTACGAATCTGCCATGAGGAAAGGATTTTGGGTTAATGCGCCCAGATTCGCCCACCAGCATGAAAGGCCGGAAGGAAGAGATGCCTTCCGAGCCAATCTCCGGAGAAGGCCGGCTCCTTTTGGGGGGTTTTCTGATTTAAGCTAAGAGTGCAGGAAAGAGATAAATGTACAGAAAGAATATACAAATATACTTGGAGGTTGGTGGGGGGGAACTAACAGTACGGCAACCAGCAATCACCAATACTCACTGCATTATAAATATAAAGCACGACTGAGAACTGCAAAATCTAACGTATACTTCCGATACCTAAGCAGTGTACGCACGGCTACAACGGCTCCCTAACAGACATTCCCTACAAGGAACTAACAGTACGGCAACACGTCAATCACCACCTACGGACACTAACATGGGTAGAAAGCAATCATAGAGATATCAGAGCCAGGTATATGTGTCGTGTAGAGAATTTAACCGCACAGCTTCAATGGCTCCCTAACAGACATTCCCTACAAGGAACTAACAGTACGGCAGCGCACCAATCACCAGATACGGACCAGCAACTTAACACACAACTGATGAAACTGCTACTACATCCATTCTATGTATCCTTTTAATTAATGAAGTACAGGGGGTGCTTTAAACAAGCAATGCTAGAGGCACCTGCTCACCAAATGCTGAAATGAATCAACGAGCCGTGACAGGTTAGCCTAAGGCATGAATATAAAGAAAGGCAGCATAAAAAACAGAAGCAGCAGAACAGAACCAGGCATACAAATTATATTTATAAGCAGAAGCACGGTTACATTGGTTCCCTAACAGACATTCCCCATCCACCCTTTACAATGAATTCATGGTGGGCTTTTATAGCCCGAGTCCCTCCCGTTACATTAATGGGCACAAGGTCCCAATCAAACATAAGCTGACAAAAGCGGCGAAAGAGCTGCAAATGCTGACCTTTTGTCGGACCGGACTGTACCCGCAGCATGGTCTTCCTGGAAGCTGGACGGCTACGTGGCGGTGTGTTGGGCAGAACTTCAATCTGGCAGTGATGCGGGTAGCTGGAGCAGGTAGAACCTCAGATCAGCTTTGAATGAGGCTACTGGCACAGGCAGTGCAGCCCATGCTCGTCCTTTTGCTCGGCACGTCTCGGCTCTAATCCCGAAAGCTGGACACTTGTCAGATGATGGGTGATGCTTGTTTGACACGTGTCTGCCTTGGAGGGCAGTCTATCCATCTTTGCTTGGGATCGGAGCGCCTCGGGATGCGCGGGCAGAATACAGTGCAGTCGGGAAGGCCTTCATGCCTTGGTCAAATTCTGAGTTTGTCTTCCCACTGCGCACCTGTCAAGGGCGCACTCCGACTTCGCTGCGAAGTCGGGCTGCGCACAGGTGGAAACTGGTGTCTGCCGCCGTTCGGACCTTGCTCCAGCACTTTGTCATTTTCGTCAGCCTGCCAGTCTGCCAGTTGCAAGGTGCGCCCAGAAAGTGGGGCGAAGTCAGACTTCGCACCAAAACGGGCGAAGTGCGAACTTCGCACCAATCGGGCGAAGTCAGACTTCGCACCAACACTTAGCCATTTTTCAGGTAACTTGCTGGAAAGTTAAAAAACCAACTGGGGGACTCCGAGAAAGGGGGGAAAGAAAGAGAATGCGGGAAAGAAAAGGAAAGGAGAGAAGAAGGAAGGAAAATAGAGGAAGAGGGGAAAAGAAGAGCAGCACTGTTACAATACTGAAGACATTGCACCCCGTGCAAAATGTGACAACATTTCTGGCGGCTCGCGGGGTGTCGAGCTCGCCTCGGCGCAAAGAATCCATGCCTTCATCCTTTGGGTGCAGAGGAACTTGCCTCCCCTGCCTTTTGCTGCTCTAGCTGTTCTCCTTGCGGCAACTGTTCTTCAGATTCATCTTTGTCAGTTGCCTCCTCGGAATCACCTTCCGAAAGCTCTCCATCTCTTGCTTCTGCCTCGCAAATGCGAGTGTATGCCGCCTGGGCTTGACGCCAGGCTTCTGCCTCGAATGGCCGGCGGTCAGCTACATCTTCTAATGCCGCGTGGAAAGCAGCGACCGCGTGCAGGTCGATGGTGAGGTATCTTTTTTCTAACTCCTGGAAGTAGGAGCTGATCTTGGAATATTTGGACACCATCCGAGTGACCTGATTGTCTTGAATTGGTTCAGTCCAGCTATCAATTTCAGCTGTATCTGCTTCAAAGGACTGCCAATTCCTTTTCACCCGATCTAGGGTGAGAAGCTCGCCATTCTCAACAAAACCTGGGCACCCTAGTTCAGAAAGAGCGTGAAAGGGGGCCAGACAGATATCCCTTTCATGTCCGAATGCATCAAGCATTCGTCTGGCAACCCTCACCTCTTCAACTTTTTTGAAATATTTGTGCAAGGTCACCCTTGCACCTGCCCATTCTGCAGCGAATGAGGACACGGGAGAAAATTGGAGGCCGTTGCGCTCGCGCTCCTGAAGATTTACCGCCAGGTCCAGCCATTGCTTCGCCTGACGCTCGGCCTCCTCTACCACAGGCTTTCCCTGGGCAGAAACTTCTTGAATTCTGGATGCGAAATCCAGAACTGCCATCGCCTTAAAGGTGTGGGGCTTGCATTCCCGCAGCAAACCAGCCCGCATCTCCTTAACCTTTGTCTTTGAAAAGACCGTCGCTTGAGATGCTCTCTCTGCAAGTTGCGACTGCGCCTGCTTCAAAGACTCTTGGAGCTGAGAAATCTGCTCCGAGGCTGCTTGCTTTTCGGTTGCGGCTTGTTGCTGAGAAGCGGCCAGCTGGGCTTTGAGTTCATCTATTTCTTGCCGCGCCGCTTCCAGCTGCTCCGTGGACCTAGACAGGTCCTCTTCAAGCTGCCTTGTTTTATCCTGCAACCCGAAAAGTTCTTCCTGCTCCTCCAGACTTTTGACAAAGAGACTGTCAGCTTTGCGCATAATCGACTGAATCTGATATTGCTTGTTAATGTCGTCAAAGCTCTTCTCCTTTGTCTGGAGCTCGTAGTCCGCCCTGGTCATTTCCCGGAGAGGCTTCTTCACTTTTGGGATTATTTTCTCTGTTGTAATCACTCTCCTCTCGAAATTGTACTTTGCGCGTTTTACCGGGGCGGCTATCTCTTCAGGTCTCCTCCGCTTCAGGTTCTGGAGGAAAGAGACAGAATACTCTACAGCTCTCGTTGCCAGGGGCAAGTCGTCTGTATTCTGGAGGTCGTCCATGAAATCTGGTTCCCCCAGCCTAGGGTTCTGCTGAGACGTCTCTCCTGCGGGAATGGGATCAGGAGGAACCGGACAGACCTTGGAAGAATCGGCCGCTTGTGGGGGCGACCGGGAAATGGAGATGGGAGCGGCTGATACTGTGAGGGTTTGAAGCGGCTGAGAAGGTGGATGTGACGGTGAACGGACGGTCTCAGCACTAACTTCAGGCGAAGGGTTTGGAGTTGTGCTCAGAGAAAGAGAGACGTTAGGGTTCTGAGCAAACTGATCAAAAGAATGGGGGCCGCTAGAAGGGCGCGGAGACGGAGAGGGGGATGCGGTCATAACTTGCTCGGATTGAGCGGGAGACGGAGTGGGAGTAGGACTGGGTGAGACCAAAGAGACAGGGGCAGCAAACGTACCTGCGGGCTCCGCCTGAGCCGATGCCGGATGGATGTCTGTGCTCCTGATTTCGGCGGCTGGCTTGGGACTGCCCAGAGAAACTGTCTCTGCGGCGGCAGAACGCGGCTGCGGCTCTGCGACTGGCTGCTGCACTATCAGGCTAGGTCGCCTGATTTTCTCAACTCTCTTCCGCTTCTTCTCCTCCGGAATAACAGTCGGATCAGGGGAAGGAGATGAAGCAGGTGCAGCAGGCGCTGAGGCTCCCACGGTAAACTTGTACCGGGGTTTGACTTGCAGAAGGTCTGCCGCAACCGGTCTGCTCTGTGGCGGTACTGGCGCCTTTCGTGCCTGAGGGATTGCCTCGGGCGTTGCTTTGACTAATTCTTTCGCCTTCTCAGGCGCCGTCTTAGAAGCCACGGGCTGCATCGGATCGATCTGGACGTCTGCTGGGCCCACGCTGGCAGTTGCCGAAGTGTACAACTGTTGGGAGGAAGACCCTCCTTTATAGTCCTCAAAGGGGCCTCGGGGAACGTAACCTTGATATGCGAACGGCCGCCAGCTGTCATGATGCTGGTCATAGAGAACCGAAAAGTCGTCATCTACGGCCAGATTTCTTCTCGTGGACTTGTCGTGCTGCGTGCGGCATCTCATCTTCCAGCATTCAGTAATCTTTTCTTTAGACCAGTTAAGGCCTGCTATCTTGGATAGAAATTTTTTGAACCCTGGAGATGTGAACTGGTGGTCCGGGTTTCGCTTGGGGTCATATGTCACCTCCTCACAGTAAAAATCCTGCCAAGGAGGAGAAGCTTCCATCAATTCGATTTCCCAGTCAAGGTCCACATGGACCACATCGCACTTATCTTCGGTTATATCTGCCCGGGGGCAGAGATGTGCGAACTTTCCCCTTATCCCATATGGGTCATACTTCCAACGCTGCGGCAACAGAACCAGGCCAATCCGGGAAAACTCTTGCTCAAGGTAGACATGCTGTCCTACCTCAAAAATCTCAACGTTTGCCCAGGAAAGAGGGTATTGAAAAATCTGTCCTCTCTTCTTTCCTAGGCCGAACTCCTCTTCAACATAGTCCATCTGTCGGGCAACCTCCATCCCGAACAAATGTTCCGAGCACCAGTAGGGCAGCAAATGGGGTTTGCCCTTGAATCCGTAGATTCTGACCACAATCCCTTGCGTCAGTCTGAAAACGTCCCCGAGCTTCTGATTCATCAAAGCGCTTGTCATTTCTCTCGGGGGACGGGGGATTTCGCTTTCGCTGAAGACTGACATGACGAATCCCAGAAAGTTGAAGTTGAACTTGTAGTAGGACCCTTTCCGGTATAAGTCATCCGTCCAGTTATAGACGGGCTGTGGCTCTCCCTTCTCGTTGACCTTCTTCAGGTTTGGGATCGGCATTCGGGGGTGCAAATGGTACAAACAAAGCCAGGCTAGAACAGAACTAAACCGAAAATCGGTGGACTGCTTCTTCTGAATTTTGACCAGGCTGGAGTGGGTGGCGTATGCCAGCCAGTCTGCCCAGTCGAAAAAGATGGGACGTTTTCCGCTTCTCTGTGCTGCCGGTTCGTAGGATTCTCCGCATAGGAGACATTCTGCCAGCGCTAGCTGGTACGGCTGTACCAGCTCATCAGAGTCGCAGCCAAGAATTGATGCCAAAATGGTATACAAGTACTTGCTCTGAAATTGTGCCAAGGGCATGGGGCCAGTTGGCCACTGTCCGGCTGCAAGCGGGGCGTTCAGCTCTGAATTGAGGAAATCCCTCATCCGTTTGGTATTCGCGAAGCGTCCCGCCTGCTCGCCCAAATTTATCTTTCTGAGGATGGTGCTGGAGTCATACTCCAACCCTGGGGCGAAAGCTGGCTGGACAGTCTCCCTGCGCAGTGTGAACAAGGGTTTACCGCTGGAGCTGCAAATTTGCCGGGTAACTGGTCTGTAGTGTCTGACAATTAGGTCTACCAGTTCCGGGCATTGGTGGACAGGAGGGCACAAGAATTTGAACAGATTGGATTTGTACGCCGCTCCGAAATGGTGGGAGGGCGAAACTTTGTCTGCCCAGCTCTCCACATTTGCCCGCAGCTTCGTCAAGCTCATAGAAAATGAGCCGTCCTTGTACCCCGCTAAGTAATTTAACGGAGGTGGTGGGGCTTGCCCACGCTGTACCTTTTTCGTCCGGGACTTTGACTTTCTTTCTGGCGGGGTTTCGCTTCTGAAAACGCCCGGCCGCGGTAAATCCTTTGGTTCGCCACTTCCACTGGACTGCGCTGACACTGGCATCTTTCCTCGGTCCATCTCTTCGAATCAGCAATAATTACAGGTTCAGGTCGTCTGCAGCAGATTTCGCTGTCACAGGAATAATTAGCACTGTCCGAGGAATAATCTGTGTAGTCTGGAATGTTTGAAAACATCTGACCCCCTTTTCTAGATAAAGACAGCGCCATAAATGCCGCGCAGGAGGGGGTAGGTCGGCTGTGTTAAGGCTCTTAGATGGCTGCGCAGGAGAATGTTTGGAAAAAGTGCACTCCGGCAGACGTGCCATGTTCTTTTGCTTGCACTTTCGTTGAGGAACGTGCAATCATTAACTCTGTCTTGGACGCTGCGCCATGGCTGACGTCACGGCCGAAATCAGGGCACACTGCTCAAGAAAGAAGCATTGGTGCGGAAACCCACTTTGAAACGGTCGCAACGCGCCTTGGGCCCAACTTGGGACCTTTTTTGAATATTTTATTCATTTTTTAACATTTGCCCAAATTGGCCCAGAAAACGAGGCGCCGTCGGGCTTCGCCCAAAGTTGGGCGCGACCCGACTTCGCCGGCGAAGTCGGACTTCGCCCGAATTTCGGGCGAAGTTCGAACTTCGCGCGAAGTGCGCGTTGAACTGCTCTGTTTCCTTTGACTGTCCGAACTGCGCAACTTGCACATTGAAGTGAGTCGGACTTCGCCCGAAGTTCGGGCGAAGTGCGAACTTCGCGCGAAGTTTGCACTTCGCGCGGAGGTTGTGCGCAGTTCGGACTTCGCACACTAGTCGGCCGAAGTCGGACTTCGCCCAAGGTTGGGCGCAGTCCGTCCTCCTTTGCTTTGCAGTCTTTTCCTTGAACAAGCTTCGCATTTCGGCTGGCCCGAAGCCCGACTTCGCTGCGAAGTTGGACTTCGGCCAACACTTAGCCAAATTTTTTCCTTTTTCCTTTTTTCTTCTTTCTTTGTTTGCTTCTTCTTTTGTACAGCCGAACTTCGCCCATCCTGAGGGGCGCCGACGGACTTCGCTGCGAAGTCCGTCTTTCTCTCCCGTGCCGCAGTTAAGCTCAAATAATAAAAAATAAAATTAAAAGCTGAAAACAGGAAACTGTACATGCTGGGAAATGAAAAAGCATAAGGGAAAATTTTTTACAAGGAAGGGCCACTTGGGCACCTTCAGCAGCGGTAAATCTTTAAGTGGAACCCGTTGACAGGGATAGGTAGGAGCTGACCCTCCATATCCCGCAGTACGTAGGCATTGAACTGGTTCACCCGGGCAATCTGATAAGGGCCCTCCCAGAGAGCATCAAACTTCCCGTGATTACCCGGCTTTGCTTTATATGAGTCCCACTTCAGCACTAGGTCCCCGATTTCGAAAACTCGGGCAGTAGTGCCTTTTGCAAACCAGCCTTGGGTTGCTGCAATGTGATCAGTGAAGGCCTGGTATGCACTTTCTCTGTCTTCTTCCAACTGCAGGAGTTGGCACAGTCTGTCGTCCACCGGGTCTCCGCTGCTCCTGTCTTCGTCAATCATCCACAGGGCAGGGATCTCGATGTGTGATGGCATGACAGCCTCTTTGCCATAGACGAGCGCATAGGGGGACGTTCTGAGGGATTTCTTAAATGCAACTCTGTCCGCCCACAGTGCCCGGTTCAGGAGCAAGTGCCAAGTCCGCTTGTTTCTTTCAATGGTCCTCCGGATGATCTTCAGGAGGTTCTTGTTAGTAGACTCGGCAAGGCCATTCCCCTGCGGGTAGTAATTAGAAGACATCTTGTGATAGATGCCAAGTCTGCCGGTGTACTCCGTGAGTACAGCGCCTACAAATCCCGGACCGTTGTCGGTCACAATCGACTCTGGAACCCCGAAGCGGGTAATCAGGCTCTCAATGAACCTGATGACCGTTTCTTGGTCTGCGTTCTTGGTCGGGATTGCCTCCGTCCACCGTGTAAAATAGTCAGTAGCTGTGAGAATAAACTTGTGTCCGGCGGAGGAGTTAGGAGAAATCACCCCAATGAAGTCTAGACCCCATTGCTGGAACGGAGTCTCGGCCTGAATCGGTTGAAGGGGCAGGGGTGCTTTTCTGTTTCGGCCAGCAAACCTCTGGCATTGATCACATTTTGAACAGACCGCATGCGCGTCTGTAAACAGAGTGGGCCAATAGTACCCAGCCCTTATTATTTTTAAGGCCGTTGGCCTTGAAGAATGGTGACCCCCAGGCATCCCGGAATGAAAATCTCCGAGGACCCTAGACTGGTCTGATTTTCTGACGCACCGCAACAGGATGCCGTCGATGTTTTTGAAATAAAGCCCCTCGGGGCGAAGAGTGTACTTGAGTGCACCCAGCCGAAATCTCCTTCGTTGTGAGGCGTTCAGGTGATCGGGACATCTTCCGGTGCAGAAGTATCTCACCAGTTCATCTGTCCAATCACTCCCCTCCGATAAGGAGTTGGCTAGGTAGATGCGTGTCGCTGTGTCCTCCCACTTACAGGCGGAGATGCCGGCTACAGCGCTTCGGGCCAATTCCTGACACAAGGCTCGGCCTCTGATAAGCTTGGTGGGCCGCACTTCAATGTCAAACTCCTGGATCTTGGCAATCCATCCCGCTCTCTTGTGACCCGGTTCTCCTTGTAAGATGAAGCTTCGAACGTCCGGGTGAATCACAAAGACAGTGGTCTTGCTCTGGGAGACAAAATGCCTGAACTTTCGAAGGGACTTCATGACAGCATGAACCTGCCGCTCTATAAAATTATACTTTTCTTCATGCGGCAGAATCACTTGGCTCAGGAACGCTATGGGGCGCTCCTCACCATCGTCTCCCTTCTGAGTCAGGACTGCAGGGTAACTTTCGGGTTCTCCCACTGCATACAGGATGAAGTCCTTGGAGTAGTCCGGGTTTGTCAATACCGGAGCTTGCGCAATTCGAGCCTTGATTTCCTCGAAGGCTTGCTCTCTCTCATCAGTCCATTCGTAAGGTGTATCTTTCTTCAGTAGCTCGGCCATAGGCTTGATCACTTGTGCGAAGTTGGGGATGAACTTCCGCACGAAGTTAATCTGACCGAAGAAGGACTGCAGCCCTTTTTTATCAATGGGGGCTGGCAAGCGAACGAGGGCTTCTGCTCTGTCAGGGTCAATGGCGAGGCCTTCCTCGGAGATGACATGTCCCAGCAGCTTTCCTTCTTTTACCGCGAAGACAGACTTCTTCGGGTTTATAGAAATGCCGAATTCTCGACAACTCTCAAATATTTGTCGTAGGTGCGAAACATGATCTCCTCGTTGATGAGAGAAAACAGTCATGTCATCAAGGTAGATGACAATAATTTTATTGAGCAGCTCTCGGAAGGCCAAGTCCATGGCCCTTTGGAACGTGGCGCCAGCATTGGATAAGCCAAACGGCATGCGCTGATAGGCGAACGTCCCCCACTTCGTGGTAAACGCCGTCTTATGCTGGTCTTCGTCTTTGACCCAAATCTGGTTGTAGCCGGAAAATCCATCTATAAGTGAAAATCTCCGGGCTCCAAAGAACGATATGTAGAATCCGGTCGATTTGGGGAAGCGGATAGTGGTCCCGGAGGGAAGCCTGATTTAGGTTTCTGAAGTCGACACAGAGACGAATGTCGCCATTCTTTTTCCTCACGGGCACCAAATTCGCGACCCAAGATGAATGTTTGATGGGGTAGATGATCTTGGCCTCCAGCATCTTCAAGAGCTCGGTCTTCATCATGGCCTCAATCTTTGGATTCACGGCCCTCTGCTTCTGTCGGAACGGCTTGGCGCCATCCTCTAGCTCAATGGTATGCTGGATGACAGTTCTGTCATACCCCCTCAAATCCTCGTAGCACCAGGCCACGATGTCGGGGAACTCCTGGCACAGTGATCTGATCCGCCCAAGTTCCTCCGACGTGCCGTCTGTTCCGACCTTGATAGTTTTACCAGGTTCAAGTTCCGGGTCAGCATACCGCCTCGGGTCTACTTTGATTCTGTGAGATATTGCTCTGTCATTCTGATCAAAGAGACTCTCTAATGTAATCAGTCCTTTTGGGACATGATTATTCCGTAACTGTATCAACCCCTCATATTGCTCGTCATCAGGGTCTCTACCTTCGATTACACACACTTCGTTAACCAGGAATGTGACGATCTCCTCGTCACAACTGAACACCTGCCAGTGGGTGTCCTTATCAGGCACAGAAGGCCTGTAGATAGTACGAACCGGCTTCGGTCTCTGGACAACGTCTTCAGCCGGAACGTACCTGGCTCCAACAGACGCCAGAATATCGGCGTGCTTGTTTTTCTCACGCGATATTGCTTTGACATTCAACGAGTCGAATGACTCCATCAGGTCCCACACTCGGTTACGGTACGCTCTAAGAAAATGCTGTTTGGATGCGCATTTCTCCGTAACTTGGTGACACACCAGCTCTGAATCTCCGAAGATCTGCAGGTGTTTGATCCCGAGCCTCTCCGCCTTTCGCAAACCCAAGCACAGGGCTTCGTATTCCGCCGAGTTGTTAGTGCAGCTCCAGGCCAGCCTGTAGGCATAGTCCTTCTGGATTCCGTTTGGAGAAACCAGAAGTACCCCTGCACCGGCGCCATTCTTGCATCGCGCGCCGTCAAAGAAAAGCTTCCACAGCTCTTCGGGTGCGGGTCCCACTTTTTTCGCAGCTGACACGTCAAGCCTCTCGGGCTGTACAATGGAGTAACAGCCCTGCTCTGTCCCGATTACGGCATTGAAGTCCCGCAATGAGAACTCATCTTCAAGCTGTAGCACTTCGAAGGCTTGCTCGGTCAGCTCCACTGTCACCAGTTCTTCCTCTGACAACTGGACCATGCAGTCCAATTCTCCTCCGGGTATCTTGTCTACTAGGAAGGGGGAAGGCTTCTCATTAAAAATTTTCAGTCTCCTTCCTTTGAAGGGCACTTCCATGTGTGAGTAGTCTAGAGACAGGTACCCGCCCAACTTTGCAGTGAACTCCCGAGAGAGACACATGCCGAAGTAAGGCTCCAGGTCGACAATCACGACCTCTTGGATGACTACGATGTCGAGAGCTTTGTGCAGTCGGATAGGGATGTCCTTTATGACACCAACTGTCTTAACAGGGGTGCCGTCTAATTGTAGCACGCCTTGGCTGCTCCGTGTGTATTCCATCCCGATCTCATCGCAGACGGCCTTCGGCATCACAGTCGAGGAAGCACCAGAATCCACCATGCAGTTGTGAACTATGTGCCCTTGCATCCGTAAAGACAGATAAAAGGGTGGCGGTCTGTTCTTCCCAGTGGCGGAGACTGTCAAAGGTTGAACCAGGACAGCGGGCTGTATCTGTCTGCCGCTCTTCATGTTCTTCAGTGATTCTTGCAGCAGATCCACCTGGCCTGGGAGCAGAAGAGCATCATACATGCTGATTCTAGCAGGCGTTCTTTTCAACTCGTCTACAATACTGTAGCCCGAGGTACTAGCTTCTTCTGCATGTTTTGCTGGCTCATACTTCGTCCGGTACTGTTGGGTGGCCTCAACTCGCTGTCTCTTGGTCAGAGACGGGTACTTCAGCTTCTCCTGGGCTTGTTCTTTGGTTTCAGTTGGAGGCTGAGGTACGGGAGCCTTAGCCGGAGTTGGGGCCTTTGCTGGAGGTTTGGCTGGAACAGCGGCAGCCTTTGCCGGAGAAGGCTTGGCTGGAGCTTTATCTTTGGATGCCTTCTCCTGGGCTGTGTAAGGCCACAGCCGCTTGTATGGCGGCAGCCCACCGGGCTGCGGTTTTTCTCTTCTTGCGTAGACTTGCAAAGGTTTGGCCGCATCCGCGGCTTTCTTTTCTTCCTTGGCAGGTGACGCTAGATTCTCTTCGGGGAGGGCAAAGTTGGCCTCGCCGTCCAAGATCATGTACAGCTCATCGTCTTCTATAGCGCTGCCGGCCAATGTCTGGATGTAGTGCTGGTGCAGAGTGCAGTCTTCCTCCGAATGCGGGTCGTTGCACGTAGTGCACCAGTTGACCTGGTCGGGAGGACCAGGCGGGTCTTCTATAGCAGCATTTCTCGGAGGCGGACGCCTCTGCGGCTGATGTTCCGGGGCTTTGTCTTTTGTCAGTGCGGGTGGCGCATACGGCCTCCTAGGAGCAAGGTCCATCTGGGCCTGCTTCTTCTTCATAGCGGTCATGTCATTGGACATGGCATGGTATCCGGAGGCCAAAGCCCGCACCTCCTGTAGAATCGTGTTCTGGATGCTGCTGTCAGGTAGCGGCAATTGTGCCGGTGGGGGCAATGCGGCCAATGGAGGAGGGTTAGAATAAGATGCGTACTGTGGGGGAGCAGGAAGTGCTGGAAAATGCGGGGTGGGAGGAGGCGGATGAGGGTAATGCAACTGAGGCGGGCCGTAAGGAGTTACGACCGGCGCCGGATTCCACTGCTGCTGGGTTTGCTGTCCTGATGTGGACGGCGCACCACCAGAAGCAGAAGGATACTGTGATCTGGGGAAGTCGGGATGAATGGGTTCCTGCACCCTGGACGGAAGCCTGCCGATGGAGATAATGTCAGCTTCAGCTTGCTGGGCAGCTTCGTACAGCGCAGGAAACTCGTCAATTCTGGCGATCTTCAGCAGCAGGCATATGTCTGAGTTGAAGGATCTCAGATAGTAGTGAGCAGCCATGCCGGCTGAAGGCCGAAGTTCGCGAGGTACCCGTTTCCAGGATCTCGCAAACTTGATGTTAAAATCAGACACCTCCTCTTGAGGATGTCTCTGGATAGCTTGGAACTGATGCAGTAGAGAAGTAGGGTCAGCAGACTCGTTGCATCCTTTTACGAGCCTTCTGGCAAGTTGGGGCCACCCTGTGATGGATCCCTCTGGCAGCGATCTCCACCAGTAGAGAAGCTTTCCCCTCAGGGAAAGGGCCAGCAGACGGGTCTTCACACTCTCATCGGTGATAGTATGCAGTGCGGCCAGGGCAAGGATGTCCTGGATGTGCTCGTACGCCGTCTTTCCGTAGCCGTCGTATGTGGGAATAGACTTTAAAGCAGCAGGGGGCACAGCTTGCTGTCCGACCAGGGCCAAGGGCCCCGTAGAGTCCACCGCCGGGAAAAGATCATCGTCATTCGGCTGTTGAGCAGCCATTTCTTCTTCTTCTTCTTCTTCTCCGCCGTCGGTTGTGTACTCAGTGTCGGTACTTTCCGAGGATGCAGGATCTTCTTCTTCCTCGGCCTCTTCTATTTCGTACTCAGCTCCGCCGATTTCAGCTTCGGCTTCTTCTTGTATCTCAGCCTCGGCTTCGTCGACACGAGCTCGCGGGTCAGCCAGCCTGGGAATCTCGCCTCGAGCGTTGATATCCAGTTCGTAGAACTCAAGCGGGCTTCTTGGATCCCTTGCTTGCCACCTTCTTGTGTGCATGAAGGTGCTGGGACCGGTCTCTCGGACTCAGAGGATTTGTTCGTGCAGAGTCGCCAGGTGTTCAGATTTGGAACAGCAATGAAGCGAACACCGGTGCTTCAATTCTGTCGGGGGTGAGAAACTTCCTTGTCTCACCAGGTGCTCAGGAACCACTGTCAGCGCCAGGTGGAGACTGATCAGAAAATTTTTCTTCAAACGTGGGACCAGGGTCCCACCGGGCGTGCCAGAGAAACTGTTGGTTACGAATCTGCCATGAGGAAAGGATTTTGGGTTAATGCGCCCAGATTCGCCCACCAGCATGAAAGGCCGGAAGGAAGAGATGCCTTCCGAGCCAATCTCCGGAGAAGGCCGGCTCCTTTTGGGGGGGTTTCTGATTTAAGCTAAGAGTACAGGAAAGAGATAAATGTATAGAAAGAATATACAAATATACTTGGAGGTTGGTGGGGGGAACTAACGATGACGGCAACCAAGCAATCACCAATACTCACCGCATTATAAATATAAAGCACGACCGAGAACCGCAAAATCTAACGTATACTTCCGATACCCAAGCAATGTACGCACGGCTACAACGGCTCCCTAACAGACATTCCCTACAAGGAACTAACATACGGCAACACGTCAATCACCACCTACGGACACTAACATGGGTAGAAAGCAATCATAGAGATATCAGAGCCAGGTATATGTGTCGTGTAGAGAATTTAACCGCACAGCTTCAATGGCTCCCTAACAGACATTCCCTACAAGGAACTAACAGTACGGCAGCGCACCAATCACCAGATACGGACCAACAACTTAACACACAACTGATGAAACTGCTACTACATCCATTCTATGTATCCTTTTAATTAATGAAGTACAGAGGGTGCTTTAAACAAGCAATGCTAGAGGCACTTGCTCACCAAATGCTGAAATGAATCAACGAGCCGTGACAAGTTAGCCTAAGGCATGAATATAAAGAAAGGCAGCATAAAAAACAGAAGCAACAGAACAGAACCAGGCATACAAATTATATTTATAAGCAGAAGCACGGTTACATTGGTTCCCTAACAGACATTCCCCATCCACCCTTTACAATGAATTCATGGTGGGCTTTTATAGCCCGAGTCCCTCCCGTTACATTAATGGGCACAAGGTCCCAGTCAAACATAAGCTGACAAAAGCGGCGAAAGAGCTGCAAATGCTGACCTTTTGTCGGACCGGACTGTACCCGCAGCATGGTCTTCCTGGAAGCTGGACGGCTACGTGGCGGTGTGTTGGGCAGAACTTCAATCTGGCAGTGATGCGGGTAGCTGGAGCAGGTAGAACCTCAGATCAGCTTTGAATGAGGCTACTGGCACAGGCAGTGCAGCCCATGCTCGTCCTTTTGCTCGGCACGTCTCGGCTCGAATCCCGAAGCTGGACACTTGTCAGAAGATGGGTGATGCTGTTTGACACGTGTCTGCCTTGGAGGGCAGTCTATCCATCTTTGCTTGGGATCGGAGCGCCTCGGGATGCGCGGGCAGAATACAGTGCAGTCGGGAAGGCCTTCATGCCTTGGTCAAATTCTGAGTTTGTCTTCCCACTGCGCACCTGTCAAGGGCGCACTCCGACTTCGCTGCGAAGTCGGGCTGCGCACAGGTGGAAACTGGTGTCTGCCGCCGTTCGGACCTTGCTCCGGCACTTTGTCATTTTCTGTCAGCCTGCCAGTCTGCCAGTTGCAAGGTGCGCCCAGAAAGTGGGGCGAAGTCAGACTTCGCACCAAAACTGGGCGAAGTGCGAACTTCGCACCAAAACTGGGCGAAGTGCGAACTTCGCACCAACACTTAGCCATTTTTCGGGTAACTTGCTGGAAAGTTAAAAAACCAACTGGGGGACTCCGAGAAAGGGGGGAAAGAAAGAGAATGCGGGAAAGAAAAGGAAAGGAGAGAAGAAGGAAGGAAAATAGAGGAAGAGGGGAAAAGAAGAGCAGCACTGTTACAATACCGAAGACATTGCACCCCGTGCAAAATGTGACAACAGGAACATTACCCACTATACTTTCCTCCTCTGCTTCTGAACCTGTTCAGGCTACCTCATCCTATTCCCCCTTCACGCAACCTCCGCCTAGCCCGCAAACATTTGGCGACTTCGCCCATGATCCCAACGCCTTTTTATCCCTAAGACAAACCCTAGGTCTGCCTCACATGGCCAGTGCAGAGGAAAGCCCTTCGTCCCATCACCGCTCATCCCCCGCGGCCACTACCCTAGAAATCCCATCTTCCCCTCTGCAAGAACTGCCCACTTCCGCAAAAGTCCAGTCACTTGTAAAGGCGATTGTATCATCTGGCGCACCCCCTACTTCCCTGTTCGCAGGAAAAATGTCATAGCGAGATTCAGCTTTGGCATACCCTCTGTTCAGTGACTTGGAGCTGGCAAAAAAATAGCTGCAAATTGCAGACGATCAGCCGCTGGCCACCAAGGCAGCCCAAGGTTCCCTAGCTCTCTTCCAGGGAATTAGGAAAAGAAGAGGAGAAGAGATCGTCGTTCCAGAAAAGCGCGCCAAATTTGACCTGGAGAGAAGGGTGATCCGTTCAGAGAAAAGGGTGCCCAAGGTTAAAAAGCCTATCCAAGATATGATAGAAGGCGATTATTTTTACCAGAGGAGAGCTTCGGTGATATCATCGAAGAGTATGAGATAGGCGGAATCTAACGGAAGACAGACAAATTACTGATTAAACGACTGGAGACGAAGCAGCAGATATACCAGCTTCAAGATGATAAGAGAGAGCTAGAGGAGAATCTAGCCAAAGCGCAAGCGCAGCTGGAAACTGCCCAGGAGGAGGTCAAAAAATTGAAGGATCAACTTACGGCCTCTCAGCAGGAGACAGAGGATAAGAAAGCAGCACTGACGCACATTACCCAATTACAGGATCAGCTTCGGCAGACTCAGGCGCTGCTAGAAGAGAAAGTGTCCTAGGCTGCTGCCTTCTCAAAAGACAAAATCAAATAAATAAGAGTCCGCCTACTGAAGGGTTGCAGAACCAATGTTTCCAGATCGCTATCGGTCCTCAACTTCGTTTCAAATATCCAAGATGTATCTACCGAGGGAAAGCCTGCGATAGAGGAGGTCGAGCGCCAAGCACAACAGTGGCTGGACTTGGTGATCAAACTTGAAGAATATGAGCGCAAAGGCCTCCAATTCTCCCCTATGTCACAAATTGCCCTAGACTGGGCCGATGCAAGGGTAACCTTGCAAACCTACTTTGAAAAAGTGGAAAGGATTAGGACAGCAAGAAAGATGTTGGACGCATTGCTCAAGGAGAAGGACATCTGCCTGGTCCCCTTTCACACCCTCTCATCGCTCGAATTTTTGAGCTTTGTGAAAGATGGAGAATGTCTGCCCAGAAAGTAGTTGAAGCCAATCTAGGAAGCCTTTGAGGTATACACTTCTGAGATTGACAGCTGGAGCGACCTAGTTCAAGAAGAGCAGGTAACCCAAATGGTGTCTAAATTCTGTAAAATTAGCACCTATCTTCACGAACTGGAAGAAAGGTACACCACCATTGACGTGCACCAGGTTGCGGCCTTCAAAAAAGCGCTGAAAGACATCAACGATTCAGAGCCCTTCCAGGAGGCAGTCTGGGCTCAGGCTCGAACTGCATATGAGCATGTCCGCGAGAATGTTGATCCCTCCGAGCAAGAAGAGGAGAAGGACGCAGATCAATCTGGTTCAAAGAGGGAAGAAGAAGAAGACTCGGGGGAAGAGACCACTGAGAGCGATGTAGAAAAAGAACAACTACCGAAGCGGGAATCTCAGCAACAACAGCAGCAGCAGAAGGATGCAGGGGCCAGGAAAGACTTTGTACCCAAAGGATAAATGCTAGGTTCCTTGCATCGAGGTGAGCTCAATACCCCGCGAGTCGCCAGGAATGTTGTCACATTTTGCACAGGGGTACCAATTTTGAAAATTTTGTAAGAATTGTTGCTATGTCTTCCCTCTCTCTTTCTTCCCATTCTTCTTCATGTTCTTTGTACTTTTTAGCTATTAATTTTCAATTCTACATCCATGTTATTTCAGTATTTTTTCAATAGTTTCAGTAGATGGGCAAATTGCCCCAAAAAGTTTCTAAGTTTTGAGCCCGCCCGACTTTGCAGTGAAGTCGGACGACGCTTTTCATTTCCTGCGCCATTGGGCAGTCAATGAAGTTAAAACGGCAAAATGTTCTAAGTGTTGAAGCTGGCGCCGCCCGACTTCGCCAGAATTAGTTGCGTTGTCCGACTTCGAGCCTATCTTGGTGCACCATCGGGAAGAATGAGAAAAGGATGAAAATTTTACTAAGTGTGGTTTCCCTGTGCCATCCGACTACACTACGTCGTTCGACTTCGGACCTACTTTCGTGCGCTATCGGGCGTAGGAAGAAAAATATAGAAAAAAGTTCTAAGTGTTGGCCCTTTGCGCCGTCCGACAGTGCACCTTTTCCTCGCGCCGCCCGACTTCGCACCCCATTTCCTGCGCCATTGGGCGAACCAAGACAAAAGTTATGAGAAATTTTTTATGGCAAGAGCCTCCCAACTTTGCAGAATTTGGTCGGCGTCGTCCGACTTCGGGCCAGTTTTCAGCGCCATTGGGCGGAGGGGAAAAGGAAAGGAAAAGTTTCTAAGTTAAAAGCACTGTCTGTTGTCGTTGTCTTCTTGAAGTGCTTGCCATTGTTTCCCCCTTCATCAGCAGACTTCAATTCAAGGCCAAGTGTGCAGTTTTGGGATGTGTGTCAAGATGTGACAGAAGGTGTGCCATCAGGGTACAAGGTAGACGAATATTGAAAGGCAAAGTATATTACATCTACTGCATTCAACCACACATGACTGCTCACCTACCAGATTCCCATGGAGCTGTACCATTTCCAGGTAGACCTTGCTGCAGATACACTCATGGCCCGCAGGGGTCAAATCTGAACAGCTTTTGGCTGCTTTTGCAGCTTTTGTCAGGTCTGGGATTCTGTGCCTAAATGTAATTTGGGGGAAAAGTTTTGCTATAAATAACAGTGTGATTTCATTGTAAAAGGGTGGAAGGGGGATATATTTCTAAGAAACTGTTGGAGCTACACATTTGCTTTTAATTCAAAGTATACTTGGCTCCGTTAATTGTATTTGTCTTTTATGCTGCCTTTTATAGGTATTTCTGTTTCATGTTGCTTATTTTTCTGATTGTTGTTATTCTGCATTTCTGGATCTCAGCATTGGCAATTAAGTATATCTAGAATACTGAAGGAAGGATACATAGGATAAAATTGCACTAACGGTTTCTGTTACATACATTGTTTGATTATTGTTGGCATAGTGATAGGTTAGTAACTATGCTGCTTATCTTCCCCACCCTGAAACAAATGATATTTACATTTCTTTCTGTATTTCATAATCTCTTTCCTGCACTCTTAGCTAAAACCCCAAATTAGATTAGTATAGGAAGTCGGCCTTCTCCGAAGATTGGCACGGAAGGCGTCCCTTCCTTCCGGCCTTTCAATCTGCTGGGCGAATCTAGGGTGCAATAGATTAAAATCCTATCCTAAGTGGCAAATTCGTAACCAACAATAACTATGAAGGTGCCAGGAAAGTTGAACAATCATTCTGCTATGATCTTAATTGAGGGAGGAGCTACTCATAATTTCATAAATGATGGTTTTGTGGCTGAAAAGAATCTAAAAACTGAAAGTTTTTCTGGTTTTGGTGTTAAGAATGGGAATGGCAAAATTACTAGGTGTGACCAAGTGGTTAGACAGGTAAAAATCTGTTTTGGTAATTATTCAGTGGTGGATGATTTTTATGTATATCCAATGATGGGAGGTATCCCTCATGCTATTTTAGGGGTACAATGGTTATATTCATTGGGAGGTATCTACACCAACTATAAAACCTTGGAAATGAAATTCAGATGTAATGGGAAGGTGATCACTTTGAGGGGCATAAAAGACCAATATCCGTAGCAAATTTCAGCCAACAGTTTGGAAAGGATACTCAAGAAGAAGGGCGTTGTATGGGGAGCCACATTTTACATGCTTAAAGGTTTAGGGATTGGTGCAGTATTGACACAAAAGGGGAGGCCTATAGCATTTGAGAGTAGAAAACTCAGTCCAATTGAGAAGACATTTAATATTTATGAGCAAGAAATGCTTGCAGTGATGCATGCGTTATCCAAATTTCGGCAATGCATGGTATGCAGCAAATTCATAGTTAAGACTGATCATAACAGTCTTAAACACTTTCTAGGACAACATGAATTAAGTGATAGACAGCAGAAATGGGTGACTAAATTGCAGGCTTATGATTTTGAGATTCAATATGTAAAAGGGAAAGCTAATACAACAACTGATACACTTTCTAGAAACCCCTCATTTCATGCTATTACTGTTGTACAAGCTGATTGGAAGGCCAAAATTATGGCAGAATATATTAAGGACAGATTTGCTTCAGACATCATTAATGGGGAAGTTGTAGATGAGAGATACAAAATCAGAGATGGGCTGATTTTGTACAAAAACAGAATTTATTTAGTGTCGAAATCAAAAAAGAAAGAAAAATTATTGGAAGCCTTACATGATGCTCCTTTGGCAGGCCATCCAGGATTCTACAAGTCATACAAAGTGGTGAAAGAGAGGTTTTCTTGGAAGGGATTGAAAGAAGATGTCTTGAGACATGTTAGGGAGTGTGCTACATGCCAACAAAACAAGCATGAAAACACACATCCTGCTGGTCTACTTCAGCCCTTGCCTATTCCACACCAAAAATGGGAAGGCATTTCCATGGATTTCATCACAGGTTTGCCCAAAACTCAAGGTAAAGATAGCATCTTTGTGGTAGTTGATAGATTGACAAAATATGCTCATTTCTTTGCCATTACAGTAACTACATCAGCAACACAACTTGCTGATCTGTTTTTTAAGGAGATTTTCAGGTTGCATGGTTTACCAAAAACCATAGTTCATGATAGGGATAGCAAGTTCATGAGTAACTTTTGGCAGGAATTCTTCAAATTGTGTGGTACACAACTCACTCCTAGCACTAGCTACCACCCACAAACTGATGGGCAAACAGAGATAGTTAATAAATGGGTTGAAGGGTATTTACGGAACTATGTTACGGGGCAGCAACAAATCTTGGGTAAAATGGCTTCGTCTCATTGCTGAGAGTATTGCTATAACAGTTCCTATCATATGTCCATAAAAATGTCACCTTTCATGGCATTGTATGGATATGAGCCTCCTAAGTTTTCTGATTTGCTTTTGGAGGATAGTAGGGTGCCCACAGCTGCTGATTTTGTACAGCAACATCAAGACATCTTGAAATCATTGAGAGAGAACTTACAGCAGGCCCAAAATCAACAGAAGAAGTATGCTGATCAAAACAGGACAGAACGTAGTTTTAATGTGGATGACATGGTTTACTTGAGATTACAACCCTACCGACAAACCACATTGAAGAAGAGTGGTGCAGAAAAGTTGCAGCCACGTTTTTATGGACCTTACAGGGTGATGAGGAGAGTTGGTGAAGTTGCATATGAGTTGGAATTGCCTCCAAGCAGTAGGATTTACAATGTATTTCATGTATCTTGCTTGAAGAAAGCTTTGGGACATCATGTTACACCTTCACAAACTTTGCCTCTTATTGATGAAGAAGGTAAGTTAGAGTTAATTCCTGAAAGATTATTGAATATGAGGGAGAAAATATTGAGGAATAAGGTTCTTTCTGAATACTTGGTGAAGTGGAAGGATTTGTCGGAAGATGATGCTACTTGGGAGGGACCAAAAATTTTGGAAGCACCCAGCTTTGATGAATTGCTTGGGGACAAGCAATTCTGGAGGGACGGACTTGTAATGTCCCAAAATAATTCCAGCATTGTAAATATTGTCTTTTGTGTCTTAAGTGTGTTTGGGCATCATTGAGAGTATTTCGTCATATTTTGTGGTTAAAATAGGAGTTATAGGGGTTAATAAGTGTGTTTTGACAAGTTTGAATGTTGGTATATGGGTTAGTAGAGTTAATTATGGTATTAGGAGGGTTTTTGTGTCAAAAACAAAGCTATATTATAGGCATTTGACAAAGTGACGTTTTGAAAGTTATTATTATTATTATTTCTTTTATTTCTTTGTTGTGTGGGGTCCAATATAACTTAAGTGACTTTAAGTGATCTCAACATGAGATTATATCATAGCCATTGGATCTTATGAGATTGAGATCTAATCTCAGCCCTCCATGGTTAAATCTAAGGTTGGGACTTAATCTCACTTTAGGGTTTGAGAATAAAAAGGACTTTAGGGTTTCATTTGTGGGTATTGTGAATTTGGAGAATTTGGAATTTGGGAGAGCTTTGCTCTTTTGGGCTCTTGCATTCTGCTGCAGGAGATTATTGGGGTTCCCTTTGGAGAGATCCATTGGAGGCTTGAAGGGGTAAAACCCTAGGGCTATCTACCCATTGAAGAGGCAAATCCATTCAGGGTTTGCATGTGTGCATCCATTGTTGAGATCAGAGGTTTCAAAGACTATTTTTTGACATCAAATTTGAGAGGGTTTGGAACCCTAGGTGGAGTGCTCAGCCTGGGAAGTGATTCATTGGCCAAATATTGCTCCAGGAAGTGAACGTCCAACCTTGGAGAGGTTGTTATTGTAGTTTTGGAGGCAGTTTTGTGTTTGACAAGTGCATATCATATTTGTAAGGGTTTCTTAGTCTATTTTTGTTGCGGAAAATATAAATAAAAAATCAAAATATTTTGCTGTTATTTCTACTATATTTTCCAGTTTTCTGCAACTTAGGTTTTGAGCAATATTTTGTTGTAAAATTCTGCAAGTGTTTTGTTTTTCCTGAGTTGGTATATTTCATTCTCCCCCTTTTAGCTAAATATTACCTTGCTCAAATATATTCTTATACCTATCCCTATAAGTCAGTACGGTGGACTGTGAGTCTTTCCCCTCGGTAGGCCAAAGAAAATCCCTGTTGTTGATATATCCTTAAGCCCTTTTGTGATTCGATGAATCAGATCTTTACTCACTTGTAAAAGAGAAATAGTGTTTCTATAGTGACCATAGTAGCCATGTCAAAGTGTCAGATTCTCCTCACTCGAAAAAGAGTATATAGAATCTCTTCCTCTCTCAATGGGGGTTGGGTCGATTGAAGCAACTATCTATATGGGGTGGGTGCGAGAACCCAGTATGCTCCATTTACAAAATCACTTGCTTAACCACTTTCTAAACCGAATGATGGTAGACCTTTAACTACTGCTTATGGGTAAACAACAACCTCTCCTGCTTCTAGCTCTCGAAATGGAAGGGATGCTCCTGCATTTACTTCTAGGTCTATAACCGTACGAAGGGAAGCTATAGGGTACGGGTCTTGATAAGGAACTTAAACCACAATTGGCTTTGCTCCTAGCTTTCTTGATGCTTTTGGTGCTGCTCCTGCTTCTATCTTTGCCCTTGCCAGGTGGTGGTCAACTGCCTTCTACATACGCCTTTGCTATACCTATAGAAATAGATACGCTGCTAATGAAGCCTTTGCCTTTGTGTCCTTTGCCTTCGTTGTTGGGTAAACAACTAGCGTTATCTTTATCATGATCATGGCTACCGTGTATACCTGTCCTATTGGATTTTGCTCTTGAACAGGGTCTCGCTCTAGATTTAGTACTAAGTCTCGATGTGCTGGATCTTCACCTCTTGGAGCCAAAACTTTCACTGGCTAAATATGTAACTAAGGATGTTGGTCCTATAGCATTTGGTCCCATAGGGTATTGTCCTATAGGGTCCTAATCCAAGTCTTGATCCCTAAATTCAGACTCTTCCTTTCAATCACTAAAATACCTATCACGATATTGATCATAAAACTAAGAATCTCTACCATACGCATTAGACTATGAAGAAATACCAAAGCCAACAAATGTGAAGCTAGGTACAAAGCCAACAAGTGCAAATCCAAAGCCAAATAGTGTCGATAGTGCATGTGCCTTATCAGGTGCTAATGATCGAACCAATCTACTAATGGTGGTAAACCAACTGGCTATGCCTTGACTATTGGTGCATCTGACTCTCAATCTAGAGCAATTAGTTCAATAATTACTATTGGTGGTGGCAGTGGTGCTTCAAAAAATCATCAATAGCATTGCAAATATCAAAAGTTAGATCGATTGCTAGATCAATGGTTGGATCTGCTACTTAATATGTTGTTGCTATCTCTGCTATTGATGCTACTAGAGTATATAGAATTGGATAAGCTACTATTGGTGGATCTGTAACTAGATCATATGTAGCTAGGTATTGATCATAAATTGGATCAATTATTAAGATAATGGTGCTAGTTCTTATACTGGTGTTTCAACTGCTTCATATACGAAAGAACTTGTAATAGATGATGGGTAAACTGCTCTACTAGGTACCTGTACTTATGGATTTGTTTATGCCTATGCTCTTGCCTTTGTTCTTGGTGTTACCAATAGATACCTTTGCTATTGGTAGATAAGTTGGAACTACTGGATCTTATACTAGGTATACTTCTATCTTAGCTACAGATGTTGATACTATTGGTGGTGCTATTGGTACTTCCATAGGATCTAGTACTAGATACACTACTGGATGTGGGTGTGAATAAGCAACAACTTTAAATAAAAGTTCTACAATCCTAGTTTATGTCACCTATGCTACTATCTTTGCATTTTCTTATAGGTATGTTTATAGGCACTTAATATGCTATAGGTGCTATTGGTTATGCTTAATTTATACCTGTCTTTGCTACTAATGTTACTGGTCCTTCGACTAGATCTACCCTTGCTTCCTATGCTGCTATTGATACTAATAGTTATGTTGGTGGGTTTACTAAAACTGGCTATGCTTATACCTTTGCTTCTATAGAATACATACTTGGATATGCTACTATTGGTACTCGTAATGTCACCCTCGTATCTGTTGGATATCGATATGGATCTATGGTCTCAACTGGTTATGCTTAAGGAACTATAACTTAGTCAACTGGTTCTTCATTCTTCAACTAGATATAGGACTAGCTCTAGTATTGCTATTGGTACTAATGGATCTACTACTGGTTCTTTAACTAGACCAACGTATGGATATGGTTATAGCTCTGCTCCTGCAACCCTAGCTTATGGTGTTGGTCCTACTATTGGGCATGTTACTAGTGCTTATTACGTATTAGCTACTTATGCTCCTATTGGTGTTAATACTAGGTATGGATATCATGCTAGGTCTTGATCCATAATTGGATCTACTGCTAGATCTATTGCTTGCTTTGCTCTTGCCATCCTTACCTCTATTGCTACTAGGGTTGGTTTTCGATCTAGAACAACTGACTATAGTATTGTTGCTTGCTTTGCTTATGGCGTATATGGATTACGAAGGTTTGGGTCATGCTCACGAACGTAAGAATCAGGCTCTCAATCACTACTCTCAGAATCTGGATCTCGATTGAAGCAAGCAGTTTGATACCCAGTAGATTCCGTAGAGCCAATAGCATAGCTAAAAGTTTATCCTGTTAATTAAGTTGTAGATTCCGTTAAAGATCCAACAACAACGATTGTTTAACTGACTGATCCAGATGATCCAGTTATAGTGCCAAAGTAAGCAGTTCCATACCTGAGAGCAGTTTTTGGAGCAACATTTTGATAGCTCATTGCCCATTGAAATAACCCATTTAAGTGGTTGGTAGCAGGGGCAACAAAGGCATATGATCCTGTTGATTTCGCAGTCCATTATGTTGCTTACGAGTTTGATTATGTTGTTGATTCCACACTTGATTCTTTATGGTTAAGCCATTGATGAAGTCATTGATGCAGTCATTTTTGATGTTGTCTTTTGATTCAAGAGGGAGCACTTGTATCATTATACGATGCATAGGTTACTACCCTTACTAATAATGTTGTCACCCTTATTGTGGTATCTAGTATCTATAGCGGTGCAATGGTCACCATCTGGGTGGGGTAGTGTGGTATGTATGTTGTTAGATCAAGATCGATATCTAGAGCCCATTGTTGGAAAGCCAGTAGCTAGGGTTGCAGTACCCATTTAAGTAGTATATCCATACACATATCTAATGTAAGTAGTCAATCCACCTATTTTAGTAGTAGATCATATTGCATTTCCACCAATAGCATAAAAGGTAAAGGCAAAGGCATCACCCATAAGGGCCATAAGGGCATATATCATAATTTAGCACAATCTGACACTTTATGCACATCGATAATGTGTTTCGAGATTTTGCACATCTGCCTTTGTTTTGACTTCATGCACTTTATGCACCACTAGGCTTCGTTATTTTACCAGGTCTTTCACCAACACCACCTTGTCCAACAACATCCCTTCCAATTCTAGATAAAGATCCAGATGTAGATAAAGATAAAGATCGGGATCGAGAAGCAAAGGAAGCATCTAAGTAGTAAACAGAAGCAAAGGTGGAAGCAATGGTTGATGTTCATTCACCACAAGCAGCCGTTGAAGCAATCGAAGAAGCAAAAGTAGAGGCAAGGGCACCTACGGTAGAAGCAGATCCCTTTGTTTCATATCCTACAACCCTTAACTCTATATTGGCAGATCCAATAGCAACTTATCCAGTAGTAGCAACAACTTCTAATACCAGTGATCCAACAACACCTATTGAACTAACAACATCACAACTAGCTTCAGATGACCTAGGCATAATTATAGGACGAGATCAAGATTCAGTTCCTCCTGATGATCATGATTCATACCTTCGTTATCCAAATTCTATCTTTCATGATCGATAGGAAGATTTTGATATTCTTTAGAGAGACCCAATTGCTTACCTTAAACCAGTTAAAGAGTCAAATCGATAGCCAGATTCAAAGTTTAAAGATCGAGATTAGGATTTTGATGATCAAGAGAGAGACTATGATTTGGATCAGAGAGATGAAGATTAAGATTAATGAGTTGAAGATTCCAATTTTTGTGATCGTGATGCAGTTACTGATGATCATGATCCTACAAGTATTTCAAATGCTCCCTTTTCATAATGCTTACTGCCATCCCCTAGGCTTTATTAAGAGAGGTTCTCCATCTTTCTCCAAGGTCCGAATCCTGCACTCATCGAAACCATTGTTATTCCTTCATAAAACATATTTTTTCTTTCCTATGATGGCTTTGAATTGGACCAGAGAAAATGATGAATTCCACTGGTTCGGGGGTTGAGGGACAGGCGCCTCGTTTCGATGAATGAGGCGTGAGGTTTTTTATCGAATGGAAGCGAATCTCGTGTGTCATATTTCTATCATTTTATCATATGATCACGCTCTAGATGAAAGAGCTCTACATTCTTTACTCTCACACATTCCGAAAAGACTCAATCCTCATAATCATACTAAGGGACTCGTCCAAGTTGTAGTAGGACATAGACATGGGAATGCAACTACTAGTTGAAAGAGACAGAGAGTCAAGAGATAGACTCAACATAGATAGCCATTTTATCAAGGCCCACCTCTTCGCACCCCTTGAAGTTCTGAAGCGACCAAGACCTCCTGCTCATTTGGAAAGAATATTAAACGTGAACCTTATATAAGAGGGGACCAATGATGAGACAAGCAGAGGGTTGGACGGTTTCATCACTCTACAAGACCAACAAGGAATGGGGAGACACTATCTATACCTGTGTACAAATTAGGGATTTTACCATATAGAATAGATAATCTTTCTCAAGAGCTATGCCATGATATAGCCTGATTGGTGGGAGTTTTATCTAAAGGGCCTCTCCTAATGGTCGCAAGTTCGAATCCCTCTTCATCGTATGCCTTGTCAAGGTGCAACTCTCTTGGTAATGAATTATCCTATTCTCTCCCACAACAGCTTGAAAACTTTAAGCTGGATGTAGGAACCGAACCTTCCTTTCCTCTTAAACCCCAGGATGTGGTGATCGGTCTTTTTACATGGAATCAAGAGAGTAACCCTTCTTTCGTTAAAAATTTCTAGGATCAATTTACAATCGGCTAACCTTAAAATAGAGAGGTTTCCCACCCATAATCAATTGGTTGTGTTAGACTACCAGGGCTGCTCTCTATTTTGAAAGGGGCACTCGACCCTCTGAATCCAAGCTCTCTATCCTTATAATGAGTTGAGGGCCTTAAAAAACAACTATTAAATGAAAGAAGCTTAATTTAAAAGGTCCCCTTTTAAGAAGATCCCTTTTAAAACAGAGAAGATCAACCTTTTATTTTAAAACCCCTTTTTAAAGCTTAAGAGGGAGAGCTTGACCCAGAGGAAACCACTCGATTCATATTACACCTGTAATAACTTAAGATGCCTTCAAAAGGGAGAGGGCCAGGTCTAAAGGAGATAAACCCTCAATCGATTGAATAAGTAAAACCCTTTATTCCCCAACTTATTAATTTAAAAAGTGACCTTAAAAAGAAAAGTTATTTATGTACTCGCTTACCTTGAAATCTCACCCAAGGAAACTTTAGAAGTGAGTATGCTCTTAAGACATCTAATCAGGAGAGGTTTGCTCTCCTCTCTATATAAAGCCAAGCCGCACTTGCTTATTATTAAGATCTTAAGGGGAACCAGACATTTATTCATTTTGACACGGGAGAAACCCCTTGCTTGTTAAATGTGTGCTTTGCCAAGGCCAGCTAAAGAAGAAAATTTTTTGTTTTAAAAAGACTTGGCCCGACCCTTTGCCTTTTAAATAGTGGGGTCCGACCCTTTTAAATACACTTTTAAATGGTGGAGGTGGGGCAGGGGAGGGGCTTTACCTCTATTTTGAAGCCCTCTATTTTGAGGGGGCAATAAGATTTTAAAAGAGCGAGTCTATTATCTATGTATTAACAACCTACAAAAGAATTCTTAATTCAAGCAAGTATTTAGAATAAACAAATGATTGTTTCCCTCTATCTATAACCAGATCCCTTTTAAATTGAGAGGGTTTTCTTGCCTTTTAAAATAGAGAGGGGGAAAGGATCTTAAAGATGTTGATCTCCTTTAGTAAAGACTAGGCTTTTAAATAAATTAAGGGTTGGCCCAATCATTCATTGGAGTTTGAGTGCCCTTTTAAAATAGAGAGCCTTAAAAATGCCCTATAAGAAAAAGCTCGGGCTTTCAAGATGGAATGGATAGTGATGAAGGTACCTTGAATAAGTGCTTAGCTAGATAGCCTGGTCATTATAGATCAAGAGCCCATTCTAATGTGAGAAATATTTAATGGGAAGAAGAGAACCTTAATAAGGGGAGGGTTCCTCTATTTTGAAATTAAATCGATATTGAATCGTTTTAGAAGAACCAACCGAGGATAGAAATGAGGTTGTACTCGTGCTAGTCAAGAAGACTTAGGATTGAGTTACTCTGAGCAAGAGAAAGAAATAATGGGTGGTCGGTGCGCCTACTCTCCTTCGTTTGTTTCTAGCAGAAAGGTGGACCCATTCAAGTCGAGTGCATGGTATCCCCTGTTAGATTCTATTACATACATTAAAACCCTCTTGGCCTATCGATTGAACCTCTATTTTATTTCAAGCAGTATTAGGGTTTGAAAGGGCTCTCCCCCACCGTTTAAACCCCCTGTTTTAAAGGGAAAACAAGGCTTAGAGCTTGAATTTCTAAAAAAATACTATATAATTCCCTTTATCTAAAATAGAGAGGGGTCAATACCTCTCTGTTTTAAAAAGGGAAGAGGGCACCCTTATTATTATAACAAAGCAATGCTCTATATCTCAATGTATATCTCAATAGGGATAGGGCCCTTGCTATTATGGTTGGTTCATAGATTTTTCTTCTTAATCCCAAAGTGGCAGCGCTCTATATTTAGCTTTGAAAAAAGAGGGGAGAGGACCCGACATTTATTGACTAGCTAACTTGTTGATCAGCTTAACCTTTCATCGATATTACGCTTAGAGGGCAGGGAAAGAGCTCACCAACTACCTCTACCTAGAGACGAGAGAACTTCAAAGAGGCATCAATGATGATTTATTATAAGGTTCAAAAGCTCTCCTCTCCCCCACCATTTAAAAGGGTAAGAAATGGGCAATGACTCTTTAAAAGGGTAGAAGATTCTAGAGCTAGGTGTGTGATTGTAGGCTAGAATAAACCTCTTGGCTAACCTCTTAGTTCTATTGTTTTATATGAAAACCCCCTTTAAAAAGCTCACTTAGATATGAGAATTAGCTCATTGGGCAACAACTAGCTACTATAGACTATGGAATTGGTGAACTTATCTAAAAGTGGTCGAGTCTCTAACATTTTAAGGTCAAGTTCCTAACTCAGTCAAGTCTCTTGTCACTCCCCTTTCCCCACATTTAAGAGAAAGAAGTCGACCCCTCTTTAACAGAAAAAAGACAAGAAAGAAGACATTTTCTCTCTCATTGAGCCCACCCAAGAGAAGGAAGAATAAGTTGTTTTGATATCGTTATCACCAAGAATCTTATAAAATTTGAAGGATTTCTTTCCCATCTCGCAACAACTATCTATGATGTGCACCCCAACAAAGAATTCGATCTCTATGGTTTCATCAAAATAAAACTTTTCGTTAGCTTTTAAAAAGTGGAGGCTCTCTGTTTTAAAAACGGGGGGGCTCGACATGGACATTCTTCCTTTTTCCCACGAGTTATCTACCTCTTAAGGTGTTGGGGTCCTCGATCCAGAGGCGATCGACGATAAATGACCTCGACCACCTGAGCGATCATTTCATTCCAATACCTCCAGGAGATTCTTTCATTCATATTTTAGGTCTTATTGTCGTATAAGGAAGAGGAATAGCCCCGAAAAGCATTCCAATACTTGAAGACCTCTTCCAATTTTAAGAGCTCGATCCCTCTATTTTGAAAGGTGCATGGTATGAATTCATAAGGTATAGCTATTCCTCAAAATTTCAGTTGCATCGCATGAATAAAGAACTAATTTTAAAAGGGATCTCTTTAAGGAATCTCAAAATTGCTTTTGAAATAGGATTCAAAGCTCGAAATGCACTTTTTTGAGTTGAGTTGAGCATCATTCGCATGAACAAAGAACCAATCCCAAAATCGTACAGGTCACCCTTCCCATTGATGGTAAGATCTATCCCCCTATTGATGGTGGAAATAGCGATGACCTACCTTCCCTAGTGACGCCCTCTCCCTTCTGTAGTCGGTTCAACATCTTAAGATAGCAAGAGGCTCTATTATAGATAGCTCGACCTCTCCATATTTTAAAAGCCGCAACTGGTTCAAAATAGAGGGGAAGTTCAAATACCAACTATCCGAAGTGCCCACTCATACCCTTAAGAGTTGGTATGAGCCTAGGGATGAGTGAATACGACTCCATGCGAGGGCGGCTCCTTATGGGAAGCTGAAGAAGAATCCTACTCAATATCTTGAACGGATAAGTTATTGTTCAAATGGGTAGTAAGCCCTCATGTTACTGGAGCAATATCGTATCGTATGATGGGCTCGACCTATCTATTCATTGTTTGAGGTATAATGGAGATTTATAATGAGATGCTCCCCCATGTTTTAAAGGGCCTTTTAAGATAGAGAGTCCTCCCATTTTTTTATTATAGGCTAAGGAAAAGGTATAGACGACATGAAGCATCTATATTTGCCAGACCTTAGAGTGTAGGGTTTAGGGCTCCCATACATACATTCCATGGTTACGCATGGGCATTGATCACAAATAGATCACCTGAAGTCATTATACCGATTGATAAAAGCGATAATATGAACGAGCTTTACTTTAATAATAGAGAGGAGAGGATGGTTTTTTAGGCGATTCAAGGCCTCTATGACCTAAAGGAAGACCTTATATAAGCTCAATTTTAAGGATTCACCTTTTCTACAACCAAACCCTTGACTCACTCGGGTACTACCAACCGATTCATCACTCGTGTTGTTTCAACATGTTTTTTTTCTCCCGCCCTAAAGTTGAAACCTTGACCAGATCATGGTTTAGATTAGTTGGGATTGGAATCATTGGAATTTGTTCCTATGGAAAAGGTCCTCAAAATTTTAAAGGGGAGAGCCTCACCTCAAAAGGCCCTTCTTAAAATAGGGGAGGAGAGCGTTCGAAAAAGAAATCATTGGCATTGGAATCATTGGGATCATCATTGTAATCATTGTTTTGGGTGCTCTTAAAGAATGGTTTGGAATCAGCTTCAAAAAATATCTCATATCCATCTGAGTTCGCTTTAAAAGGTTGACTTCACTTTCGGCTTTTTTAGACAAGAGCGACACTTCATTTATTTATGGTGGAGAGAAATTCGCTTTACAATGAGAGGTACAAATTCACTTCCCCGATCCAATAAAATTGTATTCTCCCTTTTTGAGAGAGAGACCCCCTCTATTTTAAAAAGGGTATTTCTCTAGGCGTATCTCATATCGAGCTCTTTATTCATAACCACAACGTTGTTCTCGATCTTATGCAAAGATGTGTACTTCCATCCTCATGAGATGCGGGATGGGGACTGTCATTTTTGGATTTGAAAATCTTAAAAAGGCCTGCCCTACCATATTTAAGGAGGGAGCAAGCCTTCAAGATGCAACACATACCATAAGGATAGGAATCGCTTTGCCTCATTCCATAACGGATCAACCCCTTCAATATAGTGCAGGGGATGAGCTTAATATAAAATTTGTTACTTGATTCCTAAGCACACAAGGGATATATAGAGCCCTTTGCCCTTTGAAAAGATAGATGGGGCCTTCTTTGCTTGCTTGGAAAGGGGGTGGGTCATAATTCTTAGAGTTGTTTAACCCTTTTAAAGAGCAACTTTTTGTGATATCACCATGGCCCAACTATTTTAACCTTTTAAATAAATTGGAAATAGTATGTCCCCCCATACTTAAAAGGGCCTTTTAAAAGCCAAAGGGGAGGGGAGTGAGCCCTTTTAATTTAATAGAGGTAGCCTTTTCTCATTTCAAAGAGTCCTTTTAAGAAAACCATGGGGCCATTGACATATTTGAAGGTATGGAAAAGTGTGATTTTGTTGAGAAATGACTAGAGAGACTTTTGTTTTAAAACCCCTACAAAGAGATTCTTAAGAATAGGAGAAGGTATTTTTTAATGAGGGGTGCATTTTCTTCTCATTAGGAGGCTTAGCAGTATTTAATTAATGTAGTCAATATGGTGAAATATGGAAAACAGGAATGAGAGCCTTTCTATTTCAAGGTTGGGGCCCTCTCTATTTTAAAAGGGCTCTTCATCACCCCCTTCATAACCTAAGTCTTTGAGGAGGCCCACCCTTAGTGTAAAAGCTCTAAACAAACCCTTATTAATACTTCTTTATTTTCTTCTCGTGATTTTTATTAGAACTCTTGTTATTGAACCTCTCCCATTTCAAAATAGAGAGATTTGGGGTTGCGTTCTTATTAAATGGGGAGAAAGGAATCCTCTTTGTGTAATTCCTTGCCGACCTTTTTATTTTAAAAGTGGTAGAGTCATTGCAAAATAAGATGTGGGCCTCTAAATGGCAAATGGGTTGATTTCCTTCACCTTAAAAGACAAAGGTTCTTCCCAATATTTTTTCCATCAATAGGGGGATGAGCCCTACATATAAATGACCAACTTATGGTTGGGTGGGAATTTTATTTCAAAAAGCAATCCTTATTCTCGTCTATCTTCCACTCCCTTCCCAAAAATCCCTTCTCTTTCTTTTCGATTTTGGACGGAGTGATAAATCATTTTATATACCTTTCCTTCCTTTGATAAGAGAAAAACTAGGCCTTTTAAAATCAGTCAATTGAAGGCGAGAGGTCCTCTCTATTATTTTAAAAGGGAGTTGCAGCAATATTTCAATCTCACGGGCCAGTTGAAAGCGCTCAAAAGTTTAGTCTTATCTTCAAATAGCTCTATTTTCAAAGAGGTTTGTTTTAAGAGAGACAACCTTCCTTGACGAGAGGTCCCTCCTTTTTAAAGTTGAAGTTAACCTATCTAATTTAAAAGGAAGGGAGTGCTCACGTATATTCAACAACCAAGGATAGAAGGAAGCCCATCAGCTAGCCCCCCTTATTAACAATGAAAACATCTCCATTATCCATAACTTTGAGCCCTATTATCTACGTAAAAACATAATCTCCATTATCTCTTAGAGATGAAAGAACTCCATAGATCATAGAGACTCATGACCTTTTATTTTATTCAAGGCAAGGGCTCATCAAGCTACAGTTCAACAAGGGCTTGGTTGTCTCCCGTACGACGTGTAGTAGTTTATGTGGATCATCTTGGGGATAGATCTGTTCTCATAAGTCAGATTCATGCATTTTTATTCAAATTCAACAAGGACTTTAGGTTAACAACATAATAGGGCTCTTTAAAACTGAAGGGACTTGGCTCCAAAAAGAACCGCTCTCCCAATTAAAGATGCTTTTTCATGCAGCTCTTCTAACGATCATAGTTGTTCATGACCCTATTCTACCCTTTCCCTGAGGATGACTAGACCCGTTAATCAAATAAAACCTCACTCTCTATCTCTCTATTTTAAATCAAGCCCTCCCATATTTTAAAAAGGCCCTAAAAAAGGCTCGGTCCTTTTAAATTGTGGGGAAGAGGGCTTTACTTACCTTTATATAGATAGGAGAGGACTTTAGGTTAACAACATAATAGGGCTCTTTAAGACTGAAGGGACTTGGCTCCAAAAAGAACCAATCTCACAATTAAAGATACTTTTTCATGCAGCTCTTCTAAATATCATAGTTGTTCATGACCCTGTTCTACCCTTTCCATGAGGATGACTAGACTTGTTAATCAAATAAAACCTCTCTATCTCTCTATTTTAAAGCAAGTCCTCCCATGTTTTAAAAAGGCCCTAAAAAAGGCTCGATCCTTTTAAATGGTGGGGAAGAGGGCTTTACTTACCTTTATATAGAGAGGAGAGGAGACACGATTTTAAGTCTTGAATTTGAAGCTTTCCAAAAATGATAAGGTTTTTGTCCTCGGGAACCTAATCTAATTGACCCAACCATCAAACCTTTATGGAAAGGCTCGACCTTATTCACCTCTCTGGTGAATAAGCTCTCTATCATTCATATACAAAACTTCCCTCTATAGATAAGCAAGCCACTTCGAACCGGTACCTAATCCTGCTATGGTTACACACTCCACGAAAGCACCTCAGAAGAAGTGTAGTTGACCAAAACCACCTGAAGAATCAACTTTTAAAATAGAGAGGATTATATTCCATAACACACTTCACAATGTCTAGGAGGATCGGAGAGAAGATGCAGTGAACTTGAGAACGACTTCCTTATAATCGTTCAAAGTCTAGTTCAATCAAATCACGTGGATAGATCTTAAACAAAATCAATTGAATGTTGACCTTATATAGGAGAGGGGGTGTTGTGATTAGAGAATCATGCGTCCACCCCTCCTCATTGAAGATTAGTTTTAGTTGGAGCTCTTTAAAAAAGGATCATCTTTATTTATGATTTAGTGAGTGCCCTCAACTATCTATCTAGATATGCAATTTCAGTCGAGCAACAAAGGAGAGGGGTTGGGGAGGGTGCCATATTTGTCAATCGACATATGCTAAGAGGGGATAGAGTTGAATCACAGTGCACATACATCCATCCATTCGTTCTTACGATGAATGGAAAACATAAAAAAAGCATCAAATTTATATTATTATCCCCTACCTGTTTGGCGGGTCTCGGGTGGGGATGTTGACCTTTTAAAATAAAGAGGAGATTTGAGGGGTGCATGTTATATAAGAGAGGGCATTCCATTCATCTATTTGGGTTTTTTGGCTTATAATAAGAGAGCGGAAGATCAAGCTTCTTTGCTTGCTTGGGAAGGAGGTGGGTCCTAATTTTTAGAGTCATTTAACCCTTTTAAAGAGCAACTTTTTGTGATATCACCATGGCCCAACTATTTTAACCTTTTAAATAAATTAGAAATAGTATGCCCCCATGTTTAAAAGGGCCTTTTAAAAGCCGAAGGAGAGGGGAGCAAGCCCTTTTAATTTAATGGAGGTAGTATTTTCTCATTTCAAAGAGGCCCTTTAAAAAAACATGGGACCGTGGACATACTTGAAGGTATGTAAAAGTGTGATTTTGTTGAGAAATGAATAGAGAGCCTTTTATTTTAAAACCCATCCAATGAGATTCTTAAGAATGGGAGAAGGTATTTTTTAATGAGGGGTGCACTCTCTTCTCATTAAATGAGAGAGGCTCAACAATATTCAATTAGTGTAGTCAATATGGCGGAACAGAGAAAACAAGAATGGGAGTCTTTCTATTTCAAGGTTGAAGCCCTCTATTTTAAAAGGGCTCTTCATCACCCCCTTCATAACCTAAGTCTTTGAGGAGGCCCGCCCTTAGTGTAAAAGCTCTAAATCGGGTCCTTAATACTTCTTCTTTCTTCCCTTCCCATGATTTTTAATAGAGCTCTTGTTATTGAACCTCTCGCCTTTCAAAATAGAGAGAGTTTGGGTTGCGCTCTTATTAAATGGGGAGAAAGGAATCCTCTTTGTGTAATTTCCTATCGACCTCTTTATTTTAAAAGCGGTAAAGTCATTGCAAGATAAGGTGTGTGCCTCTATATTTAAAAAAGGGCACAACCCGCTTTTTTTTAGAGGTATGGATTATTTTATTCCATACAATATGCTTCTTTCCTTCCCTCCTTTAGCATGGATTCTTTCTTGAGGTAGTATTTGGAAGTGCTCTGCAAGCTGAGAATATGTCATGATCTATTGAAGAGTTATCTATCTCCTTTAAAGAATTTTGAAAGGAATTTGAAAGGGGGAAAGCTCTCTATCTGCTCTCTATCCTCATTTAAGTGACAACGATCTAGTATTATATTAAGAGGCTCTTTATCTCAACTCTTAAGAGGAAGTGAGCCCCTTCAAAAGTATTCTATTAAAGGAAAAACCATCGAAGAAAGCAACTATCAAAGAGGGGAGGAGATAGAGGGCTCCTTTGTATATCAAGGGCTCAAAACGAGCTGAACCAAAACTTCCTTTAAACGTTAAGTGTTCAAAATTCTAACAAGAGCAACTCAACCCTTCTCACTCGACCCTCATTAAGTATTTAAAGCCATGTCCCTTTGCTTTTAAAGTATTATTTTAAAGCTAACTCTTCTTTTAGGCTATTCCGACAACCTACCTATTATCTAAGAGCATACTAACAACTTCAAAAAGGAGATCTTAAGGGACTCCTTGATCCATAAACAACATGTAATAACTTGGCTCTCCCTCTCCCGATCTTCTTAAGGTTGAGTGCTTATCCTTACCTTACCTTATAAAAGTGGGGGTGGGGTTGGGGGTGGGGGCTTTCTCCCTTACAGATAGAGAGGTCGAAGGAATCTCTCCAAAACTTCAAGGTCGTGTGTTATATACGGATTAACAACAGGTTTGTTATAAGCACTCGACCTTAGCTTAAGAGGTCATTTATGTACTTGATAGACCCTTATTTTAAACAAGAGTGCTTATCTTAATTGAAAAGGAGAAGCATTGTACTCGATCTTAGGGAGAGGGCTCAACCTTGATTTAAAAAGGGGAGAGAACCTCTCCTCTCAATTAAAGAGGAAAACGGTCGAGGATTTCCAAATGTGTAAGGTAGTACATTATATAATCCTACCCTGATCAATACTAACTATTAACATCTACAAGTGACATCATTACAAATAAATAGAATGTTAAGATGAAGGTTCTAATGTATAATAGCCAAGTTGTTGTACTATCAATACGTTGTTATAAGATAATATAATTGAGGTCTGTATCAATCTCACACAACAAAGTTTTTAAAATAATTAATGTCAATATAATAAAATAATAATATTAAATATTATAAAATATATCATTATAAATAATTAAATAATAATATGAAAAATAAAAATAAATAAAAAATCTTTCTGGGGTACTCCTCACAATGAGTTTTAGGGCAATTGTTAGCCCAAGCACTTCCCCCAGTAAACTAAATAATAAGATCCTAATTAAATTAAAAAAAATATATTATAATATATTATAATTATTACAATTATAAAATAAAAAATAAAAAATATTTTACATAATTAAAAACAAACATTTCTTCAAATTTATAGAAAAAATCTATTAATAACCACAAATAACAATATTTTTAAGCATAATACTATTATTTAAATGGTATAAAGCATAATAAAATTCGTTAGGCTAAAAGCATTTTTTTTACATTTGAAAATTTATGAAGTAATCTAAATTTAAAAACAGTTCTCATGTACACAATACTATTCTTTAGATGCCTAAATTCATTAGAAAAATAGATCTTTTCAAATTCAAACCAAAAAATAAAAATAGACGCATTCAAAACAATTTTCTTAAAATATAAAATAAAATTTACAAGAAAAAAACCAAGCAAAAATAATTCAGTAAACTAAAGTTTGTGTGACTTGTACTCACTACAAAACTAGATAACTTTATTCAATTTGTTTTTTAAAAAGAGAACATTTATTTCTAAACGACTAAGATCGTTTTAATTAACATCTTAAACATTCACATTATAGAATCCATCTTTGGCTATAGAAGGAAATGATTTCTCGGAGTCTAATTCGTGATAATGATGCTTTGAATTGGACAACATAGACCTGTCGTACTCTTCTTCATTAAGTCCAATAGACGTGTCGTACTCTTCTTCACTTACTTCCTTGGGCGGTTGTATTCTTCCATGGGTTAAAACCACAAATTCTAATCTGTTACTTTTTTTAGTATATTTTTACAATAAAATTTTGTTCACATTAAAACTTTTTCTTTTCTCTATTTTTTTAGGAGTTGAAACTCTTTGTAAGAAATTGGTAATGCCATGTGAACCCTCTCTCTACTTTTTTTTAGGAATTAAAACTCTTTTTAAGAAATTGGTAATACCATGGAAACCCAACCTGCAAGAACATCCAACTGAAACCCAATTGAAACAACCAACTACAATGCTGAAATTCTTTTTAGAAAATTAGTAATAAGAGAGCAACCCAACCCTTAAAGAAATCCAACTGGAATCTAATTAAAACAACCAACTGACAACCCTGGAACTCTTTTTAGGAAATTGGTAATACTATAAGAACCCAACCTTCAAGGACATCTAACTGGAATCTAATTGAAACAACCAACTGACAATGCTTGAACTTTTTTTAAGAAATTGATAATACCATCAGAACCCAACTCTCAAGGACGTCCAACTAAAATCCAATTAAAACAATCAACTGACAAACACTCTACCACTACCATCCAACTTATTCCTAACATTATGACTTTAACTAATTTTTCATTTATTCTAACATTATGGCTTTAACTAATATTTCATTTTTCTGAACTTCTATATAATTTACGTTGAGGCACTCGACGTTGACGGGCAGAAGAAAGTAATTGAATACAGGTTAAAACATTTGATTATATATATAGAATTAATGAAATGTCTGGCAAAGCAACTGCGCTGAATGCATACCCTCTTATATCAAGAGGGGGATGGGAGAGTGAGGAAGTACGGCGGATTTATAACAATTTTGGATGTCTTATTAGCTTGGAAAAACATCAACACATGATTTTTGATGGAATGTCGTGTTGGCCAGAGAATGCTACATTTTTTATGTGAAGTGGATGGAAACAAAATCTGCCAAATCCCGTGGGCAATGAGTAAGATTGTGTGTTGTAGGGGCAAAGCATATCTTTCAAACAGAATTATTTGTACTTGAAGGATTTACAGCGATCTCTATTTATTTTTTTAAGATTTATACTCTTCCCCATTACTATTGCATTACCCTCTCTCAGTGTGCACGCCGAACGATTTCAAACATACATGCTTTCCTCTTGTTAAACCAAAAAAAATTATCACTAATAAATGAGCACTACTGCGAGATTTTGTCAGACAGAAATCTCCTCAACATCTTGTTGGGATAGCCCCAATAAATTAGCATTAATAAATGAGCACTACTGCGAGATTGTTGGGATAGCCCCAACAATCTTGACAACTGAAGGATGCACAGAGATCAGGTACAAGTCCTAGATGATTCTCATAGTTTAGATACTTTTAGCATGATATTTAAGGTACAGTTTTTCTAAGCAAAAGACATTCTAATAAATCAAATAAAATTATATTCAGTAGTTTGTAAATAAGAATTATATGCTTCTTCCTGTTTTAGGGGTGGGGTACAGTTTTTCTAAGCAAAAGACATTTCAATAACTCACAATAATAAAAATCAAATAAAATTATATTCAGTAGTTTGTAAATAGAGTCATATGGACTAATATTTAACAAAAGATTGAAGCAGGTCCTACCTGTACTAATCTTGATCATGTGTTCTTGTGGTATCTCAACAAACCACATCCTGGTATTACAAATGACTATTGACAACTGTCCTCCCGTGGGTGCAGGTGCCTCAAGTTTCTCGTTATACGAAACATGAAGGATGCTTGATAGAGAAGTGAGCCTCCCAAGAGTAGCAGAGATTGTGCCGCTTAAATTGTTGGCCGAGAGATCTAGCAATTGAAGACACTTTAGCTGGGCAAAGTCCTTGGGAATGGTTCCCGTCAGGTGATTGGGCGACAGATTGAAGAAGGAAAGATTGGAGAGGACGGTAATCGCCTTTGGAATGTGGCCTGAAAGCAGGTTATCCGCCATAAAAAGTGCCCACAATCTGGTGTAGTTACCAAGAGATTCCGGTATCATCCCCGTGAACCTGTTTCCGGAAAGCGACGTAGGCCGGCACTTGTAGAGAATGGGGCTTCTTGATGCATGTGGGATTCTTAATGGTCCCTCCCAAACAAATCGTTGCAGAAATCGTTGTAACCGAGGCTGCTGCAGTTGACTATTTTCCGTGGGAGCGGCCCCTGCAAGCGGTTATGCGAGAGGGATAACCAGAGAAGAGACTGCAAATTCTCGACGGTGGCTGGAATGGAGCCAGTCAGGCGATTTTCCGATAGGTCCAGCCCCTGCAATGCCGTCAGATTGCCGATCTTGGGCGGGATGGAGCCGGTGAGATCGTTGGAGGCAAGGAGCAGGTGCCGGAGGTTCCTGCATCTCTCGAGTTCCACCGGAAAGATTGAGGAGCCAGAGTCGCGGGCAGGAGAAATTTGTTGGACGAGAGGTCCAGAAGTCGAAGCGAACCGCGCAGCAGAGTGCCGAGATTGTGCGGGATGGCCTCGGAATCCGCCAAAGCCAGTGCCAGAAACTGTTTGAAAGCCTTCTCCACTCCTGTAAAGAAGTGGAAAATATCTGAAATGGAACGGATTGGCTGACTTGCAAACAAACAAACGCGCATAAGCAGATCTTCATCGGATCTTTGTCAAAACGGTTAATTCAAATTTATTTTTCTTGTAGCTCAAGCAACTCTTTTGGGTTAAATTTTCAAATTGGTTTTCTTGAGGTTAAACCGAACTTGAGAAAAACTTTCACAAACAAAACAATTCAATTAAAGTGGATAATTAATTTCCAATCGGCCAAAACAATTCAATTAAAGTGGACAATTGATGGTATCCAAAGTTACCAAATCTGCTTAGACAATGAGATTTCGCTTCTTCAGAATCTAGCTTTGTTTGGTCCATTCAATTGGTCATTACCCAAAAAAAAAAGGCAATACCAAAAAATTTACAAATTCTATCACATGCTGCTTGGAACTCTTTAAGGATAAAGGTTCAGTGCACACGTGTTGGAGAATATTGATCAGTGGATGTGATAGCATGCCTACTTTATTTATATATATAGCTAAAGGATGAGGTAATGATGTAAAGTTTGTTATAGATATAGATATTTAGTTTCAATGTAGATTTGTTATTTTTGTCATTAATATTGGAAGAAGTCTCATCCAAAATTGTAAATGATCTTGTTTTAATATAAAATTTTCAATTTTTTTTATAAAATATAAGTAATTTTAATTTTAAAATAATTGTACATTAAACAATTTTAAAAATATAAAATTTTAAAGTTTACATACATTATTTATATAATTTATTTTGTATTTCTTGTATGAGAGGAGATATTGTATAATTTATTTAAGAAATGATCATGTCTTGCCTTCTTTTGACAACAAAATTTATATTCAACTATAACAAAAAGTTAAATAAGAAAGAATATTAATGACAAGCTCAAAAATATAAAAGTTGTCTTTGAGAAGGAAAAGGAAAATAATTTTAATTGTACTTTATTATTTTATTTTGCACATTTCTTTGATGGCTTGCAATTTAATATAGTAAGATCTAATGTTTTTTTCGTGTGTTTTTTAATTTTTAAATATGATTCAATTAAAGTTTGAATATGTTTGGAATGCGATCTAATGTCATTGGTGGGTGGAGGTAAATGGGGACTCACGAGGACTCTATCGTTTAATTTTAGCGTTGCTCTGTCCTAGGAGTAGAAATTGTTTTTATGTATTTAGTTTAATCATAGTAGTTAAGAAGATATGTTTTATTTTTTTATCCCTCATTTATTTTCTTTTTTAAGTTATGTCGTATATGGACAAACAAGAATCTAATAACTAAATTATTTTTAAATAATGATTTGTTCTTAAGGAGATCATAGATCATATTTTGAAAATAGTAATTAACTAATCAAATTTTAAATACACTTTTTATTTTAAGAGCATTTTGACGAAGATGGCTTTAAAGGTTAAAAGGTTTTAAAATATAATAAGGTCATGTAGAGTCTTGATTAACTTAAGATTATAATATAGAAATGTGACATTTTTGGGACATGGCTCTATGTCCAAAAATCTATTTTTATCCTAACCACATTCTTAGGGTCATAACTTTGTACTTGGAATTACTTGGAATTTTGTTTTGATCCATCTACAATGAGAAAATCACTTTTATACTCTTGAAAGATTTATTACCTATTCAAAAGCCTTTAAAAGATAAAATTGTGTATGATGTATCCTTAGATGTCTGTGATGTGATTATAGGCTAACCATTTATATGGAAGAGGCATGGTGTTGATGAGTTTGTGTCCCAAAGTGTCATCCTCACTAGTGATGGTTTGTGCTTTCAGATACCATAGGTATCTTCTCCTACCTCCATTTCCTTAATTAGTGCTAAACAATACACCAAGATGATAGCCAAAATAATAAAGTTTAGTCTATTGATGATTAAGTCACAAAGCAGGAAAAACATTGTTACACATATCATAGACTTTGCATAGTAGAACTAGATTGACCAAAATCATAACAAAATAGGATGACTTGTCCAAGTTGTCAATTGGGTTAAAACATTTGATTATAGACTTTGTCCTTGGATGCCTTGGACCTCCAAATCATTAGATCTTAGATCCTTAGAACTTAGATTATAGAGACCTTCATCCATTAGGCCATTGATTATGGAGCATAGTTCCTAGGACATCTTAAGCATTGTTGTAATTTTACATCAAATATTTGAAAGATGTAAATCCAGATATCCTAGAACCTAGATATTAAAGACTACAATATTTAGAGTATGAATCTAAATGAATTGGTTTTCTTATCTTGGAGGAAAGCAGAGTAGTAGAGAAAACATAGTTGGAGAGGGGAGTGTATATCATCATAGCTAAGGTCCAATATGGGCATGATCTCGTTCTCCATGTGTAATTTATAAAGGTGGTCGGGGTGTCATTCCACTTGTTCATAGTTTAATAAAAGATCATAGGTGTACAAATATTTAAAGCTTGAAGCATATCTTCATGTTTTGTACCAAATTGTTGAGTGAGGATGAAGCTTATGGAGGAACTAGAGAAACAAAAATATTTCTTTGCACACAATACACAAGGAGAAAAATAAGGAAAAGCTTTATAATCTGATCTCTCCAACAACCAATTTCTTCTATTTTGCATCCAAAGAAAATCAATTCAAATTTTATTTCCAATATTTTCCAAAGCTTTTGGAAAAAAAATCTTTTACCATTAAGTTTTACTTTTCACCATTTTCCAACCAAAATAATTTAGATGTTGTTTTCACTTTTCGTTCCTTCCAAAAACAATTTGAATTTGATTTTTTTCACAAATAAAAAGTTAATTTTCAACCATTTACAAGTAGTTGGAGTGTTGCAAAGTAATTATAGATAGTGGTTATAATAATAATTTGGTGTTAAATGAAATGATAGAGAAAATTGGGCTTAAAATGATAGTGTATCCTAATCCTTAGAACATGTCATGGCTTAATAATGGACATCAATTGATCATGAATTAGTAATGTCTAGTTAATTTTAAATGACATGTATCATTAGACTAGAACAAGATATTGAAGGGTGTTAACATAATAACTTGCTAGTTTTATAATAATACATAGAAGGGAGTTGATAATCCCAACTAATTGGTCTTCAATGAGACATTACAGAGAATTAGTAAATAAAATTTCACTAGTCTTGTATCATACATACAAGGGATTTAAACAAATAAACTCATTGGTTTAGAACAAGATGTTAGAGGGGGTAAAGTTAGTTACTCGTTGGTCTTTTATTTAACATAGGATTTGAACAAACTAACTCATGGGTATTCAAAAAACGTTGAAAATAGTTAGATATTAAAATTGCTAGTCTAGAATCAAATGTAAAATGGTGTTGAACAAACCAAATTCACTAGACTTTAACAACACATTGAAGGGAGTTAATAAACTATACTCATTTATATTTTATCATAATTGAATAAACCCTATTTCTAGTCTTATTTGAACATGGAAAAGAGTTGTAAACGATCAACTCATTGGTCTTAAATAAGATGTTGATGGAAGTTAAGAAATTAATCTGATTGGTCTTGTGTAAGGTAAAGAAGGGATATAATACAAGAGAGAAAAAATAAGAAAAATATTTATAATATGATCACTCCAATGACCAATTTCATCTTTCTTGCAACCAAAGAAAAGCAATTCAAATGTTGTTCCCAATTTTCCCTAAAGCATCCGAAAAAAAATATTTTGTTGTTAAGATTTACTTTTGAACATTTTTCTAGCAAAAATAATTTAGATGTCATTTTCACTTTTCAATCCATCTAGAAAACATTTGAGTTTGATTTTTCTTTTCATAAATAAAAAGTTAATTTCTAACCATTTACAGGTAGTGGGAGCATTGCAAAGTAATTATAGATAGTAGTTATACTAATAATTTGATGTTAAGTAAAATTATAGAGAAATTTGGGCTGAAAATGATAGTGTATCCTAGTCCTTACAAGATGTCATGGCTTCATAATAGTCATTAGTTGGCAATGAATTAATGTCTAGTTAATTTTTAGATTAGGTATGAAATTTTGTATGATGTAGTTACCATGGATGTTTGACATGTCTTGTTGGGAAGACCATGATAATATTATGCAAAGGCTATTTATGATAGAAGATCAAGTATTATAATGATTGAGAAGAGTGGTAGGAAATACACCTTGGTTCCTTTGAAGGAAAAATAAGATAGATTGGTCCAAAATAGCAAGTTTATTTTAATGACAAGCAAAGAATTATGAAGGATAATAATGAAAGAAGTATAATGTTATGTCATAATTTCCAAATGAATGAAGGTTAATACAACACATAAGACAAGTGATAATGCCACAACAAGTTAGTTAGTTTAAATATTACAAGGATAATATTTATGAGGTTTGCTAGATTATCACAGGTCCCAATATCAAGATCTTGAATCATCTCAAATATTAGAGCAATTTAATATCAATGGCCAATATCAATGAACATAACATTCATGTAAATAACAATAACATGAATTAAAATGGTCAATATCATTCATGCAAATAACATGAAGAAAAATTACAATAGAATTGCTCAAACTATATACAAGCTTCAATATCCACTACTCCTTTCATTATATAACCTTAAAAAGGTGACTCTTGGAATCTATGACTATTTCTCTCCTCACATATCCGAGAGATGAAACCTTTCCTATTCCATGCATAAGATAAACCTCTCATACCTCTTGGCTTCTCATTACCACTTGTATACATGACTCTTGACTCTCTATTTACTCTTGCACACATTATTCCATGATACATGCACACTTGCACACTTTACTACATGACACATGCACTTTCTCACTCTTCACACTTACACACATAAATACATGACACTTGTACACATCTCACACATAGACATATACATAAGGAAAATATAAATCACACTCCTAAACTATGGACTCAAATCCTATTCTAATATTTACATTTGTACCATAGGTACCATGGGGGTACATTAGCATATGCCAAATAATGTAATATTCTCCAACACTCCCTCTATTACATTATTTGGTTATTGAAGAAATTTAGTCTTCAATCATTATATTCATCTTGTACTTTTTTCCACTAGTTTCGACATTGCATGTGATTCTAGTACTAATCCAATTTTATCTCCTATATTATTGTTGGTACTGTATTTTCTATAATTCTAATGATTTCAAGCTTTGCTTTAATAATAAACTGTTTGAGTACCTCATCCAATGCCATTAGTAAAATTTCCTTCATAATATTCCATTCACGGACATCATTCCCTTTACACCAACATGTTTTTTTAGTATGATTATGACTCCCACAATTTAGGTAATGAACCTGTCTCGAGAAATATTTAGTCTTATGTCTAAACTTATTATTTTGTTTAAAGTTTACTTTTGGATAAACTTTGATGGGAATAAAAAACTGATTTTTTGGTTTTGTAGTTCTTTTTGATATCATAGTAGATTCATAACTTGTTTTATCTTCATTACAAACATCTTCAATACATTGCTTAGGAATCATAAAAATGATATTTTTAGCTTTATTTTTAATAAATTGAATATGCTCTGTTAATTCTTGACTCTTAGAAACTTTTTCTTTTTCATGAGCATTCATTCTTATTTGAAATCTATTTGTTTCTTCAAAAAAATAAATTCCTTTGGAGTAGAAGTCCTTATTACTCCAAATTTCAATTTTTTATTTTTCAAATCAAATTCTCCAATGTAAAATATTTAAAGAAATCTTCAAATTTCACAAAATCAATTCCTTTGGAGCTGGAAACCTTATAGCTCCCAAATTTTGAATAAAGGATTCTAATTTGTAAAATTTTAATCAGTCGAAACATTTACATTTTCTTTTGGAGTAGACTTCCTTATCTCTCTAAACTTTGATCAATTTTATTTTTTTTCAAAAATCAAGTTTTTGAAATAAATAAATTCTATCAAATGTAGAATTCCATTTAACCAAGTTTTTGAAATAAACAAATTATATCAAATTTAGAATTCCATTTAACTCCCTAATTTTAACTTTTCAAAAAATTTTAAATTTTCAAAAATAAAAATTTTGAAATCACTTCAATTAAAAAATATTTTTTGAAAACTTTATAAAACCTTATTGCTCTCCCTTTATTAAAAAACTCAATGCAATTTAAATTTCACTTAAGTGTTCACACAAAATAGAAGTATTTTAAATCATACCTTATGAAAACTACACCAAATTCCTTAGACATCATCAAATGGTGATTGAATTGCCAAGGTGCTCTCTAATTACCATCACCCAATTATCTTAAGCATTCTTCCAACATTAAATAAAACTTGAGATATTTCAATTAGTCCAAAAATATTATAAATATCTCAGGTGCTTATGTCTCAATTTTGCTTAGGGTGCTCGTAGGTTTTACAATGATACTCAAATAACTTTGGCACTTAATCTTTTTTTAGAGCTCAATTCTCTCTGGTGATTCAATCTATCAATTACTTTTGCAACACAATTATGTTATGATGATTAGTCTATTTGAATGCTTATTTTTCTCTAGCACTCCAACTTACAACTGGTTTTGCTGCTACTCAATGATGCTAAGGTGCTTAATATGTTCTTATGCTTAGTCTTCTCTAGTGCTTCAATCTATCAATTGCTTCTACAACACAATGGTACTTAGACACTCAATCTGTTCCAACACTCAATATTTTGGTGCTTCAACTTTTAGCTACTACTATAATGCAATATCAATTAGACACTCTTAGTCTTTCTAGAATTTAGTCTTCTCTAGTGCTTCAACCTTCAACTACTTCTACTACTATGTAATGGCACTTAGATGAATGCAATGACACTTAGTCTCTCAATATTTATCTTAGAATGGATCTCATCCTCCTTTGAATCTATGTTCTATATGATAGATGCTCTCAGCTCTATCTCAATCATAGGGCTTTTGCCTTTTTTATATCTTCTTCAATAGTTAGACATGGGATGCTTTAGTGGATCCCTTCTATGTACCCATCCTTCTCTACTAGATATCTCACAACTTGAGTAGCTCTTAATGTCTCCCTCTCAATTATGGTTATCTCACAATTTGAGAAGCTCTTAGAAACTCCCTTTCTAATTCTTCTTGACATCTCCCAATCTAAGCAACTTTTTACTACTCTCTTTTATTTTTGTCTTTCACAATAACCTCTACTCATGGTACTATGAGCTTGATTTGCAATCTTCCTTTCCTTTTGCCTTAAAGACTTTCTCAAAGATACCTTATGCTAGAACCTTTTCTTCCTTAAGTTTTACCTCCTATAACTAGTGCAACTCAATCAGCCCATGCTCTTCCAATGGCTTCAATGGGGGCTATTTTTTTCCTTGCACAATATCATTTTTCAAACAATTTTATAAAGTAAAGGTAATCAATAACCCAACATTATTTTGGCCTACATTTCCTTCACATGGCCCTTCCTCCAAATTCACACCAAAGTTTTCCTTTGATGCTAGCTCTTCAATATTCATGCCAAAATCAAGTATGGTGTTAGCTTTAAAAACTACTTACACTAGCTCTAAATCGTATTAATCTAGAATCAAATATTCACACCAAAACTCTTTTTGATGCTAGTAATAGAGACTACTCAAAGTAGATTTGGTAGAGTTTAAACAATGCAACTCTCGTACAATTGTTGGATTTTTAGATAGATTATCATAGGTCCCAATATACAGGATCTTGAGTAGTCTCAAATATTAGAGCAATTTAATATAAATGGCCAGTATCAATGACCATAACATTCATGTAAATAGCAATAATATGAAGTAAAATGGTCAATAATCATTCATGCAAATAACATGAAGAAAACTTACATTAAAATTGCTCAAACTATATGCGAGCTTTAATATTCAATGATCCTTTGATAATATATTCTTGATACATTTCCTAGATCTTTGTCTCCATAATATAACCTTAGAAGGGTACTCCAACTTTTCATCTAAAAAATAATCATTTCCCTCCAATTTTTCATAATAAAGAGGAATATTCTATAGAATGGTGACAAACTTGAGGCACACAAGTGCATGCCCACATTAGCATAGGACATTAAAGGAGGGAATTTAACAAATTTATATTTTAAATTTTAACTACAACCCTTTTTCTCCCAAGTGTTGTACTTGGAGGGTTGGCTAGCAAAAGCTCTCTAAGCCATTAGACCATGGGAGGTCTCAAGTTTAATTCCCTCTCATATCAATTCCTTTTAAAATACATTGATGGGATCAACATGCATGATGTGGAAACTTATGATGACATCACAACTTGCAATGATGTAGCATCTTATGATAACATGGAACTTTGTGGTGATGTTGTATTAGATGACATCACCCCTTTGGATAGTTATGGTGGTGTGGTAAAGTTGTACAAATAACATATGGTAGTCTATATAATTGATATGGTAGTTTGTATAATTGATATGGTATTTTAATTTAATTGATATGGTAGTTCATACAACTAACATGGTCACCAATGCATGAATCCTAATATGATACATGGTAGTCCATGTAGATGATATGATAAACTATAAAGGTGACCATGGAACTTTTTGGTGATGTTGTATTAGATGACATCACCCCTTTGGATAGTTATGATGATTGGTAGAGTTACATAAGGTAGTCTATAATGGTATAACAAAGGTAGTACATATCAATTAACATGGTACCAATGATTAAATATTAACATGGAACTTTGTGGTGATGTTGTATTAGATGACATCACCCCTTTGGATTGTTATGGTGGTGTGGTATAGTTGTACAAATAACATATGGTGGTCTATAAAATTGATATGGTAGTTTGTATAACTGACATGGTAGTTCATACAACTAACATGGTCACCAATGCATGAATCCTAAGATGATACATGGTAGTCCATGTAGATGATATAATAAACTATATAGGTGACTTAGAAATAGGTACACAAATCCTAAGGTAATATGTGGTTGCTAATGTGGTAGTCCATATAGCTGACTTGATGGCTAATGCATGAATCTTAAGGAAACAAATGATAATCCACAAAAGTAGTGTGGCACAACACATACCAACTAGTGGAGGTATTGATTTAGTTGATGATGTGACATGAATCCTAATGCAATACATGGCATATGATATAGAGGCTAATGCAAGTGCTAATATAACATGCTCTAATTGCTCTAACATGGTAGGTCATACAACCAATGTGGTAGGCCACAACCACTAGGTATGTATAATTATATGTTAGGCTATCATATTTTTCCAACTCATCAAACATTACAAGTAGCTTACATAGTCAACAATAGACTTAGTAATACATAAAACTTAGAATGAATTAGAGTGTGACAAGTGGTACAATATGGTTTTTAGATTAGCTATCAAATTAGATCATGATAAATGACATATTGTGGCTTATTGATATGCTACATAGTTAGCACATGATTGACACCCCTTAGCCACTCACACAACACCACTTTATAGCCTCTCAATTGCTATAGGTGCTAATTTTTTAAAAAAATATTCAAAGGTTTTGGAGGTGTTTTCTATGATTTTAGGGAAAACATTTTGGGGGCCATAACATTTGTATATGAAAGGAATTCTAGTTTGTTTTTTAAATCATATATATTTTTAGAACACTACATTGGTGGTGTTATTTTTGGTCATGGTTATATGTAGATTTTTGTATAATGGAAAAATAGTTATGTATCCCCATGTGCCCTTGTTGAGTGGTCCTGACTATTCTTCATAGAAGATCAAGATTGAAGCTCTGGGGTTAATAAAATATATGAATGAGACCTTATGATATTAATTCTATAGAAGTGGAGCAACTCTATAGGGATAAGAAGGATAAGGCTCATTGTGTCATTGCTCTTTTATGTTGACAATGTATATGACACTTATGTTAGTAGCACCACGAATCCTAAAGTGTTGTTTGAGAAATTTTAGGGGCTATATGATTGAATTGATTCCATACAAATTAATAGAATGGAGGTTGATCGAATAACCTTATTTATAGACTCACTTGATACTATTAATGAGTATATCAGTCGATTCAAGAAACTACAATAGGACATTTAAATTGCAAGAGGACTTCCCAAGGAGAGAAGAGAAGGACATGAAGTATTGGAGACAGAAAGGAACATCAAATGCTTAATAATATTTTTAAAACATATGATATAGTTACTATTATATTTGAGATGCTTTGTATGTATTTCATAGATTCTTCTACATCACCTAATGATGAGGTTTTAAGTACTTTTTTACACCACCAGACTATAAGAAATAACCATAAGGAAGATTCTATGTTTAATCAATCTCATCCAAAGGAACCTATTACCAAATTTTAGAATGGAAAAAATAAAATATAATGAGAAGTAGCCCAAGAAGTTTATCAAAAAGTCTACTTGTGAGTTCTACAAGAAAAATTGCACAAGATAAAATTTGGTAGTATTCAAATCAAGAAAATTGAGAAAGCAAAAAGAAATAAGGTGTTGATATTGAACTCTTCTATGCACAAGGTGAGGATAACTTTGATGAAGAAAACTTATAAGCTTATTTAGAAATTAATTCTACATATTGGACATCCACTTATTCAAATAATTGGCTTACAAATTTAGGGGTAACTAGGAACATGATGAAGCACAAACATCTCCTATAAGTCTATAACAAATCACATACAGGGGAACATATTATTATTAAATATTATTATTTATAATAGCTTGCAATATGTGGAGATATCAACATTGGATCTTTATATTTTGATAAGCTACTTCATGTTTGTAGTGTTGGTCCTAACATTTTTTCTATTTATCACATTAATCATATAAATAAGAAGGTAGATTTTTGTCCTAATAGATGGGTAATCGAGGATATAGACATTGGATTTAAAACTATTACTTCTACATTTTTCGATAAGACTAACCACATATAAAATTTAGAATAAATACCTTCCTCTTTGGCTTCCTATAAGAATAAAATATTAGTTTCTTTAGTTGTAGTGTATATAATAAAAGTTAGAAGTGGCATCATAGGGTTGAGCATCTTAGTTATGGATCCTTGAAATACACAAGTCAACACCAAATGCCCATTGGCATACCATGCATATTCCCTCCAAGTGGTGCATGTGAGGGGTTCATTTTGGGAAAGCATCATAGGAATACCTTTCCAAAAGGAGAGGCAAGATGAGAATCTCATCCCTTAGAGATCATACATAGTGATTTTTATGGACCTATAGGCATTCCATATCTCTCAAGAAATATGCACTTCCTTATTTTTTATTGATGATTTCTCTAGATATGTGTGGTTGTGCATCATTTGCACTAAGGATGATGTTTTGGATAGGTTTAAGACCTTCAAGGCCCTTGTTGAAAATCAGCTAGATATGAGAATCAAATGTCTAGATAAACAAGGGTGGTGAATATATTTGCTATATTTTTTATTATTTTTTGACTTTTTATGGGATTACCTCCTTGTAATTTTTGGATGACATGTTCTTTGCATGCAAAAATTATGCATAGTACTTTCCTTTTGTAAGTTATGGGTAACAAGTGCATTTACATTTTTTGATGCATGGAGCAAGCCTTCAGCCAACAACACTCCATTGAAAGTTAACATTTAGATGACCCATATATTGATTAGATGACAACTTCATAATATATGACCTTCTTGTATATTTATATGATCTTATTGGTAGATGACCTGGTCAATGGACAAAAGGGTTAAATTTAAATTCATATGGTAATATATTATGATGATAACTCTAGAAGGCTCTTATAGATGATAAGTCATGTGATGACACAAATGAATTTAAATAACTCATTTCTTTAGATGGTAATATATTCAGATGATAAATTTTCTCTAGATGATAGCTCTTCTTCAAATGATAAAACATTTCTAAACAACTCTAGATGACAACTCGTCTCCATATGATATCTCTAGATGATAAATCTAGATGAAAAATCTTTGTTATATGGTATATCTTCTCTAGAAATCCCAAATTATAATGGAATAATTAGATGATGATATTATCATTAGACATTAATTTTTCAAATAACCCTATTTTATGATGGCATGATATTCATATAATAACTATCTTGTACAATTAATATCGTTCCACTCTTGTGCATCTACAACATAAACAATGGTAGCAAAATACAACTAGGATGATTGCTAAAAATATCTCTAGTGCAATGATCTAGATGACAACAACAAATTAGAACTCCAAGTTCTCTTGCATAACTAAAAAACATAAACAACATAAAAATGCATGTCTTCTCTTGTGTTCATATTATGATAATGATTCTCTTTACTCCTTAGCAATGCATTCTAATTAAATGTGTGCTTCTTTACAACTTCTATCAATCTTGTGAGTCTCTAGCTCCTCTCAACTAGAATTCTTGGTAATACTTTTCCTTTATTCAAAACCTTCATCCATTATGGAATTTCTACACCCCGATCTAATCTTCCTCCAAATAGCACCTTGTAAAATTGATCTATTCTTTCTCATACTCTAGGATAAATGATAGCTCTCATACCACATGTTGGACCAACATGGTGTTAAATAGAGTTTTATTAATAAAAAATGTGAATATTTACGATGAACATGAGATAGTTTGGATAACAAAATATCAACCACCTATTTGGGTGTAAATATTGAATTTCTAACCCTAACTATATTACATGATATAGTAAATTCCTAAGATTGTTGAGGAACAAAAAATCATATGTATACCAAATTTTGGCTACTTGTGAGCCACAATATTAGAGGTGGTACATTGTACCACAAATTCTAGCCATCTTGGTATGACTAAAATGATAACAAACCTAAAAAAATTTTTTGGTCTAGTTTAAAGAAAGACATGACAATATTTATTGCTAAATGCTTGATATGCCAATGAGTTAAAGCTTAGAGTGTGCATCCAATAAGTATGTTGTATCCACATGATATACTAGAGTGGAAGTGAGAGATATTTAGCATGGATTTTATTCAAGGTTTACTAATGTCAAATTATAAGCATTAAGGCCCTTGTTGAAAATAATCTAAAAGGACATGTTACCTTGTGGTAGGCCAAAGTGTAGATTTAGTGAAATAACAAGGGTAATGAAAAATACAAGATGGTATATGATGCTTACCAAGTTGGAAGGAAAACTCCTTATTGATTACCAACTCTAAATTATTGAACACACTTTGAAATATAGAGAGATTCAAATGTGGAAGACTACATGGAGGAGCTTTATAAGATTGTTGTTAAAGTTGTTTATAATAAAGTTTACCAAAAAGGTGGTAAGATGTGTCAATGAATTAGAACTAAACATCTAAGATGATATCGACATGATAAAATTATAGATACTAGAGAAAACCTATTGCTTGGCTTTGAAATAAGAAGATACATTTTCTCTAAAATATTAGAACTCCTTATAAGGTATAGAAAAATTTAGTAAAGAAAAAACATCAAAGCAAAAAAAACAAATTGACAAGAAGATGAATTAATTTTTTCACAAATCCAAAATCATCCATCTAATGAAGGAAATTTTAATACAGAAAGAATAATTTACAACCAAGGGGAATATTTAGTGATACTTGCATTTGATGTGGTCAAGTAAGTCATGGGGTCATTGAATGCCCTCAAGCCATCAAGATACCAATAGAAAAAGGAATGAAAACAATATACATATGCTATAATAGAAGAAAGGTCAATAACATCATTTATTCACATGGAGGAGCCTAAGAAAGGAGAGAACCCCATTTTGAGAAAGATATTATTGACACTAGAGAAAGAGGGAAAACTAAAACAAAGAAAAACTTAATTTTTGATCATTTACAAGTAGTGGGAGTGTTGCAAAGCAAAAATATATAGGGGCAATATAATAATTTGGTTTAAAAAAAAAGAAAAGTAAAAATTATTCTCCCCCGCCCGAGGGCCTTAAAAAAAATAAAAAAAAAAAATAATAAAGCCGGCCCCCCCCCCCCGTCTCAAAAAAAACCCCCCCCCCCCCCCCCCCCCCCCCCCCCCCCCCCTCTTGTCTCCTCCCCCCCCCCCCCCCCCCCCCCCCCCCCCCCCCCCCCGCACCCCGCCGGGGGGGGGGGGGGGGGGGGGGGGGGGCCCCCCCCCCCCCCCCCCCATCAAATAAAAAAAAAACCCCCCCCCCCCCCCCCCCGGGGGGGGGGGGGGCGGCCCCCCCCCCCCCCCCCCCCCCCCCCCGCCGCGCGGCCCCCCCCCCCCCCCCCCCCCCCCCCCCCCCCCCCCCCCCCCCCGGGGGCGCCCCCCCCCCTCCCCCCCCCCCCCCCCCATCCCTCTCCCCCCCCCCCTCCCCCTCCCTCTCATCATTTTTTTTTTTTTTTTTTTTTTAAGCATGTTAAGAGTAAGTCCTCATTCTCCATTGTTGAGAGTCCAATAATCTTAATCGACTACACAATAGCTTTTGGTCTAAGATTCCTTCCATTGGAAAGCATTTGACTCAATAGTTAATGGTCTTTCATGCATACCTAGAGTAATAATACCTATAACACAAGGGTTATTTAATCATTAATCCTATCTCTAAACACATACCTCTAAGGTTGTCTTCATTTATAGTCTAGACTAGCACATGGAGAAACCGCATTAGAATGAATTCCATTCTTAAAAAATGGATGTTCTTCGTAAGTGGCCTTACATAGTCTAACACAGTCCATTCTTCACTACAACAAAGGAGGTTTCTTTAAAAACATAAATGACTGTTACCCATTTCTATTTCCTAGCATGCTTCCCTCGATAACAATGTATCCAAGGTAAAAGGGCTAGTTCATAACCAAGGATACACACTCACTGTTACTTCCTAGCTTACCCACCAACACATGAACCTAGAGCTTAACGCAACTCTTTGGCGCATCCGGTAATCGAGATATCAAGTGGTGAAAGTTTTAGTTGACCAACTATCAAACTAGGAGTGCTTCAGAACCATATTTATTCTTGGATTTAATTACAATGATTTAACCTTTAAGTCCTAGTTTTGAGGATTAAGCTTCTAGTCTAATCATAACGAAGATCAATTACTTGTTTATCAACATAAAGATAATTTAAACCATCACCACATAAATGCATGAAGACAACATGTTTAGAGACATTTACAAAGCATAAAGAGAAAACATAAATCAAACTTGTTCATCATAAATACCATTGGCATTAATTTACTCAATTACAAATTGATTCATTACACATTTATTTTCTAGCCGATCATCGGTTGTTCATAATGTAAAACTAGATAGACATATTATTGTCTAACCAATAAGGTAACACATTCTTCTATTACAGAGCTTTGATATTTAGGGTCCTTGCTTCACAGTAGCAGCAACCTCACTCACTTCTCAATAGAATTTGTACCGCCACTTGATATCGTTAAAGGTGGAAGCTTCAAAAACCACCAAGAAAAGACTACCTTGGGAAGGGATCAGAGATGACTCCAAGCAACTCATTGCTTCTTTATTAACATGCATTCTTAACATCAAATAAACACTCAAATGGTAACTCCTTTATAATTACCCATTACCTACTTGAAGTATTTTTCAAAGTAACTCCGTAGAAAAGCTTATGAGAGAATAAGAAATACACATAACAGAGGTATAACTAATATACTCCACATTCTTTAACTAACAAAAAGAGAAAAATAATTCGTTCTTTCCCTAAAAATCATATATCCAGAACTCTAAAAAAGACAAAACTTCCCAAAACTCTATTAACCAAGAGTGCAACATCTCTAATAGCATAAAGAAAGCTCGTCTTTAAATACAATGAAACTATATCAACCAAAGGTGACACACAACATATTTTTCATTCACAACCACTCAAAAATTATTCAAAGGAAAACAACATTCATGTGTAACAAAAGAACTTTCCTATCCTAAGAAACAACAATTCTATCTTTCACTACTAAGTGATATTCTTTCTGATATCTTCCAAACCAAAATACAACAAAACATATGCATGTTTGTATATAACTAAGTCTTGAGTCCTTGACATAGGTTCATTCATGAAAGACACATAATCCTACATATTGCCCTTGATGACATCTATGTGTGACTCATACAATATGTCACTATTCCTTTAATAACCACGCGGTAAGCTCCTCCTACATATTTCCAAAGAAATAATAATGCATAAGAATAGGTTTTAGGCAACACATTACTCTTGTTAAAGACTTTAACATGCAACAATCAAAAGATAAGTTTTACTGGTTTAAACAGAAAGATACCACACCATTCATTCAACTGGTTTTACCTATCTTTCCATAATATTTAAACCCTGTTCCAAAATACAATTAGATTTCCTAGACATCTTCCTTCATGGAAATTTAAACCGTTCAAACTTAGAGTCTACCTGGTTTGCTTGCCTACGTTCCACTAGAGATGATTATAAAGTTAGATTTCACTGGTTCGCTTAACAACGTCCTTCTAGAAAAATGATTTCTCTTTTTTTTTTTTAGCTGGCGGTCCTCTTTCTTCTTGCTATGCACTTTGTTCATTTTTGGTCATCTACCTCCCTTCTTTCCAAGCTATGCACATAGCTCAACGACTAACTGACCTCCTCCAGACATTATGAGCACAATGATCATGGCCTAGCTGGCCACACAATGTCCATTTCAATTTTCATAAAATTTACTAATAAATCTTGTTTTCTAAAAACAATACAAGCCTACCCTTTAAAGAGCACAATCAATCAATTAAAAAGATAATTATTTTTCCATATTATATTTTCCCATAATTCAATAATAAACTCCTTCCAACAATTTTGTTATCCAAAATTATATATATTTTTATATATATATATATATATATATATATATATTTCAAATATATAATTCCAAACCAAAAGCATTTTTAACATGAAAAGATTATTTTGCAACAAACAAGTTTTCAGATCATAACATGCATCTCCATGAATGGAAAATTTATCCAAGTTGTCCCAATTAGTTTTTTGTCTAATACTCATCACATCATTTCTCTCAAGGTATCTTGTTCTCAGTGGTTGCTTATTTCTTCCACATACAAGAAATATTTTTCCTGCAACAATGCGATTTATTAGCAACATCACATTCACATTCACATTTATACATGTATAAATCACAAAACATAAGCATGAGATTATCCTATATTCCATTGATAAATCACATACATATTCCACTATTATATTAGAATATAAGTGTTTTGCATCAATCCAAAAATAAAGTCAATCAAATATTCCATCCTCAAGCAGAAGTAAACCATAAACTTCTGAAAATGAAAAGTCTTGCCAAGGGAGGGTCATGACAACATGGCTTAATAATGGACATCAATTAGTCATGAATTAGTAATGTCTAGTTAATTTTTAGATTAGGTATCAAATTTGGTATGATGTAGTTACCATGGATGTTTGTCATGTCTTGTTGGGAAGACCATGATAATATTATGCAAAGGTCATTTATGATAGAAGATCATGTATTATAATGATTGAGAAGAGTGGTAGGAAATACACCTTGGTTCCTTTGAAGGAAAAATAATATAGAGTGGTCCAAAATAACAAAGTTCTTTTAGTGGGGAGCAAATATTTATGAAGGATAATAAATAAAGAAGGATAATGTTATGTCATAATTTCCAAATGAATGAAGGTTAATACAATGTATAAGGCAAGTGACAATTCCAAAGCAAGTGAGTAAGTTGCTTGAATATTATGAGGATATTATTTACAAGGTTTTACCACTAAATAGAAATTTTAGGTTGTACACACCGTTACTAGTTCCTTATCACTTCCTTGTAGGTCTTGGGAATCCACCATCATGGATAATATCTCCAACTTATAAAGTCTTTATCTCTGCTTTGGACTTGTGTTAGACATAGAAATGAGTTGATAAAATCCTATCTCTCTAATATTGAAAAATATTTTAAAGGTGATAAGAAGTAATCCATTGATATTTTACTATATTAGACATAGAAGAAATTTGAATAGCATAAATCGTTGGACTAGAACAAGATATTGAAGGGTGTTAAGATAAAAACTTGCTAGTCTTATTATAATAATACAAATAAGGAATTTTATAATCCCAACTCATTGGTCTTTAATGAGATATTAAAGAGAACTAGTAAATCAAATTACATTAGGCTTGTATCATACATAGAAGGGAGTTTTTTTTTTGGTTGGATAATAAGGGGTTGTACTCAGGTCCTCCACCCTTGAAAAATAGAAACTCTCTTGTTTAGATCTTGCGAGTTTATAAATAGATACATTTCTCATCTCAATTGAATTGCTATAGCTAGAAACCTGCATCATTTTACATAAATGTTTGAATTTTTTATTTTCATTTTCTAGATATTTTCAATTTTTTGTAAGAATACAAATATTCTAGAATTTAGCATCATTTTTGGCATTTTTCTATAGCAACCTTCACAATACCAAAACTTCACCTCTACTATCTATGCATTGCGTATTAGTAGAGTAATAGTTTGCTTTACCAAATATGGATTGCTAGTTTCCTTCCTAAAACACAAGTGCAACCACACAAATTATAATAAATAGTTTATATGAAAATGCATTATTGTTACTAAATAAACCAGATATTACCAATGGAAAATATTAGAGTAAATCTTAATCATTATTTGATTTAGGTAATCAACATTTTCTTGTCAGCTTCAAATAAACTTACTACTTCCTCTAACTAAGCAAATGAGAATTTAACTTCATGATCCTCAATTAAAACCCCTCTATTGTATAGCCTATCTAAACATTTGTTTCCTTCCCTTAATGTATTTGTAAACCTAATTTCTTCAAACTCTTTAGCAAGATATTGAATTTCCATAATTATCTCTTGTATGTTTCATGGAGCTTTTGTTTTCCTCAAAATTGCATTTATTACTATGAGAGAATCACCTTCCATCCATACTTTGTTCTATTTTATTTGTTTACATATTTTTTACCCTTATAAATCTGCCCAAGCTTTAGCTTCATTATTTGTATTAAATCCACTATTGAAAGCATAATGAGACAAAATATTTCCTCTATTATTTCTAATTATTTCTCCTCCTATTGGTCTTGGATTTCCTTTAGATGCTCCATCAAAATTCAATTTAACCCACTCCATGTCTAGTGGTTTCTACTTTATATTCTTTGCCTTATTTTTGCTTATCTTGTACCCAACATCATAATTCCATTTAATGACTTGAATCCATCTATCAAGGCTCTCTGCTTCCAAATTAGGGACTAGGTGAGTTGATAGGGTTGTTTTAGACTCCTCTATGGCTAAACATGTATTCCTTTTTATTACCATAAACTGTTTTCCTTACATTTAAAAATTCTTCTATTCCTTTCTAGCCATATAGTCCAAAGTATTGTATCTTTTTATCTATCCCATATTGTCTATAAAACCTCACTTTTATAATTGCTCTTCCATTGCTTTAACCAATCTTAAATTCTTCTATTCATCATCATACATTTACCAAACATATTCAAGAATCCATTGCCATAGTTTCTAGACTATTGAACAATGTCCCAAGAGATGGTTTATATACTCTCCTTTTTACAAAGAACACATTGAGAGGGGCCATGAAAACCCCTTTTTATAAGATTATCCCAGGATAAAATGCTTCTATGACCTACTATCCAAACAAATATTTTGACTTTAGGAATGCTTGGGCTATCCCAAATATCTCTCCATATTCTAGTGATATTACTATTTTATTGGTGTTGTACATTATATCCACTTATCCTTGGCTCCCCTAAGAATAATCACAGTTGTTATATTTCTACTCAATTGCCTCCTAGCATCGACGTCTTGTATACTTGTAAAAAATCTTCTTTTCATTTATATATTCCTTCTTAATCCTTGTACAAAATGATTGAATCCCTATCACCATGTTTGTCTTGAATCAATCTCATCCAAGATTTCAAAATTGGATCTAATTTGAGTGGTTTTTTTATCACATTAAGTATCCATCCAAATAGAAAAAATTTCTCCAGTTCCCACCACCCATATTAAACCTTTAATTATTAGATCAAAATATTTTTTTAAACCATTCCAAATATCTGAACCATTTGGTATAGAGAATAAAATAAATATTAAACTTGGATCATTGGGCTCAACATACTTAGAATAATTCTTGCCCATTATCTTTGACTGTATTTGTACAATATCTAGATTACGTTTCCCCTAAGAGCTAAGTTTGAATATGTAAGAACTCTTAAACCAAACCTCCCGTAGTTTTATCATCATATACCTTGATCCATTTCAAAAAAGAAAATTTACTTTTATCATGTAAACCTGACCATAAAAAGGATCTCATAATATAGATTGTTTTCAACTGATTTTGGCATAGAATACAATGACATATAATATGTTGGAATGGCTTGTAAGATTGACTTAATTAATTACACTCTTCCTGTTAACAATAACCATCTACCTTTCCAAGCTGGAAGTTTATTCTAAACTTTACTAATAACTAGATTTCATTATTCTATCCTCATTCTTCCCTCAAATAAATACATCCCTAGATAAGTTGCTGGTAAATTTTCCTCCTCCATTGGAAGTAACCTACAAATTCTTGCTTTGATATTAGCTAGGGTGTTAAGGAATTAAATTTTGGATTTTGTCCTATTAACTTTTTTCCCTGATGCTCTTTCATATTCCTTTAAAAATTTATTCAAAGCTCTAGCCTCATCTATCCTTGCCCTTACAAAAAGGGTTGTATCATCTATAAAATATTTTTTTGTTTAATAAAAAGAGGTTGTACTCGGGTCCCCCACCCTTAACAAATTGCATCTCTCTTATTTAGAGCTTGAGAGCTTACAAATAGATACACTTCTCATCTCAATTGAGATGCTATAGTTAAAAACCTACATCATTTTACATAAAATGTCTGAATTCTTGATTTCATTTTATGGATCTTTTCAAATCTCTACATGAATACAATTACTCCAAAATTTAGCATCTTTCTTGACATTTTTCTATAGCAGCCTTCACAATGCCAAAAATTCACCTCTACTACATATGCCTTGCATCTTAGTAGAGTAATATTTCCAGAACATCGCACTAACATAGTATGCTTTACCAAATTTGGATTGCTAGTTTCCTTCCTGAAACATAAGTGCAACAACAAAAATTATAATAAATAGTCTAAATTAACACACATTATTGTTACAAAATAGAATAGATATTACCAATGGAAAATATTAAAGTAAATCTTATTCATTAATTAAATTAGGGAATCAACAATTTTTGTCAGCTTCAACTAAACTTTCTACTTCCTCTAACCATGGAAAGGAGATGTTAACTTTACGATCCTCAACCAAAACCCCTCTATTGGCTAGCTTATCTGCACATTTGTTTCCATCCCTTAATATATGTGTAAACCTGATATCTTCAGACTCTTTAGCTAGATCTTGAATTTCCACAATTATCTCTTGTATGTTCCATGGAGCCTTTGCTTTCCTCAAAATTGTATTTATTCTTATGAGAGAATCACCTTCCATCCAAACTCTATTCCATTTCATTTATTTACATATTTTTAACCCTTCTAAAGCTACCCAAGCTTCAACTTCATTATTTGTGTTAAATCCACAATTGAAAGAATAATGAGACAAAACCTCTCCTCTATTATTTCTAATTATCCCTCCTCCTCCTGCTGGTCCTGGGTTTCCTTTAGATGCTCCATAAAAATTCAACTTAACCCACTCCACATCTGGTGGTTTCCACTTTATATTATTTACCTTATTTTTACTTCTCTTGTACCCAATATCATAATTCCATTTAATGACTTGACTCCATCTATCAAGACTCTCTACTTCCAAATTAGGGATAGGGTGAGTTGATAGGGTTGGTTTAGACTCCTCTATGGGTAAACATATCTTCATTTTCATTACCTCTAAACTACTTTCTTCTATTCCTTTCTAGCCATATAGTCCAATGTATTGTATCTTTTGAAATATCCCATATTATTTGTAAAGCCTCACTTTTATAAGTGCTCTACCATTGCTTTAACCAATCTTCAATTTTTCTATTCATCACCATGAATTTACCAAACATATTAAGAATCCATTTCCATATATTCTAGATAATTGAGAAATATCCTAAAATATGGTCAATACTCCTCCTCCTTATTACAGAAAACACATTAACCCCTTTTCATAAGGTTATCCCAGGATAGAATTCTTCTATGACCTACTAGCCAAACAAAAATTTTGACTTTAGGAATGCTTGGGCTATCCCAAATATCTCTCCAAATTCTAGTGATATTATATTATGTTGGTGTTGAATATTATATCCACTTCTTGTTGTGTATTCTCCTGAGCTATTCAACTCCCAAATCAATTTATCCTTGGCACTCCTCAAAATAATTACAGTTGTTATATTTCTACTCAATTGCCTTCTAGCATAAATGTCTTGTATACTTGTAAAAAAATCTTCTTTCCATTTGTATCTTTCTTCTTGATCCTTGTATAAAATGTTTGAAACCCTATCACCATATTTTTCTTGAAGCAATCTCATCCAAGGTTTCAAAACTGGATCTAAATTGAGTGGTTTTTTATCACACCAAGTATCTATCCAAATAGAAATTTTTTCTCCAGTTCCCACCACCCATCTTAAACCTTTAATCATAATATCAATATCATCTATAAACTATTTATGGGTGATGTTGTAGATGTTATTACTAACCTTAAGTCCACTTATAAGTCCATATTTGTAATCCTTATTTAAGTTCCTATTCAAAAACGTTGCGATAATAACGAGTTAGTAAATCAAATTTCACTAGTCTTGTATCATACATAGAAGGGAGTTGAACAAAAAAACTCATTGGTTTAGAGTAAGATGTTAGAGGGGGAAAATTTAGTAACTTGTTGGTCTTGTATTTGACATAGGAGTTGAACAAACCAACTAATTGGTCTTGAACAAATCAAATATAAAATGGTGTTGAACAAACCAAACTCACTAGACTTGAACAACACATTGAAGGGAGTTAATAAATTATACTCGTTGGTCTTGTATCATAATTGAATAAACCTAATTCCTTGTATTATATGAACATGGAAAAGAGTTGTAAAATATCAATTCATTGGTCTTAAATAAGATGTTGATGGGAGTTAAGAAATTAATCTCATTGGTCTTGTGTAAGGTAATGAAGTGAGATATCCACTAGATTCTTGGGTCTAATAGGATTTTCCAGTTTTGTATAAGATATTCAAGTGTAATTTGTTGGTCTTTCTAAGATGAAGACAAGAGATGAATAAATACACTCACAAGTAGATAATAATAGATGTTCTACTTGTCATAACCAAGCTAAATTTGCTAACATAATCAAACTATAATGTTGCCCTAACCATAACCTAATTATAGACTTTGCCCTTGGATGGCTTGGACCACCAAAGCATTAGATTTTATATCCTTAGAACATAGATTATAAAGACCTTCATCCATTAGGTCATTGATTTATGGAGCATAGTTTCCAATACATCTTAAGCATTGTTGTAATTTAAAATAAAATATTTGAAAGATGCAAACCATGAGATCCTAGAACCTAGATATTAAAGGACACAAAATTTAGAGTATGAATCTAAATGAATTGGTTTTCTTGTCTTGGAGGAAAGAAAAGCAGTAGAGAAAATAAAGTTAGAGAGGGAAGCATATGCCATCATGTTTAAGCTTCAAAATGGGCATGAACTTGCTCTCTATGTGTAATTCATTAAGGAAATTAAGGGTGTTATTCCACTTGTTCACAACTCAAGATATGATAACAAGAGTACAAATATTTAAATGTTGAAGCATATATTTGTGGTTTGTACCAAATTCTTGAGCAAGGACCAAACTTATGAAGGAACTAGTGAAACAAAGAGATTTATCTATAGAAAATACAAGAGGAAAAAATAAGAAAAATCTTTATTATATGATCTCTCCAATATCCAATTTCAAATGTTGTTCCCAATTTTTCCTAAACCTTTTGAAGAAAATATTTTATCGTTAAGTTTTACTTTTCAACATTTTTCCAACCAAAATAATTTAGATGTCATTTTCGCTTTTCAATCCATCTAGAAACAAATTGTGTTTGACATTTTTTGCAAATAAAAAGTTAATTTTTAACCATTTACAAGTAGTGGGAGCATTACAAAGTAATTATAGATAGTGGTTATACTAATAATTTGGTGTTAAGTGAAATGATAGAGAAATTTGGGTTGAAAATGATAGTGTATCCTAGTTCTTACAAGATGTCATGGCTTCATAATAGTCATTAGTTGGTCATGAATTAATGTCTAGTTAATTTTTAGATTAGGTGTGAAATTTTGTATGATTTAGTTACCATGGATTTTTGAAATGCCTTGTTGGGAAGACCATGACAATATTATGCAAATGTCATTTATGTTAGAAGATCAATTATTATAATGACTGAGAAGAGTGGTAGAAAATACACCTTGGTTCCTTTAAAGGACAAATAATATAGAGTGGTCCAATATAGTAAAGTTCTTTTAGTGACAAGGAAAGAGTTATGAAGGATAATAAATAAATAGTATAATGTTATGTCATAATTTCCAAATCTATGAAGGTTAATACAACACATAAGGCATGTGACAATTCCAAAGCAAGTGAGTGAGTTGCTTGAATATTACAAGGATAATATTTACGAGGTTTGCTAGATTATCATAGATCCCAATATCAAGATCTTGAGTAGTCTCAAATATTAGAGCAATTTAATATAAATGGCCAATATCAATGAACATAACATTCATGTAAATAACAATAATATGAATTAAACTGGCCAATATCATTCATTCAAATAACATGAATAAAACTTATAGTATAATTGCTCAAACTAAGCATCATAGGGAGATGGTGAAGTACGTGGCGTACTCATGGAACAATGAAATGGTCCAAATTGAGACGTTGGTTTTTGAAATTAATATCTTGTTGATTACTGAAGTGATAGGATTGGTAGCTGACGGATTTTTTCATAACAAAGAGAAGAACTCTCTGGTGAAGGAAGCTCAAATTTTCCTTGGAAAGGAGGAGGAACTAGAGAATATTTTGAATGGCTTAAATATTTTATCGTTGAAATCACCATGGGATAGAGTAGCATTGGTCATCATGTAGTACTTCACTCTGAATGAAAGTCAAGAAATTCTGAGTAGATACCATTTTATTTTCCTGAACCACCTTAGTCACAAGAATCAGATGACCATTCCTTCATTATTTTTTGAGTATCTGATGAGGTTAGTTAGTAAAGTCAAGAAAGGGATCACCCCTGATCTTATTCACCAGGGATTGGTTAAGTTACTATTTTATTTTGTGGTGAATTCCATAGGTCTTGATGGTAAAGAAATCATGAATTCTCTCAATAGAGTGCCAAACCCTATTGTTGACTATCCAAATTCCACTAAATCAGAAGCAACTAAATATTTTAGTAGATATATGGCTAACAAAACTCTTTTTGCAAGGTCTGTGGCTAGGGTGGTAGATTCACCCCCAAGAGGGGTTGGAGGTAGTGATGAAAAAACCAAACGTTCAAACACCTAGTGGCCAAGCTGACCAACTCTGGTAAGGCCCCATTGTGCATTTATGATTCAAAGTTTGAAGATTTTACTTTCCATTCCAATAAGTCCAAGATAGTCTTGGGATCAACTTCTATGAAGATGAAGATGAACTCGAGAAATCAAAATTTAGGGACTAATCCAAAACTGCTCAAAAGTACTCTCATGAAGTTATAGAGGCCCTTGATTGATTTAATGCACACCATGATAGCCTATGCAAAGGAGAGTCCTAGTCCTGATGGGGTGGGATCAGTGGAAATCAAAGGATGATAAAATGGGTAATGATGTTGGTCCTAGTGGGACCAAGAACTAGCTTTGTCTTCTTTATTTCTAGCGGTTTTGGATTGCTGCACTTTTGTCTCTCTTTACCTTGGTGGTTTTTTTGATTAGTTATTTTGGTTAGGGTGTTTTCTCTCCCTTACATATGATTGAGCTACCCTTGGCTATCTCAACTCAGTAGGGGGTTGTGTTAAATTATTTTGGTTGTTGGGTTTTGCTTTGATCTAATTGGATCTCTGGATCCTTGTCTCTCTTTTGGTAGCTTGTGTACCCCTCTTATTCTCTCAAGGATAGTTGGATACATTTTGTAAAAAGGTTTGGGATTCCTTTCAAAACCTCTTCATCCACCTAATCAAATACAAAAAAAAATCTCAAACTGTATAAACTTCAATATTCAGTGCTCCTTTAATAATACATTCTTGATACATTTCCTGGAGGTTTGTCTCCATTATATAACCTTAGAAAGGTGACTCTTGGACTCTATGACTATTTATCTTCTCATATATCTGAGTGATGAAATATTTTCTATTCCATGCATAAGATAAACCTCTCATGCCTCTTGGCTTCTCATATTACCACTTGTATACATGACTCTTGATTGTATTTTTACTCTTGCACACTTTATTCTATGATACTTGCATACTTCTACTTGCACACTTGTAAACTTTACTACATGACACTTGTACACATACTTGCACACATTATTACAAGACACACATGCACTTTCTCACTCTTCACACTTACACACATAATTACATGACACTTGTGCACATGTTGCACATAGACACATACATAAGGGAAATATAAATCACACTCCTAAACTATAGACTTAAACTCTATTCTAATATTAAGATTTGTACCATAGGTACCATGGGGGTACATTAGCATGTACCAAATAATGTAATATTCTCCAACACCCCATGTATTACATTTTTTGGTCATTGAAAACTTTTAGTCTTCAATCATTGTCTTCATCTCGTGCCTTCTTTTCCCACTAGTTTTGACATTTCATGTGATTCTAGTGCTAATTCAATTTTATCTCTTGTATCATTGTTGGTACTGTATTTTCTATAATTATGATGATTTCAAACTTTTGCTTCAAAAATAAACTATTTGAGTACCCCATCCAATGAAATTAGTAAAATTTCATTCATAATATTTCATTCATGGACATCATTCCCTTTATACCAACATGTTCTTTTGGTATGATTATGACTCCCACAATTTAGGAAATGAGCCTACCTCCAAAAATATTTAGTCTTATGTCTAAACTTATTATTTTGTTTAAAGTTTGTTTTTGGATAAATTTTGATGGGAACATAAAACTTTATTTCTTGGTTTTGTAGTTATTTTTTGATATCATAGTAGATTCATAACTTGATTTATCTTCATTATGAGCATCTTCAATGCATTGCTTAAGAATCATAAAAATTATATTTTTAGCTTCATTTATAATAAATTGAATATGCTCTATTAATTCTTGACTCTTAGACGCTTTTCCTTTTTATTGAGCATTCATTCTTCTTTTCCATCTATTTGTTTCTTCAGAAAAAAATTCCTTTGGAGTAGAAGTCCTTATTACTCCATATTTCAAATTTTTAATTTTGTAAATCAAATTCTCCAATGTAAATTTTTTCAAAGAAATCTTCAAATTTCACAAATTAATTCCTTTGGAGTTGGAAACCTTATGGCTCCAAAATTTTAAATAAAGAATTTTAATTTACAAAATTTTAACCAATCAAAAATTTCAAATTTTCTTTTGGAGTAAACTTCCTTAGCTTTTCAAACTTTAATCAATTTTAATTTTTTCAAAAA